>CM073526.1:16005000-17205000 GCA_037074615.1 Leucaena leucocephala | reverse complement strand
CAATTGGGTCTCCATTCGATCATCTCGATGCACCGTCGTTTAGCAACAACGATTGTTTGTGTGGGAACCCGTTGAGAACGTGTTGAAGAGCACAATCGGGTGCCCGGGTAAAATGGTTCAGGTTTGTTGATCTGGTTATTACAGTGCGATTAAGAGTGATATAAATCTTAATCTTATTATTTTTTTTAAAATTAAGAGGATAAGATTAGAGAAAGTGCATATGCATGCGTGTGCGTATAAAGATCATAAGGGATTGAGGGAAAGAGAGATGCTGTAGTGTAATGTGAGAGCAAAGGTCAACAAAGTAATTAATATTATAGTGTGTGTGGCATGTGAGGTTTACCGGTAGTTTTTTGTAAAATATTTGGATTATTATGGATTGGATCCATTCATTGTTTTGTTACACCAATTTCAAACTGCTAATCATAATTGACTAATTAGAAAATCACAAATCAAAAATAAATAAGGCCTAATTATTGAATAATAATAGGTATTAAAAAGGATGTTAAATCATCATACTTAGTTTTTGCATCAATCAAACATGATTTGATTCGATAACATGATGAATATGGGATGTGGGAAGTGAGAGCATTTGCTAATTATTAAGACCGTAAATATTCTCTAAATTTTAAAATTATATTTTAATTTTAATAAAAGATTAGTGTTTAATTTATTTAAATTCTTTTATATAAAAAAATCAATTTATTGTCAAACTCAAAATTATTATATATGTTTGTGGTTTTGATCATCCAAAGGTTACAAGATTATATATGATGTGATATTTTATTGAAAGATTTGAGAGATCAAGTTGACATATTTCCAAATGAAAAGTTAGGAGGTAAATAATATATAATTATTTAAAATTATAGGCTGAAATCATCCAAAGAATATTGTTGGCCAGTTAATTAACAAATTGGAGACATCCGGATTCCATGCTGTATTACTTGAATAATGAAGATTGTTGTGCCCAGAAAGAGAGGCACAGTGTGTGTGTGTGTGTGTGTGTATACATATATTTAAATGAAATTATTTCCAAGCACACTAATCATGTATCGATTTATTCAACATTAAATCTTGGATTAGTTTTGCAAAGTAAGCAAACCCTCCTTCCTAACCCTAGTGTTTCTTTTTTATATATTTTTATGAGCTGGTTTGACAATTTTGGTTCAATAACTTAAATATCAAGTTACTTCGGATTTATATACAATATGTTTTACTATTCATAGATCATGGTTTGACTCACTTCAAATTTAATGTCATGCCTCGGTTAGTTTTTTTTTAAAAAAAATAGAATAATAAATAATTGTACCCCAAAAAATAGAACAAGACTAAAATCAAACTTTAAGGAATAATAATATAATTATTAATAGGATTTGTTTTAAAAGAATATGTCAGTCCTCATTTAAATAGGATTATTTTTAATAGAAATACACTAATATTAAAAAAATTAATAGTATAATTTCAACATTTACTAATTTTAAAAAGAAGAGACTTAGAGCTAACTACTTGATGAAGCATATTCAATGTAACTAGAAGTGTGGCTTCATTAAATAGCAAGTAAACGTAGATGTGATCCTAGATCTTAGTCTAGCAAGGCATAGAGTTCACAGTTCATGATAAGAGATTTACTTATTGGGAATTTCAAATTGTAGTTTTGGCAAAACTGGGTTTGCCCTCTCTTTTCTTTTTTTCCATTGTGGTCCCTAATAATAATAAGCAATAAAATACAGGTTTGCACATGGGCACGGCTGAGAGTAGTATTTGTTTTTAGTGACTTCACATGCAAAATCACATAGAATGCTTCCATGAACCTTCTCAATGATAATACTACTAAGCTCCAAAAAAAAAAACATTGTCATTCTGATGAATTCATCTAAAAATTTGACTAATGATTGAAAAGATTGCATAAATTACTATCTATCTGCATGAGCCATCACTTATTGTTCTTTTCTGTTTCTACATTTAGCCAAGTTTCTCATCCCTGCTTCTTAGAGGCATTAAGGAATCCCCAAATATTGGCACTATTAAATGTCTATGTACGAGCCTCTCTCTCTCTCTCTCTATAGATATCATTCAATTAGGCCAACTCATTTCCTTGAATATTGTTGGCTGCCATGGCCACACGTGAACCTTCTCTGCAATTTAGGGTTGTAGGCGCCTCCCTCCCTATAAATATAATAAAACATTTTAGATTTTTTTTTTTGGAAAAAAAATTTATATAACAACTTTCTGAATAAAAAATGACATGAAGCTTATATTGTTTATTTATTATAAAATTTTAGTAATTATATTATTTCCTTGATTGCCTTAGAGCTTTCTTTTCTTTTTGAATGTGCTGTATAAAGTTTAGCCATAATCAAATACATTAGATGCCACACAGGTACACAAGATCCACAAGCAACAAAGTAACCAGACACAATCCTGAAGCATATCAAGCCCTGATACTAAAAACTTATAGCAGGAACTTGACAATCAGTAAAATTTTCAGAGGTGATGGCCTTGCTTCTTGTGCAACATAACCAACACAGGGCATATTTTTATTAATATTTTGATTAGAAGGTTGAAGGTTTCTTTAACAATATAACTGCATAGAAAATAAATGCAGAATGCAAATACAGGAATACTGCAGCAGCATTCTCATATAAACCGGTTTCAAATCTCCTTGTTTGAGATTCATTTTAATATTTCAGAGTTGCTAGAAACAGAGTACCCCGCAAGTGCACACACTGAACTTCATCCCACAATGCCAAATGCCAATTTCTAAGGTCGATCACATTACCAGATAAACGTTGTCTATGACTATCATAAACTGAAAAGAGAAACATATTTTGTCAGAGCAGCTCACTAAATGTGTATTGAAAATTGTTGCGTAAGAAGGTTTTGATGCCACAGCTGGGGAAATGGGAATGTAAGACCAGCAAAGCTATAAGCAACGTCGAAAAATTTAAATGGAAAATTGAAAATTCTATCTCAACCCTACTCACCAAATTTCTGAGTCACAATTCACAAACTCGAATGAACTACGCACGAGCAAAAATTCATACAGACGAATCGAATTGGATAACAAGAGAGATAGAAACGGCCCATGCAAGCGCTTGTGAAGGTTGACCGTGTACTCTCTGGTTACTACCTCCACCTTTCTTCCTTTGGCCGCCTTCTCCGCCATTTTTGCAGCTTCACTAATCCCAGGCTTCACTGACTTCTCTTCCCGGTGCCGAAGAAACCCAAAGGCTCGATATAGGATCCCTGTGTTGGTCTTCTACAAAGCCCTCAACATTTCGTAGAATTACTAAAATGCCATTCACAGATTTGTTAACGCGTGCAATGGCCCATTCTTTAGGCCAAGCCCATTGTTAAACCCATGAGTTCAACTAGTAAAAATATAAGATATATAGTTATTTAGAATATATTTAATCTTTAAGAGTACTATTTTATTATAGTTTTAGTCATAACTTTTAGAGGTATTCTAGTACTTAAATGCCTGGGTTTATATTTAAAGGTAATTGATGGCTATTTCTGCTCAATATTAATATCACTTAAGAGGAAGGGAGACTTTCCCTTCTCTTTGAATCGTAGGTGAGTCTATCATATTTGTAAAAATTTGTATAACAAAAAAAATTAAATGCATGTCATACACAAAGTAATGCCTTTTGAATATTTGGGTCTTAGAGATATTAATATATATATATATATATATATGGGCTTTGCTTTGTCCAGCTATCAAATAATGGGCTTGACACCAATAGAATTAGAGGTGGGAAAACGGGCTGGCCCGCCAAAAACGGGCCAGCCCGCTTTAGGGGCGGGCTGGGACGGGGCGGGCTGTGCAGCCCGCCCTAAAACGGGCTGGCATTTTGCCAGCCCGAGCCCGCCCCGTTTTAGGGGCGGGCCAGCCCGCGGCCCGCCCCTCTTTTTTTTTTTTTTTTAATTTTTAATATTTTTAAAAAATTATTTTTAAACTTTTAGAATACTAATACAAAATTTCTAATGTTATATTAGTATAATTAAAATATAGTTAATGTTATACTCTTAAAAATTTTTACTTTTTATAAAAAATATCAAATTTTATAGCTATAAATCTAAATAAATATTAACATAATATTAATCAATTATAATATGTCAACACATATTAACAAATAGGTAATTATCTTTACTAGTATTCAATACTAAAAGTATTCAAAGTAATATTTAGGTAAAATAAATAATAATATTAAAAATTTAAAATTAAAAAAAAAAACGGGCTGGCGGGCCAGCCCGCCAGCACTGGTGGGCTGGGCGGGGCGGGCTGTGCAGCCCGCCCCAAAACGGGCTGGCAAAATGTCAGCCCGAGCCCATCCCGTTTTGCTGGAAAACGGGCCCAGCCCGTTTTACCAGCTCTAAATAGAATTAGGTATAGGGAAAAAGGTTAATTTTTGACAATGTGAAGAATTAAAATTTGAATTATGTTAAAAGAGGTGTTCAACTAACGAGAGTTTATCTTAGTGATAAGTGACTCGATATTATTTAAGTGAGGTCTTGAGTTTAAACTTTGGCGTATACAGAAAATTTTTGTTAGGAGACTCGCTTACTATAGCCAGGTGCACGATGCGGGTCGGATCTGAGTATAGTCAAAACAAAATTCTGGTGAACCGAATGGACAACAACAAAAAAAGAGATGTTCATATTTAATGCCTAGTAATACCTTAAATAGGATTGCTTCTAACCTGAAAATGCATATACTTAGCAAAAAATAATAATAAACTTAGCTAGCTGCCTTAAAGCTATAGGGAGGTGACAATTAAGGATTTTGTAAGAAAAAAGTTAATATAAAATGAGGGGGAAAACTTATGCCTATTTGCTTATATCCATTGGTTTAATTTTGTAATTAGATCTTGTCATGTGGATTTTTTTTAAATGATAAAAATTCACATTAACAAAAATTCAAAATTCTATTGAACCATTATTCATAATAAAAATCACATATGGCAATATTTGATTGGAAAATTATACCTCATGACTACAAGCAAATATAGCCAAGTTTTGTTGGAAATGAGGACATGTTTATAATTAAAATTTGGAAATTTACTACTCAAACTTTCATATTCACAAATCACAATTTGAAATTTCTCATTTTACATTATTAATATTCCTATAGAGTTGTTAATTGTCATTCTTTAAAAAATATAGCTCACCGCGAGAATCACTTGCTCCAAAATAATTGAGGAGTTATTGTATAAAATATGTCTCAATTAAAGAGATCGCTATACAAGTCAAACAAAAAGGGGTGTTTCTAGTGGCAGACCAGTGGGTAATATGCATGAGGTCTTATTTTTGTATTAAAATTTATTATTTTATGATAATAATATTTTTTAATAATTATATTCTGGGACTTTATGTGATTTTTTAAAAATATTTATGTATTTTTATATATATATATATATATATATATATATATGCTCTTTCTTTCTTTTTTTTGGCAAGAATTAAAGGACATTTAAAGATCTAATAAAATCGTGGCACCTTTCTCTCACCGAATAATTAATAACTAAAGAATGCCAACTTGATCTTGTAATAGCATCATCATGACGTAAAGAATCTTAAAAGTGGCAAATTAAAGCTTCTTTTGCCAAAAGTGGCAAACTCTATGATTAGGATTTAGAGTTATTTTATTTAATGTTATAAAAAATGCTCGGTAAAAACATTTTACTTTTACTAATGGTGGGGTAACTAGATTGAAAAGAAATAGTTTACTATCCACTAACATATTTAATATAATAAAAAAATTAATCTCTCACTAAATTAATATTTAAATTATTATTGAGAGATGTATTCATATTTTTTATTAAATATAAATATATTTATATTAGATATAATTATATTTAAAATACTATCAACTACTATATATATATTTTTTATAATAAAAATTTAAATATTAATTTATTATATTATAAATAATTAGTCTATTATATTAAATCTAACATCACTGGTATATAATTATATTTAACAGGAAAGATTAAATATATATTCTAGATAATCTTTTTAATACACATTTAGATGTAGACCTTGGACCCCTCTCTAAAAAAATACTTTTGAGTTCCTCCATGTAACTATAATTTGGTACTTGTTTAGATTTATTTTTAATAAATATATTTAAGTAAATTGAGAGAAAAATTCTATCACATACTTACTTCATAAATAGTAAAAGGATAATTAAAAAGTTAAATTAAAATTTTAAATTGTCAATCCAAACATATACATTTAATAACCATATAAACTAACTTAAGGAAAACACTTTCAGGTTATATGAGATAAGTATGATAGAATAATTGTGCATAAAAACCCATCGTCTATTGATTCAATTGATAAAAATATAAGACATATGGCTATTTAGAGCGTGTTTGATCCCTATAGAGTATTACTATATTATAATTTTAGTTACGGTATTTGGAGAAACATCATAACTTATAAGTGTATAGATTTATGTATGAGGGTAATAGACATTTTATTATACCTGATATTAATATCGTTTAGGGATAATAGAGACTTCACTCTGTATTTAGATTATGAGTGAGTCTAATCTTTTTTTAAAAAATTTTATATTAAAAAAAATTTACGTCATAAAATGTAAAACTGTTATTTCAAGAGATCCAAACACTCCCTTGAAATCTTTCATATAATAATAAGGATAAGAGGTAATAGGGTTTTGTTTATAAGAGAGAATCTAATTAGTGGCTAAATGGAGTTGGTGAAATTACGATTATTGAGAGATTGAAACAATGTCGACATGTCTTGTCACTAATTACTGTAATTAGCGGTGCTTTCAATAATAAAATCGTTAATTAGCATGCAAAGGCAATCCCCCCAGAACAAAAGTTGAAATCAACAGACAAGGGAATCATAAATCATTTTATCAGCACCTAATTGTTCTACATATGTTTTCTCATGTTCCAGAATCCTATGGCTATTTTATTTTTTAATGTGTGTGTTTTTTTTTCTGGTTATTCAAATGTCACATCTCATTCTAGAAGCTGACGATCACTTGAAGCTTATTCGTTATGATCATTAATATCATCACTATCGCCATTTAATTCCTTTTTTTTAATGTTTGATTATAGTATTATTAGTAGGCCTAATCATTAGTGGATTACAGGTCGTCACCTTTCCTGCGCTCAAGACTAATTATCTTTTCTTAATTTATATAGCTGACTTGGCCATTTAGCTAATTCTATTTTTTTTTATCACAGGAAAAAGTAAGTTAATAATTTTGACTTCTGAATTATTCTAACCTCAAAATTAATAATTACCTAACTATTTCTTAAAAAAAATTAATGGGAAAAGTTCTTCAATTAATCCTGAATTGATGGAACCAATTAAATTTGGTGTTATTCTAATATACATGAATTTAAAATTTAATATCTTCAAATTTAAGAATGGAATCATGTAACACAAGGCAATAGGGCATGCTTTAGGAGCTGTTTCGTGAGTAACAATCTTATATAATTAATTAACAGTTAAATAAACGATTAATTTTATATATCTTTTTGACCAACAATCAATTTTATATAATTAATTAACAATTAAATAAAAACATTTACCTATTATGTGTTATTTTTCACCATATACTAGTACATTCATCACGATAAATGATTTTTTTGCCAAAAATAATTTTGTATGAAATTAAAAGTATGAGATAAAGCATCTAACATCTTCAATTCCCAACAAAATAAAATAAAAACATCTTCAATTTCCAAGCTCCTCATGCAAGGGCATAGTTTTAATCAACAAGTTGTTGATTAAAATAACAAGCGAGGTCATTCTCATAAAACAAATATATATATTTTTTGAGAAGAGTAAATTTTTTTTATAGTTTTAAAATGGATTAATCAAAAGCTTACAGTGACTTTACGTTGCCCTTAACTAAACTAAAAAAAATTGAAGAATTTATGAACATAACAAAAGTTTAAATAATTATAGAAAGATATATTTATATTTAATATCTAATAATATATTGAATATAATTGTCTATAATTCGAAGATGCATGTATTAAAATTTATGTGAACATAAAAAAAAAACTAAAAAATTAAAATTTGATTTAATAATATTAAATATAATAATTATTTTATTAATAAAAGGGGGGGGGGGGGGGGAAGAAACACTGGGCGTCGATTGGAGCTTGGCATAGAAGCTCCAAACTACATAAGCTAGCAGCTTTCTTTCCCACCCGTTTTCCTTCTTTCCGGCGCTGTGCCTTACTCCCTTTCAAATTTTGATGACATGGAAGGACGAAATAAAACCCCATCTTCTTCCTTTTAAAAAAAAAAAAAAATTAGCACATATCATCATGATATATTAGCATGGTTTATTTAGTGAATTTTAACACTACATTTTAATTCATATTTATACTCATTTTGTTTTTCAACATTATCTTATTTTTACATGAAAATGAGTTTCTTAATATATTTTATTTTATTCTAAATTATTGATATGTATTTAAAAATATATAAATTTATTTATGAACAATTCAACTACAAAATACACACACATTGTGGGACAAGATTATATCTCACCAAGAAGACAAGAGAGCCTGATTTGTCCCAAACACACCAAGAGTACAAAGTGTGGGTTTCTCAATTAAATTGTTATATACATATAGCAAATAAAACTTTATCTAACTAGTTAATAATTCATTCTTAAATAATAAATTTAAATCTTACCACTAATATAAATATTTTATTAATAAGTCACTAAAACCTAATTCACATAAAAAAATTTATTATAAAGTTTTTCATATACATGGCTTATATCCTAATGACATAAACATTTTTCTATAAATAAAGATTATAGGTCCAATCATGCTTATAATGTCATGCTATTATTATTACTATTTGCTCTTTTAATTAATTTGACTTAAATAATAAAAACCCTTAATAATCACACCAGCTTTAACTCGCATGGGAGAAAACAAACTTTTAAAAAGTATTTTGAATACTTGCAAATTATCTTGATATTTAGTATTCAAGATATTCCTTAATTTTAACCATTGTAAGTACTAATTATTTTAAAAAAATAAAAAATTAATTATGATTAAATTTAATATTTTAAGATAGATTTATTTTATATATATTTTAATCTATTTAAATTAATAAATTAACTATAATATTAATTATTATAAATATTTTATTTAAATTTATAAATTTATTTTAAAAAATTAATAAACTTTTATAATCAAGATCGAGTTAATATATTATTACCGAATGAGAAGCCATGAGCTCATGGACACCACACCAGTAGAAACCTCCCCCAATTAACTACAGTGGTTGGATAACGAAATCCCTCGAGATTCCCACTAACTATAATTTAATTAATAATTTTTTAATAATAATTTATTCCAAACAAAAATAAAAGAAATAACCCAAAGGCCAATCCACGTACGTTTCCCATTTGCAGGAATTTTCACAAAGTTTTACGTCATTTTAGCTTCTTGCTGCCCACACCTGGCGCAACATCATTGGCCCATGAAAGCGAACCCAAGGAGATATATCGCCAGACCAACTCGCCATATCGTGAATATATCGGGACATCAACGTCGCATGTCATTTATGGGTGGGTCCACCCAACTTTCTATCATCACCATTATCGAAAATTCCATTTTCAAAGTACAAGCTGAATGACAATTTTACCCTCACACACATCGAATTTACTCGCCGATGCCCCTCCTCCCGTTGTCGAATTTCCAAGAAGCAGCGTCAGAAATTATGGGGGCAAAGGATAAGCCAGAACGAAAACAAAGAATATCGTAAATCACAATAATTTATCATTTCCAAGTCAAAAGAGAAAAATATGAAAACATTAAAAAAAAATCGAATCGGAAACAGGATCACAGAATTAATTCATCTTGGTTACAATTTCTCCGTCCCACACACGTACAAGCCTTTTTTTACTGCTAATAATTTTCTAAATCTCCGAGCAAGAGAGATTGGACGACCAGAACTCGATCGCTTAGAAACGGATCTTTGTCGTGTTCGTTCAATATTCCCTTCGAGACGATAATTTTTTTTCTTTTTCCGGTAATCAAACTTTCACGATCTTCGCGGCTTTGACCACCGGATTGTCCCTCGCAATCGCCTCACGTCCGGCAGCTTTGTAGTCGTAGCTGCAATCATGACGATCGGAGTACCTATGCTCAGCACAGAACAGCTCCCCGCACCGGCACCGGAACCCCGTCAACCCGACCTTCCTCCGGCATCCGGAGCACCGAGTCACCATCCGCTTCGCTTCAGACGGAACCACCTCGTCCGTCTTCGCCCGATCTGTCGTTTGTGTAGACTCGTCGGAAGGATAGGATCTCTTAGGAGACCGAGAAGCGGTAGATCTAGAAGAAGAGTTGTCATCGACAAATTTAGAAGGCGCTGAAACTCCAACGGCAGAGGAAGAGGCAGATGACGAAGAGGTTGAGGAGGCGTTGAAGCAGTTCTGGCACATATTATTGGTAGCCGGATTTCCGGTGACGCCGCAGTTGTTGACGCAGGGGATTATGGTTTCAGGCACCTTAAAATCGGTTTCTTCCTTTTCCGTTCTCTGAGCCATAATAACAACAATAAGTAATTCAAAACTATGGCGAGGGGAATCAAGGACGGGGAATCAGAGAGAGAGAGAGAGAGAGTTTCAGAGGATGAGGGGAATGGCGGAATGGTGGTGTTGGAGGGGGGATATGAAGAGATTGTGAGGTGGGTAATGGCGATGGAATATGAACCTCATAGGGACGCGTATCCATCAACTTAACATCTTTATGGAGGCGGTAATGACCAATTTGTCCACCTAGTTTTGTTGATAATATTGTCAGACGGCTTTTTTCTTTTTTTGCTTTTCTTTTTCACGTCCCTGTCGCCCAACCCCCTCTATCTCCATTTTTTTTAAATGATTTTTTTATTCCTCCAATCATTTCCCTTCTTTGTTCTGCTATAAAAAATTAAATTTATTTATGGGCAATACGACAGCGTTTTATTTAAGCAATGCTTTTCACCTTCGTCGGCTTTAAAATAAACTAGATAGGCTAGATTAGTTGACAAAAGAGAAGGCAAATGTTTGGTGTGTTATATATGCCTTGTGCAATTTTATTATTATATTCTTTGATACTTCTTTTATGTATACTATAATCGCCTCTTATCATATCCAAGTTGTGACCAAATCAGCGTTTTTTGACAACACGTGATCCTTATTTGTTAATATACTTTAAGCACTCAAAAAATACCCTTAATTTTCTATTGGTATCTTTTAAGAATCTCTTGCTATTTTGTTATTTATAAAAAGCCCGATAAAAATTTAAAAAATAATTTATAAAAAAATTATAAAAAAAATAATTTTAAATAAATAAGTGTTTGAATATTTATTATTAAAATTATTTTTATAATTAAAAAATATATAATTTTATTAAATAATGAAAGATGAGAGAGTATAGAGAATAGAGGAGAGAAGAGAGAAGAGATATGATATAATATATAAAAGATATATAAGAGATGAGAGAGGATGTAAAAAAATATGGGTAAAATAGTAATTAGTTAGTTGATAAATTCTTTTACTATTTTATAACTTATTCTCAATAGTTTATACAAAAACCCATTTGAATAAATATAATTATTTATTTAAAAAAATAAACTAAAATTATACATAAAAAATCTTTTAAAACTACAATTTATGTATTTATTAAACACACACAAAGACAACAATGGTTTTTAGCGGAGTGTCTAAAATTGACGCTTCAAAAAACAATATTTAATATAAAATATATTAAATTAATTTAATTATATTAAATAAGTTAATATATTATATATTTAAAAATATATCTTAATCATTTTTTTAATTTTTCCTTATTTTTATTTAATTATTATTAATATAATATCAATATAGTAATTTAAAAAATATTAATAAATATAGAAAAATATATCTTATATTTAAAATTTAAATTAATTTTTTTAATTATGTCTCATATTAATAATAAATATAATACATATATTTACTACTTTAGAGCATGTGACATTACCAATGACTTTATAATTCTAAGTGGTTAGTGTTTGTTGCTGTTATAAAATTCTAATTTTCCTTTCTTTTGTATGCCCAATACCATAGACTTTGTTATAATGATAAAATTAAGGAGGCGATAGCCTTGACAGTTATTCCACTTAAAATTAATAGCCTTAAGCAGTTTTGCCCAAAAAAAAAATATAGGTGGTTGTAATACTGTGCATAAAACTCGTGATTTGGTATATTTACCTAAAATTAAACATGCAATAAAAATATTTTATTTAATTTGATAAATATAGGATAATATTAGTTATTGGGTTAAAAAATACAACCTATATTTTTTTTTTCAAACTATATACTAGATAAAGGGGTTACCCTGCCCTGCCTATAAGTATAATTTATTTTATTTTTTTACTTTTTTCCTATATGCTTTACTTGAAAGAGAGAATATGATAACTACTGGTGACTAAATCGTCATTTTAAAAATATAAGTAGTTAAATAGGTAAGTTATATATTTTAATATTTATAACAATATTAAATTTTTTCTTTTTTTTTAAGTTTGCTAGTCATGATTACATTATAAATTATAATTATTTATTTTATTTTTTCAGATATTTCATCTTTGTCAATATTAGAAAGATTGATACAAAATTGCAACTATAAATTATTTAGACTTCAACACTTTTTTTATATGCAATATATTTCAAAACTTTAATTATTACCTTTTTGTTGCATTATGTTTAGTGAGTTATGAATATTATTTAACTCTTATAGAAATATAAATATAATATTATTTTGAAAGTTTATAATTAAAGATTTTTTTTCACAACATAAACATAATATCATGACTTGGGCATAAACAGCCTACCTATACCTAGCCATAAATAGTTAGAGCTTTTACCGGGTAAGACTAGGTATTATGCTATAAAATATAGCCCATATTTTTTTTGGACAAGACACTGGGTAGAGGAGTTGTTCTACCTAACTCTACCTATATACACCTCTAGGTGATTATTTAGTTGTTGAGTAAGTTAATATTTTTTACAATAAATTAATAATTTAATCCTGCAAACATTTTTTTTCTAATTAATTTAATGTGTATTTGAAAATTTTATTTTTTTTTAAATTTAAATAATATCTCTTAACTTATAACTATAGATTAATCCTTCATATATATAAATTATTAAAGTAATTTTATTTTTTTTAATAAAATATTTTTTATATACACAATTTAATTTAAATTTGAGATATTATATTTAATAAATTTTACTATTTACTAACTGTTTATAGTTTCTTTGTTTCAAAAAAATGTTGATTTTAATTGAAATAAATGTTTTTTTTACAAAGGATACCCAATATTTTTGGCGTTGGGTTGGAGACAAAAGCATGTTGAAGATTAACGTCAAATGCATAACATTTATAAATAATAGTGTCGGGTGTCCCCGACGATAGTAGATATTATAACGATTACCCAATTTCCTAATTTTATAAATGAAAAAGACTATTTATATTAACTTTCATTAATAAAAAAAAAATAAATTGATGTATAAATAATTGGCTCACGTCCAAATAGCAAATACAGAGAGTATGTATATACAATGGCCACAATTACGTTCGGGCCAAGCTATATATGAATGTTGTTAGAACAACATTATATTTTATTTATACCCGACCTCTTCGTGCCCTTAATATAAATATATTTTTTAATATTTAAATTTATATTATTTTATTATAAGGATAATATCTCTAAAAAGGTTTTAGATTTAGTAGATCTTTTAAAAGTTTAGGCTTAACCTTAAAAATATATATATCTTAAAAATTGGCTTATTTTCATCCTTAAGAAAGAGTTAAGGTGAGATATTTTAAAAAATATATCATATTAATTTAATTAATTCTTTTAATGTAATCTTTTATATTAATTGGATTATTATTTATATTTGATAGAATGTAAAAAAATTGTATTACTAATTTAAGGGAAGAATAATGTTTTGGTAATATTTAAATGTGAATGAATACATAATTGCAAGGAGGGACGTGGGGATTTGATTGATGTGCAAATTGGGGTCAAATGGGGTGTGTGTGTGTGTGGGCCGAGCTTTTTACGTGGGAGAAACCGTCCATGCTGAAAGTGGGAAGAGTGAAGGAGTAGGGGCAAAATTGGGAATACGAAAAGTGACCCCGGGGTATTTTCAGATTTGGAGCCGCCCCACCTGACCCCCTCAGGCCCTCCCTCCCACCTCTCATTTTCTCATCCGTCCTTTCCTCCGTTCCCGTCTCCACCACGCGCTTACGACTACTTCCAAGTTCCAACCTTCCCCTCCTCCTTTGTATTTTTTTTAAATTATCTAATTTAATTATTTATAATAATTTTGTATAATTTCTCTAAATATATACTTTTAAATAAAATTTGTTTTTATTTTTTTTAAGAGATTCTTATTCAGAGCATGATCATATATATGTTTCTTACTCATTATAAATTATAACTTTAATTCATTATATTATAAAGAGTTAAACCTAGATCAAATTAAGTTGGTTTGTTAGATCAATAAACTAACAAACTACTACTCCCTTCCCAATCTAGGCAAAGAGTTTTGAACAAGTCCATTGAGTTTGATTTATAATTTTTTTTAATTTTAATTATAAAAGTCAGTTAATATTCTATATAGATCTAAAGAGTTAAACAAATTAGTTAATTATGATTAAATCTAACCATTTAAAATGAATTTATATTATATAATTTTCAATATGTCTAAATTAGCCAATTATCTCTTATATTAATTATAGGTAACTGATTTATTTTACTCATATATCTATCACAAAAAGTCAACTAACTCTTATAATTTATTTAACTTAAAAAGATGTTATTTTCAGTTAAATAAAAAAGAAAAATAATAGTCTTATTTTATGCTTTAACAACTACTATTCATTACATTATGTGGAGTTTATATGTAAATGTTATTTTTATTTTAGGATTAATACATTTTTATTTGAATATTACTCTTTTTAAGATTATATTCTTCTAGTATTAAATATATGATATATTGAGCTAATTTAATTATTATTGAGAGAATATTAATAGGGATATTTTGAGAAAAAAATTAATAAATTTAAAAAATATATCTTATATTTAAAATTAAGATTAATTCACTAATTATATTATATATTTATGACTTAAATAATATATAAATATTATTATAATCAAATTTGGGTTGGCTTCAGTTCAAATACGATCAAACTACTGTCTCAATCAATTAGATGATAAATCGGTTTTCAATACCTTAATTATTTTTAAAAGAAAAAGAAGAAGAGATTTATTCAGCATTAACCGTTTTTTTTTACATAAGAAAATAACCATATTGCCCCTAGCAGTTAATAGTAATTAAACTTTAAGTCTTTTAAGTGGTGTGAAATTTATTAATAGTAAAATGGAAATGGCAACTTCATGAACGCCTCTTTACAGCTCGAGAGTACTGTAAGAGATGCTAATTGCTAATATGGTCGGTCGAATCGAATTAATGAATTGAACTAGCTGAAACAAGCTTTTCTTTCCCTAAAAAACCGAATATTTTAAATTATCCTTTTCTCGAAAACAAACATTACACACAAAGATCTATAATATCCTAAAAACTGGGCATATTGCAGATTGAAAAATTGATTCCTATAATTGTATTATATCGGCGTAATTAGCCGATTAATCAACAAATCCATGGCCTTCACGGTGAGTCAAAACTGATCTCGATCCAATATTGAGAATAAACTCTTGTGTCTGTGATGTGGGTGTATTAAAAGGAAAGTCTAACATGTTAGAATTTTACTTAAGTTAGATATAGTGATTTTATTAATTCAATATATATATATAATCTGGACTTAAAAATTACTCGAATTATTTGTATTTTTTTATTTTAGTTGTCCACCAAATTCAGTGGAGTTTTATCTTTATTATATCTATATCTGACCTGCATTATATATCTAGTTACAGTGGATGGGTCTTCTAATAGAAATTTTTTATATATATTAAGATTTAAATTTAAGATTTTATTTAAATAATATTAAATTATTTACTATTTATACTTATACTGTTTATCCAATTACAAAGATTTTTATATTTTGTACTATAAGCCCAACTTGTCTACTTGCACAACCCATTTACACTGGTCATTCAGTGGCATCATGCGTGGTGCGTGTCAGTGTGGGTCCGTTTTTTCCTCTTGCTTTCTTTTTTTTCCCCCTTAAAAAAAATTATTCATAAGTATCAAATAAAAAAATACAGGGGAAAATTTATGAAAAAGATTATGAAAATTGGTTAATATTAAATTAATACTTTAAATATTGTAAATATCAAATAAGTGTTATGACTCAAATTGAGATTTTGAACTTTAGAGGTAAATGACTAAAATGCCTATTATTTTATTAAAAAAAATCAACCATATTCAATATTTAGGGCTTTCAAAATCTCAATGAGTCCTTACATTGTTTTTTAAATTTACAATAACTAAAATCTGGATTTGAGTTTTACGATTTCTCAAGTCTTTTTCAAAAAATTTTCCTAAATACAAATATGTCACAAGGAAATTTTTATATTTACAAGTTGAATTTTGTCATTTGCAAGTTAAACTTACAAATATTATATCCCTTGTGACCTACTTGAATTAAATGAAATTAAAAAAAAATAAAATTAATATAATATTTAATTTTTATATTTTTCTCATTTTAATTTTAATCTATATATTGTTGTGCCTTTTTTTTGGGTTAAGAATATATATTATTTTATTGAAAATAGTCATATATATTATTTTATTAAAAATAATCATATTTTTATCGGGATTCAAACTTGATTGAGTCTTTAAACTATTGATCAACTTGAACTAAAGCTTCTGTTGGGCTCAAGAGCTTTCTACATGTATATACACTCGGCCCGAAAGACTTTACTCAAAGAAACAGCTGCGCCTATGGACATCTATAATGGGCCTAAGAGACATATTTTCTCAATGGCCTGGTTCATTTTCTTGAAAAAACAACGATAACCAATCAGACTTGACATATATAATAAATAATATATCTATATTCCATAATAATGAGAGTTTGATTCTCTCTTTCATTATAAAAGCTTTTTTAATAGGTAATATCATAAATATTCTATAAGTACTATTTAAACTCTAGCCTTAGTGGGGGAACTAGTATCAAATTTGCATTTTTTTATACAAGAAAAGGCGTGCCAATGCAGAGATGTTCTATATTTAATATTTGATAATACTACCAATAGGGGCTAGTCTGAGTAGTAAGTGACTCGGTATCGCTTAAGTGAGGTATCGAATTTGAGTCTTGGCATATGCAAAAAATCCCCATTGGGAGACACTCATCCACCATAGCCAGGTGCGCGGCGCAGATTGAATCCGGATATAGTCGAGATAAAATTTCAGTAAATCGGATGGATAACTCAAAATAATAATAATAATACTTTCAATAAATTTGTTTAAAATGAGATAATAGATATGTTTAGAAAAAGTAACAATAACAACAGTAAACTACCCCTCAATGACGAGAAGAGTATGTACATATAAACTTTAAAAAAAAAAAATAATTTTATGCAATGCACTTTTTTTATTTTTATCATGCAAGTTTAGATAAATAAGAGTTTATCTAAACTTCATTCAGTATGTCTATGTGTTATATGAAATACAAGGAAAGATTTGCATTAGCTTGGCCTAAGAATGTATACTTATCATAATTTTTATATTGATAATTATCAGATTAATCTAAAATTACATGAACTAAGAGAAGCTTTTTTGTTTTTCCTCCTCAAGACCATAGTTTCCATTATCTATTTCTGTCAAATTATTAATCTCTAATCATATGATTAACAATGTTAGAAGTACACAAAAATAATTAATTAAAAAAGTCACACGAAGTTCCAACCCTATTAAAAAAATACTCATATTTAATATAAGATAATGCATAAAAGATAATTATTTTCAATAGAATGGTTTTTTTTTTATAAAAAAAAAGTTTCATGATAAACATTTCAAGTTGTGAAGAAAAATTACATAAAATTTAAAATTTTATTGGTTTACCTGGAAAGTTTAAAATTAAAATATTAAAAGATGTCAACTCAATAAATATGTGCCAATTGAACTTTAAAATTCCTCTTAGTTTATCATTAATCAATGATATATGTTAATTTATTCTGGTTAAATTATTTTTTAACCTATAGTTAGATAGGAAAAAAAATTAAAGATAAAAAAATATTAGGAGAAACACTTTTAAAAATAATAAATTTGTTTCTGAATTATCTGCCGCATTTCTTTATCCAAAACATAGTCTTAGCTTGCATAAATAGAAATTTCAATAAAGAGATTTATTCCCCCAAAACCCTCGTACTCTAATTTCACATATTTTTGAGCCACGTGGATTAAGGCTAAGAGATTTGTGTTTTTTCCCTTGGCCCTAATACCCTAATTTGATATTATATTCCATATACATTTTTACTTTGACTTGGATTAGGGGAAAGCTTGCACGATTCTCTAGTTTTCCATATCTGCAGCCTCGTATTCCCAAACTGGCAAATCATATGCTTGTATATAGGGCTGCATATTAATACCCGCCAGGAAATTCCTCGTCCCCAACACCATGGTGTTGGGATTGATAGGGTTTACACAAACCGACCATTATTAACTTCAAATTTCCTTTTTTCTTGCCGATTCTCTTCACTCCTCTCCCCAGCTCCACGAACTCCGAGAGGGGTTTTCTCCCATGAATGCCCATCGTCTTCCTTACTCCGCAGAAAATTCCCGTCTTCCCCTTAATCCTCTCATCTGCGGAGTGTTCGAAACTTTCTGTCTTTTCGTGAAAGATTTTGATCAACCTTCGTGGGTTTATTAGGGTTTGGAGAGTATCGCGATTTTTTGGTTGAGTTTGTTTTTGTTTTCTTTGGGTTCTTGATTATTGTAGACATAGGATTTTGTTAGGGTTTTGTTAGTTGGAGATGGGGAGCGTGGATCGGGTCGGTGATCAGACATTCAAGGCTAACTTCACGTCTGATGGTGTGTTGAAGCTGAGGGAAAAAGTGAACGAGAAGCTGAAAGAGTTCATGGGGGATTACACTGATGACACTCTTGTGGTACGAGCTTATTGTCACGCTCGTCGATTTTGTGCACTTGTTCACTTTATCAATCTGGGAGCAAAAACTAGGTTTACTTGGGTTGGCTCATCGTTCTTCTATAATGTTTTATATATAGTATGATTAAAATAAGCCTTCATCTATAATGTATTATATTGATTAAAAGAAGCCTTCATCTGTAATGTATTATATATCGTATGATTAAAAGAAGCCTGCCTGCTGTGCGATGAAGGGAATGCCACTCTTTTGTCTAAGTAGGACCTCTTAAAGGCCTCAAATCTTGAAATTGACTTCTTGTCATTCTTTTATTACTCTAATGCAATGTAATTTGACGAAATTGAACATTGAGAACATCTTTGCCTGACACCCTACGAGCAGTTTGGATTCAAGTGGAATCTAATGTTCTTGTGAATTATTATTCCTGATATGTATACCGCACAAATTGCATCAGATGAAAAATAGTCATTTTCTTAACAAATAAAGAGGGACAGTTTCTGAATATTCCTTATGATAACGGTATAAGCTTACCTAGGAACTATGGCTGAATGATGTGAGAAGGACTTATGTGGAAAAATCCCCATATGTGTAATTGGAATGTTTAGGAGTTCTACATCTTAAAGTATTTTGTAAGGTTCAAACAAATATGAAGTGGAGACTTGTTGGTTGCTGTAAAAGTAATACTAGGATCAAATAGCTCAGATTTTCGTTCATAAGTAGCTTCATTACAATTCTTCATGCCTCTAAGATAAACCTCGAGTGTCACTATTCCATCTAAGTTGTAAACAAGCAGGCCCCTTATCACATTGATAGGGAAGGCTATAATTTGTATTGTGTTTGAAAAAAAAAATCTGATACAGGTTCGAATGGATTAAAAATTCTTTTTGATATGTGCTAAAGTGTTCAACCTCTACGTCCTTCTAGTCTATATTCAGCTTAGAAGGGAACTTGATGATGTTATTGTCTGGGATGAGCATGGCCAGCTTCTTGCAACCATGCTGTAAATTGTGTATATGACGTAAAACACACATTAACATGCCCATTATGAAACTCGTAACTTTTGTATGGATGATTTGTTCTAGATATAGGCTAATGTGAGAATACAGAGAAACGTAGAGATTTAGTGGACATACAAAGACCGCAGTTCTGAGCAACTAAATCAGAAAATTTCTGTTGATGGTTTAAATTTATGAGACAGTTAAAAGTACTAGTTCGTGCTTTGCTTTTGGTAGGTATTAATTGTGTTTCCAGAAAACGAGTGGCTTTGGCCCTTACTCATTGCAGTGCGGTGCTGATACCTTTTTCTTTCCTTTTCTGTTTCTTTCATTTCTTTTTTTCTTTTTAAAGATTTTTAGATAATAGCAAAATAGCAACATGATGCTTAATTCTTGAACATACCCGCCCCCCAAAAAAGATAGATGCTTAACTGTATCAATTAGTATGGTATTGATATTGGATGCGAGCATGACTAGTATGGTTATAAGTGAATAGCTTAAATACCTGTAAGTTAGTTTGTCTTTAAGTGGAAAAGCACATATGGTCGATGATGTATATCTGAAGGAGGGTATCTGTCTTTTCAAATGTCATATTGAGATTGTTTTTCAACTACATATGTTGATCTTATTACATTGGTTTCATGTTAGATTTGGGTTTTGGAGATTTCAAATTATCTTCTACAAATTTAATTGAAATTCACTCTTTGCTGTGCCAGGATTATGTTATTGTGTTATTGAAGAATGGCAGGCAGAAAGAACAAGCAAAGAATGAATTGAATGTTTTCCTGGGGGATGATAGTGATTCTTTTGTATCCTGGTAATTTTTGTGTTATATCTTATTGACAAATTTGATGTCATTGTCATTGCAATCAATATAGTGGATAAACCCATAATGATATGTACTAATTCTTGGGTGTATATTGCTAGCAGGCTGTGGGATCATCTAACTCTGAATATAGATTTGTATGTACAACCTACAGAAGTGCAGGATGGGGCTCCCGAAAGAAGTATATCAGAGGTGCAAGGTAGTGGTAATGACACTCAGCATTTGAATTCCGAGTCTGATAGAGGGAAGTCTCATAAGTTATTTAGAAGACGACATAACAAAGATTGGAAAGGATTATTGAGGGAGGAAACTGAGCCACCTACCCTACACAGCTCTGTGGTTGGCAATTCACATGTGGAGGAAAAACCCCAAACCAAAGTTGACCGTCATCCAAGGTCACCACCTTCACCTCCAGTTCGGAGGAAGAGAGGCCATCCAGATGAACCAAAGACAAAGGTTTGAATTGGTCAAATATTTATACTGATATTATGTAATGTTTATGATGAATTTCTGTAAACTGAATTGTTTTTAGCAATGTGTCAACACTTATTAGTAGATTAGTGCCAAAGGAAATACAAATGACTTGATCATACAACAGAGAGATGATATGATAGTTGCTTTAATGATATTGTAGTTAGTTGATGGCTACTGTATAGTGAGCATTTTGGGATATTGCTTATGTTTGTTAAAAATGTTAAGCTGCTGTTCTCATAACATTTTCTGACTCCTTTTATTACTATTACTTATGAATTCTATAGATGTCTTTCTGTCCTTTTCCCTGTCCATTTTATGCCTAGTTTTATAATAAACTAGACAATGCCCTTTTTTGGGCTTTCACTGAAACCTCTAACCTTCAAGGAATTTTGACAGAGGGATGCAATTTCACAAGCAACTATCAATGCACCTCAAAGGCTACTTCAGTTTGCTGTTCGAGATGCTGTGGCTACTTCAAGGCCATCTAATTCGGGCCCATCTGTGGAGCCCTCCTTGAAACGTCTTCGTTCTGTAGTTTCTACATCCTCCGGTGATTCGTCTTTGGCTGAACGTCCTCATAGGTTACATCCTGTTCCTAGGGTGTCAAATCCCATGTCTACAGTGATTAAAGCTGTGGCAGAAGCTGCTGAAGATGTGATGAAATTTAAATCCTCAGGCAGTGTATTTGATCGAATTGGTCGTGGTATGAATCCATTGGATGGTAGTGACCAACTTGAAGATGATCATCAAAATCAGGAGCAAAATCAATCCATTTATTTTCAAAGATCTGACCGCAGTGGTCAGTATGCCACAACTAATACCATGTTGGAAGATGAAGCTGATTTTCCTTCTGATTATACTTCAGATAATGAAGGGTATAATGATGAGAATGTCATGGGTCATGGGGGGATCGGTGCTTTGCAGATTGCCTCCTCTGGCAGAAACAGGGGTGATAATTTATCGATGGTGCAGTATAGTGTATCTAAAAATACTGATCATAATATGCATCTTAATAAGAACAGAGATCATGAGAAACCTGCTGCACCTAACACGTCCAATAAGATAGTGAATATTTCTGTAAATGTTAATACTTGGAAGCCACCACGATATGAGGAACCAAGAGAGGTTGCGGAAATAGGTGGTCTTAATGCTAGAGACTCTGAGGCAGGGGCTCCCAGATCTTGCCATCAACTGATGAAGGACAAGGGCAGCACTCCAAAAGTTACTAATGGGAATGTGAGTTATTCATTCAACGCAAATAGTCTGATTAAATTTGAAATTTAATTAAATATTAAGGAAAATAATGTGCTTGAGCTTTTAGTTATTGCTTATTGCTTTTAAATACGGAATTATGACATTTAACAGGCCAACCCTGCTATTAATGTTCAAAAAGAATCTCAGAAGACACAAGTTTCCACTTCTGGTGAGTGCTAGACATTATTCAAGAAAATTTTGGCTTCCAAGAAAACATAGTGAATTTTGTATCTCTGCTTTTACATTACGTTTTGGTTCCAGACTTTATCAACCTCACATCTATTTGAAGATTTGTAGTTTTATGTTTTACTTTTTGGGTTCTCAGGTTCAGGTGGTGGTGGTCGTCCTTTGGAGGATGCTGATTCCCGAACCATTTTTGTTAGCAATGTAAGGACTTGTGCTTCTTTGATTTGAGTGGGGGAGATTAGGCCCCTTGGATATGTTGAATCTGCTCATTTTCTAAAGTTTCCAAATATTTATTTTCTCAGGTTCATTTTGCTGCCTCGAAAGACAGCTTATCTCGCCATTTTAATAAATTTGTGGACGTGCTAAAAGTGGTTATACTTCTTGATGCTGCAACAGGGCAACCCAAAGGGTAAGATGTTTCATATTGTTCACTCATTATATGTCCAATGCATTCTTTTGCGACTCCGTGTTGATCTATGTTTCTTGAGCAGGTCAGCTTATGTGGAGTTCATGCGAAAAGAATCAGCAGAGAATGCATTATCTCTGGATGGCACATCTTTCATGTCACGGATTCTCAAGGTACAACCTTAGATTTAAGAGGATTTTTCAGGGGGTTGCATGATGGGTGAGGTGTTGGGATTAAAACTCCGCAAGTTAAATTCTCCATTGCCCATTACCATACTTTTTGATTTTTCTCATGCAGGTAGTGAAGAAAAGTGCTGCACCGCAAGAATCCACTCCTGCAATGGCATGGCCACGCGGAGTTCGGGGATCTTCATTTCCCACTGCTAGGTTTTCAAGAGCTCCCTTTCCAAGAGGCGCTCCTGGTGCATTCTGGCCTCGGCCTACGATGAGAATTGGGGCCAGGAGCATGCAATGGAAGCGGGATGCTCAGGGCACTACTCAGTCTGACAATGGTGCAGCTTTAAATACCAACAGCATTGCTGCGCCTGCTGCTCGTGGTCTCACCTACGTAAGAACAGAATCGAAGCCAGAAAGCAGCTAGGGTACAACGTAAGATCAATCTTTGGAGTGATGTTGCATCAGAGGAATGACTGCTGGGCAAAATTTTTGTTAAAGGAAAGGAGTTCTCAGCGACCAACAACATACGGTGTCATCTGGCTTACATTTTGGAACATTCTCGTAAATGAACTTTAATGATGCTTATAAATGTCTCTGGTTGGTAAAATTATTCATTGCAAGGGCGTGAATTTTTGATGGAATGAAGATGAGAAGAATGCGATGGAAATAGTTAGGATCTTGATAATCAATTTTCCCTCCCAATATTGTCCGTAGAGTTGAATTAAAATTTGTGGATAGGGTGGCATTAAATGGTCTAATATTTGTTTTGGGACAATCTTTTTTGGTTTTCCACCTGGGAGATGTTATTAATTTTGATTTATAAATAAAGAGGTAGAAAATGAAGGGGAAAAAAAGGGAAAATGAAGGGGAAAAAAATGAAGTGGATAGGGTCCCATTCTCTTGATTTATCTTCACTGCCTATATATTTATTTATATATTTCTTTCTGTAGTGTTTCTTTCGCTGCATGTTAATTGGTTTTGTATGTGTGATGTAATATGATAAGATCATGATAGATCTCTTGGTAGTTTGAGAGCTCAGGTATTTAAGTTCGAGATAGGGAATCAATTCCTAAAATATCCCAATGACAAGGGCTGTCATTATCTGCATTAGAATTTATCATAACTTTATATGTTATTACTAGACTTTTAGGATAATTAAATATTTTCGTTAGGATTTTATAATAATTCCTCCAAAGAAAGCTGAATATAGGGTTTCTCTTTGCCGTGAAGAGACATGGATAATTATCCTTTGTAGTTTTTTAATTAATTCATGAAGTGAACGTAGAGGATGTATTTTTATAAAGAGAAAGATGCAAGGAAATATAATTGTGCATAGGATTTATATCTCATTTTTGTGAACGTACAAGATTTGGATTGAAACAAGTTAAGCTATAACAGAAAAAATAAAATTATTAGTAATTTGCGCTGTTAAGTATCAAATAGCAGTACTATTCTTTGTTTTAATTTTCTATAATGCATTCAATGGTTATTTAGTAATTGGGTGTTAGTTCATGCATTGCATAAAATCTAAATCGAGCTACACCACTTATGCCTTCTATAAATTTTAATTATATATGAATATTTTAATTGTTTTAATTTATTTATTATTTTCTTGGAATTTTGGACACATATTATCATATTTATATGATATGATTTAAAACCACAAATGCTGTCGATACAATTGAAAAATATATGATTTTTATAATTACCTGTATCTAACTAAAATCATGATTTAACAGTTTTTAATGTGAAACTGAACGCCCTATCTAATTTTAAATATCACTATTCATTTTATGAAGGGAATTGGAAGACACGCAGCGGAAATTAACTTTAAAAATTTTTTTTCATTCCCAGCCAGGATCTACCGAATGTGTTTAAGTCAAGGAGAAAGAAGTGTTACCTTCGGTTTCAAGTTTTGGTCGCGACCTCAGTGTCCACTAGTCGCGACTCCTCGCCTCTGGAACTTTCAGTCGCGACCTCCTCAGCTTCTAGTCGCGACCTGTCGCCTCTGGAGTTTGTAGTCGCGACCTACTCTGCTTCTAGTCGCGACCTGTCGCCTCTGGAGCTTTTAGTCGCGACCTCTTCAACTTCACGTCGCGACCTGTCTCCTCTTTTCGGATTTCTGACGTTCAGATGCCCGTTTGGTTGCGACCTAAGTGTGTTCTGGTCGCGACCTTTATTCGTGTCTGGCCGTATCGTAGAAGTCGACAGCTCAGATCGGCTTCCTCTACCGGTATCCACACGAACAGCGTTCCAATTGCGAACGACGTGCTAGCGCCTCTTGTCCCTCTAGGGCTTTCTAGAGATTCCGTCCTCACCGTCTCTATCTCGGCAGTTTCTTATGTGCAAACCTTTTGCACTCTCCCTGCCCCCTCTTCTCACGTCTGAATGTGTGTGTAGAGATCTCTTGTGTGTAGAACCCTAGCTCCTAATGTCAAATATATAGGAAGCTATCGGGCTTCTAATAGGGCCGGGCTTCAGAATTAATCTTATATTAATTCTGAATTAATACAATATCATATATTGCATAATTTAATAAGAAACTAATTAAATAAATATGGTTTATATTAAATCCGTCCCACAGATTTAATTCACCTATTTATTTAATTTAAAAGACAGAATTATATTTGATTTATTCTCATAAATCAAATTTGAGATATCTTATTAATTTGAATTTCAAATTCAAATAGATCATATCCATTTAAATTTAAATTCAAAAATGATAGAGATTTAATTTATCCTTATAAATTAAATCTTACAAATATCTCTTATATTATATATATAATATATATATAAACTAATTTATATATATATAAAATATATATCCACCCTAGATTATTCATTGAATCTAGACATCTCTTAGATTCAATGAATGTGGACATCATAGCTCGTATTGGGCTGTTTTGTGTGCGACCCTGTAGGCCCATATGAAGTTGGCAGTGGGCCAGTTACTATACTGACCCACAAGTCGTAAGCGGTCTCTAGCAAGGCATTACGACTACCCAAAACATATGAGGATCGATAAACGATGTAACCTTTCATACAACCATATCACGTCCCTTTTGTCACACGATATTTCGGTCAAGGATGAGGCATGGTGAACGTCATCCTCCTGTTCCTGACCGTTACTTTCTCGATCCCTGAGTAGTCTGAATATAGAAATGGAACTACCCTTCCATTCCAGTATGGCCATACATTTCTCAGACTCACTCATCGAGGGGCCCAGTAATATCTCTCTACGAATGTGAGGGACAAATTCCATCTTGACCATTCACATTCCTCCGCATGAAAAACCACTAAGCCCGAGCATAGCCTTTATGATCACTCGGTCAAAAGTGACTTTTGACTAGGTCAAAGCTGAGCGTTCATCATGTAGGAATCCATGATGATCTCAGGTCAAAAGGGCATAGTGACATGGCTTGTATATGAGAGAAACTTATGACTTAACCCATGCAGCTCTCTCATAGCGGGTCGATCCAACACCCTGTACTCTTACATGTGCTTATGACTTTGATTTATATCTCTATATATCTTCAAAGTCATACTGGTCTTATTTCATCTCTGCTCTCGCATAGATGACCGACCAGGGATATTTAGGATAAAATCACTAGTTATCCAAGGATTGTCATCATAGTAAACATGCAAATAATATAATAACACGATACAATGATTGGCCCCTAGGGCACAATTTCCAACATCCTCCCACTTGCACTAGGAACAATCATTAATTTGTCTCAATCCTATTGACCTAACATGACGCTCATGTTTTGCCTGGACAAGCGGTTTAGAGGATCAGCATCATTGTCTTCTCTTGCTACCTTGCATATTTTTATATCACCTCTATCATTGATTTCTCTGATGAGATGAAATCGCCTGAGTATATGCTTGGTCATTTGATGTGACCAAGGCTCTTTGGCCTGTGCAATGTCACTACTATTGTCACAGAACAAAGTTATTGGATCTGAGATGGTAGGTACCACCCCTAGTTCAGTAATGAACTTCCTGATCCAAATGGCCTCCTTAGCTGCATCAGATGCTGCTATATACTCGGCTTCCGTTGCAGAATCTGCTACAGTGCTCTGCTTAGAGCTCTTCCAGCTTATTGCTCCATTATTTAGGAGAAATATGTATCCAGATTGCGATTTCTGGTCATCCTGGTCAGTTTGGAAACTTGCATCTGTGTAACTAGTTACATAGAGCTCGTCTTCCAATCCACCATAGACCAAGAATAAGTCCTTAGTCCTTCTTAAGTACTTAAGGATATTCTTGACAGCAGTCCAATGGCCCTCACCGGGGTCCTGTTGATATCTGCTAGTCATACTTAAGGCAAACGAGACATCTGGTCGAGTACATAACATGGCGTACATGATAGATCCTATGGCCGAGGCATATGGAATCTTACTCATGCGACCTCGCTGATCTGGTGTACTAGGACACAAATCCTTGCTGAGGTGAATACCATGAGACATGGGTATGAAACCCCTTTTTGATTCCTGCATACTGAACCTATGCAGTATCTTGTCTATATATGTGCTCTGACTCAGTCCTAGAAGCCTTTTAGATCTATCTCTATAGATCCTAATTCCTAGGATGTAGGTGGCTTCACCCAAGTCTTTCATCGAGAAAGATTTTCCTAACCAAGACTTGACAATCTGCAAGGTAGGAATGTCATTCCCAATGAGTAGGATGTCATCGACATAGAGTACCAAAAATACAACTGTGCTCCCACTAACCTTCTTGTACACACAAGGTTCATCAATATTTTGAAGAAATCCAAACTCTTTGACTACTTCATCAAAACGATGATTCCAACTCCGAGACGCTTGCTTCAGTCCATAAATGGACCTTTGAAGCTTGCACACCTTACCAGAGTCCTCAGAACGCACAAAACCTTCAGGTTGTGTCATGTACACATCCTCAAGGAGCTTTCCATTAAGGAAGGCTGTCTTGACGTCTATCTGCCATATTTCATAGTCATAATATGCTGCAATGGCAAGGAGGATTCTGATTGATTTGGCCATTGCAACTGGGGAAAAGGTCTCATCATAGTCCACACCATGAGTTTGAGTAAATCCTTTTGCAACCAGTCGTGCCTTGAAGACATTTACATTGCCATCCATGTCAGTTTTCTCTTTAAAAACCCACTTGCACCCGACGGTTTTTATACCTTCAGGCGGGTCGACTAAGGTCCATACCTTATTGTCGTACATGGATTGCATCTCAGACTTCATGGCATTAAGCCATTTCTCAGAGTTTGGTCCCACTATAGCTTCTTGATAGGTAGTGGGCTCATTATGCTCAATGAGCAACACATCACGACTATCAGAAATCAGAAATCCATATCTCTGAGGCTGAAGTCGTGCCCTATTAGATCGCCTTGGGCCTTGCGTGACTTGAGGAGTCTCAACAACTTCTTGTGAGTCTTCTCTACTTTCCATCTCTAGTTCTGTGGCGTCTTGTGGCTCTCGAACTTCTTCGAGGTGTACCTTGCTCCCAGTGGTTCTTTTAGAGATAAATTCTCGTTCTAGAAAGATACCATTTCTGACAACAAACACTTTGTTATCAGTGGGGTTGTAGACATAATATCCCTTGGTTTCCTTAGGATATCCCACAAAAAGGCACTTTGAAGATTTGGGCGCTAACTTATCTGAGGCTTGTTGCTTAACATAGACCTCATATCCCCAAATCTTGAGAAAAGACAAACTAGGTTTCCTCCCAGTCCATATCTCATACGGAGTCTTTTCAACTGCCTTAGATGGAACACGATTCAGTGTGAACGCAGCTGTCTCTAGGGCGTGGCCCCAAAAGGATGGTGGAAGATCTGTTCGACTCATCATGGATCGAACCATATCCAATAGTGTTCGATTCCTCCGTTCAGAAACCCCATTCCATTGTGGTGTTCCTGGAGGAGTCAATTGTGAGACTATTCCACAATTCCTAAGATGATCGATAAACTCTTGGCTCAAATATTCACCACCTCGATCAGATCGAAGGGCTTTAATTGTTTTGCCAAGCTGGTTTTGTACTTCATTTTGAAATATCTTGAACATTTCAAAAGATTCGGATTTATGTTTCATTAGATAGACATAGCCATATCTACTGAAATCATCTATGAATGTAATGAAGTACGAATAACCTCTTCTGGCATTTGTATTCATCGGTCCACACACATCTGTATGTATGAGGCCCAACAAATCAGTCGCCCTCTCACTGTGCCCAGTGAAAGGCGACTTTGTCATCTTTCCTAACAAACAAGATTCGCAAGTATCATATGATTCAAAATCAAATGAGTTGAGAAATCCATCTTGATGGAGTTTAGAAATGCATTTCTCATTTATGTGGCCTAGACGACAGTGCCAGAGGTACGTCGGATTCAAATCATTTGGTTTGATCCTTTTGGCGGTTATGTTATAGATATTTCCATGATTGGGTTGTTCCAAATTTAATATGTAATGATCAACATGCAAATCACCATGAGCATAGAAAATATCATTACGATAAATGGAACATGTACCATTCCCAGAAATGGAAGTGTAACCTTCCTTATCCAAATAAGAAAGAGAAACAATGTTACTACTCAAAGCAGGAACATAATAGCAATTGTTCAAAACTAACAAAAGCCCAGTGGGCAGAACTAATTCATAAGTGCCTACAGCTAGAGCAGCAACCTTTGCTCTATTTCCAACTCGTAGGTCAACTTCGCCCTTCTTCAGCTTTCTACTGTCCTTTAGGCCCTGCACATTTATACAAATGTGAGAACCACATGCAGTATCTAATACCCATGTAGTGGAAGTAGAGAGATGAATGTTTATAACATAAATACCTGAAGCGATAGCCCCGCTATCCTTCTTGTTCTTTCTCAGATCTTCAAGGTAGAGTTTGCAATTCCTCTTCCAATGACCCGGTTCATTGCAGAAGAAGCAAACTCCTTCCTTTGGAGGCTTTGCCTTCTTTGGTGCAGGCTTGGTTTCGGGCTTGCCTGACTCTTTGGTCTTACCAGATGAGCCGTGACCCTTCCCCTTACCCTTGCCTTTCTTTTTCATACCCTTTCCTTTCTGAACCATCAAAACAGTACTGGGCTTCTTCTTAACAGTCGGCTCAGCAATTTTAAGCATCCCATGCAGTTCAGAAATAGATTTCTCCATGTTGTTCATGTTGTAGTTCATGACAAACTGGTCATAACTTTCCGGGAGTGAGTTCAAGATCAAATCTGTAGCTAACTCCTGGCTCATGGGAAATCCAAGCCTCTCAAGGTGATCTATGTACCCTTTCATCTTTAAGACATGAGTACTCACTGATGCACCTTCAGCCATCTTGCAGGAATGTAAGGCCTTAGTGGTCTCATACCTCTCTTGCCTTGCTTGTTGCTGGAACATTTCCTTAAGATGCACAATCATCTCATAAGCCTCCATGTGTTCCAAATCTCTTTGGAGCTCCGGAACCATGGTGGCAAGCATCAAGCATCCCACATCAACAGAGTCTTCCTTATGCTTCGCATAAGAATCTCTCTGAGCTCTAGGAGCATTGGCTGCTGGCTCCTCAGGAATGGGTTGATCTAGGACATATGCCTTTCTTTCCTGCTTGAGAACAATTCTCAAGTTCCTTAACCAGTCAAGAAAGTTTGTCCCATTGAGTTTGTCCTTCTCAAGGACAGATCGCAACGATAATGTAGCAGTATTACTAGTCATCATGATTCTACAATTAAAATATGCAAGCGAATTAGCAATCTCCCACTGAATAAAACAACCCTCAATGTAATAATTAGTGGGCTAAGATCCATATTTGGCTTAAACTTGAGTCCGCTTTGGCTGGACGCTCAACTTTAAGTTATTTAGGTAGGTAACAACTTTACCAATTACATCACATGTAACTCTTAGATATTTATGGGATTCCATCATCATATGATCCGGCATGTTTTAATCCCATCTAATGCCTTGAGACCCAAAACCGTTTTGATAATCTCAATTAAGTCAAACAATAACAAACATAAGAGTAGCACCATTACTCTTGCTTATCTCCCCAAGATAACTCAAATGCACCCACTTTGGTGGACCTACAAATGAGCGATCGAGGTTTTGACAAGTGTTCATTAATTGACGGCATATGACTTAAGATTTCTTTTAGAGGGTTTAATTAATTATCTGGTTTATAAGATGCATGTATCGCGGTTGTATCTCATACAAGTATTATGCATATAAAACATACATGCAGTGATCTAATCAAAAGATGCATAATCTTAAACGTGATACAATATGGCTCACCTATCCTAAGTCCCCTCAAGCCAATGAGAGAAGCTGTCTAATTAGAATAGGAAAATTACATAAGGAAACCTCGTTTTAACATTCGAGGGGAGTGAGATGAGAAGAGAATGTACAACGAGAGTCATTAGAGGAAGGCACGACACGCAAGCCGTATTTAGAAAAATTACAACACTTATAATCTAGAGCCATATTGTTCACCATACCCAAACATTCAAGAATCAAAATTCATACTATTTGAAGGGCAATAAATGTTTCAAAACATTCATATATCAGGAAAGTCAATACATATTACGATTATGTTGCGCTACGATTAAATAGCCACGGCGGTCCCGCTAGCCGGTTAGCGGGCGGGGTGTGGGGCAGCGCCCCAATAGAAATTTTTTTTGATAAATAATCAAGAATCTTAATTCTTTTTCCTTAGACCCCATCAATATTAATTGATCAAATCAATTGATATACACCACCGATTTCAGTTTCCTTTTAGATTCCGTATATGTCATACATAAACAGATTCCATATATGTCATACATAATTCGCATGTTATCATATAATCAGCTAAGAAGTCTAACATACATCACATGTATCAACAATCAAACCTAACTTAAACACAAAACGGCATGGCTCTGATACCACTGAAGGGAATTGGAAGACACGCAGCGGAAATTAACTTTAAAAATTTTTTTTCATTCCCAGCCAGGATCTACCGAATGTGTTTAAGTCAAGGAGAAAGAAGTGTTACCTTCGGTTTCAAGTTTTGGTCGCGACCTCAGTGTCCACTAGTCGCGACTCCTCGCCTCTGGAACTTTCAGTCGCGACCTCCTCAGCTTCTAGTCGCGACCTGTCGCCTCTGGAGTTTGTAGTCGCGACCTACTCTGCTTCTAGTCGCGACCTGTCGCCTCTGGAGCTTTTAGTCGCGACCTCTTCAACTTCACGTCGCGACCTGTCTCCTCTTTTCGGATTTCTGACGTTCAGATGCCCGTTTGGTTGCGACCTAAGTGTGTTCTGGTCGCGACCTTTATTCGTGTCTGGCCGTATCGTAGAAGTCGACAGCTCAGATCGGCTTCCTCTACCGGTATCCACACGAACAGCGTTCCAATTGCGAACGACGTGCTAGCGCCTCTTGTCCCTCTAGGGCTTTCTAGAGATTCCGTCCTCACCGTCTCTATCTCGGCAGTTTCTTATGTGCAAACCTTTTGCACTCTCCCTGCCCCCTCTTCTCACGTCTGAATGTGTGTGTAGAGATCTCTTGTGTGTAGAACCCTAGCTCCTAATGTCAAATATATAGGAAGCTATCGGGCTTCTAATAGGGCCGGGCTTCAGAATTAATCTTATATTAATTCTGAATTAATACAATATCATATATTGCATAATTTAATAAGAAACTAATTAAATAAATATGGTTTATATTAAATCCGTCCCACAGATTTAATTCACCTATTTATTTAATTTAAAAGACAGAATTATATTTGATTTATTCTCATAAATCAAATTTGAGATATCTTATTAATTTGAATTTCAAATTCAAATAGATCATATCCATTTAAATTTAAATTCAAAAATGATAGAGATTTAATTTATCCTTATAAATTAAATCTTACAAATATCTCTTATATTATATATATAATATATATATAAACTAATTTATATATATATAAAATATATATCCACCCTAGATTATTCATTGAATCTAGACATCTCTTAGATTCAATGAATGTGGACATCATAGCTCGTATTGGGCTGTTTTGTGTGCGACCCTGTAGGCCCATATGAAGTTGGCAGTGGGCCAGTTACTATACTGACCCACAAGTCGTAAGCGGTCTCTAGCAAGGCATTACGACTACCCAAAACATATGAGGATCGATAAACGATGTAACCTTTCATACAACCATATCACGTCCCTTTTGTCACACGATATTTCGGTCAAGGATGAGGCATGGTGAACGTCATCCTCCTGTTCCTGACCGTTACTTTCTCGATCCCTGAGTAGTCTGAATATAGAAATGGAACTACCCTTCCATTCCAGTATGGCCATACATTTCTCAGACTCACTCATCGAGGGGCCCAGTAATATCTCTCTACGAATGTGAGGGACAAATTCCATCTTGACCATTCACATTCCTCCGCATGAAAAACCACTAAGCCCGAGCATAGCCTTTATGATCACTCGGTCAAAAGTGACTTTTGACTAGGTCAAAGCTGAGCGTTCATCATGTAGGAATCCATGATGATCTCAGGTCAAAAGGGCATAGTGACATGGCTTGTATATGAGAGAAACTTATGACTTAACCCATGCAGCTCTCTCATAGCGGGTCGATCCAACACCCTGTACTCTTACATGTGCTTATGACTTTGATTTATATCTCTATATATCTTCAAAGTCATACTGGTCTTATTTCATCTCTGCTCTCGCATAGATGACCGACCAGGGATATTTAGGATAAAATCACTAGTTATCCAAGGATTGTCATCATAGTAAACATGCAAATAATATAATAACACGATACAATGATTGGCCCCTAGGGCACAATTTCCAACATTTTATGCATACAAGACATTCATTGAAACAAGTATACAAGACGAAGAAAGAATTATGAAACGAATTTTTGTTTATTCCTTTGCAAAATAAGAGACATCATGTGATTTGAATCTTCTAACTAAAGTGATGAAGCACCAATTGCATGGATGGTTAATGGTTGAATCAGCATGACTTTGAGTTAGAGTTAAAACAAATATGTTATGTTATGGGTTTCCTCCTCTATAAATTCAAATGTTCTCACTCTACCGATTCCCAATACAGCAAGAGATTTATCTAAAAAACTAGGTGAAAGGATGCAGCAGTTTGGATCAAAAGCACTTTCAGTTTTGTTGGTTTTGTTGATAGGGAGGGCATTGGTGGCACAAGGACAAAGCACCGAATGCACAAGCACCTTCTTCTCTTCTCTTGTGCAGCTCATACCTTGCAGGTTATCAGTGGCTCCATTCAGTCCCATTCCTCCAAGTGATGCCTGCTGCAGTGCCCTTAAATCTCTAGGGCAGCCCTGCTTGTGTGTCCTTGTCAATGGTCCTCCCATCTCCGGTGTTGACCGGAATATGGCCATGCAGCTCCCGGAAAAATGCACTGTCAACTTTGAGCCATGTAATATTATATTCATTTCTTTCCCTCCCTCCCTTCTATCTTTGAAATTGGTCTTTTGCTTTATAACAAGCTAGTTTATATTGTACCAAAAAAAAAAAAAGCAAATTTATAAGATTGCAGGAGTTGGCTAATGTTCATGTTTATCACTTCGAAAAGGTGAATGAAGGATTGCTAATGTATTTTGTTTTCCTCGTCCGTTTTCAGGTGATATCATGAAGTGAAGAGCAGGAGAGGAGTTATTACCAATATGTTTTTATCTTCTTGTTGGGTACTTTTAAGAATTCTCCAATAAAGAGAGATGTTGCCTGGGATTATGTACTGAACTTTTAAGTTTCAGTCTATGCTGTACTTTGTAATTTACTTCAATTATCATGTTACTGGATTATTATTATTATAATATTATAATATTATATATATAGAGAGAAATGGGACATAATTATGCTGCTTTCATTCTCTCAGCAAATACTACTCCACTCTAGTTGGGTAAAATTGTTTTTTTTTTTCAATTAAAAAAAAAAAGCTAATTCATAAATGCTTAGAGCCTGAAATTATATTCTTACTCGGATTATGCCCCCACAACCATTTTTTTTTATTAAAAACAAACTAATTCATAATTTAACTCACAAAGTATTAGATTCCTAATTTTTAGTTTAAAAATATTATTCCCCTAATATTCAATATATAATCTATTTAACTAATTTAATTAAATTAAAAATTTAAATAAATTAATTAATATAATAATTTTTAAAAATATTATAATCACTTTCCTTAACTCTATTTCTCTCTCTTACTTAACACCCTAATATTAATATGCAAAAATTAACATTTGAACTATAAATTTTATGCTACTTCGTTAAATCCTTTCAATAAAAAAAATATGCTTCAAGGACAATACAAGTTAAATAATTTAATATTCACCACTGGTTTATGTTATTTACAAGAAATACTAAATTATGAAATATTTCTTAACACCAGATGTTTTGACATCTCCCCTCTCTTCATAATTCTGTGCTATTCTCATTTTTTTCCCCATTTCATACTAAATACGAGTACAACTTAAATCATGATATTACATTCCCTTCTGGTTCTAAGCCAATCAAGCAACTACTAGCAAGGGCAGGGTTAAAACTCGAACCCTTCTACCTCCAATACGCATAATTATATATGTACATGTCAGAGTTAAGGAGTTGCCTTCTCAACCTTATCAAATTAGATCGTAAACCATGATTTATGAAAAATGCCCTCAAGGGACAACACAATTACTAATCCTACAAAATTTCTACCCTTGCCCAGATTGTTGATATAAGTGTAGTAAACCCCTTTTCTCCTTTTGTTGATGATCACAGTATAATAATAAATGAACCGTAGAAGAAACTCTTGCAGGGTTTTCATTCATCTTCATCCAGAACCTGATGCAGCTCTCTGTTTAACATCTTCCCCTTGCTCTACCTTGGCAAACTCCTCTATTAACTCTCGCTGTCTCTGTGTCAGGTTTCTGCAACACATGGAAAAAGCCTAACCATTGAGTACATTCTAAGCTTTCATCAAAGAGAAGTTTCTTTCCAGAAAATAGGGTATCTTTATATTGCGTGCGAGAAAGGGTTGGTAGCTCATTAACCCCACAGAACATGATCTCAATGGCACTTACGTTGGGATGCTGACATTAAAATGAACATACTGGTCCCCAAATGTCCACGAATTTTTGGTTTTGATCCCTGTCGGATAAACAGAGAAAATGATGGCAAGAGATTTAGCTCAGACTTACAAATCCATGAACTATATTTCTCAAGACAAGTTATAATAATAAAAATTTGCTCACCTTTCTTTTTCAACACCACCTTCTGACCGGGTTGGGTTCCAGGATGAACCTGCCAAACAGGGTCTGTCATTCACACTTCAACAATTACGAAAATTTCATAATATAGAACATATTTCCACACAAACCTTCAGAACAACATCTCCTGTAAGAGTGGGGACCTGAATGGTTCCTCCCAAAATTGCCTGAAAAAGAAAATCAAATATTTCATTATTTAGACTTATCTCAATTATTATTCCATAGCATTCATAAGAGCATACAAGTACACTGAAATAAATAAAAAATACAAGTGGCATAAAATTTTCTCTCTTCTATCTATGCATCCATTTCAACGTACTTTTCCGTAAATTTCATACGTTTATGACCAAACGGGAAAAGCATGTAGACTGAACCTGAAGTGACTCCTAAAAAACATAAGAGCACACTGCTCAAATAGTTCACAGTTCAGGAAGACTACCTGCGTGATGCTTAAGACAGCATCCACATGAATATCAGATCCTTCTCTTCGGAAAACAGGGTCTTCTCTAACCTGCAAAAAAAGGAAAAGAGGTTGAAAAGAAAGATTCAACTTATGAGATGACAAAGGAAAAGAAAGATGAACCCGTAAAGTCATACCCTGACAATCACGTAAAGATCACCTGGGTGATCCCCATCAGGGTCTGCTCCACCACTTCTATAAACTTTTATAGTCTCATTGTTGTCTATCCCTGTAAATATGATTAAAAAGAAACATAAGTCAATCAACATTTTTCATAAATGTAAGGAGAAAAAAAATAGCTAATAGAGATGCATTACTAACAGCAAATATTTATGATTCTTGCCCTTACGCCTTCTCAAAATTGAAGGTATTTTTTCGACAAAAGATAGCTCCAGACTTGGGAATTTTAATTAGAATAAAATTATTCAAAGATTGGGTACCGCTCCCAACCAAGACATTTTTGAATTCTTTCTTCTTTTTTGTTTTGTTGTAAATGTAATTTTAGTATATAGTAAATTAGTGGATCAATATAACAGGAAAATCCATGAGGAAATATGCAACATAGATAAAGCCTCCATAACATAATGCACCCAAAAATATCCAAAAATGCGTACCAGGCGTGAAATCCAACTTGACGGACTTTGTTCCTTTGACAACCTTTGCACCCCTGCAAGACTTGCAGAAGCTCTGTTGCCAAGAAAAAAGAAAATCACAAAAATTGTAAAGAGGTTATTTGCAGATGTTACCAAGAAAGAAAGAAGAATAGCTATAATTAAGCAACATGAGTAGTTCATCATATGATTTTCATAAAAACGAACAGGGAAACAATCAAACATAAAGTCAATAAATATAAAAAAGAAAAAATTTGAGAGGAATCAAATGAATCTTGTGTTCTGCATTCAACCTTTTAACAATGGGAGATATTCATTGTTTTAAAAATACACATTCACAGAAACATCAAATGTACCAAATTCCTCATAGACAAGAATATTTTATAATCAAGACCAAGAATTAAATCATAAAGAATGGATCGATATATTATATCCACAAAAAATGAGACTTTGCACCATACCGATACAATTTTTCCAGTGCCTTTGCATGCTGTGCAGCTACTCTCCATCCTGAATATGCCAGCTTGTACATAATTCTGAAATATATCAAAGAATATCAATTTGACAACTAAAACTAAAGACTGTAGCCAGTTTAAAAAATAAGCTTCACTTCAAGAAATTACTCACCACACCAGACCCTTTACAGCGTTTGCAAGTTTCAGGTCTTGTTCCAGGAGGAACGCCACTACCACCTGCAATAGCTCAGCAGAGCAAATAATGAAGCAAAAGAGTTCACTTCTAACCGCATTGACTTTATCAAACTAAAAGTTGACAAATAATCGGATCAGTAGACCAGACATGCATAAACAATAGTTACATCATGGGCATACCACAGGTATTACAAAGCACATCGGTTTGAAATGACACAGTTTTGGTGCATCCTTGAACAGCTTCCATAAATGATAGTTCAACAAAGGTCTGTACAAAATATAATAAAATGAGATGCTTTATATTAAACAACTTGTTAGCACACCTAGAGATGTCCAAGTGTGAAGAAAGACAGAACCTTGACATCCTCTCCACCAATATTTTGATGAAAGAAGTCCTTGACAAAATCCTGCTCAACACCAAATCATAAAAGAACACCGCATTAGACTTCACATGTGGCATTTATATATCAAGCAGATTCTAGAGAAACTTGTATTAAATTACAGAGCACAAGATTTGTAGAAACTACGGCAGCAAGAGTAAGGACAAAAGAACAAGTAACTTAGCTGATCCAAAATGTAATGCTGCCTAATATTAAATCCTAGATACAACTACAAAGCAATCACACCATGTAACTAAGCATGAGTAAAATCAAATGTAGTGGTGCACCATTGGAGTTTATTTAGCTTCAGGTCTGAACTAGTAATCCTGGTGGTTGTATAATTACTACCCAAGGTCTCCTACTTGGATATTTGGAAAGCATATAGAAGAGATTCAAAAATAAAATTAAGAATGACCATATATTAGTTTCATTATACATACTTCTTTTAGATTTTTTAAGACAATACAGATTGACCTACTAAATAAAAAATAAAAGCTACAGACAGACAAGATGGTAAGAGATGGAAGGTAAGTCATTACATGATCACGGAATATCTGCTCAAATGGATTGAAACCAGCATCTCCTCCAAAACCATTGCTTTGTTGATTTACGTAGGCATCATGGCCAACCTGCAGATATTCCAGTCAAGCACATCATACACATCTACTATCTACGAGCTTACTCCATAATCCAGCCATTTCCAGTCAAGTACAATTCTACAAATTATCTTACTGTTGTTATACAATAGCATATAGCAACAGCAATAAAATGATAGATAAGGGAACCAAGATATATAGAGAGAGGTGTGAGACCTGATCATACTGTTGCCGCTTTTCCTCATCCTTCAAAACCTACAGCAGAGTTGACCAAAGAAAAAAAAATCAAATAACAACGAATATATGATATAAGCTACTAGAGTTCAGGGTAATGACAAGAACAACAATAAAATTATACCTCATATGCCATTGAAACTTCTTGAAACTTCTTTTCAGCCTCAGGATCATCTTTGTTTGTGTCAGGATGGAGCATCTTTGCAAGCTGTAACATGTAGACAATAATTGAGACAGGAGGAAAAAGTAAGACGAAGAAAAATTTCAGGCAGCTATTCATATCATAGCCACTATTGCCTGAAGAATTCATGTCAAAGGAGAAAGAAGGGTAGGGGGCATGATTTATTTGTAAACAGCAAAGCAAAATACACGCATAGCATAGACATCGATACATTCTTAAGAGAAGTATTCTAGCACAGATTTACTCATACGGTAGCAAGTATGGATACAAAACACAAAAAGAATACAGATACAGATACAGGATTCCAAATTAAACAATGAGTAATATTAACATGACAAAAATAAACTGTTCTTCATGTCAATCAAGCTAATACTTTTTAATTTGGCTATTTGGGGCATGGACAAGTTCCTCTGGTAAAAAGAAAAACTTTTTAACGGTCCACTGGACCTGTGAGGATGCAAGATGGAAAATGAAAACGTGATTCCCTATGTCCAGGAAATGTACAAGACAAGTTGACCAGGAAACAGTTGGGAAAAACTCACCCCATAATATGCTTTCTTTATTTCAGATGCGCTTGCATTCTTATTCACACCAAGAACATCATAATAATCTCTTGCCAATGAAGCTGTGAAGGAGTTTTTGAAGTAGAAGAAGTCATTAATGTGAAAGGGCCAATAACACATAGGCATAGAAAGGGTCATTATAAAAATGGGAAAAAAATTGAATGAAAAGTTGAACGTGGAATTAATTAAACTAAGTGTGCACAGATGGAAACAGATGATTTATACCCGTGCCATGAATGGATCTAGTTGTGCCCCAATATGTATTCATTGCTCCCAAGAGTAACCGGTTCTTCATAGTAGCAGCATCTCCAACTGAAAATCATGTAGGGTGCAATAAGGTCAGCACCCAATAATAGTGCAAATCAATTTCCCAAAGGAAACGTGTAGGAAGAAAGGACCTTTGGTCCAACAGCTAAGAAGAAAAGTATTGGACCATACACCAAATTCTCATTGTCTGAGAACTATAATTAAATTACAAGACCCCAATTCAAAAACAGAAATAAGAAAAATAAAAATCAACCCTTTCCTTAGTCATTCAGGAAGCTATACAATGAGTGCGCAAAAGATGTGATTTTTATTCACATTTGACAGATACCATTTGACGTGTAACTTCCAATAATTCTACATGGCTTGCAAACCCCTGAATTCATTGTCTTATAACCTCTTCGGGACACAGCCTCGTATATCTGCAATTTGCCACCAAAAGAAAAATTCCAAGGTTACCCGATCACAATCAGTAAAAAAAGTCTCTAATAAACCATAAAACAAGAAAAAGGAACGCGAGAGGAGGCCGCGTACGTCGTTCGCTGCGTCACGAAGGTAGTTTGAGGCAAGAGATTGACGAGCAGCCCATCGAATCAGCCTGACACCATTGGAGCGAACCATATTGGAGCTTACGGATTCTAAATGTACTTGCTTGTTAATTAATGATCAAAGGTGGAGTTTTTGAAAGACGATGGATTTATGGGTGGTGGCAATTGAGAGAGCTAAACCCCGGAAAACCCCTAATCAGAAGCAATGCTAGTGGAAGGTTCCAGTAGGGACTGAAGGAGGGAACAGTGAGGAGAGAGAGAAAGGCTAAATTATTTATTTGTATGACAGAGAAATAGTATCGATGGCCCAATCTTGTGGGAGGCAATTCGCACGGCGCGAATTATAGTTGGTAGCGCGTGTGGTCAGCATTCTTCAATGTGACTCGGACCTGAGTTGTGTTTCGGTTCATGTAAAAGAAAACCGGTCGCGTCCGGTTCGGCACGAGCACTAAAAATTAAGTTATCAAATTCTTTTAATATATCTCAATAAGCTTATTTATAAGATGAAATAGCCTAATTAATATTTATATAAAATTGGAAAATTTGGAGTAAAGAACCTAATCAGCAAATTAATGAGGAGAGGATCTAAATCGCAAAATATAAAAGAAAATGCGTATTGTAAAAAAGAAAATACATGTTTTAAATTTGGTTTCTTTCTATAGTTAATTTGTTGGTCAGGTTATTTTCTCTTAATATAAATTATATACTAAAGTATACATGATTAAATTATGAACTAGAGATTTCTTTCCGAAGGAAAAAAATATGTTATAATTATTATAAATTTTTATTATAGTTAAAAATTTAAAATATCTTAAATCAAAAATTTTTTAGCTCCTATTTTAATTTTTTAAAAAATTTACATACATAATAATAATTAATCAATAATCTTATTAAAATGGGGTTTAAAATCTTTCAAAAAAATTTATAATAAATGTATATATTTTTAATTAAAATAGATATTACAAAATTTTAAAAATATAATGGATGATAATTTATACAAGGCATTAAGTTCAAAAATATCAATAATATTTTTTTATGACTAATCATTTGTTGATTGATATGGTAAGTAACTCTTCTCTTTGAAGGAAGAAAATGCAAATTTAAATCTTTTGAAATTTATATATGGAAATTCCCAATTTTCTTAGGATGTTTATTGACGTCAACTTCAACTAATTTTCCCCCGTTTTATGTGACAAAAATAAATTTCCCCGTTTTATGAAATTAGAAATTATTCATTAATAATTTGGGAAGAGTTACAGTATATTGCCCAACAAGAATTCACAAAACTCAAGCAAGACCAAAATATTTAGGTGTTTGGATATTACAGATAGGATTATAATTTCCTTTTTCTTTTTATATATAAGTGTGTGCGTCAAGCTCAAATCTTTTTATAAATAAGCTTTAAATATAAAAAAATATTCACATACCAAACGACAAACTTCCGAAGAAGGAATAAAATAAACCACAAGTAAAGCACCGTTGGGTAAGTTCACAAAAAAAACTCAAAACTCTGAAACTGCCTTCGCTTTCTTTCTTGCAGCCTCTATCTACAGTGCCCTTCAAGCTCTGTTTCTCTCACTTTTTCTTCACTTTTGCATTGCTCAGCATAGAAGAAAGAACTGATCCCCATGCACATATATGCAAAAAAAAAAAAAAAACTTTTTTCTCCATCTCTTTCATTCAGCTTTTCCCATTTACGTCTTGAGAAAACTCCGACGTTCTAAACAAACACAGAGCCAGAACAGCTACGTTCATATCCTACTTAAAATCCAAAGCCATTTCGTACCAAAAAGAATGTGTCAGCTTTACGTTAGATCAATGTGAAGCTTTCCTCAAGGAGCTTCTTCATCAAATTATTCTTTGCTTAACCAAAGTGGCACTATCAGACTATGTAAAACTGAAACCTGTAACAGTTGTTTGTTTCTGTCATCTTCTTAAGCTGAAGATCGTTTCTTCTTGTGACAGTGAGGGAAACAAGACAAGGAAATGAAGCTGGTGGTGGAGGTGATTGATGCTCATGATCTTATGCCTAAAGATGGAGAAGGATCAGCAAGTGCCTTTGTGGAGGTTGAGTTTGAAAACCAGTTAAGCAGAACCAGGGCTGTTCCCAAGAATCTCAACCCCATTTGGAATCACAAGTTGATATTTCATTTAGATCCAACGAAACCTTACAATCGCCAAATTATTGAAGTTTCAGTATACAACGAGAGGAGGCCTATAAGTGGAAGGAACTTCCTTGGAAGAGTGAGAATTCCTTGCTCCAATATTGTGAAGGAAGGAGAAGAACTCTATCAAGTTTTCCCACTAGAAAAAAAATGGATTTTCTCACCTGTTAAGGGTGAGATTGGCTTGAAACTATACTTTGCATCAGAATCCAAACCCAAGAAAGCTCTTTCTCCATTAATTACAGCACAACCAGAAGAAATCTCATCTTCTCCACCACAACAAATGCAGGATTCCACTGCTGCTACTACATCTACTGGTAATCTTGCAGAAAATAAAGGCTTCACTGAGAAAGAAATAGCAGATGGTTCTGACATTGATGCTCCAAAAGTTGCCAAAGAGGAAGTAAACTTTGATAGTGCTATGAATTCCTCAGTTGCTGAAGCAGATATGGTTGATGTGACAAAGGAGGAAAGCAGAGAACCTGTGAAAGAGATAGCTCAACAGCTAAACAAACACCAAGTTATGCAGCAGCCAGTGATTTCCATAAAGAAACGACCAAGAGTTACTTCATTGCCAAATGTTCAACCAGTGAGTTCTCAAATCCATTCTCGTCAAAATGCTGAGAACTGCAAATCAAAGAACACCAGTCCACAGCTTGGAATTGCAAGAGGTGAAAAGTTCAGAAGCACGTATGATCTAGTTGAGCAGAGGTTCTATTTGTATGTTCGGGTTTTGAAAGCGAAAGATCTTACTGCTAGCTTCATGACGGGAAGCCGTGATCCATACGTTGAAGTGAAGCTTGGAAATTACAGAGGAAGAACAAAGCACGTTGAGAAGAAACTGAACCCAGAGTGGAACCAAGTCTTTGCTTTCTCGAAAGACCGGATTCAGTCCTCCGTGCTTGAAGTTTTCGTGAAGGATAAGGAAATGGTGGGGAAAGATGATTATCTTGGTTGGGTGGTTTTCGATCTTAACGAGGTACCAACTAGAGTTCCACCAGACAGTCCATTGGCTCCTCAATGGTACAGACTTGATGATTGGAGAGGAGAAGGAAAATTCAACGGTGACATCATGCTTGCAGTGTGGATGGGAACTCAAGCTGATGAAGCTTTTTCAGATGCTTGGCATTCTGATGCAGCCACAGTTTATGGAGAAGGTATATTCAATGTCAGGTCAAAGGTTTATGTCTCCCCAAAACTGTGGTATCTTAGGGTCAACATCATTGAAGCTCAAGATGTGATTCCCGGCGACAGAAACGGTCTACCGGAGGTTTTCGTGAAAGCCCAAGTTGGAAACCAAGTACTAAAGACCAAGATATGTCCACATCCGACAACTAGCCCACTTTGGAATGAAGATTTGATTTTTGTTGTTGCAGAACCTTTTGAGGAACACCTAGTGATTACTGTGGAGGATCATGTTCACCCCACAAAAGATGAGGTTCTAGGAAAGATAAACTTGCCATTGACGCATTTTGACAAACGGCTTGACCACAGACCGGTTCATTCTCGCTGGTTCGCTCTTGAGAAACATGGTTTTAGACTAATGGAAGGTGATAAGAGAAATGAGCTCAAGTTTGCAAGTAGAATTCACATGAGAGTTTGTCTTGAAGGTGGATATCATGTGCTAGACGAATCGGCTCTGTACACTAGCGATCAAAGACCAACATCAAGACAACTATGGAAGCCTCCCATTGGGATTCTTGAAGTGGGTGTATTAGGAGCACAAGGACTTCTTCCAATGAAGATAAAGGATGGACATGGCAGCACCGATGCTTATTGTGTCGCGAAGTACGGCCAGAAATGGGTCCGAACGAGGACGATTCTTGACACTTGCAATCCCGAATGGAACGAGCAATACACCTGGGAAGTCTATGATCCTTGCACTGTGATAACACTAGGAGTTTTTGATAACTGCCACTTGAAAGATGGAAATTCAACCCCTGATTCACAAATAGGGAAGATAAGAGTTCGGCTTTCTACACTAGAAGGTAACAGGGCTTACATTCATTCTTATCCACTTCTGGTCTTGAATCCACATGGGGTCAAGGAGATGGGTGAGCTTAAACTTGCAATCAGGTTCACAACTTTCTCACTGGTAAATATGATTCAAATGTATGGCCATCCCTTGCTACCCAAGATGCATTATTTACAACCATTCACAGTGAACCAGTTAGATAATTTAAGATACCAAGCCATGAATATAGTAGCTATGAGGCTCGGCCGAGCCGAACCGCCTTTGAGAAAGGAAGTGGTGGAGCACATGTTGGATGTGGATTCTCATTTGTGGAGCATAAGAAGAAGCAAAGCAAACTTCTTTAGAATCATGTCACTCTTATCAAGATTGATCTCAATCCAAAGATGGTTCAATGATGTTTGCCAATGGAAGAACCCTATCACATCGATTCTGGTTCATATTCTGTTTCTGATACTAATCTTCCACCCAGATTTGATACTTCCAACCATGTTTTTATACGTGTTCTTCATTGGAATATGGAACCATAGGTTCCATCCTAGACACCCGCCTCATATGGATCCTCAGCTATCTTATGCAGAAACTGTAGAACCAGATGAACTTGATGAGGAGTTTGATACATTCCCAAGTTCAAGATCAAATGATGTGGTGAGAATGAGGTACGATAGGCTTAGAAGTATTGCAGGGAGGATTCAGACTTTGGTTGGGGACATAGCTGCACAAGGTGAGAGGATTCAGTCTCTGCTGAGCTGGAGAGACCCCAGAGCAACCACCATCTTCATCTTCTTCAGCCTCTATGTAGCTGTGGTTCTCTACGCAACACCGTTCAGACTGGTGGCTATAGCCACCGGCATGTACTGCTTGCGCCACCCAAGGCTTCGGAGTAAGCTACCTTCTGTTCCCAGCAATTACTTCAAGAGGCTGCCTTCTAAGACAGATAGTTTGCTGTAATATCTTTTTTTTTTGTCTGTAATTTTGACGTAATATATTAACATCCCGCGTCAATGTGGTTGGAATCGATATAATTACTCTCCAAAGTACATTCGGTACGCCAGGTGAAAATTTAGCATGAACTGAATTATAACATACGTTTGTTTGCATTGTAACCTTTTAAAGATGCCCAGCCACATACAGAAACAACCATTTGGCAAACTCACCAAGACTGGAAATATATAACAAATTTGTAGATTTAATCAAGGGTTCACAAGAGCAAAATTGAAAGGAGGTAAAATCCTTGAACAGCGTTACCTAAAATAACAATCATATCCTTTCGAAGTTTATAGCCAAAAAAGAAAGAGTACAACTACAGGAACAAACTTCAAGATTAAACAGGAAAACCAAAGCTAACACTTGTATTCTCTTAGAATACTAGTTCATGAGGTTTCATGCCAGCCTTGAGAGAGAACCTTGCACCCAAATAAGCCTTAAATTCTGGGACGCTCTCAATGGCCTTTAACAAAGCAGAATCCACGGTTTTCTGGTCGTCCTTTTTCTCTTGGGGGATGACATTTTTCTCCTGCATTTGGAAAGAATGAAAAAAAACACACAATGAACAAAGAATAAAGTGGAATGAGGAAAGCAAGATCAGTAGGCCAAAACAATTGGAAATGATAAACAAAGCACAATAAATCAAATAAAACAACCTCTTTTTCAGCCTCAAAAAACTCTCCTTCTCCCTTTTTCTTCTTCTTCTCAGCCTTCTTGGCAAAGTACTTGTCGTCAAATTTCTCAACATTGACTCCAGAAATATCAACCTTTGTGGAGGTGCCGATCACATAAGATTGGCTAACACGCCTCAATGGAACTCCATTAATCTTAAATGGACCTGAAGCAGCAAGGGCAAGAGATTAAAAAACAGACCATAGCTAGTCATAAGAATATTAGTGCCCAACCGAGAGGGTGCTAAATAAAAAGGACTGGCACAAAGAAACTACCATTATCAAAACTATAGCGAAGCTAGATTGAACCCAACAAACTCATAACACACCCAACATAAACATCGTTTGTACACAATGGCCGGCAATATAAAAGAGCCAGTGGCTATGAGAGTAATTAGAAAAATGGTAACTTTTAAACAAAATAACAGAGAGAAAACATTTCTAAAAGCAGAAGAAATTTCATAAGAATAATGCAAAATTCTAAACCAAGCTCACTCAAAGATCATAGCAAATGAAGCAATGACTCTTCTCACAGAGGCCATCAGATCATTTACCAGTAACAAGGAGCAACCCAGAAGGAAGCTGCTTCAGGAAAACGACTCTCTTTCCCTTGAATCTTCCGGCAAGAAGAATCAGCACAGTACCGGGAGTAATGCTAGTCCTACAGAGTAAAGGCAAAATCAGACAAATATTATCAATAAATCTATATGCAGAAAACCCCCATCCAAATCAGAAACATGTAATTCTTAATTAAGACATTAAAACATATGAGATTGGCTTTGTCCCTAAAACAGAGCACATTTAATTATTTATCAACAGAGCACATTTTATTATTTATCAGCCACATTTTACTACACGCCTCGTCCAAATCCCGCCTACTCCATATGCCACGTTAAGAAAACTCTCAAATTCAATTACCCACCTGCCATTTACATTTTCTAACATCCAAATAAACAACAACAACCATAGAAAACAAATCTAAACAAAATAACATAAACACTCCCATAATTAAAGAAAATTGAAAGGAGAAAAAAGGCATCTAATTTTAGCGTTCATTCCAATATTAATCATCCACAACTCACACGGGTAATCCTAATCTACACCCTATAAGATATCCCAAATCAAGAGAAAACCAGCACTAAAAACCACATTTTCTCACATTAAAACAATTTTTTTACAAGAATAACATAATGGATAAGAAATCAAATCAAAACACCGTAACCCCTCCCACAATCAAACACAGACAAATCAATCAACCTAACAAACAGATAAAACGGAGGGTGGGAAAAGCACCTGAGTTTAGTAGGCTTCGGCTTGTGCTTGTTGACCAAGGGCTTCTTGACATCGTCGGCGGGATAAAACTTGGGAGGTTTCTCCTCAGGAGCTTCAGGCTTGGGCTTCGCATCGTGACGAGGGAAAACGCCGCCATTTTTGGCCTTGATGGCCCAGAGGCCTCTCTTGTGATACATCTTCGACCTCGAATACTTACCAATCCCTCTAATCAATTCAGGATTTCTGCTCACCTTTGGTGTTCTCTGCTTGGGAGCCATTGCTACTACTTCAACCGTGCCTACTTCCTCTGGTTCTTCAGAAACCTTCAACACTCCGGGAATGGGAGAAGCTTTATTGGCTGTGTGAAGAATATATATCGCCTAGCTAGGGTTTTGTGCGCACCGAATAGGCCGGGTTGGGCTTTCTTAAACACACCCACATTGCTTGTAACACCCGGCCCACTTTTTCCCTTGATAATATAGTGCTCATAAATTATTTATCAATCTGAGCCCAGCCCAACTGATTCTTTCTCCGTAGAATATATTTTTTTTTGTACAAAATTTTTTTAAAAAAATTATATTCACCGCAATTTAAAAATAGAATAAAATCTTCATTATTCCTAATCAATATTAATATTAGACACGATTATCCCTTGAGTATTGATAATATACTATTGAATATATATATATTATTTTACATGAGGTTTATAGTAAAATTATATATATATTTTTAAAAAAAGTTAGACTCACCATAATTTAAAGGTAGAGTAAAATTTTCATTCCTCTTAACTAATATCAATGTTTGAGTATTGATAATATGCTATTGAATATATATATATATATATATTATTTTACATGAGGTTTATAGTTAACAATTACTAATAATTGATTTTTTTTGGGCTGAGATGAACACGTTTTAGTCTGATGCTTATATCGTAATTGTGATGGTAAAGTTTATTATTTTGCATTGATATGTATCAATTTTCTGGATAAGCAATAATATGTTTGGATATCTATTATCTATCTATTCTATCTATATATTTGTGAAATCAGGGCCGATGGCAGGCACCACAGTTTGCCATGTCAGCGGTCCTGCCTATTTAAAAGAAAAACAATTCAATTATTTTTTTATTCCTACTGTAAATTAATTAATATCCCTATATATATATATATATTCGGTTGCTACCGCCCCCATTATACCATGGTTAACTCCTCATATGCCTATTTTTTTAAAAAAATTGTTTAATAAATTAATTTTAATCATGCTAGATTTTTCTTTTTTAAATAAATCATAGCGATGACAGTTAAGATTTTCTTATATGTATCACACCAGGATTGCATGAAAATATTTAATATCACAATTTTGAAAATAATTCAATTACTAAGATTTTCTCTCCCATAATTCATCCCATGCATTATTTTATCACCAATTTTTAAATTTAGTTTTAATTACTATCTATAGATTTTTTTTAAAATACTAAAAAATTAAAAAAAAAATCGAACAGCAATGTTTACTAAATTCTAAAGCTTCTGTTATTCAACTATTAGTTTCATTAGTTAAAAAAGATTAGATATTTGTATAATAAAAAATTGAGCTATTATGGGAAATATATTGAGATTAAATAATACCATATAGGTAAAATTAAGTAATACCATCTCCCCTAAGACAAAAATTATTTTTATTTATATTAATTTTTGGAAAGAATTACTTTTATATAGTTTACTCTAAATTTGTCTTTTCTAATTGTTCATTCTTATTGCAGTTACTCTCTCTCTCTAAAGAACGTCGTTCTCTCTTTATTGGTAAGAAGAACAGTGTATAGTCTCACCAGCAATTTTCTTTCCTGTATGTTCATCTTTAGTTTATTCGATTCATGTTTAACATGTATGATTTTGCTCTCTGCTCTGATGGGTCCTTCTCTTTCGTATAACTTTGCTCTCTGCCTTCTTCAAACCCTTTGAAATAAGTACATAGTATGTTGTGAAGTTTCCCTTCTCTTTTGTATCTTGTTTTTAATAAAGGACTGATGGGGGAGTCATCTAAAATTTTGATGTATAATTTTTTTTTATCAAAGTACATATGATATAAGCAAACAGTGGCGACAATTTCAACCGAATTGGGAATGGCAACGATTGGGAACGAACAAAGAAATTTTTGTACGAAACATTTTAATCTTTAAATTTTTAAAGAGGGGTGTTTATATCTTTTTATAATTCATATATGATTAAAAAATAAATATAATATAATTATTCCTAAAAATTCTCTGAATTTGAGCTCTTCCTTTTCTCATACTCCAAGCATTTGCTCTCACATCAAGCATGTATTCTACAACCTCTCTCTTTACGGCGGGTTCAGCTCTGTTTAATCTCAATGAGGTAATAAAAGCTGCTTGATTTCTTCAACTATCAAGCTGAGATATTGATAATGGTCTAATATAATGCATTTTTGGAAGCAGAGGTTGTGTATGAGTTTGAAGAACATTGAGCAAAGAAGGGCAAGAGAATCTCACAGACAACTGAATTTCTCCCATTTTTATGGCTCCTTGAGGCTGCAAGTTTATCAGTGGGTAAAAATGAGTGTAAAATCTACCAGTTTCAAGTGTTGAGATTCTAATTCTTACCTTCCCAATTCTCTTATCTACTTGTGATTCTGCATTTTTCTGTGTTTGACGATGGCCATTGTCAAACACTGCTATTGTTATGACAGTGCAAGGATCATGAACTTCCCAAGTATGATGCAACACAATAAGCATCACTTTTGTTGTCCTTTTTCATTGGTGATAGCCCAATTGCATTTAGAATTCCCAATTCCAAAACCCCAATTCCTGGTTTGTTCAGTTTCTTAGATGCTGGCCTGAGATCACTGCTATATTGTGTTGCCCTCATCAAGAACATGGTACCCACCATCCAAGGAGATTCTCATGTTAAGCTTACTTGAAAACTTGTTAACTTGCTCTTTCTGATCTTCTTTTTCAGCTTCTTTGACCTTATTATTAGTTTTCTCACATCCCTCTTGAGGAACCTTCTTATTGGCCTGTTGTTGTTGTTCAAGGTTGTACCATTTGCTACAAGGTGTTGCAGAATCTATTCTCTGCTCTACATTCTTCAATGGAACCACACAAGTTCCCATTTTTTCATGAATACATGAACTCGAATTCAAATTCCTCTGCTCTAAGCTCAGAACCAGAGATTCATCAAAAGGTTCTGCTGCGACAAACAAAATATCCTTATTCCAAATGGGGTTTGGACTAATCTTCAAAGGACGGCTTCTGAGAGCGAGATTCCCAAGAATAGCTTGAATGGAGATTTCTGAGTTCACATTCTTTTTGGTTACTAGCAAATACTGAGCTTGAATTACATTCACTCTTAAATACCATAGCCGAGGCGAAACGTAAACTTTCGATCTATTATAAGCAATGTTATCACTGATAATTGATGTTGATACATCAGAGTGATAAGCATCTGGAAAAGCTTCATCTGCTTGAGTTCCCATCCAAATAGATAGCATTAATTTTTCTTTAAGCTTCACTCCTTTTTTTTCTTCAAGTCTATGCCATTGTGGGGCAAATGGGCTATCTGGTGGAACTCTTATGGGAATATCAGATACACTGAATAAAACTTTTCCCATGATTTCAGAATTGGTAGTTCCATTTACCTTGTCATTCACCAAGATTTCTAGAACCGGTTCCTGAATTCGATCTTTCGCGAAAGCGAAGACTTGGTTCCATTCCGGATTCGAGGTTTTGGGGAAAACTCGGGTTGTTCCTATGAAACTTCCAAGCTTCACTTCAACACAGGGATTGCAAGTGTTGCATTTAGTGGTAGTACTTGTTAGCAAGTTTCTAGCTTTAACCACTCTTACAAAGAGAAAGTGCATTTTCTCTACAAGGTCAAATGCAGTGGGAAGCCTGTCTCCAGTTATGACTCTTCCAGCAGCAATGTTTGGAGTTGTTTCCTTAAGAGAGTAATCTTCATGTGGCTTCTTCTGATTTTGATTAGCCATTGTTTGTTCTGTAATAATGGGCTGAAAAGGTATTAGATATTCTCATAAATTGTTCCAAAAACATTCTGGTATGTCATATATATGACTAAGAGATTCGTCTGTACATAAATATTTCAACATTAAAAAACACCACATGTTGAAGCATGCTTTTAACAAATCACAGATATTGAAATAAGCCATTATAATAAATCAATGACAGGCATTCTCTTAATCCCCTCAAACAGAAGATTAGGAGAGATCAGAATTTGACTAAAATCAGCAAAAAGTAAACATATCAATCCTGCTAACTACAGATGCTTAACCAAAAATCATGTAACTAAGTTTATTTTTCTTCTATTTTTTGGTAAAATATGATTTCGTTATCTCTGTAATGTAAAAGAAACAAACTAGTTAGATGTGCAAAATTTTTTATAATTATAGTAACTATGAAAGCAGAGTGCAGGAAAGTTTTGAACTGGTTACAATGTATGTACTGTCTGGAGATTATCCCATTCCAGTCATGACTAAGCTTCAAGGTTCACTTGCGGAGATGAAGACTCAGACAATAGCTTCATTTCATTTCGTGAAATTTCATGGCAAACAGAGTAGAAATTTCATAAACAATAGTCACTACCTCAAAGATCTCTAGAACAGTGGTTCAATATGAGAGACAAGACACGATAGACGCAAATGTGAATTGCAAGGAGCCGGAAACGGGGGCAACAGAGCACCCTTACAAGAGACTTGAGACTGAGATTTTCTTTAAGACATATTCCTTATAGCAATCAATGTGGAAAATTGAGAAGGTTTCTTCTGTGTGTATTATATAAAATGTGACATAGTGAGAGTGAGAGAGAGAGAGAGAGGGAGAGGATGATACGTGAAGTTAATTCTGTGACCCACGTCTTTGCCTTCAAAATTACTCAGACGTAACTGTCGCAGTCAATGCGCACGACATGGAAACTTCATTTTGGTTAACAGAGTTTTTTGGTCTTGTTTTTGTACGAAGGCATGATTGGTTTGAGAGAAAATAAACTGATGAGAGAATTTAAATTTGTAATTAAGATGAACATAATAAATGTTTAATAACCGATATAATCATAAACTTTTATGAGGGACTATTCTGCTTTTAAAATATATAACTGATGACAAGTATGCATTGGTATTGCCTTATGCTTGGATTGAGAAAAAATAAGTCTGCCAATGCTTCTCTTGATTCAGTTAAAAACAGATATTGTTGTCAATTTCGTACCAAGCTTCTATCTTGTGTTAATTTCATCGGATATCCTTGGAAGGACATTATGGCTTGTCCCAACTTTCTACGCTGTACAAAATACTACTATTTATTTTTTAATATAATATCTAATTACCTCATTTAAAAAATATTTAAAAAAATTAAATAAATTACTATATTTAGTCCTTAATATAAGAGTTGTACTTTTTTAAATAAGCTAAAGAAGAAAAATAAATCAATTAATTATAACTAATATAAATAGATTAATGAATATATAATATAATTTTGTCTTAAAATATTAAATTTGATTATAATTAACTGATTTATTTGACTGTTTTAATATAAAAAAAATTAACTTTTAAATTGATATATAATTTAATAATACTTAATATATAATAAAATTAAATTTATTTAATTTTATTAATCTCTTCAAATTAGTCATAGGGGAACGAATGGAGAGAATAACAAATAGCAATATCAATTAAATTAATTAAAACCAATGACACTTCACATGAGCTAAATCAGTTTTAGTGCCTCTTTGTTCGTGTCGTTAATTTTCCGTCTACATTCGCATATTAGTTGTCTGTTCTTTACAACGTTGGTGAGCTCTGAAAAAGTTACTCAGGGACCTTATTTTTTTTCTTCACAGGACGAAAACAATTTGGTGTAATTTGGTGTTTGTTGTGAATGTTAATGAGTCACACCAAAAAGAACATAGTCAGAGCTTGATGTCACCAAAAGAAAGCTCTTGTGTTCAAATATGTGCGCGCGCGTGTGTATGAACTTTCTTGTTTAATATTCCTGATAGCTCCAGGCGCATATATGCTCATGCATTGGCTTCCATGTTTTGATGCCTAATTATTGTACCCCGGTGGATGAGTCCGAATAAAGAAAGTCACAACTTTTTGAAAGCTTTTTCGTTGGAGGGCATCCCATCTTATTTATTAATTATTTCTCCTTAGTTAATGTCCCTTGCCCTATGTTTGAATGACAAGAAAATTGGAGAGAAAAGAATATTATGAGAGAAAACTCTAAAAAATATAATCATATCACAACTTATTTTCCCCTCACTTTTCTCTCCATCCAAACATAACCTTAATGTCTTTATCTGCAATTTAGTTATCTAAAGTATACCATAAGACAACAAATTGCATCCGAGCATATCATATACTCATGTCATGCTCTGTCTTAGTACACGTTCTTCTTAGATGATGGCACAAGGATGTTGGGGGTTCATTCACCAGTACTCAACATCTTATTTTAAGATCTGCCAGCAAAGCTCTAGTCATAGAATAATAAGATAACGCCATAACTAGTAGTTCTTGCATACTAAACCGAGCTACATTGGCAATCATTTTAGGCAACAAGAGCTTCAATCTTGTGTTCAATGTGGGCTTCATTGTCCTCCAGACGACCTTTGATTGTGTCATTCTCCCAACGGACCAACGTCGGTACCCCTGTGAGCTCGAACCTCGAGTCCACCCTCCATGGATGCTGAGGGTTCCTCCATGTTGGTCTGTCTCCTACATAAGCCCTCAATAGGGCAATATCATCTGATGCAGCTTCCAGCTTTTTGTAGATCGCGGGTTCAGCTCTCACACAATCTATGAACAAAAAAAGAACAAAGAAAAAGTCAATTTTTTGAGTTTTGCTGAATGAGTTATAACTAGTTTAGGACTGGTTTGGGAGGATGGAGGCAATAACTCAAAACTATTGGATGATATCAGATAACAAGTAATGGAATGGGTGGGTTAAGATGGATTCTCAAGCCAATCCTCTGCATTTCAAAATTACTGGTTTTTCTTATATGAATATCGCCCATGATTCACTCTCCTTTTCTTCTACGACTAAAAGTTTATAAATATATTTCCCAACGTAGAAAGAAAATTATGAATCAACCAGGTCTGCAGACCAAAGATCAGAAACAGAATAGTACAATAGCCAGTCTTGCTACCCTCTCCTTCAAATTTCAATTCTCAAACAAGCTCTTCTCACTTTTTGGGTTGAATGGTAATGAAGGTTGGGTAATTTAATGAAGAGTTTCACCTCTCTGAGTGGAGCTTTCCCACTGTAAGATATATTTCACAATTCTCGCTCCAGTTTTTTGTTTACTGATTCGAAAATCTTAAAGTGCTACTCGAATTATACCTCAAAATTTTTTATTTAGGCTACCCAAAATATTTCATCAAAAGTGCCCTAATGCTCCAAACAAACATGTATACTACCAATACATACAATCCTGCAGAATTCCAGATTTTCTCCAAAAATTCACCATATCCGAGAAATTACGGTTAAGCTTCTACGAAAAACTAAAAAATGGGAAACGATAACACAGAGAAACAAGTATGATCTATGGAGATTCGAAAACAGTTCAAGAACCACAATAATAATACCAGGGCACCAGCTGAGAGAGGTAGCAGGGTCTTTGTCAGCCAGGAAGAGGATTAGATTGGCCTTGTTGTTCGGCGCCTCTGATCGAAACTTCTCGAAGACTCCATCGAAGCTTGAAACCGTAGCATCAGAGATCTTCAGCGGCATTTTCCCAATTATCTGCGACGCCGCAACCAAGGATAGCGTAACTTCCCGGTGGGAACGACAATAATTTGCACGCCCTTATATGAGAAGATTTTCTTGGGTTGAAAACGGGTCGGGTCATAATGGAATACCGGGGCTCAGATTGATGTTTGTTCCGAATTTTAAAAAAAACTATTTTTAAAATTCTAAAAGGCCGCACAACTTTATATCATCAATAAATTATTATTCTATATATAATATAAAATTTATATATACAAAAAGCACAAATTCTATATTTTTACGGGGAATTTGGATGGTGTTTAATGTTTATAAAAATATGCATAGTAGAATCTACTTTAAATTTGACAACAACATTCTTACTGAATGTATTTCTAAAGGATTCTTGACCTTATGTTAGAGAAACGACTTAAAGAATATATTTTTATATAAAAAAAATCTATTAGAAATCATAAATTTGTGTGGATTTTCAACGAAATTTGTATGACGTCGGATTGGATTGCTAAAATTTCACTCTAGTAGCTGTGCCGTCACAATTTTGTTTGGATGTTTTTATTTATTTGTTTGGAATTTATGTGTTATTGGCTTTAGATGTTATTAGTACAAAGCCACTTGTTTTTGGTAAGAAATGGTATCTTTTCTTCTTCTTAGATTCCTAATTAGTAATGAATCACATGATGTGAATATGGCAGAATTATTTGTGAGTAATTTGGCATAGAAGCGTTCGGATTCTTTGAGCTCATGGCTATGTGACATTCCATCTGCATTGGATATATTCGAAATATCAAGTTCTATCTTAGCACACGTCCTTCTTAGATGTTGACGGTTCATTCACTAGTTCTCAACATTTTATTTTATTTTACGATATGCCGGCAAACCCTTACACACAAATTAATACAATAATAATAATAATAATAATAATAATAAACTTTATCCCATTAGACAGACACATAACGCAAATGGAGAAACTGACGTCATGATTAGTATTGAAGTGAGCTGCACTAGTAGTCATGTTTAGGCAATAAGAGCTTCAATCTTATCTTCGATGTAGGCTTCATTGTCCTCGAGACGACCCTGGATTGTGTCATTTTCCCAACGGATCAATGTCGGTACCGACGTGAGGTTGAACCTTGAGTCTGACCTCCATGGATTCTGTGGGTTCTTCCATTCTGGTATGTCTCCTACACAAGTCTTCAACAGTGCAATATCGTCCGAAGATGCTTCCAGCTTTTTGTAGATCACAGGTTGAGCCCTGCTGCAGTCTATGAGCCATAAAAAGAGCCCGTGAGAATAAGGGCGTATCTGGAGTGTGATCTGTTGGATATTTATTATTATTATAACGTATTTAGATATTAATTAGGATAATTAATAAATATTTTTGAGTGTGGCCCGTAGTCATTGGGCCCAGTCCAGGAGGGTTATTGACTCAGTTTATTTAAGGTTAATTTCCTGATGGTGGAAATTAACAACACAATTCATTTGAGTGTGAGGTCTCATTTTCTGAATCCAGAGCGAAACCTATTCTCAGCTCGCTTCTGAAGGTTCCCCACTGGTGACGGCTATAAACAAGTTGCCATCACTGTGCCTAATCACCAGTTGGAAGAACCTGTTGTTTATCTGACAGTGTTCTCTTTTGACAGGTATCCTATTGTGATTCTAGTTCTCCTCAGATCAATCAAGTTAATGGTAAGAGGTAACTTTAAGTCTTCCGCTGCATCTCATATAAGTTTATATTTGAGTATGATATAATCTGGACTGATTATAGTACTTTAGAGATGTTTATTTTCTAACATGTGGTATCAGAGCCTGGTTTAAGATCACCTCTACCTTATTTATTGATCTTTTATGTTGATGAGATATATATGGGATATCTAAATATCAAAATTTTATTGTTTAACCATTTGTTACTGTGCTCCACGGTGATTGCCGAGTGGCGACGGCGAGAAAGAAAATCAGCGAGAGAGAGCTGACGGCGAGAGCGAGAACCGACCGCGCGAGGGAAACTGGCGAGAGTTTTCTGTGCATCCATGGTGAGCGTCCGTCGCGACGCCGTGGGAGAGTGTCACCGCGGCTCTGTGAACGGCGAGAGAGAAAGGGGTCACCGTCGCAAGTCGCCTGAAATCGCGCCAGAAAGAAAGAGAGAGACGCCGTCTTGTGGCCGTGAGAGACACCATGCCCCGTCGTCGCTGGTCTTTGGGCATGAAGCCGAGCAAAGCAGCCGTCTAAGGAGCCCCAGGTCATCGGGAACTGCCCTGCTGAGAGTCACCGTCGACGAGCTCTGGGAGAAGCCCCGCGGCAGCTGCAGGGATGGACTCCGGGTCGCTGAGTCGGGTTAGGTCAACCCGACTCAGCGAATCTGTGGACTGAAACAGTGCGTTTCAGTCTACGGTGAAACGCACCGTTTCACTCGCGGTCAGCAGGCTGCTGTTATTTAAAAAAAAAATTAATTTTCCGCATTCTGGGCTGATCTTATGGGCCACGGGAATTTTTTCAAAAAAAAAAAAAAAAAAGGGTTCTGGGCCGTGATGAACGTTTTGGGCTGAAGGAGATTTTTTTTTTGTTTTTTTTTTCTGGGCCACTATTTTGGGCTGCCAGAATATGTTTTGGCTACTGGGCTTCGCTATCTGGGCCTGATTTTTTTTTGAGTTTTATTTCTGGAAATTATTTTGGGCCCTAATTTTGGATATTTATGTATGGGCCAATTGGTTTTATTTCCAGAAAATTATTTTTGGCCAATTAATTTGATTTTTCCAGAAAATCAGAATTACTATTTTATGCACTGTAAATGTTTAAAATTAATTTCTTTATTATTTTAATTTTGGGAAAAGGTATTTACAAATTTTAATTTTTATGTTATTTAATTGCCTATTTTGTTTTTAATTTCTCCCTTGGCAATTAAATTAACGGTTTAATTTTGTAAAAATCTTTTCAGTTGAAATTAATTGTTAGACATTTTTGGGTGCATGAAATAGTGGGAGAATTTTAATATTAATTTATTAAATGCTCCATTTTGTTGTGCATATTTGGATTTATATGCACGTTATTGATATTTGTGATGAGCATGCAGTTTTGTGAGGAGTAGCCACAGCATCCTCATTTGTTTGTGTTGCGTGCATTAATTAATCACATATGGATTTAAAATATCAATAATAATTAAATGTATAGTTATGATTTATCTTTACCCACAGGTAGATATATTATAATTGTACATTTAATTAGGGGGAGAATTAATTTCTCCATTAAATTGTGCATATTTGGATTTTCAATGCACTTGAATGATATTTGTGATTAGCGTGCAGTTCTTTGAGGAGTAGCCACAGCATCCTTGTTTATTGAACTTGTTGTATGCATTCATTAATCACATCTGGATTGAAAATATCATTTGTAATTAAATGTATAGCTGTGATTTATCTTTGCCCACAGGTAGATATCTCACAATTGTACATTTAATTAGGATGGGATAGAATGGCCTCGTTGTTTTCTAATTAGCCCACAGGCATTGGAAAATTACGAATGCGTTCTAATTCCACAATTTGAGATAAATACCTGGTTATGCTAATATCTTTGCCCACAGGTAGATATTAGTGATACGTATTTATACTGCTTGCATGCTACATTTGAGCTAAGCATGCATATATGGCACAGTGACTTGTGATTGCTTCAAATTTCTAATGTGAGCTTATTTGTGTATTTGTCTGTTCTCATTTTTGCAGATCCAATTGCTGCTCCCAGGATTATGTATGATGTTAGTGACAAAACAGTCTTAGATGACAGCATTAACTATGCTGACTGGAGAGACGATGTTTTGTTGCAGCTTGGTTTATTGGACTTAGATTATGCCTTGAGGTTTGATAAACCTCTGAGACCTGATGATGCCTCCAATGATAGAGAGGCAAAGGAAAGGTATAATATGTGGGAGCGGAGTAACCGCTCATCTCTTCTGCTAATAAGACAAAGGATCTCTAGGAGCATTAGGGCAGCAGTCCCTAAATGCGACACAGCTAAGGGATACCTGGAAGCCTTAGACAAGCAATTCAAGCTAACAGACGAGCAAATGGGTGGTGCCATCACGTCTGAACTATGTGCTGTGAGGCTTACAGGTATTGGCAGTGTGAGGCGACATATTATGGAAATGAAAGGTATGCTTTCATCGTGTGTTACTTTTGAGTCTAACTTTTCTAGCGTTAATGATGACACTTGGTGGATTGACACTGGTTCGATGATCCACATTTCAACTACCATGCAGGGCTTTCTGTCAAGCAGGTCTCCACATCCCAATGAGGAATCTGTCCTTTCAGGCAGTGGGAGAGGAGATCCTGTGAAAGCTGTTGGAACCTTTCGCATTCATCTTTCAAATCAAAATGTTTTGGAACTCTATGATGTTTTCTATGTTCCCTCTTACAAGAGGAATTTGATTTCTATGTCAAAGCTCATTCCATTTGATTATCATCTAGTTCTTTCTAAGAAACGTATGACTTTGACAAAGAATTCAGTTTTGATTGCGAATTTGGTTATGATTGATGGCTTGTTCAAGATTATTTCTGATTCGCCTCAATCTCTTTCTGTTACGCATGGTACTAAGAGAAGTGTCATCGATGAGAATTCTTATAGCCTGTGGCATAGGAGATTGGGTCATATCTCCGTTGACAGAATCAAAAGGTTAAATAAAGAAGGAATTCTTCCGTCTTTAAACCATTCAGAGTTTGATTCTTGTGTGGACTGCATAAGGGGAAAGCAGACCAATAAGTCACATAAGGGGGCTAGAAGAAGTTCTGAGTTGCTAGAAATTGTACACACGGATATTTGTTGCCCTGATTTGACTGCGCATGGTCAAAAGTACTTTATCACCTTTATTGATGATCACTCACGATACATGTATGTCTACATGCTTTATAATAAAAGTGAAGCATTAGATGCTTTCAAGGATTATAAAGTAGAAGTAGAAAAACAGATTGGGAAACCAATCAAGATTGTGAGATCAGACCGTGGTGGTGAGTATTATGGCAGATACACTAGTGAAGGACAAGCAGCAGGTCTATTTGCTGAATTTCTTCGAGAGCAAGGTATAGTGGCTCAATACACTATGCCTGGATCACCTGACATGAATGGTGTAGCTGAGAGAAGAAATAGGACTTTGCTGGACATGGTTAGGAGCATGATGAGTAGCTCCAAACTGCCATCTTCTCTGTGGAAGGAAGCACTCAAGACAGCCACATACATACTGAACAGGGTTCCAACAAAGGCAGTGTCCAAGACACCCTTTGAAATCTGGAAAGGATGGAAACCCAGTTTAAATCATTTAAAGGTATGGGGTTGTCCTGCGGAAGTAAGAGTGTATAATCCACAGGAGAAGAAGTTGGATCCTAAGACCATCAGAGCTTACTTTGTAGGCTATGCGGAGAGGTCTAAGGGTTATAAATTTTATTGTCCTCCACCTTCTACAAGGTTTGTAGAGTCTAGGAATGTCAAGTTTCTTGAGAATGATGTGATTAGTGGGAGTGATTGTCTATCAGATAATCACATAGAGCGAACCACTGATATCATTCATGAGGGGATGTCAATAGTCAATGTTTATCCCACTGTTGAAATTGACATTGAACGTGACATGGACCCTGTGGCTCAAGTTAACGATGCTGAACAAAATGGACACATACCTGATGGTCAACCTATCACACAAGTGGAACCACCACAAGCTGTGATAGAGGATGTCATTGTTCAGCAACCTAGTTCAACCCAAGAGGTTGAATTGATGAGGTCAACCAGAGAGAGAATATCGGCATTACCTGACGACTATGTAGTGTATTCTGCTGAGGTTGACTGTGATGTAAGTGTTGAGAATGATCCTTTGTCGTTTACTCAGGCTGTGAGGAGTGTGAACTCCAAGTTGTGGCATGATGCTATGATTGATGAAATGAATTCCATGGCAAACAACCATGTTTGGGAACTTGTAGAGTTGCCTAGTGGGTTTAAGGCCATTGGCTGTAAATGTGTTTACAAAACCAAGAGAGACTCACAAGGTAACATCGATAGGTACAAGGCTAGGTTGGTTGCAAAGGGATTCACTCAAGTGGAAGGAATCGATTACAGTGAAACATTTTCACCTGTATCCAAGAAAGATTCATTCCGAATCATCATGGCGTTGGTTGCCCATTTTGATCTGGAGTTGCACCAGATGGATGTTAAGACTGCTTTCCTCAATGGTGAACTGGAGGAAGAAGTCTACATGAAACAGCCTGAGGGTTTTGTTGCAGAAGGTAAAGATCAATTGGTGTGCAAGCTGAAGAAATCAATATATGGTTTGAAACAGGCTTCACGGCAGTGGTACTTGAAGTTCCATGAAGTGATCACGTCATTTGGTTTCGTTGAGAACATCATGGATGATTGTATATACCACAAGGCTAGTGGGAGTAAAATCATATTCTTGATTTTGTATGTGGATGACATACTACTTGCTACCAATGATCTGGGACTATTGCGTGAGGTGAAACAGTTTCTGTTCAAGAGTTTTGACATGAAAGACATGGGTGAGGCTTCTTATGTCATTGGCATAAAGATCCATAGAGATAGAACCCAATGTCTTGTAGGTCTATCTCAAGAGGCTTACATTGTCAAAATTCTTGAACGATTCAGGATGAAAAACTGTTCATCTAACGTGGCTCCTATTGAAAAAGGAGACAAGTTTAGTCTAAATCAATGTCCTGAAACCGAGCTTGATAGGAAACAGATGGAAAGGGTCCCATATGCCTCAGCGGTAGGAAGCTTGATGTATGCGCAGGTTTGTACAAGACCTGACATCGCTTTTGCTGTGAGTATGTTGGGAAGATACCAAAGTAATCCTGGGGAAGCACATTGGACAGCTGCAAAGAAGGTGTTTAGGTACCTACAAGGCACTAAACACTACATGCTCACATACAGGAGAACAGACAGTTTGGACGTGATTGGATACTCAGATTCAGATCTTGGAGGATGCGTAGACTCGAACAAGTCTACATCTGGCTACATCTTCCTATTGGCAGAAGGAGCTATATCGTGGAGAAGCGCTAAGCAAACTCAAACAGCTCCTTCTACCGGTGATGCTGAGTACATTGCGTGTTTTGAAGCAAGTTCACAAGCTATTTGGATAAGGAATTTCATTGCTGGGCTTAAGACTGTGGATTCAGTCTCTAAGCCAATCAGGATGTACTGTGATAACACAGTTGCGGTGGCCATAGCGAACAACAAAAGGAATAAAAGTCGCAGCAAGTTTGTTGAACTTAAGTTCCTTTGCTTGAGAGAGAGGGTTCAGGATGGCCAAGTTTCAGTTGAGCGTATCAGTACATTAGATATGTTGGCTGATCCTTTGACGAAAGGGTTGAAGCCAAATATCTTTGTCACACATGTGCCTCATATGGGACTTCGTCCTACTTTTGATTAGTGGAGGTATGAGCAATGAAATTATATTTTGTGGTTTATCATTTCAATTTGTGATTGTATACATTTGTGTTATTGAATTGATAAACATTGAGACAGGAACCTATGAACATTGAGTTCATGTATATTGTGATACCCATTATGTGATGGTGCTACATGTAATACTTGGAAGGTAATACCCAATAAAAGGGGACTTATCGCCTTGATTCTTGTAGCGCGACATCATTTTACCTGGACAGGGTGATGACATTGAGTATACGGGCCAAGTGGGAGAATGTTGGATATTTATTATTATTATAACGTATTTAGATATTAATTAGGATAATTTATAAATATTTCTGAGTGTGGCCCGTAGTCATTGGGCCAAGTCCAGGAGGGTTATTGACTCAGTTTATTTAAGGTTAATTTCCTGATGGTGGAAATTAACAACACAATTCATTTGAGTGTGAGGTCTCATTTTCTGAGTCCAGAGCGAAACCTATTCTCAGCTTGCTTCTGAAGGTTCCCCACTGGTGACGGCTATAAACAAGTTGCCATCACTGTGCCTAATCACCAGTTGGAAGAACCTGTTGTTTATCTGACAGTGTTCTCTTTTGACAGGTATCCTATTGTGATTCTAGTTCTCCTCAGATCAATCAAGTTAATGGCAAGAGGTAACTTTAAGTCTTCCGCTGTATCTCATATAAGTTTATATTTGAGTATGATATAATCTGGACTGATTATAGTACTTTAGAGATGTTTATTTTCTAACATGATCTACTACCACGAATATCCACACTAAACGGGATCATATTTAGACACGGTTATGGACACACAACAAATACACCACACATATAGGAAGAGAGGAGAGAGTAAACTCACACACCTCAAGATATGGAGACTAGAGTCAGAAAGTGAATATATATACTAGTTGGTTCATGCAACCTATTGCTTGCCAGTTATGACACCATGAATAAAAGTTACCATAAGTTAGTCATAAATACAAGTTTCACTTCTTAATTCATTCCAAGAGAAACGCTCACGAATTCTCGATTGCTGTTTTCACTCATGCAGTTTAATTGAAGTGGTAATATCACAATCGCCTCATATTTTGTGTTATTTCAATTGGTATCCCAATAGATAATGAACTAGGGCTTAATGCACAAATGGTGAATTATCCATATAGTCCAACAGAGCCAAACAAGAACAAGTCATTCGTGGGTTTTGCTAAATGAGTTCTAACAAGTCATAATTCTTTCTAGAGATTTATGTTTACATAGGAAAAATTTAGAGGAAAAATTCATGTTTAAAAATTTTATTAATCAAAATAGTGATACAATTTATTTTCAACGAATGCAACATATATCTAAATGAGTTTAAAAGTTTTTAAAGCAGAGTTATTCATATGTAATAGAAGATATATTCTATGTAATTAGAGAAATATTGATTCTATTATACTCGCTCAAATTTACATGATTTTAACTAATAAAATTTTTAAATAAATACTTTTAACTAATTTTCCCAATCCGAAATTGCTAATCAAATTATCACTCACTATATCTGAGAATAACGGGTAAGCTTCCACTATAACTCAAAAATGGCAAACGAAAACACAGAGAAACAAGTATGATCTATGGAGATTTGAAAGCAGAATAATAATACCAGGGCAAATGCTGAGAGAGGTAGCAGGGTCTTTGTTAACCAGGAAGATGATTAGATTGAGCTTGTTCTTCGGTGCCTCCGATCGAAACTTATCGAAGACTCCATTGAAGCTTGAAAACGTTGCTTCAGAGATCTTCAGAGGCATTTTCCCGATTTTCTACGACTCCACAACCAAGAAAAAGGGTAACTTTCCGGTGGCGACATGATCTGCACGCCATTAGATTTATATGCAAGGATTCTCTTCTCTCTCAGTTTTTTTTTTTTTTTTACTTTATTTGACCAACGAAACAAGTCTACGGTAAAAGATTAGCACAGGATTATAGCACCAAACGCATTTTGAATATAAATAATAAATCACGTAATGCGTTAGGTGGGTCTGCGTCCAAGGTTCATCTTCCCAATATATTGTTTAATGGAAATTAATGAGATCCAAAACATTAAAGCAGCCCCTCTCAAAGACTCACTATTTATAAAGCTACTTTAACACGTAATTTAAGGGAGCAAATTAGGACAAAAAGTCCAATTAAAGCTAAATATAAAAGCATCTAAAAATTCTATATTTCAAAATAGTAATAGAAAATATAAAGAGTTGGTTTATAACTATAAAATATAAATTTTAATCCTATTACTAATATAAAAAATTTATTAATAGATAATTTATAAATAAATATATTTTGATTTTGATGAGTCATCGAGATTAAATTTATATAATTTTTTTTGCTATAAAGAAAATAATAGTAACGGAAAACTTTCAAATACCGTTAGTTTATTGCAAAAATGATTAAGTTCAGAATCTAAGTTAAAGGAAATTGAAAACAGAGATCAGAGACAGAAGAAAATATTTTCACCGATACCGTGAGTTAGGATGTTAAACCTGAGGAAGATATTGGTACGACCTTCTTCAACAAAACATTTTAATTTACTCCTAAGACTGGAGTAGGAGTATATATGTATATATATAACGTATACCTTATTATTTGACAGGGACCTACTTAATTAATTAATATGCAGCATCTGGATATATATATATATATATATATATATTTCAAAAGATATCCTCTTCATCACTCTATGATATAAAAAAAAGATTTAATATATGATAATAAGAAGAATTTGTACATTTCTATTTTGGTTTTACTCGACTGATGGAAACATGAATATTACAGAGGAAAGAGGCACCCACCTTCCTTCTTCCAGGAACTAAGAAAACAAACTATTCAGAAAGGAATATATATATATATATATATATATATATATATATATATATATATTATTCAGATGATTAAATGAAGTCAAAGTCAAGCACTAGACATATATGTGACTTGGTGAGCAAGCAAAAACTGCAAAAGAAATGCAAAATACCAAATATATCCTGCTTTTTTAACTTCCTTATGTTATACACGCATCTTTCCTCTTGCGTTGTGTTTGATTAACTCATAAAGCAATATATCTCTTTAGACAAGATAGCGTCCTCTGTGTCAGCCACCATGTTGTGCTGCTTCATGCCTAAATCATCATCGTCAGCTTCGTCTTCTTCATCCAGAAACAGAAAACAACAAGATGAAAGCAACAAGCATCATGCAGTGGAAGCTGGTTCTTTAACGCTGAGACACACAGAAATTCAGAAGTCTCAAGCTCCCATTGTTGTTTCTTACTTCCCTCTTAATTCTCAGCCTTCTCGCTTATAGCTGCTCTCTCTCTCTCTATTGCCCTCTTCATCTTCTTCAACCCACTTCTTTTTCTGATACATCAAGGAAGACCACGATGATCACTGAATCTATGACCTCCATGAGAGAAAGTTTATCTTCCTTCCTTTTTGCTGTTCTCTCTATCTTTTTTGTGTTTGTATCTGTGATTTTCTTTCTTCTTGTTCTTTAGTAAGGAATTATTTGACTTAGGGTTCTGCCGACAAAAATATGGATGGAAACTTATGTAAGGGATTATCTATGAGCTTTATAAAATTTCAATATCATATAACTTCAGGTTAATTTGTCTACAATATATACATTCAAGACATTTATATCTATGATTTCTCCCCCTCCGAAATACAACAACACAATTCAAGTCTTCAAGGGCTTATAAGAGATTTGACCTTTTTAATTTTTAGTTGTTTTTATTTTCTAAAATATCGTTATTTTTACTTTTAATATATTCATTTAATTCTATGTATTAATTTATTAAAATAATTAGGATATAGGGTATAAGAAATTTATAGAAACAATTATATATTTAAAATAAAATTACGTGATCCTTATGGTCAATAATTACGTCTAGCATTGATAAATGAATATAATAATAATATTAAAATGATGGACCAACTGTCTTTGAAAAAATTAGGAACCATAAACATAGTATTGTTATTGTTATGAATGCAAAGGCGACAATCTCAAATGGAATATTATATTTCTTGGAAATCATAATTATTATGACTCAAAGTTCAAAACTATATGTGACTCTTGTAGTTCTTCTTCTCATAACCTAAAATGTAATTTATGATTTATTATTATACATCTATTAAGTCATCATATTATGCTTATAAAGGGCATCTCACTATAGGAATAGAATAACTGGAAAATCTTTTTACTGTCTCTATTTCTCTCTCTTATTATTTTTTATTTCTGTATTTCTTTATTTACATTACTTCTTTCGATCTTATATATAAATAATAACTAATTAAATTATGTATATCAAAATATTAATTAAAATTAATTAAAAATAATATACATTTATTGAATATAATTTTTTTTCTAAATATATCATTATTTTTAAAGATAATAAGGAAGAGAAAAAATGAATAAAAAAAGAAAAGAGAGAAAATGAATAAAAAAATACATAAGAGAATCTTGTATTTAGTGGAGATAAAAATAAAAAATAGGGAAAATAACATTTGAGTCCCATGGAAGCAATTGAATGATAAAAAAATTCCAGCAAATGCTATAATTCATTTCAAATCCCATGGAATCTCACATGAATTTTTTCTAGTTGTAAAAAGACTTAAATGACCTTATACTATAATTCATTTCACGCTCTCTTATATGTTCTTATTTGAGTTATTTTGTGTTATTTTCCCCTTGAAAACTGGGGATAATCGTAGGATGGAGGAATTCTGTTGTTGCTATCTGTTGCCACTTCCCATGCGTCGAGCACGTTTTGAATTTTTGGGAGTGATGAATGTCGCAGTAACATGCCTGCTTATTCCTTCTTTGAGTCCTCGTCTTTCTATCTCCATCGCAAGCTCGGTATTCTCTTATCTTCTCTCTTTCCTCCACTTTAATTTCTTGATATGATTTTTGTTTTGAAAATGATTGCTTATAGGTAATTTTGATGATTTCTTATGCTTATGGAGGATTTTAATGGTAGATTTCTGGGTTTATGTTGTTTGGTTTTCATAGAAATGAGTATTTCTTCTGTGTAATTTTCTAGAATCTCGATGGCAATGGACGATCCCCTCAGGAGGATCCTAACGATATTTTGAATCTCACTCGATCCGGGTATAAATGGCGCTTGATTTTGGCCTACGATAGGATTAACTATGCAGGTCTGCTTCCCCTTCCTTTTTCTAGGTTTGGATCATTTGGTTTCTCTTTTATGAAGGCCTTAGTTAGTTACCTTTGTGACTTTTTTGTGTCTTTCTTTCTAGTTAGCTGGTTCTAAGTTCCATTGTCTTGCTGAACACTAACTAATAAACTAGCAATTCGGTCTATGAATTGTTGTTCCTAGTTACTTTAGTATTGAACACTGATCAAGCTCCCATAAAAAGAAAAAATCCGTCCAAGCCCAAGTCTGACTTCACTTTTCTATTTCATCCTAAATTTGATTAAAATTACAGAACCTAAAGATTATCAAGATATCAAACATTTTTGTTCAGGCAGGAATTGTAGTTTTTTCAGAAAAGACTTTCATAGAATAGTACTCTTTTAAAAATCAAAGCCTCTAGTGAAAATGTTAAACAACATTTCCTATTGAGCTGAAATGTTTAACAACATTACAAGAGTAAAATAACAATCTTCACTCAAATTCTATGCTTAAGCTAGAAAATTGAAAATGTATTCAGGTCTTAAATTTAAGGGAAAACTCTAGTTTTTTTCCTAGTCTATGATCAAATCTAATTTCTAACGGCCTCCATAAATTACAAGTTTAACGTTACTGCAGGTTGCACACTTCACCACACCATTCGACTATGACAACTTGGAAGAGATTCATGCATCTTTGAATGCCATCCTTCCTTCTGATATCCAAGTTAGGGAGATTAGCCCAACATTGCCTGAATTCCATGCACGATTTTCTGCAGTAAGTAAGGTATACTATTACAAGATATACAATGATACTATCATGGACCCATTTCAATGGCACTTTGCTTACCATAGTGCCTATAAACTCAATAGCACTGTCATGAGAGAAGTTGTAAAATATTTCATCGGGGAGCATGACTTCTCTGCCTTTTCCAATGTATCCCACAATAATCAGGTTCCAGATCCAGTAAAGCAAATATTCAAATTTAATGTGATAGATATGGTAATAGTCTATCTCCAGTGCAAGGCTTTCTGCATTTTTAGCTATTTAGAGTTTTGCACTATAATGACTCTGATTTTATCTTCTTTTTGCAAGAATTCTTATAAAGCTTATTACTTTAATATTTATATGTAGGGAGCTCTTTTGCGGCTAGAAGTTAAAGGCTCAGGTTTCTTATACAGACAAGTACAAAATATGGTAAAGAGTTTACTCGCCTAGTTCTGAATGAAATTTTTTGTTTGTTTAATCTAATGAGTAGAAAGCTGTTGAGTTTTACAAAATATTTATTGTTTACTTGTTACTTAGATTTACATTAGTATTTCATATGCAAGAATTATTTTGACTTGCTAGAAGGTGGGGTTTGTTTGTGGAAGTTCAAAGTATTTCTAAAGTGGGTTTTGGACGAAGGTATTTTAATTTTTAATTTTGTGAGAATGTGAATAATAGCGTTCATAAAAAATTGAATATGAAACATGAAGAAAAATCAATACTCTACTCCCTTTAATGGTGGTTTGCTTATTTCCTATTTTTATTCACAGGTGATGATCATGGTGGCCAAGACATTGGTTCAAGATGAAAAATGAAATGACTGGTTCTGTTAGAAGACATATCTTTTCTGCATATTTCAGGTGCTGGGGTTGTTAGTTGCAGGTGCTGAGGTTGTTATTTCAGGCGTTGGTGTTGTTAGTTCAGGTGTTGGGATTGTTAGTGCAGATGATGAGGTTGTTAGTTGAAGGTGATGGGGTTTTTAGTGCAGGTGATGCGGTTTTTAGTTGCAGGGGCTGGAGTTCTTAGTTGCAGGTGCTTGGATTATTATTTTAGGCGCTGGGGTTGTTAGTAAAGGTGTTAGGGTTGTTAGTGAAAGTTGCTGGGGTTGTTAGTTGTAGGTACTGGGATTATAAATACAGCTGATGGGGTTCTTAGTGTCAGTGATATGGTTCATTGTAAAGTAAATTAAATTAGCAATCAAATTCTCTTTCACCAATGATTATGATATAATTAGTTGATAGTAAGTAAAAGAGACATGCAACAGTAAGAGTGAGTAAGTGGGAAGGAAGCACCCAAACATAGCATTTATTAGACAATACCACCAAGGAATATTAAAGAAAGTGGAGTCAATTATTGGAAGTAGTATGCTTTGTAGTTTGTACGAGTTGTCTCTGCCTTTTATATTGAAAGTTTATAGCCAATTCCATGATTATCTTTAGTCTTTATTACGCTGAAGTTTGGGTTTTCTTTTGTTCTAGCATTAACTTTTGAAAACAGAATTCAGAAAAGGCTATTTTGAAAGGCACTCATTCTATCAGAGGTTTTGCTTCCATTAAGGACTCCTTTTAATACTTCGACTGCTATTCCCTCCCCTCCTATTCAGAATCCAATTGAAATGAAACATTCATGCAAGAAAAGCCTTGATATCAGTATGGTAGCACAAAACACAATTGCAATTACTTGTAACAGACAATTACTTCTAAAGCTACTTGTTGCAAACCTAATCTCTATATTAACATAATCATGAAAAATTATATATGTATAATTTGAACATGATACAAGAGCTTACACGATCCAGTAAAATGATAGGAACCCATTTAATTTACAGTTTTTTTGATGAGCACAGCGAATCACTAGGCATCATAGACGGCTTGGGAGTACTTATCCTTGAGCTACTTGAAGCCCTTCCTCAAGGACCTTTTGGCCTTACCCTCCACATAGTACATTTTATAAGAAGCAACTTTTTTCTTCCTCTGAAGCTGAGGATGAACAGTGAAGCTCCATGACTTAGAAATACTCTTCTCTTTCTTCAAGTCCCTCGGGCCTATTTGTGTTTGTGCATAGGAGGCACTGTAGCACCTGAGGTCGTAAGGCCTTGAAGCTCCATTGTAGCTCTCCATCTGCATCATCTTCACTTGCCCATTTTCAGAACACGTTGATCTGTTGTTGTGGTCCTCTGAGCAAAAAGAAAGCGATAGCCAGTTCCAGTTGATGCTTCCCCAATAAGACAAGCATTTTTTAAAGCAGCTGCTTTATTCTTCTCATGGAATCCATCCTAAAAAATGTACTATGTTAAAACAAAAACCATAAATACTTAGGAGATACATGAGGAAAAACAAATTAAACTCAAAGTCTCACCTTGCCCTCTTTCCATTTTATAGGTGTAGTAGTGATCTACAGAACAATCGTAGGGCACCTATGGAGAGGGCATCTCTAGTGGTAAAGACTGTCACAACAGCTTGCTAAAACATTGGAGGAAGGGAAAGAGAAGGAGGGTACGACAGTAAGAGAATCTGAGTAACAATTATAGAGAGACAGAGAGAAGATTGGGTTAGTCGAATGAAGAAAGAAAGAAAGTCCTGATGCTGATAAGAGGAGCTTACGAGAAAGAAAAAGGAAAGGGAAAATATAAGTCTTAGAGACAATTATGTCTTTTTACAATTAGAAAAAATTCATATGAGATCCCATGGAACTTGACATTAATTATACTATTTCTTAAGATTTTTTTGACATTTTATGCCTTCCATGGGATTTAGATCTCATTTTCCTTAAAAAAATATATTAAATTTATAGACAAATATAAAATTTTACTTATATATAAGATAAAGTAAAAAAATATTATATATATATATATATATATATATATATAGGATTCGATATTTTACAAACACACACAAAGCCAAAGTCTGCTGCAGCCGCCCCGTTAGTTTGTATTGTTAGTGACCCCTTCCTATGCAGAGGTCAGCTTTTAAAGGTCGTGGTAGGCTACATCTCCACCTCTTATTCAAAATACTCCAATTCTGCCACCTGTCATAAGCGAGGCCAAATCTGTAAATTTATGACAGGTGGCATATAACAATTGGTTATTATATAAACAAAGCTCCGTCCCACACAGAAACCCGACCCGATCATCAGAAATGGGAAGGCAAGCACAACGTCCCTCCAAAATTCCCAAAAGCAACTCTGCCTTTTCCGTCCCTCCAAAGTCCATCCATAGTGCTGCTTCGTTGATGCCGTTTGTCCTCTTCGTTTTCATATAAGCTCATATATGAGAATCCAGTTCCCATACTCTTCCGAATCTCTCTCTACAACTCTGCATTATGGCTCTTGTTCCCAAGCTTGCAGCTTTCTCTTCTTCTCTCTACAATTCACCTCATTTTAGGAACCCCCATGCTTCTAACCCACCACCCATTTGTCCATTCAAATGCAATCTCCCTACTTCGCCTTTCACTGAGAAGCATTCCGTCGAGAGGTACCAAAGGGATCGATGGGTTTATGAGAATCAGTTGGGGCAAACTCTGTCCTGCCCTCTCCCATTCTCTTCGGGATCCATCAGGGACGAAGAGATCGCCCTGCAGCTCCCGGAGCTCAAGAAGATGCTTCAGGTGCTGAGAGAGAAGAGGGAAAGTGAAGGGAAGTCTGGCGGCGGAGGTGAAGGTTCGCCTAAGGGGAATGTGTTCTTGGTCGGAACTGGACCTGGGGATCCTGAGCTCTTGACGTTGAAGGCTTTTAGGATTATAAAGAATGCTGATTTGGTGTTGTATGATAGATTGGTCTCGAATGATGTCTTGGATTTAGTTGGTCCTGATGCTAAGCTTCTCTATGTGGGTAAAACTGCTGGATACCACAGCAGAACCCAGGTAAAATAAATAAAAAGGATTATCTTTGTTGTGAATTTTAGTGGAATATTGGGTTTTATTAGGGAATCGCACATTCGTATCACATGCTACACAATACTTCAAATTACCCTGATCAATTTATAGTTTATTGTCTTCTGATGTTGGTATTATGTTGTGTTTTATAACTTTGTGGGCTTCTGTAGTTCTTAGCAAGTGGCTGAATCCTCTCCTGGAATTTCTTTATGGATTTGGGTGTTTTGATATTTCCTTCATTGCTATAGAGCCATTCCATGCCTTAATGTTAGTGAAAGTTAATTTGTTTTCTTCTGGTCAACTTTTGGCAGGAGGAAATACACGAGCTTCTTCTGAGTTTTGCAGAAGCTGGAGCTACTGTTGTGAGACTCAAAGGAGGTGATCCATTGGTGAGTTTTCACTTGGGAGGGGCTTGAGTGATATTTTTTCTACACTAATTCGATGAATTACCCTTCATGTGATTTCTGTTGTGAACTGTGGAATCGTTTAAATATTTGCTATTGGGCATTTTAGGTGTTTGGGAGAGGTGGGGAAGAAATGGATTTTCTGGAAAAGCAAGGTATTCATGTGAAAGTTATTCCAGGTATGTAACAGTTGCAATTCATAGCATTATGGAGCTGAAATCCGTTAATAAAAGTTGGATTTTCAATTTTTTATAAGATGTTGGTTAGCTCCTCTATTGTTGCATGTATAGAAGCTTACACGAAGAATGATATAGAGACATTGTAGAAAATGACCAGCAATCATGACTTCAAAAAGTACGACACCAGCATAAAGCATGACTTCCGTTATAATCATTCATATTGTACAAGATGTGTGTGGTTCTGTTAGTTCTTTGATTGCTTTCAATAAGAGAAGACATGGCGATCCTGAAATAATCAATGTTCTCATTGCTTCAGGCATAACAGCAGCGTCGGGAATTGCAGCAGATCTGGGGATTCCATTGACTCACCGTGGCATTTCAACGAGTGTGAGATTTCTCACAGGACATTCAAGGAAAGGTGGAACAGATCCTCTCTTTGTAGCAGAAAATGCAGCTGATCCTGATTCAACCTTGGTTGTTTATATGGGCTTGTCAACCCTCCCTGCGCTGGCCAAGAAGTTAATGGATCATGGTCTATCCTCTCAGACCCCAGCTGCAGCCATTGAGCGAGGGACCACACCTCAACAACGCACAGTGAGTATAATCAATATTATTGATTCAATTCTGTAATCAAGAGTTAACTTCAGATGATCAATTTGTTTCTATATCAACTTTATGCAATGTGATACTTCAAAGCTCAGCTTTTCTGGTAATCAGTTTTAACAACTGATTGTACTATTTGCAATAATGCAGGTTTTTTCAGAACTGAACGACCTTGCTGATAAAATTTCATCTGCTCAATTAGTTTCGCCAACACTGATCATAATTGGAAAAGTTGTGGCACTATCACCGTTTTGGCCAATTTCTTCAAAAGAAGAATCATGCTTGCTGGAAGCATGATGGAGCAATCTGCGCAACTTGCGAGAAGGCGACATCTATCTGTGAAGCATGATGGGCATTATTGGTGCAATCCAAGCAACTTGTGGGAATGCAACTCCTCATTTTGAAGATGTTGATATATTCGCGGAAAGCGGATACTCTGATGCGTTTTGGAAATGCAGAACATCCAGGGGAAACTTCAGTGATGATATTTATCGGTGTAATTGATTGATGCTTCCTATTTGAGCTGCAGTGAATCAGAACAGCAAAATTTGGTATTACAAGTTGGAGCTTGGGATGGATAAACCCCCAAAATGTCAAGCTGTGAGGAGAAATTTTTTGTCTCATTTCTCATTCATGACAAATTACAACAGAATAATCAAACAGGTTCTGTGGTCACTAAATTGTGCCATTAGCCTCGTTGTTTTATTTTATGACTGATTTGATTGATTTAACTTTTCTTTGTTGCTATGACGAATCTTCTGGCCTACAGCCATGCCCATGTTCTTGCCAATTAAATTTTTTTGGCCTACTTGTATTTATTTTACAAATATATCATCATATGAAACTGCCGAAAAATATTAAGCTATTTGACAAGTGGGAATGGTTTAGTCTCTACCCCTCTCCCCAATTTGTCAATGTTTCAATATATATCAACAACTACATTTTCTTGTATATTGGTTTAAAAAATGAGCTATATTCATAATTGTGAATAGTACAGCTTGTTATTAATTTTATTATATATATTATGTTAATTATTATCCATGGCTGGTGATGTGTTTATGAAATTTACTTTTTCCACTGCTCAAATCTAGATTTACAGACTTAAAACTATACATTTTAATTCTGTAATTTGCTCCGTACATAGTATGGCTAGAGTTGAACTTGAACACATGATTGTTTGTGGCGAGACTTCTAGCACAAAGAATTAAAGAATGATAGTTTAGTATGTTTAAGGAATGATGTGAGTGCACCTGCAGTGAGAGTTTCCCTAAAAATCTCCTAATTCGCTTTCCAAAAATCATAGGACCCACCAAAACTAGAGCCAACTCCCTTGTCAGGAGCATTCACTATCGCCATCGAGTAATCAGTCTGGAGGCTGTGTCATGAGCCTCACACGGGGAGAGTGACTTGGAAAGAGGGGCCTTCCAACTCCAACAGTTAGCTTTTGGGATATACTTCTGCCAATTACTTGTGCTCGTTACACTGTGCGGGGCATGTGAATCATTACACATGCACCCTGGGACAGGATATTTGGTGACATCACTTTGAGCCTTGCTTGTTCTGAATTCAGGCTGCCCTAATGAATCTTTGTGCAATTCCTTGATGATCCTGTTAAACTCTGCTTCTGGGAGAGAAGAATTCATGAAGTAAGGGAGCATCTGTCTTTTGTTTGGGGTTATGTATTTCTTATGCCCTGCATAAGCTCGGTGGCCCTGTAAATTATTGTTCCACTTGGATTATATATATATATATATATATATATATATATATGAAGAAGTAACTCAATTAGAGGGTGAATGAATCACCATGAAGCATACCTGAATTGCATGGCCCATTTTTCCTCCATGAGAAGGCATGAAAACATCACTCTTATCAGAGACTATGTAATCTATGGCAGCCATTAGAGAAGCCCTGTTTCTGAAAGGCTCTAGTTCTCCTGGCAAGGCAAGATCTTCTTTATTGTAAAAGTGTGGAAACTCTTTGATTATAGGAAACAATGCTTCTTTTCCACCCAATGGCTGCCCTCCAGCCCAGTAAATTCTTGCACTTTTTGAAGCTCCTAGAGCCTTCAGCAGCCTATAAAGAAGACCCCATTAGTTCATTAGAGGAAGTTATATTGATTTCTCTGACTAGCACACACAGGCGCGCACCTACCTGGAAACCTCCATGGCATTCAAGGGGCAGAGGCCAGCCAGTTTCCTTTGATGATAAGTCATGTTTGATTTTGCAGTTAAGAGCTCTGGGCGCTGTATTCTTTCATTGTAGATAATCTCATCATACTGTGACCTTAGACCTGGTAAGCATCCTGTCCTCACCCACACATCCTTTTCCATTCTAAGATGCAGAGTTATGTAGGGTCCTTTTCTTCTCATTCTCTCTGCAATCTTGTTCCCAATTTCCTCCACGGGTTTTGCAAACCATAGTGCGTGAAAAGCAACCGACAAACACCCCCCCCCCGGGGACAAAAAAAGAACAAAAGCTTCACCGACTGCAGATTAACATAATTATGTCACTGTTAGTGTATGGATTCAATGCAGTTTGTCAAGTTTTAGTTCAATTGTGTTGGAGTGAGTTTCACTGTATTGAATCTAAATCCTCTAAAATACAAGAAATAGTTGAATGAAATTACTTCAAACTAAAAGGGTTAAATTGATGGGATTAAAGAAAGAAACGCGATACCTTGCATCGAAGTTTCTGAAGATCGGGAGGAAGATCCTTGGACAGCCTTGAATCCAAGCCACGTAGGAGCTGTTGAGAGAGGACAACAGAATCATATTACAACACTTTTCTGGGAGAAACCCAAGTTTTCCTTGTTTTCTTTTGTTACAAGAAATTTTAGAAAAAGTGTTAGATTCATCCATCTTTTATCCTCAGACATAAACTTAGACACCTAAGAGTTATAATATTTTTCTAAGTGTCGCGACTGAAATTATAATAAAGTAGTACTCCTCAAGGATGGAATATGCTCAAAATAATTTATATGAGAATTAATAATTATTAAATATGAGCCTAAATTAACTACCGATTAATAATTACAAAATTATAATTCAAGAGAATTGTAATCAATTAGTCCATAAATGTCCAGCAGAGACAAACGAAAAGATACATGCATAAACATAACGAGATAACATTATTTTAACACATTTCGGTCCCACTTCCAATTATTATATGTTAAAATGAAAAATTAAAAACAAGCAATGATCCTTAAAAGTATAGAACTTATATTATTCACAAGAATCATAATATAAAAGAAAACATGTCTAATTATAATATTTTTGTTTTACGAGTATGAATATTTTCCTGAACTCTTTAACGAGCTTCATTGAATTGATTCTTATAAAGCCGCTTTAAAAGGGAAAAAAAGTTATGTTCTTTTATTTTATCTTTCTAAAATTTTTGCCCACGATTAAATCATAGAAATTAAATGTACGTAACTGAGCATTCATATATATATAGGATAACCATAGGTCTTGTTGATAAATGATACATGTGAACATTGGTTATGGAGCGCTAGGATTAGTTTCTCTCCAATTCCACGTGGAATATATGTAGAGGGAGAAAGAGAAGAGTGTGTTAAAAACTATTTGGAGAATTCCTCCGATGTCCAGGGATTTTATCCCTAAAGAGTTTCAATGGCAAATGGGTAATATAAATATGGCATTTTCTATCGTTATTACATACTGCTCAATTATTATTAAATTTTAAAATAATTAATTCTTTTTTATAAGATCTCTAAATAATTCTCAAAACCCTATTTCTTTTTATCTCTCTATCTATCTAGTTTTGAGTCCAAAAAGAAATAAAACATTTGTTCTCTTAATATAAGATATAATATAATGTATAGTATAAATTATATTATAAACTAAATTTTATATTAATAATTAGAAATAGTAAAAATTTATAGTTTGAAAGATAGAGATTATAAGTTATGAGGATTAATCTACTAACAAAAATTATTATAGTTGATAAAAAGTTGATTCATAAATCATAACTCATAAAATTATGAGTTTAAATCATATTATTGATTTGAAGAATTTGTTAGTTAATAATCTATAATTTTTTTTATAAATATTATTTAAACCAGTGAGCCTCGCTCGTGTCATGTGACCATGAAAGTCATGGTTAATTAAGATACATGAATTATTGGAAGAGAAAAGGAGAAAGAGTGGGGGGTTTGTTGCTGTGCAAGAGGATAAGAAGAAGAAAAGAGTGGTTGATAAGGAACACAAGTTCAAAGTGAGAATGCTTTTAAAGTAGGAAGCATGGCCATGTTCGTGTCATGTGACCATTGTCCCTCCTCTTCCATGCCCTTTCATTCATTCAATCAAACTTCAAAAACAACTTCAAAAACCCTCTTTCTTTGGAATCCTTTCTTCTTGTATGTGAAATCACTTCTAGTGTTTCGTTTTCTTTCTTTTTTCTTTTTTTTTTAAAAAAAAGCGAAATTAGTGTTTTATATTGGACACTTCAAATAAAACTATATATTCTAAAATGACGATTTTGTAGTGTCAGTGGGATTAATGATCAAGGAATCTTGGTAATTGAGAATTTTGATCCTCAACTTCTCTCTAAAAGTGATAGGGGGAACTATACAGGGTATCTATATATTTTCCTCAAATTTTTAATCACTACATCTATTTTTATCTCTTTATTAAATATTTAATTTGCTCTATTAGTATTATTAACTCCTATACAGAAGCTGATGGTATTAACAAAATAAAGTTACATGGATTAATTATGTCGATAGAGAAATTAAAAGGAAAAAATATAGAAATACTAAATTAAAAATTAAAAAAAAATGTAAGTAACAAACCAAATTGATAATATATGAATCTTAAGGAGAGATAAAATGCCGAATGTGTTATCTGTGAGAGATTCACCTGAATAATTGATTTTATATTTTTTTCATCTATCTTACAAGATTCATTTGCAGACAGGTTGGAGATATTCACACATTTTGCATAGAGCCAGCTCAAAGCAGTCCACAAAACACACAAAACAACTCTCCATTATTCTTCAACATCGAGAGAGATGAGTCCCACCAATCGAATGAGGCTCGCCATTGTGCTTTTATCCTATATATATATATATATATAATCACATATATTGGATGTGAGTGTATCTTGGCGGGAAAGAAAGGCAAAGAAAACACACAGGGATCCCAACAGGGACTCTATTTCTAGAATGAAGTGATTTTATGTGTTAGTACCTTGAGTTAATTTGATCACCAATATATATACACATTAAAAGATTTAAACGAGATCATAATTATTTTGTAAAAAAGAAAATTTATACATTAAAACTCTATAAGAAAATAATTAAAAAAACATTGACTATTTTTTTATGGAGTTTACCTATGAAGAGAATTTTGATTAAAAAATTGAAGGACAAAAATCAAGGCCTTTTTCTTATTTACCCACGTCGTTTTTTTAGTGATTAAATGCTTGTGTGGTTGGCTATTGAGAATAGGAAATTAATTGCTGGCCACAAGAAAGAATAGCAAATTAATTAATACACTATCATAAAATATATTGCCCCACCCCCCACTATGTACTCAGCAGGTATTAAAAAACTAGACAAATTTAATTCTTTTTTATTTTGCCATTAAAAAGGGTTTTTTTCTTTTTTTTCCAATACATTAATACCCTCATATTCTTTTGATATTCCCACATCAAAGAGCCTCATTAGTAAAATGTGGTTTATAAGTTTAAATGATTCTTCTACTTAATAGATTAATTTCTTGAAACTGAACCCTCCCTTTAACCTGGTGTACTCATGAAAAATGGAGTAAATTTGATCTAAAGAATGTAAGGGCTGGCACTTGTAGCCACATTCACACTGCTGAAGAGTCTCCTATAATTTGTCATGTAACCAACAAATCACCTCAGGTCTCATAATATTATATGGGGCGGCCAATAGACAACAAAGTTGAGAAACAGATCATGAACCTCTCCAGATTCCAATGAAGGCTTAATCTTAGGGCCAATTATCAGATATCAAATTTATATGGTGGCCTTGTTTACAATGACCTAATCATAACATTATTTCATCCGCGGAGGAAAACTTTGAACCATAAAGCCGATCTTTTACGGTACCTTCTCAGCCCCTTCTTGTAGTCTACATACACCATTCCGAAGCGAACTGTGTATCCGGCTCCCCACTCAAAATTGTCCAAGAATGACCATGCAAAGTAGCCCTTCACCCTCACACCATCCCTGACAAAATTCAATGTTCAAAGAGAAGCATCATGAGCTTTGCAACCTATGGAAAATGGACTCATCCAGTTTTGTGGAAGACACTTACACTGCAAACGCAATACTTCAAAAAGAAAATTGGCAAGTCTCTTTAGAAATTTTATTAGCTAGAAAGACATTATGTTTTTATGCATAGAAAGTACCGGTACTCTGAAAAATTTATACACTTAGCATCAGTGCTTAAACTAAGGTCTCTCTTATCAACAAAATTTTCAAACAATGAATTTTTGTTAGTTCATTCATATATGTGCCTAAAATTGTCTGTCTGAACACTTGATATCTTACTGTGTTGTGTTTTGTGTGCATGTTTCACAGTTTGCAACTGAACTGATTCACTTTTGCGCTCACCTTATGGCCCTTTGAACATACAGAAGGTGGTTTTTGAAGTACTCCAGCCTCATTATGTCATCGAGAGTCCGTTTACCATCATTTGCCTCGTCAATTCCTATGAACAAAACAAGAAATCTGAAATCTGATGAAGGAAGAGAACAGCACACTGGGGCTCTGACTGGGTAAATATTCCAAGTAGTGGCTAATCTTACCGTTTTCCGTTATGTAAATGAGAGGATTGTTATATTTCTGCTTTGTGTATACTAGCAGCTCATGAATCCCTCGTGGATAGACATAGAGCCAGTCTGACGCAGCCTGCAAAATTATTTCACTTCTCAATTTGTTTCTGAAATATAACTTGTTCTGAACAAATAATGAATTTGTGACCCAAAGATTAACCCCATCCAAGTTTTACTTGGATCAGTAGCTAGGTTTTTACTATAGGAATAAAAACAAACTTGGGTGTTGTTTGGTATACAGATCTCTCAATGTTTCAAGCATTTGGAAACCTATTCACAAAAATTTGAGCACGAGATATAAATTCAATATATATATATATAATTTAAATACGTTTCAAGAACTTGGAAATTAAAATGCCTAGATACCAAACACCACCTTAGGGATGGCTTTCAGTCACCCACCCTCTAAACCAGGAAACCATTAAACCAACCAACTTGATATAGCAACTTAGGCTTTAGCTACGAAAGAGTCAGAGAGATGACATTTAATTTCATGCACTAAAGTAACTATAAACTGAGTAAAAATGATCTCTAGATGAATTACCTTTGGACCAATGAGAACTCCATTTTTTACATCTGAAGCAGCAAGAGGGATCATAAGTAAGCAAATGTATTCGCAAACTCAATAAAAGTAGGTGGTGGAGAGATATATAAGGTTCATCTTCATAGCTTACTAGTAGATCTAACGCAAGAGTCTGTGAATAAGGTTTGCTTTTCATGTAGGCAAGGAGTATCGGCTGCATAATTAGAAGTGTAATAGTTCAAACCAATGAAATCGAAGGACCCTTTAACCATCAACGAGTCCCTTCTGGAAAACTTTGGCAATCGTGCGCCAACTTTTTCAATCATTACAGCAGGGTATGAACCAGAATGCAGAGGCTCCATGAACCTTCAAAAGCAAGAAATGATGAGTGCTAGGCCCGAACCCGATCACTCATGAGGAATTACAAGAGAGAAACTACAAGACAGATAAGAACTTGAAGCAAGTAGATTATGTTCAAGTGAGACAGACGCTTACCAGTCATATGAAAAAGCAAGACTCCGAGCTGCTGCCTCTTTGTCTGCATTAGATGGGGTCAGAGGCATAACCCAACCAGTATTCAAGGTTATACCTATTTGACCCTTCTGGGAAATCTATTAAAAAAAAAATATGATGTTAACCAAACTACAGTGTTCATTCATGAAGATGAAATGTAATTTGATTTCTGTTCCATTTTAAAACCATGAAACCACCGTAACCTGGTACTTCTCCCGATAGACTTTGACAGCTGCAGCATGAGCAAGAAGCTGGTAGTGGGAAGCCAGGTAGGGCTCAGTACTAGAATCCCCAACCTTACAGTTCGGGTTTACCCATTTAGAGCATCTTCCTGGTGGAGATTCACCATTTGCATAACCACCAACAATAAAGGAAAGTGGCTCATTAAGAGTAATCCAGTGCTTTACCCTGTCACCGAATTCTTTGAAGCATGTATCTGCATAGGATGCAAAATCCTGCCTGTATACAAAATCAAAGGGTGAATGAATGTTTTGAGCAGTTAGAAAAGAAGTAGATGAGGGTTTCATGCATTATAGAAAACCATGTGATTATAACTACTGCTTACACAATTTTGGGGCTCAGAAAGCCACCGTATTCATCTTCAAGAGCTTGAGGGAGGTCCCAGTGAAATAGTGTTACAAAGGGCTGTATTCCTGTTGGTATAAGGAACAATAAATTCAATTCAACTTGGATTTGATTTGGGATATGCATATAAGGAATGAAAAACATACACACACAAACACATTCTGCTGACCTTTTGACAAGAGTTCATTTATGAGATTGTTGTAATATGCAATGCCTTCTTGGTTCACTCCTCCATTAAGGTTTCCCCCTAGAAAATAATTTAATCATGGGATTAATTAAATAATAGTATACACTGATAATCAAATTAACCTCTTCTTGCATCTCCCTGGGGGGGGGTGGAGGACAGTTATTGAACATTCGATCTGAGCAAAATAGAAGGAACGAAAATTTTTCTCATTTCTCACTGGGTAGTATTCTGGACCAAGAGATGGAAAATCTGTACGCATTAAATCCAACATCCTTCATCAAAGCCACATCTCCCTGACAATTTTTTATGCGAGAAAAAATGTAAACAGTCTAGATCAAAGTGAAGTTCAGCAATTTAAAATTTGACATATTTAGAGAATGAAAGTACCTTGTAGCGATGATACGAATCAACAGCAACATCTCCACTACTGTGGTCAGCTATCATTTCTAAAGAACCAAGAAAATGTCTCAACCATGAAGCCTTTGTGTTTGTATGATAATAAAATTTAATCAAGAAAAAGACGAACAAGTTCCTTGAAATCATTTCTAATCTTGCTTTTAAAAAGGATGAATCCCACATAAACCAATCTTCAAAAAATATTTCAGCGAAAACAGAGGACAGTAATCGGCTATCTGGGGATTTCAAGAAAAACCATGACTGAGTCCTACTTAATTAAGAAGGAGACATCAAGCTCTGTGTTATCATTTCTAAATCTAAACATAAAGGATTCAATCTCATCTATGTACAACCCTCCATAAAATATTTCAGCTAGACCAGAGGATGCTATTTGGAGATAAGAAAAGGACCGTGCTAAACTACTTCATTAAAAAGAGGGCATCAGATTCCTTGATATCATCCTCTAATCTTTCCCCCCCCCCCCTAAACAAAGCCATATGAAAGATTGAAACTCATATATGAACGAATCTTCATAAAACAGTTCAGCGGAAGCAGATGATACTGCTCTGCCAACTAGGGATCAAAAATAAAACAGAGAGAGAAGTTGCTAGTTTGCTAAGAAGAAGGATGAGATAAACATACCGGGGTATCTGTGAGTGAAGGTGTCCCATACGCTGGGGCCTCTACCTCCTTCGTTCGCTGCACCTTCATACTTCATTTACAGAAGAAAAGCAGAAAACTATTAAGACCAAAATCCCTTTTCATAGGAAAATGCAAATAAGCAGCCAATGCTAGAGAGTAAAAGAAGCCATAGATGCAACTAACAAAACCTGATAAGCCGAAGATGCAGTTCCGAACAAGAAATCCGCCGGAAAACTGCTACGATTCAGAGAAGCTACTGAATCGAAGATGGCAAAAGAGAGCACTAGGAGAAGAAAACCCCGACCCCACCACATTGTTTGTTCCTGAGCGTTTGAATTCTGATTCTCAAACTTGATTCTTCCTTCCTTCCGTCAGAAAACTTGAAGAAAGGAGACGGAAAGAAAGTTACTGAAAAGGAAACGTAAAGATAGTTACCCGCGTTAATAAAACTTGAAGCTTTTTTCAGGCATACATGGGAGTTTATCTGAAAAGAGCCTTTATGTATGATACCATCTTTTCCTTTCTTTTTCTTTTTTTTTGAGTTTTCTCTGTTTTGATTTTTTTTTTCTGGCGAGCTATTTTTATATATTAAGAGTATATTTGTTTTTTTCCGGTTTAAACTCTCACAAAGTGACGTTTTGCAAATGCAACAACTTTTTTGCCATTTACAAACTAGAGCTTTGAAACGAAAATGGGTATGTATTATCCTAAGGAAAAATATAACGGAGTACATAATAATTTTTTTAATTTATACACTAAAAATCTACATTAAAAAAAATTATGTTACATCAAAATCATAAAAAATTAACTTTTTATTTTTTACTTTCCCACTTCCATTTCAGTTGGTAGACGCTAGCCCACGGGGTCGTGATTCGGCTACTGTGAACAGCAAATTAACTGTTGGCGCAAAAAAAATTTAAATTAATTAATTAATAGTACATTATTATAAAATATATTGCCCCACTTGTAAATCATGCTAAAGAGTGCTCTTCTATTTTATCCTCCGTAGCAGTGTTAAAAACTATAACACTAACAAATAAATTATTAGTTGATATGATAATAATTTTATTTTTATAGAAAATAATATAAATTTAGATTTTAAAAAATATTTTTTTTTTTGTGAAAGATGAAAAATCTTTAATGTACTCCAAATATCACAAAAAATTACTCTCAAATCTAAAATAGTTTTTTTTAATCAATCTAATAGATTCACCATTCATCGTTGGTCTTTAAAAATTTTTAATCAATCTAATCAACTTTGATTCATAATATAATGAACTGTGGTCCCTTTCCTTTCTTGTCGGTATGCCTATCTTTTGTGGAACAACCAATGATCTTACAAATCTTTAAGGGTGGTCAGTAGGAGAGATTTGGAAGAAAAGAAACGTAAGGGAATATTTTTATGAATTAAATTTAGAATCATTAGAGAGATAAGATTAAAATATTTTTATTTATTTATTTTAATATTTTATTTTATATATTCTGTTTATTAAAATTTTATAATTTTGTTTATCTAATTTTTTTAAAATTTAATTATGAAGAATTTTTCCTCCCCTCCAAATCACCTATATTAAATAAACCCTTAAAGCTTTATATGGCCCACAAAACTCTCTTCTTTTTTCCCCTAACCATAAATATCTTTTTATTGAACACAATTTTATTCATAGTATTATCAAATAATAAATATAGTATATTTTCAAAAGAAATTTCAATTTTAATTCTTTATATATATACACACATATGGGCCTCTTATGCTAAGGTATTTTGGGACTCTCGACCGAACTATATTTCCTTAGTTCTTTAAAAAATAGATAATAACATATTGTCTGTGGATTCAGTTAATGAAAGAGTATGACATATGATTATTTAGAGCGTATTTAATTTCTGAGGAGTATTATTTTATTATTATTTCAGTTGCGGCATTTAGGGAGGCATCATAGCTCCTGGGTACCTAGGTTTATGTCTGAAAGTAATAGACAGCTCGTCCTATTTGACATTAATATTGTATAGAAAAAAATTGAGATTTTACCCTATTTTTAGATTACAGGTTAATTCAACCCTTTTTTTAAAAAAAAAATTACCAAAAAAAAAAAAAAAGACAATAGATCATGCAAATTTTGTTACTTGAGTTTAGGGCCACGACCCTACTCAAAATCATTAGGCCCATTGTGAAGATTTTTTAATTTTATAAGGAGTACTATTTTATTATAATTTTAATCGTTATATTTGGGGAGTCATCATAACTTTTAGATATTTAAATTTATACTTAAAAGTGATAGATAATTCATCCTACTCGATACTAATATCACCTAAGAAAAAAAGAGACTTCGTTATATCTTTTTATTATAAGTGAATTCAACCAATTTATAAAAAATTTTGTATAAAAAAAAAAAGAAAAGAAAATATTAGGCATACAGATTGACACAAGTTTTCAAATAATCACTTAAAAACTGACTCAAGACTTCAATGATTAACGTTGGATGAATGTTGTCCCTTATATTAATATTAATTTGGATGAACAAGATTGTTTCTAGCATAAAGGAGTTAATTATCACAAAAATAAAAAAAGGTATTAATTCAAAAAGGGACCATAGAAGAATACCTGTGCATGAGAAAGAAATATTTGATTTGCGACTAAATGAACACAAAATATTATAATATATATTTTTCTCTAATTAAAATATATATTTAATATTGATACCTCAAAAATATCATAGCAAGGCAATTACGTTCCACCACGTTGTGTTCAGATCAAGTGAGGAAGGTCTTGTAACCACTCGCCGATGGGAATTCAACCCCCCCTCTAAAATAGCGGGAAAATCACGTTCAAGTCCTCGGTACTCCCCAGTCCCCACCGAAACAACGTGGGTCCTCACTCATGTAATCCCCGCCACCCCTCCAGCGAATCTTTCACCGTCCGATTCATTACAATCCCATGCTTTGTACGATCCCGATTCTCGTTCCTCTCGTGCTTTAAGTTTCCACTCATATCTCGATCTCCCTTCACCTTTCACTGTAATTCACCCACCTATATATACACACCTTTGCGCTTTTGCTTTTCGCTTTGCTACACCCACCTTGGTGTGAAATCTCAAGAGGAAGCTACAGTTTTGTAGTTTGTGCATTGCGTTTTTGGATCATCTGAGATGGCCCTTGGATCTTATTTTGGTGTGTTAATGGTGGATTTTTAGATTTAGTTGGCTTTGGCGATGAACGTCTCGAGTCCTTAATTTGCCTCGGACAGGTGGAACAAGGAGCTTTCTTATTATTATTGTACAAAGTTTTTACATTTTCCATGAAAGAATGGTGGCATTTAATTTGTTTTAGATTTATATTGGGAGGGATGATATCGCCTTTCTTTTCTTTTCTTTCCTGCTTTTGGATTAGCATTGCGATCTTTGGGATGATGTGGTGTTGGATGTTAGCGCAGATCGAAGATGATTAATTGACGTTCAATCGAGTGTCTGGCGCGTTTTCGTTTTAATTTGAGCTGCTTTCTTTTGTTGTTAGCTGAATTTTGGGTTCAAGATTCTCTGGCAAACCATCGTTGAAGTTGAGGTAAGATGGCTACGGTTTCCGTGTCTATGATTCGCTTCCTCTGAACTGCTGACGCCCATTATCTTATTGAGTCTCATGAAATGTAGTTTTCTTTAATGGCTATTACGCAATGAAGGATGCGTAAGAACTATCAAGCTACATTGTTTTGCCATATGAAAGTGGCTTGGTATTCAAATATTGCCGTGTTGTACATTAAAGGTTTCGGCACTAAAATCGCTTTCTCTGTGGTTGTTTTTGAGAATTTCATAATATTCTTGTACATGCCAGTCCTTTTCTATAAATTTGAATTGAATTAATCGGTTAATTTGAATTAATCGATGTTGATGATGGAGTTAAATGGCACATCCAATAACTGGCAATCTGAAGCCCATTATTTTGCTTACCGTCAATGATTTGATCAATGTACAATATTAACATTATGTTATTTATTTACCTGTGCAGCATTCTAATCTTCGTTTCATAAAAGATGTGGAGATTTAAGCCATTCACACATAAAGAGTCGGCTGGGCTTGAAGGACGCACTATAGATGTTGGCAATCTTAAAATAAATGTTCAAAAGGCCATCGCTGAAGGGGGCTTCTCTTGTGTCTACTTGGTACGTGATGCTATACACATGTCAAAACAGTTTGCTTTGAAGCACATTATATGCAACGATGAAGAATCCCTTGGATTGGTCAAGAAGGAGATCTCAGTGATGAAGTCATTGAAAGGGCATCCTAATGTCGTCACCCTTTATACACATGCAATTTTTGATATGGGCAGGACAAAAGAGGCATTCCTTGTTTTGGAATTCTGTGAAAAGTCTCTGGTGAAGGTGCTGGAGAGCAGAGGAGCGGGGTATTTTGATGAGCAACATGTCTTATTGATCTTGAGGGATATATGCAATGCAGTTTTTGCAATGCACTGCCAATCCCCACCTGTTGCTCACCGGTAAAATTGACAGTCACTTGGATATGATGTTTTTGTCAAACTCAGTGTGTACTAGGATGATACTTTGTGGAATGTTATTAATGATTTCTTTTCCTCTCCATTTTCCAGAGACTTAAAAGCTGAAAATCTTCTATTAGCTTCCGATGGCTTGTGGAAATTGTGTGACTTTGGAAGCACATCCACCAATCACAAGCGTTTTGAGAAACCAGAAGAAATGGGGATTGAGGAAGACAATATCAGAAAGAACACAACTCCTGCCTATAGGGCCCCTGAGGTAAGTTGAAGTTTGTTTTCTCAAATGCAACTGGTCTTGTGTGATGAAATTAGTTTCTAACCAGGTTCCATTAACACATTTTAGATGTGGGATCTGTTTCTGAGAGAAGTCATTAATGAAAAAGTGGACATATGGGTAAGTCAGGGAGACTCCACCCAACTCTTTGTTAATAAAACTTCAAAATATTGTAAGACTAACTGCAACTCAACCCTCTTAAAAATGTTAGGCTCTTGGGTGTCTTCTCTTTCGCATATGCTACTTCAGGAGTGCATTTGATGGAGAATCCAAGCTTCAAGTTCTTAATGGAAACTATCGCATCCCTGATTTACCTAAATACAGTTCATCCATTGTAGACTTAATCAGAGACATGCTTCAAGCTAGACCAGATGACAGACCAGATATCACGCAGGCAAGCGCTTTGCTTGATTGGACATTCATCTCCATGAATTTAGGTTGGTCTTAGATCATACATGTCAATGGCATTCTTAGGTGGTGCATGTGTTGTGACAATAGGATTGCTAATGTTGGATAATTTACCATGGTGGCAGGTCTGGTTTCGCGTTAATGAGCAGTTACCTATTAATTTGCAGAAGTCATTACCTGATACACCACCTGAATTTTCTTCTTCCAGCAATCATGAAGGTGAGGTGACTATAGATTGAGAAATTGGGATTTAAGGTTTTCTTGTATCAGAAGATTAAAATGTGATCTAGCATGTGTGTTAGAGGACAGAAGTTTTGGTAGAAAATTGGAAATTGTAGTTTTAATGTAACACTGTAAGTATGATACTGGACGTAAAGATTAGTTTATGGTTAAATTTTGACAGGTGCTTCAAAGCCTGCTAACAGATCAACCCCAGTGCCTCGTAGGACTTCATCACAGTCATCCCTTTCTTCTAGGGGAGGTGGAGGTGGGGGCCAACTTGGTGCTTTCTGGTCCACTCAGCATGCACAAAAATCACTTGCCACAGAAGGAAAGGGTAGATCCATATTTGAAGACCCAGCTAGCCATCCTATTTCATCAAAACTTGATAGAATTCATCCAGAGAATAATCAATTACCTAATAATGTTAGCCCTAACAAAGTGGTCAATGCCCAATCCCAAACTTTGAAAAGCATTTCACATGGAAAAACAAACAAGCCTGATACTAGTTCTTCCAAGGACTTTGAAATAAAAAATTTTCAGGGTCAAGATCATAGTAGTGAGAAGCTAATGTCATCGAATATAGGAAACCCAACTACTTTTAAAAACCAGGCTTGTAACGCTTTTGTTGCTGAATTTGATACAATTAAATTCAACTCTGTACCCAGTCATGAATCTGGTAGGGAAGTAGCATTAGAGTCTGAGGTGGAGAAACTCAAGGAGCAGCTGAAGGAAGTTAACTTAGAAAAAGCCGAAATAACTTCCAAGTATGAAAAACTCACTGCTATCTGCCGATCTCAAAGACAAGAACTCCAAGATCTCAAGCTGGCATTTGGGGCTAAAACTCCATCACCAAATAAGGAGGCTCTTAGAACACCTTCAACAGTTGCAATATCTACAGCTATGGTAATTTTATTTTGTGATTTTCTTCTGCATCCATGTAACTCGCAGGTTTTTGGGACATTACTATATATTTTGCCTTATTATAGCAGAGATATGGGATACTTCAGGAACAAGCACAAAGTATAGCTGAATGGAAAACTCCTGGCTCAGAACCTAAGTCATCATGGCAAGCTTTTCCAGAGGAACCCCTGCCACAGCGGTCTGTTCAGCAAAATAATCAGCCTGCCCAGCCAACTAGTAATTTCAGTTCTTGGGCGTTTGGAGCAGAAAACTTTTCTACTATCCATATTGGAAACCCACAAATGCCTAGGCATACTACTGATGGGAGTAATTCTCAGGCTAAGTCTTCTTATGAGAGCAAGTCAGCTTCTCAACCTGCAGGATGGGCTGGTTTTTAACTGTATGCCAAGCTGTGACTAGGAGTGAAGTGGAATTTCTTAAAAATATTTGGCACCGTTTGATTTGAGTGTCTTGTTATTCTCGTGGTGTAAATCATAATTTTTTTATGGACTAAAGCAACAGTTTTAAGTGTATACTCACATTGAATCAGATGTTAGATGAGAGCATGGTTCATTTGCTGTTTGGATGATTCTTGCGTTACATTTCCCATCGAATATGTGTTTTAAGGAAGCATGCTTGTTCTTGGCATGAGTTAAGAATCAATATTTCTTTATTTATTTACTTTTATATGATTACGGGACACCTGACATTTCGACATCATCATCAGTTCATCTTTAATATCTTTGACTTAGTCTCTTACAAGTACTATTTCCTGAGACGTCAAGCAATTGACCAAGAATGTTATCCTCCGTTAACTTTCACTGAATATTATTCCAAGTCCAAATTCATCATGAATTTTGCACAATTAAAATCCCTTTGTTTGTTTTTTTTCCTTTTTCTTCCCTCTCCCTCCATTAAAATCCCTCCCTTTAGTTGAGCCATGCTAAGTGTCTCAGAGCAAACTCATCATGAACTTCGTGTGCACTGAATATATTCCAAGGGTATATATATGGTCAACATTTTAAGGACATAGTTGTCCGCAAAAGTTAGTGTTATTTTTCTCTTAAGACTATCATTTTAACAGAGTTCAGGCAATTTGAAATAAAATAAAAATATTAAGACAAAAATGAAAATTCAACAACAAAACAATACAAGTTCCCAAAATTAGATTTAGTTTTAATCTTAATCCCCTGACTTCAGAGATCTTCAGAAGCTTTTAGACGACTTTATCATCATCATTAATAGTGTCAGGAATTAATGACTTTAACATGCAGCCATAAATTTAACGTTTTGTTCAAAGTCAAAGGTAACCTTACCATTATCAACAAACGAAGAAAATAACTTTCGCTTTGGACTTGGTGTGGTGACGACGAGGACCACTCAGAGTTTGCCATCAATCAGCACCTGAGCCTTCTTCCTTGATCCTCGCCAGAGACTATTCAAAGGCCAAAAAAAAAACACAGAACACATCTGAGTTGTCTATAATATAATACGAGCCTCTGATTCTTAAATCTTTATACTGCACATATTCTATTACCATGAATCTTCTTCTCCAGAATGGCCTCTCGCTGCTGCTTCTGCTATCATCTATGGTGGTAGCATCCCAAACCGCAAGCATAAACTTAGGATCATCTCTATTAGCTTCTAAGGATTCTTCATCTTCATGGTTATCACCATCTGGGGATTTGCTTTTGGCTTTCGTGCCACAAACAATGATGAAAATCTCTAGTTTCTTGCCATCTGGTACGGCAAAATCCCAGATAAAACCATAGTTTGGTGGGCAAATGGAGATAATTCGGCATCAGAAGGATCAAAGATTGAACTCACTACCAAGGATCAGTTTTTACTCACTTGTCCAAAAGCCGAGGAGATTCCTCTTCCTATGTCCATTGTTGATGATGGTGAGATTTCATATGCTGCTATGCTTGACACATGAAATTTCGTCCTTGTCAAAGGTTCTAATTATGTGTGGGAGCTCTTCAAGAACCCTACAGATACCTTGCTTCCAAGTCAGGTCCTGGAAATTGGTGGTAAGCTAACTTCAAAGCAAATGGACAGAAATTATTCAAAGGGGAAGTTTCAACTTCGAATTCAAGATGATGGAGATGTAGTTCTTCAACCCACTGCCCTAGCTACGGATTTTGCTTATGCGCGTTATTTCAGCAGTAAAACAGCTAAAAATTCTGATAGGATTCTGGGTATCGCTTGGTTCTTAATGAGTCAAGTTCTGTGAATGTGGTAAGAAGGAATTGGAAACACTGAATATTGCAAACAACACACAAGTTCCTTCTGGGGATTTCTATTACAGGGAAACACTAGATTTTGATGGGATTTTCACTGAGTATGCTCATCCCAAGAACAACAAAAGTAGGAACTTGGGTTCTTGGATCACTGTTTGGTCTATACCTGATGATATTTGCTCAGATATGAGTGGTGATTTAGGAGGATGTCTTTGTGGTTACAATGGAATTTGCAGACTTGATGCTAATAGAAGGCCAATTTGTGATTGTCTTCCTTGGTTTTCCCCATTGGATCCAACTAACAAGTTCAATGGCAAACTAGACAAGCAGATAACTTGTGAAACAAGTAAGTCAAAACCAGAGGATATACAAGATGCAAGAACTACCTAATACATTTTGGCCTGGTTCTTCAAATTTTGAACAATTGTGCAGTGACTAAATGAAGATGACTGTAGCAAATCTTGCCTCTATAATTTTTACTGTGTGGCTACTTTATAAAGGAAGGCACATGTTGGAAGAAGAAATTGCCTCACAAGATTGGGATGTCAATGGGAAGGCTCTGATAAAATTTCCCAAATTTGATGATGTTCCTTCAGATGATGAATCCTTTTCAGAGGATAATACAAACACAGGGAAGAAGGATCAAGCAACCTTGATTTTAGCAAAAGCACTTCTATTACGTAGCTCTGTGTTTCTCAACTTGCTTTTTTTGCAGCAATTATATTCATTTTCCTTACTTTGTACAGAAGAAGCTACAAAAATAGACAAATATCAAGTCTTTTAGATGCAAATCTTCAAACTTTCACCTACAAAGACCTAGAAGAAGCCACAGATGGATTCAAGGAAGAATTAGGAAGAGGTGCTTTTGGTACTGTGTATAAAGGGGTTATATTCTCATCAAGTTCAAGAACCTATGTTGCTTTGAAGAAGCTGGACGGGAGAAAAGGAGTTCAGAACAGAAGTAAGCATAATAACAAAAGCCAATCACAAGAACTTAGTTAGACTTCTGGGTTTCTGTGATGAAGGGCCAAACAAGCTCTTGGTGTATGAGTTCATGAGCAATGGAACAATAGCTAGCTTCCTCTTACCTGACTGGAACAAAAGAATCCAAATTGCATCCGGATTGCAAGAGGGATCATGTACTTACATGAAGAATGCGTCACCCAGATCATCTATTGTGATATCAAGCCCCAAAATATCCTTCTACACGACTTATTCATGGCTAGAATATCAGATTTTAGGTTGGTGAAGCTTCTTTTGAGTGATCAAACTCGAACCCATACAATGATTAGAGGGATAAGAGGGTACGTGGCACCGGAACGGTTCAGGAACACTCCTATTAGCGTGAAAGTAGATGTTTATAGCTATGGAGTGATGTTGCTGGAGATTTTATTTTGCAGGAAAAGCCTTGACATGAAAAAGAGAATGAAGAGGAAGGGATACTTGTTGACTGGCTTTATGACTGCTATAAAGCAAGAAGATTAAGAAAACCTGTAGAGGAAGATAAAGAAGCTGGAAATGGTATGAAGAGGTTAGAGAGATTAGTGATGGTGGCTCTTTGGTGTATACAAGAGGACCATCTTTGAGACCTTCCATGAAGGTCACCAAATGCTTGAAGGGCCACCATGCCCTTCTCCTTTTAGTTCTTTCTGTTAATTCAGTAAACACTATATTTTACTTTTATAATGACCTTTTATTTATTTTTGTCAACTTGCTTACTTTCACAATGACTATCTTAAGTAGAATAGCCTTGCTCTCGCATATTTTAGGTTCAGGTTACTTGTTTTTTTATGCATCTCATGAACATTATTTCATTACGAAATGTTACTTTTTATAATTTTCTCTAATAAAAAGATGATTCATTTTCCTTTCTCTCTTCATGTAAAGTAATTAAACCCCATAATTTCTTTAAAGGCCTCATTGTCTCAAAGGGCCATGTTATCAAGAAATCTAAAACAGACTATTTCATATATGGAGGGTTCTTTTAAATTAAAAAGAATCATGTTTTTTAATTGTGACACCGCAATTTTTTTCAATAAAGCAAGAGAAGTATGAAGAATAGAAATTAAAATGGTGTCAGAAGGACGGTAGTCAACACTATTTAGGGGTCAACGCCCATTTATACCCAATAGCTTTCTTTCCCGCCGGTAAATTTACTAAGGACCACGTACCTATACGATCAAGGGCTGTCATCTCCTTCTCCATAGCAGTACGCCAACTCGGGTGGGATAAAGTCTCAGAAAGGGATTGAGGTACGGAAACAATGTCTAAAGAAGCAAAAAAGGCACGAGAAGCAGAGGAGAGACGATCATATGAAACAAAAGAATAAATAAGATACGTACAAGTGCGTTTACCTTTGCGGAGGACAATGGGTAGATCAAGGGAGATATCTGGATCAGGAACAGGAGGTAGCTCAGAGGTAGGGACCGAGGCAGGCTCAGGGTGAGTAATACTCTCCACAGGATCTGAAAAGGAAGTAGACAATGGTAGGGTAGAATCTGGCGTAACAGCAATAATTGTGTCCTTCAAACGTCTGGTATAAACCGGAGACAAAGGTGGTTGACTAGGTACCAATACGGGAGCTGGGGCCAGTAATGGTGAGGGAAAGACAGAGTAGACCAGAAGAGTATCCTCCTTCGCAAGTGGAGAAGGAGAAGCTGAAGTGGTAAAAGCAAAATAAGCAATAGATTTTTGAAAAATAACATCAGCAGAAACCATATAACGATTAAGAGACGGAGAGAAACACCTATAACATTTTTGAATATCAGATTAGCCAAGGAAGACACACTTGAGGAATTTAGGATATAATTTAGAGACACTTGGACGCACATCTCGAACAAAACACACACATCCAAAAATCTTAGGGTTAATGGGAAATAAAGGTTTGGAAGGAAACAGAATAGTGTAGGGAATGTGACCATCAAGAACAGAAGAAGACATGCGATTAATGAGAAAGCAAGCAGTAGAGACCGCATCAGCCCAAAAAGGTTTTGGAGCCTGTATTTGAAATAGAAGAGCACGGGCTACTTCTAATAGGTGGCGATTTTTTCTTTCAGCAACGCCATTCTGAGCCGATGTATCTACACAAGAAGATTGATGGAGAATGCCGTTTTGAAGGATAAATGAGCAAAATGATTCAAAAAAAATATTCTTTAGCTTTATCACTGCGCAAAGTATGGATAGAAGTATTGAATTGATTCTTAATTTCAGCAGTAACGGGACAAAATGAGAGAACAATTCACAACGATTTTTTATTAAATATAACCAAGTAGTACGGGAATAATCATCAACAAATGTAACAAAGTACTTGAAATCAGCTTTGGACTTAACTAGACACAAACTCCAAATATCAGAGTGCACTAAAACTGACATGACTCATAATCTAAGGACCACAAATGCTGAAACTAAGGATAAACTTTTTTTTTTAAAGATGATAAAGACAAATGACCCAAATGACAATGTGCTTCAAAAGGAGTGACACCACCGGTACAGGCCACCGCATGTGACCCCTGATCATCAAGGAAGTAATGACCGCAAGATTCGTAGCCTTTACCAATAATCTTCTTCATCAAAAGATCCTATATCAAGCTATGATCAGGGAAAAGTGAGACCCAATAGTTTAATTGAAGAGTAAGTTTACTAGGAGACAAAAGGTTAAAAATAAGATTAGGGACATCGAGCACAGAGTCTAAATGAATAGAAGAGGTAAGTTCAACTGTGCCAGACCCAAGAATACAGGATTAAGAACCATCCACAATGGTGATGTTAGAAGGATTGGCATAAGAATTGTAAATAGAGAAGAGATAGCGGTTACCTGTCATGTGGTTAATAGCACCAGAGTCTATAATCCATTTGGAGAAAAAAGAGACAAGGGTAGTAGCCTCTATTGCCATAGCAGCACTAGCAGGAGGATTACTATACTTTAATTGAGCATATTCAGTAGTAGAAATGATAACTGTGTCATTAGTTGTCGTGGCCACATATGCAGAATTTTGTCGATTATGTTTATTCTGAAGTTTACGATACGTACGTTTCGTATGACCTGGTTCTTTATAATTGCAACAGATCACATCCTTCGACTCCTTATTAGAACCCCCTAGTGTAGGACCATGATGATTAGGTGGCTCACGAGTATTATTCTGACAACAACTGAGTAATATGCTAATAGGCACAGTAGAGGCCGATGAAGAGATTTGCTCAGTTCTCAACACACGAGAGAAGGCTTTTTCAAGAGAGGGAAGATGAACCCTAGATAAAATTTGATAACAAGCAGTCGCATATCGAGGTGAAAGTGCAGTAAGAAAACTCATTGTAGTCATCTGCTTTCAGTGAGACACATTGACCTTTCTCTCATCAGAAATAAGCATGAGGGCATTGAGCTCTTCATATATTCCTTTGAAATCCATAAAGAAGGCTGTAAGGGGACGATCATCCAGCATCTCAGCGCGATGGAAAAATCTGCAAACCTCTTATATTCGAGAAATATTATTCTTGTCTAAGTATAAGAATGCCAAGTAGTCCATTAGTTCCTTAACAAATTCACAGTGAGTAATAGAGGGCATGATCTCATTATTAATAGAGTTACGGATTTGCAAGAGAAGCCGTACATTATCCCTTAACCATGACTTGCAAGAGGGATCTTTCTCTTCTAGAGGATCATCGGATAAGTGATTTTTCTTCTCAATAATTCGGACATAAATACGAATAGATTTACTCTAATATAAATAATTTTTCGAAGTTAATTTGTATTCAGTAATCTTAGTTACTACTGTAATTATCTCAGAAATTGTGGTAGACTTAGTTGCAGCCATCAAAATAGATTAGTACTAAAAACGAAAGCAACCGGACAACGATTAACCAAAAGAACCAGACTACGCAATTACCGTAGCTTTACTAGGAGCTCTCTAGGAACAAATATTCAAACAAGTAGAGGAATACCACTCCAGGGGTCAAATAAAATCACCTCAATGAACAAACTGATCTAAAATCAAAAACTGTAAATCTGCAGCCAGAAAACGAAAGACCCAGTATGGAATAGTTAAAACCAGGACACGAAACTTCAGGGGTATGCTTGTAAGGAATTGAAGACACGCAGCGGAAATAAACTTTAAAAATTTTCCATTCCTTGCCAGGATCTGCCGTATGTGTTTAAGTCAAGTGGAAAGAATCATTACCCTTAGTGTTGCTCAGCGAATTTCACAGCTTCTCTACGTGGGTGGTGATCTCTTTCTGATCGCAAGAAATCGACGGAGTGTTCCTCAGCGACCTTCACAGATTCTCTCCGCGGACGGTGGTCTCTTTCCGATCACAAGAAGTCGACGCCTCAGGTCGGCTTCCTCTACTGGTATCCACACGAACAGCGTTTCAACCACGAACGACGTGCTAGCGTCTCCTGTCCCTCCAAGGCTTTCACAAGTCTCCGTCTCTATTTCGGCAGTTTCTTGTCTGCAAACCTTTTGCAGATTCCGTTCGGCCTTTTGTGTTCTGTGTTATTTTCAAACGTAGCTCCTCCAATCAGATATAGAGGATGCTATGCGTTTTTCCACTTGACCTGATTGGATTTTTTTTTGGAGTTAATCTTATATTAATTCCGAATTGATACAATATCATATATTGTATAATTTTATAAGAAACTAATTAAATAAAATAATATTAAATCCGTCCCACAGATTTAATTACCTATTTATTTAACTTTAAATAAAGATGAGACTGAGTTATATTTGATTTATTCCCATAAATCAAATTTGAGATATCCTATCAATTTAAATTTCGAATTTCAAACGTGATAGAGATTTAATTTATCCTTATAAATTAAATCTTATAAATATCTCTTATATGAGATATCCTATCAATTTGAATTTCGAATTTCAAACGTGATAGAGATTTAATTTATCCTTATAAATTAAATCTTATAAATATCTCTTATATGAGATATCCTATCAATTTGAATTTCGAATTCAAACGTGATAGGGATTTAATTTATCCTTATAAATTAAATCTCATATATCTCATATATATAATATATATACGAATTTATATATATACGAATATAAATATAAATAAATATATATACATTCACCTGGATCTTTCATTGGATCTGGACATGTCTTAGATTCAATGAATCTGGACATCATAGCTCGTGTTGGGCTATTTTGTGTGCGACCCTGTAGGCCCATATGAAGTTGGCAGTGGGCCATTTGCTATACTAGCCCACAAGTCGCAAGCGGTCTCTAGCAAGACATAACAACTACCCAAATCATATGAGGATCGATAAACGATGTAACCTTTTATACAACCATATCATGTCCCTTCTGTCACGCAATATTTTGGTCATGGATGAGGCATGGATAATGTCATCCTCCTATTCCCGACCGTTACTTTCTCGATCCCTGAGTAGTCTGACTATAGAAATGGAACTACCTTTCCATTACAGTATGGCCATACATTTCTCAGACTCACTCATCGAGGGGCCCAGTAATATCTCTCCACGAATGTGAGGGACAAATTCCATCTTAACCATTCACATTCCTCCGCATGAAAAACCACTAAGCCCGAACATAGTCTTTATGATCACTCGGTCAAAAGTGACTTTTGACTAGGTCAAAGCTGAGCGTTTTGTCATGTAGGAATCCATGATGATCTCAGGTCAAAGGGCATATTGACATGGTTTGTATATGAGAGAAGCTTATGACGTTACCCATGCAGTTCTCTCATAGCGGGTCGGTCCAACACCCTGTACTCTTACATGTGCTTATGACTTTGATTTATATCTCTATACATCTTCAAAGTCATACTGATCTTATTTCATCTGTGCTCCCACATAGATGATCGACCAGGGACATTTAGGATAATATCATGAATTATCCAAGGATGGTCATCATAGTAAACATGCAAATAATATGATAACTCAATTAATAAATTCATAAATCAATAATGTTCATAAGACAATGATTGGCCCCTAGGGCACGATTTCCAACAATGCTCAGGAAGGTGAGTCGATTCCAAAGGAGTGCAGCGCCGTCAGAAAAGTGGGATGTCAGCAACAAGCACAGTGCTGTTGGAAAACAGAAACCAGAACTCCAGAAAACATATGCCAAAAAACAACCGAAGGTGAATCCAAATTTATTGCTCTGGTACCATGTTGATTCAAAGAGAAAATTGCTTATTTTATTGATATGTTGAATCCATATATATACACAATAGTGAACTCTAGACATTACTGATATAATATCATATCAGTATCATATTGTATCCTATGTACTAATTATAGAATATTCACATATCGTATAATATCTTTATAAACATATCCAAGATATTCTCATATCGTATAATATCTCTATAATATCTCTAGACACACCATCTAGAGGAAGAACAAAAAGTAAGGTGCGAGAAAGTAAATAGAATGTAAGAAAGTGAAAGATTAATACAAGATTGTATTGAGAGCATAAGTAGGAAAAAGAGGCTTATAAAGAGATTCTCTCTACTGACTCTCTCTCTCTCTATATCTCACTTAGAAGTGAAGCGTGGTCCTGAAAAGGACCTTACAATGGTTTAAATAGAGGTTGAAAACAAATCCAACGGTCAGGGTTGGATATTATTTGATCCCACGGACCACTTACACCAATACCACGAAAAAAGAAAAACATGTCAGGCTTCCTGAATCATATTTTGAGGCTATCAATGAATGATTTCTCAAGCTTCCTGTTGAAAAATCTATGGAAATACTCTGCATTTGTCATGGTCTTATACACAGGTGGGTTTCCCTCACCAATAAGCTTCTCAAATGGTCCAATATCTACAGAAGGACTGGGATAACAGAATGTGACTATTGATAACCTCTCCTCCAACTTATTTACAACAGCTCTGTGAACTTGTGCTTTGTATCTGCCATTGCTCATCACCTGCACAACAGTTTATTCACCAATTCACTACCCCAATCTTGCTTACGCATAACAGGTTACTTAGTAAATAAAAAAGATGCAATCGTTTTGGTAAAAGAAAATTTTAGATAAGTTGGATCCGGAACTTATTAAGGGCAAGACATACTCTAGATTCAAATAAGGCTTATAAAGATACTTATATATCCACTATCAAACAAAATCCTTACATGGTAACTCATAATAACTCTAGATTCAAATCAGGCTTATAAAGATACTTATATATCCACTATCAAACAAAATCCTTACATGGTAACTCATAATGACTCCAGATTCAAATCAGGCTTATAAAGATACTTATATATCCACTATCAAACAAAATCCTTACATGGTAACTCATAATGACTCCAGATTCAAATCAGGCTTATAAAGATACTTATATATCCACTATCAAACAAAATCCTTACATGGTAACTCATAATAACTCCAGATTCAAATCAGGCTTATAAAGATACTTATATATCCACTATCAAACAAAATCCTTACATGGTAACTCATAATATTGTGGGTTATAAGCCACCTTCTTACTAGGGGTATGTATGGGTAGGGCATGGTAAGATAGTCCCCATACCCAGTGTCTTGCCTAAAAAAAGTATGAGCTGTATTTTGCAGCCCGATACCCAGTCCTGCTTGGTAAAAGCCCTAACAATTTTAGGCTGAGCATGAGTGGGCTGGGCATGCCCAAAGTCGTGATGCCATACTCATGTTGTAAAAAAAATTTATAATTATAAACTTCTAAAATAATATCATATTCATATATCTTCAAGAGTTAAATAATATCTATAATTCACTAAGAATAAGGCAACAAAGATAATAATTAAAATCTTGAGATCCATTACATATAAAAAATAAGCGTTGAAGTCTAAGTAATTTGTAATTATATCTTTGCATCAATCTCCTCAATATTGACAAAGATAAAGCATCTAAAAAATAAAATAAATAATTATAATTTATAATGTAATCATATGATAATTAACAAGGTTAAAAAAAAGAAAAAATTAGTATAGTTATAAATATTAAAAGATACAACTTACCTACTTAATTACTTATATCTATAAAATTACCTTCTAGTCACCAGTAGTTATCATATTCTTCCTTCCAAGATAGAGAAAAAAATAAAAAAAAATAAAAGGAGTGCTCATGGGCAGGGCAACCCCTATGCCCGGTACCCAACCCAAAAAATATATGGGTTGTATTTTACAGCCCGATGCCCAGCCCTGCCCTATATTTATCGGGTTGGGTAGATCATTTTTATTGCTGGTTTGGGTAAGCTTACTGGGCGATGGGTTTTGTGCACAGCACTACTTCTTATCAATTGAATTTAAAAAAAAGAAAACAAAACAAAAAGAAAGGGGGATGAAACGTTTAGTTTAACAGGTTACTTAGTAAGAAACCTCAAAAATTTGGCCAATGTTGACAACAATGGCTCCTTCAATAGGTTGAACAAAGACCCATTTTCCATCTTTGAGGAACTGTAATCCTGGTAAGTGTCCACATTCAAGTAAGAGAGTTATGGCAGAATTATCAGCATGAGGAACAATCCCAAGAACTCTTTCCGGTTCAGGACAAGGAGGGAAGTAGTTCATCCTTATATCATATTGTCCTCCTTTAAAGCCCTCCAATAATAGCTTTGAAGCCTCCACCCCTAAAGCCATACAAATGAACTTCACTACTGAACTTGTTGTCTCTCTCATTTCTTCAGAATATCTCTCTAAGGTCTCCCTGAAACATACTTTTAAATGACACACTTCTAAAGAACAATCCAATATTGAATGCCAAAAGAGATGTATACCTGAACTGAGGAGGATTTTGTGGCCACAAATCTAAATTTCTGTTTTGAATGGGTTGAGTTTTGAGGAAAATCATGTCATTCCAATCCAGCTTTTGGTTCTCTGAGGTTACAAAAGCTTGTCCATAGCCTTCAAGACTTCCTGGTCTCTGTGCCCATCTCGTCTTTTCTGCAAATGGAAGCTTAAAAAATCTTTCAACTTGATCCCTCATGTTTTCAAGAGATTCATCAGAAAATCCATGGTTCACCACCTGTAACAAAAGAGTGAACCAGATAAAACCAAAAACGATCACTTCAGAAAAAAGATTGATGACCCAGTGAAATATATAGATTATCAAGCACCTGAAAGACACCCCAATCTGTGCAAGCAAGATGAAGTTTTTGAAGCTCTTCAGCTCTCGTCTCTGCGTTTACCAACTTGGCCATGTCGATGAGAGGAACACGAAGAGATGAATCAGAAGGGCAGGCTCCGATTTCATCGTCATCTCTGATGTACCTTGGGGGAACCTGATCTGGCCTTTGAATAGCTAGTTCTTGAACACTCGGAACTGGAAGGGATGATTCCAGGTTTTTAGTGTCAACCATGGCGGCTATTGATAATAGTTCCCCTCTGGTACTGTGAACAGAGAAGTGTGTGTATATATTACTATAATCGGTTTTTATTATTCTTTCCTTATAAAATTGAAGTAAATTTTTTTATATAAATTTAATATTCTTGAATTACTTTAGACTTAAATCTACTCTTTATATTAAGTTAGATTAGTTAATGTTAAAGTTTTCTCAACAAATACACTCTTTAAAATTTAAAATTATATTTTTATAGATGATAAAATTTACCATTTTAATTAACAATTTATTTAATAAAATATTTTTTATAAAAAATAGTATATTTTAACTAATTTAAATATACTTTTAGGTATAAATATGACTGAGAAGGATTATTTTAATTGGAAAAGAAAAAATATTAATAGTAATTTATTATGTTTATAGAAGGTTGGAAATCACAATATCAATTATCGCACTAAAAAAAGACTCAAGAGAACTAAATAAAATATTATGATATTACAAGAACCAAGTTGAGAGAACTCAATGCATTATTTAAAATTCAAAAAATTCAATTAAATATATGTTTAATTTATATATATTTATATCCTATAGATATAAAAAAATAAAAACTCAAATAGGATACAAAAATCAATGCAAAGGCGTCCTCGAAGTTTTTTATTTTTTGGAATAAATAACATGAACATCCCCCAATTTTTATAAGGAGCGAAAATTCTTTACTAATTAAAAGAGCTTGGATCTCAAACTCAATTATTCAAGTCCGAGCTGATTTTACTTTTTTTTCTTTTTTTTTTAAAATTAATTATTAAATAGTAAAAAATCGGGAAAAAAAAATAAGGAAGGAAAATGAACAGTGTTGCACGTTCGCATCTGCACCCATAACCCAATGTCGGGTCCGACCTGAGCTCCGCTCAATTATTCGAACCCGCCGTGATCGCTCCGACGACGGCCCGTCGCCACCGTTTGGGTTCTCTTCACAGCTCACTTCATCCACATTCGAATCCTTTGACAATACCATTAGCTTGGTTCTGCATCGCTCTAGCTGATTCTGGCGCTGTTCTGAGTTCTTGTTCGGCATTCGCTCTCGACGTGGCGTTTTCGCATTTTTCTGGATCTGGGTTGTACGATTCCAGTGCAAGCTGGCTATGGACTACGAGCCCTACGATAGTAGTGGTGAGCTTACTAGAAGTTGCTTAATTCTTGTCGAACTTCATCAAGATTTGAATTCTTTTCGGTTTGAGTTTAGGGTTAGGGTTCTTTAACTTTTTTTTGCTACTGTTACCTTACTTTATACCTTTGGGCTTTAAAATTTGATAATTTTTAGCGTTTGTGAACGGCAAAGAACTTAAAATGACACCATTTCGGGTTGCTGAATCTGGCTTGTGTTATTTTCTGTAGTCTCTAGCGAGGATAACAATGATTAGCTTAGACTTTATTTGATTGATGGGTCATAGAACCTGCATATTCTCCGGGCATTGGTTACCCCTTTTTTGAAGTCATATCGAGGAACTCTGGAAGTATGGTATTTGATCGACCGGATAATTCAATCTTTTGGTTCTAAAGGATTAGAACTCTTCTCTCGAAAGAACGGGTGTAAGAATATAACTATATTTGTCTTAAATATCTAGCTTCTCATCTGATTCACAGAATTATGCTTGTTTTTTCATTTTATAAATTGATTTTAAGCCACAATGTATCTTTCTATGATATTGGGTAGCTTACGAACGTAGACATTTTATGGGAAAATCTTGGTCGTGTAACTTTTATACTGGTATTATATTGATCAGAATGTAGTTTCATGCTTTTCAAGCCTTGAAATGATAATGGAAACCCACAAAGGAGTTTGGCAATGTGGCGGGATTTAATTTACTCTCCTTTTAGCTAGGAACAGGGATCCATTAACAAGAAAGCATTAAGGAGGAGGAAGAATGCATAAAAAAACAAAGAAAAGGGTAAGAGATGTGGAGAGGGATGGATTTGAGATATATAAGAGCATTACTGATGTTTTCAGAGTGAAGATCCTAAACCATGGCTGTTCTTTGCTTCAGTTTTCGTTATTATGAGCTTTTATCTATATTATGGATACTAATTTTGATTTACACTCAAATTTCAGCGAGGATGGACACTCTTTTAAATGTTTTCTGGTTGATATTAGCTTGCATGGTATACATGGTGAAAATTTGGTGATTTGAATTATAAATTTCGCTTTCGGCCAAAAAAACATTATGAATTTCACTTTAGTGTTGGATTTACTGGAAAGTCTTGCAGAGATTTTTTGCCCCCATATTGCATAGTTTATAATTCTATGTGTAGTGCAATGTGTTTCTTGTGTTTGAGATAGCTTTTTCACCAAAGCCAAGAAAAGGACGAAAGATTGTATATGTTGTGACTTTATGGTCCAATCCCACTTGTCCAGTGGTTGTATCCAATCAAATGACTGTCATGATTGCAGGAACTGATGATGATCTGCCACCAACACACCAAAATAGAATTGCCAGAGGGGGACGTCTTGCTGGGAATGGAAGATCTGCTGTAGGGTCAGTTCCATATCCTAGGATGTATGGTGAAACTGATATGAAAGCTCAGATTCACCAATTTGAGCAGGAAGCTTACAGTTCAGTTCTGCGAGCATTCAAAGCTCAAGCTGATGCCATTACTTGGGTACATTCTGTCATTTGGTTCCTGAAATCTAATATAATGTTTGGTAAATTTGTTTGATCAGGTTTAAATGACTTCTACATGACATGTATTTTCTTCAGGAGAAGGAGAGCTTGATTACAGAACTTAGAAAAGAGCTGAGGTTATCAAATGAGGAACATAGGGAACTTCTAGGCCGGGTTAATGCAGACGATGTCATACGAAGGATAAGGCTTGATAAATTGACTCGTTACTTGTTGCAAGGTTAATAATTTTTAACTTTTGTTAATTAACAATTTTGGACTTTACATTAGGGAGTGGAGACAGGCAGGTGGCCATCAACATGGCTTGCTGAGTACTGATCAAGCAATTCATGATTCAATTTCCAGTCCTACAATATCTGCATCCCGTAAGAAACAGAAGATAACACAATCTGTACCATCACAATCTTATGGTGGGCCATCTCCACCATTACGCCCACAAACAGTGGCTGCACCCCACCAACCATCTTCATCTGCCGCAAAACGAGGACCTGTCTCTGGATTCAAGGGGAAGAACAAATCTGTGAGTGAACATTACAATTTAGCACATGGAATTTACTTTAGAGACATTTGTATACTTTTATTGCGTTTGGTTTGACCACCTAGCTGCTTCTTATTGAAGTTTGAGTGGCTCATAAAAAAATATTAGTAAATGGAACATTGCATCAAAAGAATACTTTCTCGTATCATCATCATTATGGATTTTTTATATATTTTTCAGGGTCAACTGTTACTTGGCGCCTCTTCAATGAAGCAGTACCCTTCCTCAGGACCAGGAGGAAGGAATCAAACGACTAATAGAGTTTCTTCTGGTGCTGTCATGGGTGAGCCTGCTGAGGGTGCTACATGTGATCAATTGATCGGCAGGAGAGTTAGGACTAGGTGGCCTGATGATAATAACTTTTATGAAGCTGTTATTACTGACTACAATCAAGCGGAGGTACTTGCAGCCCCCATTTCATAGGAATTAGGATTTCCATCCATATTAAGATGACATATTTCTTTTGCTCCTATCTCTTCAGGGTCGACATGCTCTGGTATATGACATGGGTACTACAAATGAAACATGGGAATGGGTTAATCTAGCAGAGGTATATCTGAGGCTTTTTCCTGATTCCTAAAACAAGTCTGGCATTGGTTTGACAATCTTGACAAACCCACCCCCACCCCCAAGGAAATGGGGGGAAAATCTGATATCTACTATCCCTGCGAACGTCAAAAGTGTTTTCCCATTTGTAAGGAACTAATATTTTGTCCCATTAATTTCGTAGTCATTACAATTAACAAATCATTACATACATAGAATGCAAAATTTGTATTCGGTGAAGAATTCAAATATAAAAAATTGACCTAGTCAAATTATGAAGTATTTAAAAGTTCTAAAATTCCATGCATGTTTAAGGTATTAAATTTTTCTCCCTACTAAATCTACCGTAGACAGTTTTAATTTTATCTATTTTTTGTTATTAAACTTCCAACTTGGAAGTATGTTAACAAAGCTAAAAAGAATTCTGAAAATTATTTTATGTAATTTAAAATGGTCTCTTTATTTGGGAACTTAGGGACTATTGTTAAGACCAATAAAACTGAGTAGTCTATCAACTTCCATGAGGAACTTCTTTTGATTGACTTTCCTTACTTTTATTATTGAATTGGTTTGTCTTGTTTCCCCCCTTCCATTGTTGTATTTTCTTGAAGTTCTTAAAATTAAACCCTAGAATTTACAAGTTCCATCCAGGAATCAATTACTATACTTTACTCTTTTTTATCTTAGATATTGATGATCCATCTGTTGATTTTTTTTAACAGTAACACTTCCTGAATTTTTGGTAGCTTTTTGAACCACTTAAAAAACAATAGTTTGTTTGCAAGGTTAGAAGTTTGAAAAATTGAAGATCAATTCATGTATCTTGGATAATATCTAAAAAAAAGGTTTCTAAGAATGACATTTCTGCATTTTTTATGTTTGAAGCACATTAGTACTTCATTGATTTTACTAATGTAGATACAGTATTGTAACTGCAGATATCTCCTCAAGATATTCAGTGGGTCGGGGAGGATCCAGGAATCAATCACCGTGGGGCCTATGGTGGTTCTAGTCATGGGATGAATAGGTCTGGTGGCCGTGATAATGTTCCAGGAGCTGGAAGAGGTAGAGGAGGCACAAAGGGGCAATCCAGGAAAGATATTTTACCTTCACAAAATGGCACAGGAAAGAAGGGTGCGGATGATATACAATTACTTCATACAGATACACTAATAAAGGAGGTAACTTTAAACGCTTTTAGGCGAAGCATTCTTTGATTGATTGAAATTTGTTGTTTGCTTTCGAATATATAATAATTTTTTGGTGGACTTGGACAGGTTGAGAGGGTTTTCAGTGCAAATCATCCTGATCCTGTAGAAATTGAGAAAGCCAAGAAAGTATTGAACGTATGAGACATAAGAATCTCCCTCATACACCCACACACAATTCTACCGGCTGACTCCTTTGATTTTCTTCCACCGGGTTTATGTTCATTGATGATCAATAACTCATTCGTTGCAGGAGCATGAGCAAGCTCTTATTGATGCAATTGCAAGAATTGCGGATCTTTTTGATGGTGAAAGCGGTACTTTTCATGTTATCATATTTTATGGCATATTCTCTGAGCTCTCTCATTCCACATGTGTGGGCCTTACCAGGGTGTCAAATGTGTCTTTTCTTTCTATAGTTCTAAGTATTAATGAATGATTCGTGGTTAATTCAAGTCACTTGGGTTCATTGGTGGAATGGTTAATTCAAGCATAATGTTTTGACCAAGACATGAAAATGTGTCAGGACTCGAAGTATTTCAGGCTTTGTTATCACTATACTATTTCTTTAATATAAACATAGCATGTGGATAATTTTCATGGCTCGATGTAATAACTAATAGTTTGAGTTATTTTTTTCTTGTAAGAATCAAGCATTAGAGGACTTTACTTGAGATTGTTTCTAGAGAGCAGAACTGTTGATTTTAAGCTCAACTATTTATGCCAGCATTCTTATAATGTGATAAATGTATATAGATGGGGGTGGTCGCCATTTCTCACATGCTCAATCAATGGATCGAGAATGACGAAGGTGACATTTCACAACATTTTGTAGAATTGGCAGACATATTATATATTTTTCATGGTGGCCTGCTGCACACTCATGCGGGAGGGTGGACTTCTCTTGTACTGTACTATGCCGTACAATATATAGGTCCCTAACACATGATAGATAGCTCTAGGGTTTGGGTCTTTTGGATTAGGTTGACATTGACTATATTGTAGCTTGGCATTATAATTATTTCGTTAAGGTTAAACATTGATCAACTGTTGCTTTGTATCATACCTTCCCATCAGCGATCATCCATCATATGTGCTATGATTGTGTATAAATTTGGTCTTGTTTTGTCTACAACTATGGTTGTTCCGATGTTCTCTCTCTCTCTCTTGCCTTCTCCTGCTTGACGTTATTAATTTCTTTCTGTTCGATGTTGACCCAAGGATCTCTATAGAAACGGATATTATCACTTAAGTAAGTAGTTGAGTCATACTTGGCTACTTAAATTTATATATATATTATTTATTTCTATTCACATCAATACTATGAGTGTTAAATTTAAATATAAGTGACCGATTAATGATGATGAGGATGACTATTAAAGTTAGTTATATGATAAATAATTCTTAAATAAATTCAAGTGTTATGATTTGATAGAAAAAAAGTACGAGTATAAAAGCTCAAGTATCTTAGGTTTGTCTATTTCATAACTTATAAATAATATTCTTTCAATTTTAAATATAAAATTTAATTAGCAAATTAATTATTATTTTTTAAATTTATTTACTCTATCTCAAATTATTCATATTAATACTCTCTTAATAATAATTAAATAAAAGAATAAGTAAAAAAATTAAAAAAAAATAATTATAATATTTTAAAGATAACATATTATAACTATTCTAATTAATTTTATTAATATAATTAAATTAATAAAACAATAAGAAGTACAACTTATTCAATACTTTGTAAAAATATGAAAGATAAGTCACACTACTTATAAGTCCTACCATCAGTCACACTACTTATAAGTCCTACCATCAGTGCTTTGTTTTCTTTTTTTCTTTCCTGTATTCAAGCTCTTGTAATACGAGTTGATATGTGTGTATGAATCTTTTGCATCGATTTTGTTATTGATGATCTTATGAGTAGTTGTGATTTGAACAATATCAAGATAAAATCTATGGTCGCCATGTACCTGATTAAGTCGTAAAGACAAAGGAATATATCCAAGCTAGCGATGCCTTCACTGCGAAGATATTACAGGTTTAATGCTTACAAACAAAAAGTAATATAATGAAGAAACTGAAAAACTACCCTAAAGGTAAATACTACATCAGCTTAAGTAAATAACAGTGTATAAGATAATGAAAGAAAGAAATACAAACCTATGACTTTGTCAAAATAATATACAAAAACCACACATTACCTCTTAGATCGCTTCTTGGGCCTTTTATCCTTTCCACCATTTTCCCTCCCACGCTTTGCTGAAACATTACTACTTCCTGCCACCTTCTTCGGAGGCCTCCCTACACTCCTCTTCGATTGACTACTGTTCTCATTCTCATTCTTTTTGTCGCCGGAGCTGCTACTGCCGCCGCCCAGCTTGATCGCTTTTTCTTTCCCTTTGTCCCCTTTGCCAACACTGATCATCTTCTTCTGGTCTTTCCCGCTACTTCCCCCACCTTTGCTACTATTACCACCACTACTTCTCAATGACTCCGCCGGAGCACTTCGCTTTATCCTTTTTAAGAAATCCGCTGCTGCGCTCCTCTTTTTATCTGATCCTGCAGAAGCCTCCGCTTTGTTCTTATCTGGTTTCGGCGGCTCTGGTGGCTTGCTGGCCGTGCCTGTCTTCTTGGTGGAGTTGTCGGTGAGGTTTTTGTTGCTCCTTCTCAGGCTTCTTACTCTGGTGACCGGCATTTCCTTTTTCTGGGGAGGTTCATCATCTGTATCAGAAGATGGCTTCAACGGGGGTGGTCTTGTATCTGAAGCTGGCTTCTTCTTTTGGCCAAAGGTAGCGGAGGAAGTAGAAGGTTTAGCTAAGAATGCACTGCGTTTCCTGCAGACCAATATAGGAGCAGAAGCTTTGTGTTTTGACAAAAGTGAATCGGGGTTTGGTTTTGATGACGATGATGGGTTGGATGGGGGTGGCTCCGGTCGGGTCACCGGGATGTGGTGTGCAATCTCGGCCGAGACAAGGTGGCCCAACTGATGTGCAGCGCATGATTCAGCAGAGTCTTTAGGGAAGAGGGCGGCGGCGTTGGTGAAGAGGAGGAGGATATCACGGAAGAAAGCATGAGTGCAGCGGGAATAAGTGCCGTTTCGGAGTCGCCGTTGTATGGTTTCATAATCCATTGGCTGTCGTACTATGTTTTTGTATTTTTCTACTCCCTGCATTACAAAAGACACTGATGATGAGTAAATTGAAATTTGCCAAGTGCTAGAACCCTGAAAAGCACGAAAGAAAAGTACCTTGAATAACTATTAAAAGAGGTATATTATATTAAAAAAGAAAAAGCAGAAGAGGACGGTAGACTATTGAAAAATTCCAACCCCATAACAACCTAATTTATGGGCCTAATTAGAGAGAGTGAAGCCCACCCCACCTGAAAGTTGGCCTATGATTTCCAAGGGGCCTCTGCCACTCAGAACAAGAAAAAACGAATCCTCGCCTAGTGATTGATTAGGTGCCTGTTTGGATTTATTAATTTTGGGTAAAATTTTGATTTAAAAAAATTTAAAATAAATATCAATTTTTATCCAGAATTAATTTTGGCCAAAACCTCAATTTGAAAAAAATTGAACCAAACAGTCATTTTTATCCAGAATTGATTTTAAGCAAAACTTCAATTTGAAACCATAATTTTGAATAAGCTACTGAAAATAGATTTTGGAATTGTAAAAGAGCTTATAAATTATCCAATTACTATTTTACCCCTAATTTTTTCTTATACTCTCTCTTATCTCTCTTCTCCCCTCTCTCCTCTTCACACTATCTCCTCTTTCCTCTCTCTCCTCTACACTCCTTCCTCTCTCCTATTTATTTTCTACCCTCTCTCATCTCTCATACTTTAATCAAATCATACCCTTTTTGATAATTTATTAATATAAAAAATGATTTTACTACTAATCATTCAAATATCTCTATTTTCAAAATATATTCTTCCTAAAATCTATTCTTCCTAGAATCTATTTTTCCCATAATCTATTTTCCAGAATCTATTATCCAAAAGTTAATACAAACGGGCCTAGGTCAAATCATTTTTTTTACATGATATAGAAATAAAACGTACTAATTTAATCCCAATCTAATCTTCTATTTATATTCTATTAATTGTTGGAAAGTTGCATGGGCCATTAAAAAATGGTCCGAGTTGTTGTTTAATGTTTAGAAAATATTTGAGATTTCCTTTTATTTTAAATTTATATTCAGATTAATTTATTAATTATTAATTATATTAGACACATTTTTTCTCATGATGTAAAATTCAAGAAAATTTTTATCGAACATTTATTCATTATATACATGTTAACTGAAAATTACTCATGGATGTTATCAAGTTGAAATATAGTTAACATGTTCCCCCCAAAGAAACTTAAATAGAATGTTATTATAAGAAATATTATATTATACGTGCTGCCACACATATTTCACATTTGGTACCCTTGCTGCAAATTACTAAATCTGTGATAAAAAGATTAGATACAATTTTTCAAATAAAATATTAAATTCACGAAAGATATTAACAAGTAACAAAGTGATAAATGATATTTTTTACGTTTTTAATTAGATTTTTAGTGCAAATATTTTTTGTTATGGGTCATGCTCCAATTAGATAAGGGTTTATGAAATATCTATGCCTTTTTATTCCAAGTTTTGAAAACATTCGTGAAATACCCATTTTACCCACACAAATATGATTTGGATCAGGTACCTGGCTCTCGAGACGGCGCTCGAACAATGAGCTGTGATCGTGACCTTTGATTAAATCTAACACCCCTTTCAACGGCTGAACTTTCACGGCCTCCTCGTCGTTCTCCAGCAGCTCCTCCTCCTCCTCCTCCTTCCTTCGCCTCGGCTTTCTTTTCTTCGTCAAACTCGCCGAGCTCTGCACCTCACTGCTCTCCCTCATCCCTCCCTCGCCACCACCATCCCTCGAGTGCGTCACCGAGTCTCGCAACTCAGACGAGTCCTCCACCTTCCTCTCCTCGCTCGGTGGAAGTGAACCCCCCGTTGGCACTTTCGCCGCCGCATCGTAGCTTCCGTTATTAGATTCTTCTCCGAGCGGATTGGCCTTCCTCTCGACCGCATCCGGTTCATTCGGGCCGTTATGGACCGGGTTCGGTTCTAGTTTAACTTCTCCCTCCCCGGTTTTCCCAACGGAAACCGTCGAGTTAGACTCATTCACGGATAGGTTTTCCCGGTCGGATTCGTCACTTGTCGGTTGCTTAATATTAAGATCCTCATCGAGCCGCGTTGCCGGTTCGGCACTCGCCGGCCCAAGAATTTTTTCAGGTCCGCCTTTTTTGTCGTTTTGCGATTTCAGGTCGCCGGAGACGCCCTGATCTGGTTTTTCTCCCTCTTGTCCGACGTTTTCCTTCAAACTCTTCCCTCTCTCGTCCTCCAACTTCTTCACCTTCAGCTGCAACGACCTTTTCCGGGGAAAATTAGCGGAGAGAAATTTGAAAACGAATTAGATCTAAAACCTAAAAAATGGAGCAAATCATTGAAAAATCGCAAAGAGGAGAGAGATTTACAGAATGGAGACGTCGGAGCGCTGGACGGCTGCCTGGAGTTCAGCGACACGGAGCTTCCTTAATTCGTCAAGCCACGGGACATGATCGACGTCGTCCCCGGCGGCGACGTTGTCGGGGACGGCATCGTCGCGGTGGGCGGCGAATCGGCGTCTGAGATCGAGGAATTTCTGGCGGCAGTGGTGGGCGGTGACGAGGAGGTGGGGGAGGGTGGTTCGGGTCTGAACCTCCATGGCGACGGCGTCCCAATCCTTAGAGCCATGACGCTGGACGGCGTAGGCAAGTAAGAGCTCATCCAAGGTCCCCCACTTGTGGTGGTGTGGATTAGTGTCTGGGCTTCCGGGATGGTTTTCCATGAGAGGGGTCTTAGCCACTTCAAATCTTATATTTCATAATCATCATATCCGGAGGCGTTTCTGTTTTCTTTTCTGTTTCTGTTTTCTTTTCTTTTTTTAATGAAGAAAATGATTATAAGTTTTTAAAAGATTAGGGTTTAGGTTATGATGGTGATTATGGGACTTGGGAGGCCGAATTGGTATCGTGGGAGGGAGAAGGCTTTTTAGAAAAAGGATTGGGAATGAATGGAAGAGAGATATTGGCAAGGAGAAGCATATGTAGGCAGAGATCCCACCCGCCCGGTAGTCGAATTGGTTAGCGTGTGGAAGTAAAACGTAATTAGGAAGAAGCCTCAGGCAGCACACACCGTGTGAATCACTGTAGAATTATAGGCACACATAGACCCGACTGTTTTTATCAACTGGTAAGGATTGTTATAGTTTGTCTATAGCTACCTAGAATTTGAATTTGAATTTGAATTTGAGAATGCAGCACCGTCAAAGGTCATTTCATTACTGTCCTAATCTAGATTAGTCTGAGCTTCATTAAATTATCAAGTTAAAAAGAGACAAGTTCAAAATACCTGTACCCACACATACCAAAAAACATTTAGAATGTTTAACCAACAGACAGACATTAGATATAGTGAAAGAACCTTTTATTATTTAATTTGGAGATCGAACTCAATAAATAATCATATATTGAGATGTTGAACAAATCTGGTAACACCAGCAAGTCCTACGTTATATGTGTGTGTGTGTGTGGCTGGTGTTGAAAATTAAATTGGATTGGACAGCGGATTGAGGGTAAATTAGTATTATAAAAAGATGTAAATAATATAATTTATTTATTATTAGAATTTGTGAGATTCATCGGAAATAGAATTGACTTTAGTTATTTATTAAATATAATGTAAAATGGATATGTAACACTTTCTTGTCATTTATCACGAAATTTCTAAGTAATATTATATGATTTTTTTTTAATTACTAACTGCGTAAATGTTTACAAAAATAATTTTGATATTCACTTCATTTCTAGATCACAGTTTAACATAATTTTAATAATGATTGTCACAATTAAATAGATGGTAGAAAATGCAAGAGAATTTTGGCCACAAATAAAAAAAAAATTGACATACAAATTTTTAGAAAAAATGTTGGACTTACCCCTCAATTAAAGAGTAAAATAGGCTATTAATTACTCATAGGCATAAACTTGGACACCTAAGAGTTAAGGTACTTCTCCAAACGTTGCAATTGAAATTATAATAAAATAGTACTCCCGACGTATCAACACGTCATAAATAGTTATATATATCACGCATTCACTAGTTAAACTATAGATGATGACAAATAAAATAAAAGATTAATTTTTTTTGCAACAAAAATTTAAAAAGGGGTTAAACTCTATGCAAAAGGCATGAATAAATCTCCCTTTTTCTTAAGCGATACTAATACCGTATAGGACGAATCGTCTATTACCCTCAGACGTACACCTAGACACCTAAGAGTTAGGATATCTTTCCAAGTGTCACGACTAGAACCACAACAAAGTTATACTCCGAAGAAATCGAACACGTTCTAAATTATTATATATCTCACCCTAAGTCCATGGATTATGGGTAACATTGTTTTTTTGGTAGCTTCTAAATTAAAAAGATGAAGGAGTATGCCCAACCAATGTTTGTTTACTTAACAGCCCATTAATCCATCATGGCCCAATATCCCATTGACCTTGCTCCCTTAGAATATTAAATCCTGTTAGATATATTTGCATATTACAAATAGATTTTATACTTGAATGGTATTGTGGAATTCTCTTCATCTCCCTTCTTTCTCTATTTGGCGTATTTACAACCTGATTTTTGTTCCATATTTGATTTATAAATTTATTGACTTTTTATAGTAAATATATTTTATTTACTCCTATATGAGAATTTATTTACATAAAAAAGCTTCTGACGAGTTCTAATGTGAAGCCAATTGTAACTTAAATTGAGGATTAAATTAAAATTTAGAATGAATTTGAAATTAAAGAGATGATATATGTGTATATATAAAGCTATTAGAATATTTATAATTATTTAAAGTTGTAGTATTATAGGAATAATATTTGTTGGGTTAATAGCCAATTTATTTTGAAAGTTTTTCACATAGAAGGTGGATGTATCCGAAATGTTTTTAGACCAATATGTTTTTGAAAGTATTAAAAAATAAATAAAATTATTCTAATTATTAAATTGACCGTTAAATATTACCCTCTTTTTTTAATTCTTTTATAGCGATATTAATAAAAAAAAAGTTGACTATAGTCTATATATTTTTATTACTTATTTAATTATTTTTAACCTTTTTGGGGGCGATTTTGCAAGTTTGCATGATAGTATAATTACTAGCTAACCCGACTTGCTGGTGATGTCAAAGAAGGGAAGATACTTCATGTGTTCTACATGATTTTGGACTCTGACATTTTATGTAAGCAGTTGATTCCTCAATATAGTTACTGTTATTAATGATACTCCCTAGCTCCTTTATAAAATAATAATAATTAATTTAGATAAATTAAGTAAATAAATTTAAAAAATTAATGTTTAAGTGATTAAAATTCTATTTATTAAGACTAACAATCCGTTAAATATAGAAATGTATTGCTATCATGATTACACTAAGGAAGTTGCAAGTACAATATTAGCCTTCCTAAAGACAATTGGTTCTAATTTATACTTTTCTATTACTAAAATTTCTGATTTAGATTTAGCTTGGAATGTTTAATAAAAAAAAGTGAAATGCTTAAGTCAATTTTAAGTCGTCTGATAAAATATATAACGGGTCTCGAGATTTTTTTTAACCTAATTGATTATCTTACAAATATTTTGACCATAATCTTAAATATGAGTAACTTGAGATTAAGTGCTTTCATTAAAAAAAAAAAACCTTGAGATTAAGTTCAACACATTTGAATCTCTTCTCTTAATAGCTTCATGTACTTTTTTAATTTTGATCCTTTTCACCCACGTACGATTTTGATTTGCACACTCTAATTAAGCAAATATTAATATTATTTTCTTTTTTTTAATATAAAAATTAGTTACTTTTTTTTATTAGATTAAAATATTAAATAATTCAATTATAAATAAATTTATATTTTTTTAATGAGATTTAATTAAATTGGGGACGTATTAAATTAAATCTTTCTTAAAAGGGCAAAAACCTACTGCTGAAGTAAAAAAATCAGCTGCCCAGGTTCGCTTCTACTCGTCAACGTTCATCCAGAATCGCGCAGAAGTGTGGAACGCTCATCTCCATTAATCTCTCTTCCGGAGATTAATCAGAGGCTAATTGCCCAAATCATGATAGTGGTCGATGGTGTTCCGTTCTCTGCGCACTCTTCTTCTACCTCTCAGGTACCCTTTTGTTTTGTCCCTTTCCCTCAATTTCTCGTTCTCCTCCTCCCCCATTTTCTTCTTAAGTGATCAGGGGAAACATCGATGAAATGGAAACCTAGAATACTGGTGCAGCTCAGGTTTGTTTATCCTATAATTCTGGCCAGTATCAAAATAATGCTAACTTTGACCTAGTCTTTGGTGAAAGAGATGAAGGCGTTGGCGCAAGTTTTAATTTGTTATTGAAGTCAAAGCCATGAAGTGTGATGCTTCTGCATTATGATTTGGTTTAGGAACTCTATGGAAGGATGCATTTTTGCTTGAAGTTAGGCTTAAGATTGCCTTATGGATTGAATCAACCCGGATTCTTAGGCTTATCTTATCGTTTGCTTTGACGGTTAACATTTGGGAGCTCATGTCTATGAATAGCTACGCCATTACCTATGAATTGGTTGGGCTGTGGATGAGAGAGACGGGTTATTGTAAATAAAAGCTAGAAGCTGATCAATCTGACATATGTGCTTGTGTACAGGGAAGAGAAACTCTACTTGCTTTATTGGAGAATCCTTTTCTGGTAGCTGCCTCAAATTCTTTCAAGGCTATACCAGAGAGGAAGTTTTCAGTTTCAGAAGAGTCTTGTTCTGATCAATCGAAATGGGTATATGTATTCCAGAGGGAATATGCGACTGTGGATCCTGCACTTGTTAATGTATTTACCTTTCTCCCTCTGTTCAATTTACTTAGGCAAATAACTTAAAAAAACTTTTCCCTTTTCTAGAAGAGATTTTACATGCCTTGTTTATTTAATTGATTATAAATCAGTTTATTTGAGCCTACAGCTAACAGTCTATTCCATAATCATTCAATCTTTGTTTGTAATGGCATCATTGGTGGAATTTATCTGTCTTCAACTTCCCATGGATTCCTGCTTCCATCCTCCCCCTTTCTTTAGGTTCCCGACAGCCTCCTTTCTTCGCGGTCTTATTCTTTTGGGAGGAACTGATTGGAGAATGTGACATTTTAGTTAACTTTCACTCTTGCAGCAACTAAACACCATTCAGCAACTTCATGCCCTTACTGTTTTAATTGTCTGATGATATCAGATCACTGAATAGTATGACACCAATATACATTTCAATTGTTTGCATTTGATTCCACTGTGCTTTCTTTTAACTTTATATGCATGTGCTTTCTTCTCTCTCTTCATTGCTAGTATGTTGGCACTGATGAAGCAACAACTTGTGTGGGTCTTGTCATTCGTAACCAGAGCAATGGGATGTAAGACTTAAGTCCTTTATAGATTCTGATTATTATTTTTTGGTGCCACAGCCAATGTCAGGTTTATTATTTTATCTCCATATTGCAGGACATCACTTGCCCATATGGATTCACCTGAGATTGTAGATATAGGCCTTTCTCAAATGTTATCACTACTTGTTGATGACAATATGAAGACTGAGTTTGAGGCATTTTTCTCGTAACTTTTTCAACGATTTATTTTGGCTACCTGTACTTCTTAAAAGTTTGAGGCATATTTTAACTGAAACTTTGTTTTGTTTCAATAAAATGTAGGTGCATCTTATTGGGGGTTATGAAGATGTTTCACCAAAAGTCTGACCAGAATCTTCTACTCCATTAATAATTTTCATTACATGTAGTTTCTTCTCAGTCAGAATAATTGTTGAGTCTCTTGGACTTCTGTGTGCAGCATGATGATGGTAGGACAGAATCAGAAAGCCATTCAGATTTGGATGGTTATTCCTTTCCTTTGTGTACAAAAATTGTTCAAGCTCTATGCACAAGGGAAAAGACCTTTCATCTTCAAACTATCTGTGTTCTTGGGCATAACACCCGAAGGGATTCTTATGGAAATGCATTCCCCATTTTCAATGGATTTGTGGTCAGCATATCTACACCTGAATCTTGTTACTGTTTGTTTTCAGTTTGTTTATAATGTGAGATTAACCTCTTTCTTCCCATCATTATATAAAACAAATTCTCATGCCTAAAGCACGTGGTGCTGGTTTCAGCTGCTAAAACATAAATAAAGCTGGAAACTTTTTTAGGATACTGATACTGGTTACAGTAACAAGATTGTAGAACTAAATTCTATGACCAAGTTCTAAGGTTCATAAAATAATGTTGTATCTGCAAAAATCAATTACTATAACAGACAATTGCATCCGCATATTGCAAGGGTAAACTACTTATGGTTGCGTGACACATTTTGGTTGTTCACAGTTTGTGTAAACATTTAAAGTTTAGCATGTACTCATACTCTAAATGGGATCTTGACTTCTTAATCTTAATTACCATTTCAGGTGGAAACTATGACCGGAAGAGTCATCCCGGCAAGTTTTGATCGAACTTCTAGGTGCCCTGATGAAATTGTCAGGGGAATACGAGTAAATGCTTCCTTTGAAGATCCCAGTAGGAATGGGAAGTTACTGGAGACATATGACACTAAAACAGATCGGTTCATAATCGCTCCATTTCGCTGGTAAATTGTGGAAGATTATAACTTCATCTTGAACATCTGCATGTATAAATTGTTTATAATACAAAGCTGTATTAAAACAAGTACTTAATTACGTTACGCTGGTGAAAATTATTTTCTGACAGTCTATAGTATCTCGTTGATTAACTAATACTGAAGCTTCTTCCCCTGCCACCTTCTGATTTTCAGGAGTCTTGGCCAATATCATATTGCTTCCACACTAATTCATCGTTCTGATTCAGAAATTCTTGCAATGTGTTCTACCTCACCTGATGCCGAAGGCCCAGATTTTGTTGACGGCTTGAGAAGGTAAAAACACTCTGATTCAATGTTTCAGACGTTATTATCTTGTTTGATGCAAATAACATCAAATAATGCATCGATGCTCTAGTGTACATGAATTATTAGACTCTCTGAGCAAGAAATTAAACTATGATTTTTTTCCATAATCAGGAAGTGGAATTATTTAATTGAGCATCCATACTGGACAGAAAGCTTCCCTAAGAAGCAGCCTCGGATTTTTGAGAGGACAGCTGATGGAGGCTGGAAAAGATGTTGATGGCACTCTAAGGTTGCAATGTCATGTTTCAGGGATGGACGTGGATTGATTGGATTCTTTATCTCCTAATTGAAATGTTCTAGTGTCGCAGCACATTTGATTTGTGGTCAAGTGCTCCTGACTCTCTAGTTTTATTTAAAATGATAACATAATAATTAGGTTTCTCCTCAAAATTATTATGAATGTGTTTCCTCAGAATTTTACTTTCATTACATGTTGCTTAATTACAGCAGAGTGATTAGACTGAATGAGTGTTTTAATACGTACATGTTGAAATTGTCGACTCACTGTTAATTGTGTTGAGAATATTGGAAAAGAAACTTCAAATCAGATGTTACAGCTTGTTCCACTAGAATGGGGTAAAGCATCTTCAGTGATTTCTTTGGAAATCTTGTATATGTGAAATCAAAATGGACAGCGTGGGAACACCGAACTTGTTGGATTAATGCTCACAAACTAACTTTTTAAGTGGAGCTGAGAACAAATTCACATCGAAACCGAATATATCTCTCTCTCTGACACACACGCACAAGAAAATTTCAAGTGGGGCTGGGAACAAATTCATCATCAAAGGGAAAATCGGAATCAAGTAATCTTGATGAGGGAAACAGTAGAATATTGTCAAGAAAGAAGCCAGTAGAATAAGCTGGAAAAAGATACTATAAGAATATCTTTTATTAAGGTGATTTATTTGGTGCTTCTATTACTATTTGAATAAGATTTTTTTTTCATAACCACATATATCCTCTTTTATAATCAATTATATAATTTAAGATACTGTTGGACACCGTATATCTTTTTTAATAAGAATTTAAATCTTGATTCATTATATTAAGAAAGACCAGTCTTTACTAAATATATACATTATTCTATTAGAAATAACTATATTCAAGCCACTAATATATGAGTATGAAGATGGTTAACAAAAGAAAATCCGTTTGACTTCTTCGGCCTAATGTCCTAATTGGCCAATCCAATTAGCTTCGGCTTCAAACAATTAATTTTTAAGCCTAAATTAATTAATTTAGCCCAAACTAATGGACATGTATAAAGACAATTGACGGGCAAGAATCAGGGACACACAAGTGTCAACCAGTCAAACCAGCCATCAAACATCATCATCCCCTAAAAAAGAAATCCCTTTGACAAATGTCCTAACTGGCCAAACCCAATTACCTTTGGTCTCAAATAATTAAATTTTAAGCCCAAATTAATTAATTTAGCCCAAACTAATGGACATGTATTAAGACAATCGACGGGCAAGAATCCAGGGACACAAAAGTGTCAACCAATCCCCAACCATCAATTGTCATCATCACCGCAAAAAATGGGCCTTCAATAATATCACATAAAAAAGACAATTAATTCCATGCATTATACCCATACATAAATTTAGTTAATAAAAAGTAAAATATATAATTATTTAGTTTCAGACACTTAGAGAGATATACCTTAAATAACTTTCTAAAAAATTTTATAACAGGACAAAAAAATTCTAGGCATTATGCTCTGCCCAGACCGCAGAAGATAAATCTGTTTTGGCTATGAAATTAGAGCGTCTTTATTATATTTTGCATTATATATTGCCATCTGCAAAGGGAATCAATTCTCTACTCAATTCAAGATCATGAAAATGCCAACTTATTGGAATTTCTTCAGTGAATCCTCATGGACCGTGCTTAGTCCTTTTTATTCATAAAATAAAAGAAAGAAGCAAAGAGTAATTGATTTTTTACAATATTTTTGTGGGTCTGAGTTTACAACACCGTCCAATGTGGATTTGAGTATATGGATATAGTAGTAAGTGCAGATAGAATCGGTGTGAATGGAAAAATGAATTAATTCTGTTCCCATTTACATATCATGAAATAGCTACTTGAAATTCGTCTTTTTCTTGAACATAATGCACCACCCTATCTTCTTATTCATAAAATACTACTCACATAAGCACACTTGTATATATTTTCTGATAAATACCCACAAAAAAGCATATTCAAATGGCCTGTTCTAGACTCTATTGTCAGAAAAAAGTATATTCCCACCAATTATTACAACTGAAATTAAAGATAAAATAATTAAAAAAACAGTGAATATTTTGGGGCACTATATATAGGAGTTCTCAAGTAAAATCTCAGCAACAAGCAAACAAGCAAAACTTGAATCATCTTCTTTGAGAGAGTTTTTGTATCTGAAGCAAAGCCATGGCCTCCATGCAATGCTACAGAACTTGCAGTGAGACATGCGAGAGCCACCGTGACAACTCATCATTCGGCCACAAGGTCACTGACATGGTCGGCAAAGTCTTCCATGGAAACAATCACCATGCTTACCCTAACCAACACCACCACAACCAGTCTCTCTGCCATGGCCAGACCCTGCAAGCTCACCCCCAAAACCACAACTACCCCGCCGGCCACCAGATGGGCCAGTATGGTAAGGGTGGCATGACTCTGACGCACGGCACCACCGCCAGCCATGGAATGCACGGCCACAACAACGCATGTTCAGCTGAATGTGGAAACACGCACGGAAGGAGCGTCATGAAACTCAAGAACAGATCTCGCCCTCACTCTCACTGCAACCACAACAAGCACCGTGACGGCAACCGGAGCTGCAGTGACGACAGCGGCAGCGACTCCGACTGAATAGAACGAAGGAAGGCGGCCGGCGGGCAGAGGACGGTGATATAATTATCTGAAGGCGCCCTGCATGAACTATGCTACAACTACGTAGTACTAAACAAAACTAAGTCATTATTCTAAATAATTAAGCAACGGATGTATGTTGGTTGGCTTTTGGTTGTGCCACATGTGTACGGTGTTATGACAAATTTAATAAAACAGGACTTGGTTTGGTGACAAACACAAAGGCATTATTGTTAAGGAGTTAGTTAAAGAATCAAGAACCACAATATGAATTATTCTGTGTAATAGGAAACTGCGGCTTAAGTTTTCCAGAGACATCTTTAACTCCCACATTCATATCAAATTATCAATATCAGCAGCGTTAATGGCAACTTGTCACAAATCTGATCACCTTATTCATGAACAATAAGTTATGTGGCTTATTGTTCAACTAAACATTCTAGATGGTTCATATCTCGTTTCGTATAATTTAGAGCAAACTGCAATCATCTCCCTTTAGTTTTGTTAAAATTATAGGGAGAGTACGTTACAAATGCCGTGTCCGCTGGCGCTACATCTGTTACCGCCGACACGATTGCTTCTCATTTAAGATTGATTCAGAAAATTTCATTCAGCCAGCATTTAATTCACACTGTTCCTTCACAGTCGTGTGGCCAATAGAATGATAGATTTTGGCATGCACGCCGTCTTCATTGCCCGTAGATTAAGGGAAGAACGATTACAGCGAATCCCAAGATACAGAAGTAGGATCAGCTCCCTTCTTCCTCCCCCCGCTGAACTGTTCAGAAATGACAGCTGCTGGCAACTGAGCTTGCAAAACTTCAGGGGGATCAAATTACTCATTCACTTGCTGTTAATTCCGTATTATGTCTCTGGATTCTTCAATTGTGAAGAGCATAAGCTGTTGGGGAAGCTGATGAATCTGATGAAAGGAGATATATTTATTTTTTCAAGATAAAAGTTTTTATTCCATACATCACTCCAACAGAGACGTATGCCCCCAGCTTCATGTAAAGGAGTCTGTTTTGAAACTGAATGGGTTCAGATATTCTTTTGATTTCATCTATAGGTCCTCCACCAATACAAATCATTGATAATAGCTATCCCTAGAATGAATAACAGTTACTTACTCAGGGTTTGTCTCTTCCTAGAGGAATAATTACTATATTATCTTGCACTCAGGCCAGATGGGTTCACCTAGCTGTTGTGGATACAATGTCTGTTTCTGCTAGGTGATTGTGAATAAAACTTATTGGATCATGATAGCCTAGCGCGATGGTAAGATTATTGCTATGTAACTGGAGAATATAGATTCAAATTCTAAAAATAGCATCTTAGTTTATGAGGATAAGAATGCATATATTTTATCTATATCTAAATATTATCTAATAGGAGTTTTGTGTATTAGGTCACCTTTCATGTTTATACATGTGGATTTACTAGTGGTTCTTGGCTGGCAATCCCCATAAATCATGTATGATAGCTAGCTTAATGCATTCTTTCCATTTGCAGCAAAGTAAATATGATAGTGATCAAGTGATAAAATAAAAAACTTTAATAATGAAAGTTAAAATGTGTAATTTGACAGGGTAAAATTTTGAGTATTATTAATAATTTCATTTATTCTTTAATTAAAACAAATAATGTTTGAGACCTCGTACAGTTTCCATGTACGCTTTCAAATAGAGTTGAAAAGGGATATACATGGCAGTAATTTTCCAAACAAAATTAATGTTGTTTGGACTCTAATCTTATTATGTGAACCATAAATTCTTTGGCGTGGATTTCTTTTTTCCTAGTACGTAATTGACCAAATATTTGTCTAGTACAAAGAAATGACTTATTGTGGTACTTGGACCCAGAAATTAGTGGATTGATCTTTACCAATCAAAGATGGTGGCTAAAATAGTTCCAAATTTAGATCTAATATTTTTTTTTTCCAAATTTCTTGTAAACTTCAAAGAATATCAAAGACTATTATCGCTCAAGTGAATCTCAGATTCAACTAAAACTTATCATTTAGGTAGGTATTAGGCCAACATTTCTCACTGGTAAAAATTTCGTCAGAGGATCCAATAAAAAAGATCTTAAAAGGATTGATTTGACATGTTAGAAAATAATGAAGTTATTATAAAATTAATTGATGAACTACTTCAGAATATTGTTAGTAAACTAATTCTAGAAGGGCATAGGTCAATGAATGAAAATAGACTACAGGAAAAATGGTTTTGAATAAATTATTCATCTTTTTGCCCCAAAAAATGAAGAATATTCTGAATTGAGCTTTTTGCAGCCACAATTATTGGTCGTGAGATTTGAGTTTTGCCAATAAGGCAGTGAAGTCTGTGGAGATTGACGTGGCTAATGGGAATTCAAATTCTCAGAAAGATTTTGATGAGAAAGAACAAATGTTATCCTCTAAAGCTAATCAAAGTTAATATAAATGGTAAAAAAATATGATTATATCTTATAAAGATATGAGTTTCATTCTCGCTATTATCGTAAGACCTCTTTTAGTAAAAGATCTCATAAGTTCCCATATAGGTGTGCTCTAAACCCTAAGTTATGCATAATCTTAGTAGAAGATCGGTGCTAAACCCAGTTATACTAGTATGTATATTAAAAAAAAATGTTATCCTCATACGCAATCTGTGACTTTTAATTTCACAATTGACTCAGCAAATTTGTTTGGATTGCACGATTTTGAATTCATTTTTTTTTTACGATAAACCCACAAGTAAATGGACCCACTCTATCTTGAGAAAATTCTATTTTTTGTGACGATAGATAAACATTGTTTATGTTGTATTTTGTTTGAGATTGTGGTAAACTTTTACTCATTTTTTTTAAATGAAATTTTACAATGGGCAGTGCATAATAAGATTGAAATAGTTGTCAGAAAAAATGAAATATTTAGTATTTGTTAAAATTATTTGATGAAATTTTTTATCATAGTTTATACAATGATATAATATTCTGTATTTATTAGGTGAATTCAAGCATTACTCCCATGTTTAATTTAGAGTAATTATTTTAACATAATCTTTTTACATTCATAAGGTTTGAATCACCAACATTACTAAAAAGGAATGGAGTATATTATCTCTAACTACTATTTTAGTTTTTTATTGATATTATTGAGTTTGACGATAAAATTACTTAAAATTACATGTTCTGAAAAAAGAATTAGAGATAATTGTACTATCATTTAAAATCATTTTTTGGGAAAATATTGCCAACTATTTTATTTATCCTAAATACATAATTATTGAAAATGAAAAAATTCCAAGAAAATTGGCCTAACAGATTAGACTATCCAAAATAAAAAATATTTGTTTGACCATAATACTAAAAAGTTGACAGTTTGCAATAGGGGTGTGTGTGTGAAACAAATAAATAATATGCTATAATTTTGATGGTTTTTTTAATGATGATAGATATAATAATTACACTAATCATAAAAGCCGCAAAAAAAAAAAAAAAAAAACAATGACACCATCGCACACACCATCCAATTCCAACCACTACCATTAATTTTGAAAATTTTAAATGATCTTGCTGTTTGTCTGCTCCTTGCCAAATTCCACCCTGATTCATTCTTCCTTCTGATTTTTCCCCCATCAGATTTGAAAGGCGTCTCTTAGTCAAAAAGCATGCCCATTATATCTCCACCTTTGTGTATGTTCACCCTTTCTTTCTCTTTAATTTTGTCATAATTGCTGCTAATATATTATACTTGAACAATCAACAAATTATGTGACATAGTTGGGTATGATTAACTTCAAAACACACAACTTAACTAATAAAAATTAGTTTAATTTGTAAGAATTTAGCTTATAATTTATAAAATTATCAGTTCAATTTTTATTTGCCGATATAAAGAATTTATCTTGTTAGTATTTAATCTGTAAATACATATATAAACACTATTTAAGTCTGAGAATATGCCTTGAGTCTGGTGAACTCCCACCTCTCCAGACCCAATCTAAACTTTATTTCATAAAAAAAATTAGTATGTACTTAATGTTATATACTTAATATATTTTTGTCTAGTTGAATCAAATAAGTGAATTTTAAAGTGATAATAATATTAAATTATTAATAACAAGAGTTTGTTGTGGAATAAATGATATACAAAAATTGCATGCTTTATTTTGATTAGATACAGACTCCTGAAGTATATAATTTTTTTCTTAACTTTCTATTAACATATTTTCAATACTTAATTATGTCAATGTAATTCTCAAACATAGATCGAACCAACTTATTTTGCAAAAAAAAGAAACCAGTAAATGGATCCTTAATCTAATTCTATTGATTAAAAAAATAGAAAAAAAAAGCTGAACAAATAGAAAAAATTTAAGTGTAAGAGATAAAATTTCAAAAAGATATATCTAGTGTTATAATGTTAGAGTAATTAAAGCATTTTTTATTTAATTAAGGGTATAGTTCTTTCTAAGATTTAGAATATAAAGAGTTTTCGTCTCTTTTTAAGTATATTTTTTAGAATTCAAACTTATATTCTCTTTTTTAATAAAGCGATATCACTTACCATATCAACCAATAGCTTATTAGTATTAATTTAAGCATTTGAGTGGCGGTTTATGTTAGTGAAAAATAGAGTTAAGTTAAAATAATAAGATGTAAATTTTGTGATAGAATTAAAAAAAATGAATTGCACCACCAAAAATTTGGATTGAAATAAACAGTAATAAAAATATAAAAAAAGAGAAACTAAAGTCAAATTGGTTACTGGGTGAGCTATTTTAATAAAAGTTTTAATCATTAATTTTGAAAGTGCATATCATTGCTAATTGCGTGTTGAAGATGGCAGCTGAACCACGACATGATGTTTGGTGACATTAAAACACCATTGATCACATCATCTTTTTTGGTTCCATATATATGTTTTCCTGTTTTTTTTATCATTTTATTTATTTAAAATTTAAAATTGTTGGCTTCCAATGGAAACTAAGTCCAAACCTTATCAAATCAATCAAAATTGGATAGCCCCACAATATAATTTTTAAATCAAGCTAGCTAGTGATCACAACTTAATCAATTGGATTAATAAAAAATCTCACTGGATATTAGGTCATGGATTTAAGAAATGAATGCATATCATTCATGACTTTAAGAAATATATATATATATATATATATATATTAAGCCTCATACATTGGATCTAAGTATTATATATGTCCAATGACATCAAGCATCAAGCACGTCCTTAAATCTTTCTTCACGTATTAAAAAAAAGATTTCTTAATTGTGAAGTTGCAATTTGATTTATGAGTTTGACTATGATGCATGGGTGCGTGAATTCCTTTCATTGAATGAAAGATGGCAAAAAGAAATAGTGTTATTCCATGTTAATTATTTAAGATATAAAAAAAGCATTGTTTGTTATGAGTTTTTGATAATTAAATAATAAGAATAATAAATAAATTAAATAATAAACACTATCCCTATAAAGGTTATGATGAAATCATTAAGAGGCAATACCTACCATTAAGAGTATGTAGATGAAATTAGTGTTTGGAGGTCATCCCATGAATGTGGCTAATGCAAGCATATATGTTTTTATGATTCACCACATTTGTCTTATTTGTTGGCTTTTCATGCTGCCCTCATCTACCTCCAACCTTATCATCATCTTCTATATGATCCATATACATATATATCATAAAAGCATACATGTGTGTGTGTGTGTCTATATATATATATATATATATATATATATATCATAGTTGACTTTGGAAAAAGGGGTAGCATCTGAGCAATAAGGATTAAAAGTGGGTTGATGATGAGTAGCCATGCACCACTCCCACATTAAGTGTATTTGTTTTGATGAAGCCATTAAATCTTATCCAAAGCCAACCCTTGTTTTCACTTTGCGTGGACAATTTGATCACAAATGCAAAAAGGTGCATGTATTCTCTAGGTAGATACCTGCATGTCTCTCTCTCTATATATACATATATGTATGTATATGTATATGTTTGTTGACTAATGAAAAGACTTCTTATGTAACCTAAAATTGTCATTTCATTCATTTCACAGATTGACCTCGTCACAACAAGATCTTCAAAATCCATATTTTCAACTCTCTTTTGATTTGATTCTTCACTTAGCCACTCAGAAACTCATGGCATGTCTCTACAACACACACACACACACACACACACACACACACATGCATCTCTTATACTTATAGGGTAAGCTCGGCTTTTGATTCCATTAGAGATTTTAATCATCTATATATAGTAGTTGTCAATTTATTACATAACATCTATTAATTGAGAAAAAAATCTTTTAAGATCAATCAATATTTCTATAAATAAAAAGTAATAATACTAAGTTGAACAAATAAATATTTGTCTGTATTTAATTACTAGTAAAGTTGTGACTCATAATCTTATAAAGCTGTGAGTTCATATCTAGTTACCAATGTAAAAATTTTATTAGTTGGTAAATAATAAATACCTTTATAAACATGTGCTCTATGAAATTTAACCCTATATTTAGATGGAAAGAAATTTAGAGAGAGAAGAATATTATGAGAAAAAACTCTTAAAAATAGTAGGTTTTTTTTTACTATTTTAAGAATTTTTTCTTTAGAGTATATTCTCCCCTCACTTTTCTATCCATCTAAACATATATAGCCTAAAGGTTGTCTTGAACTTGTTAGCAATCAGAATTCAATAATTACCATTATTTAAGAATTATCTAGTTATTTCACTTAACTCACAATCAATTATATAATATTCGGTATTAAGGATTAATTTAAATATTTTTTAGTCATATTTATAAATTAATTCTAATATATTTCACTGAAATTAAGAAAAATTTAAATTTTATTAACTCAATCTTAGAAATAAGATCAGAAGAGTAAGATTATAGAATCATCAAAATCCCTACCACTAATTAGTCTGATTGGATGCCCCACATGTGAGGCTAAGCTTAAACCTGTTTCCCACATGCAATAAATAAATTTGTTTTAATTTAGTTTGGTTTCACCAAAGAAGTGACCACCACGTACCACCAATCAATATCTTCAAATCATAATCTTTGATAGGATTAGGGTTTTCAGGTGCTTATGGGGTCTTTTTATTTTGGCCCCTTTCCCCACTTAAACCTCTTTAACCTCGGATTTGAACTCTCCCCCACTAATCTAATCATAATTATTATTTTTCACCTTTAATTATGCCAATCACTGTGTGAGTACGATTACAAAATACTCCATCCTTGATTACATTATACATATCTCTATCATAATCTTTGACAAATTAATTACTTGAAAAGTCAGTATCACCCAAAGTATAATCACTAACTCATGTAACATGTTTTTATAATTTAAATTGATCAGATGCATGAGATCGATAGATATATATATCTACCTCTCATCACTTGTCCGTAGGTATCATACGGTCATTTCAAAGTATATCCCATTTTTTTCAGAAACTATATCGTTTTCAACAATTAAATAAATATAATTTAATTGTTATTTAGAGTTAATTATATCTCTACTTGCCACCGCGTAATATTAAAATAAAATAAAATTATCAAATAATCCGTATTGCCCCTACATTGAAAAAGAGGGTTTATGGAAGGATAAGATTTAAACCCTTCATATATAACTTTTTAAAATAAAAATATCAAAAACATGTATATAATAAGTTAGTTCAACATCAATATTTCAGATATCAAGTTTCCATGTTTTTCATTTATATATCTTTCAGAGAGAGACATAAAAGTACCTTCTAAATCTGCAAATTCTAATTGAAGACCCTAAAATGAAATAAAATTATCTAATTCCCTGATTAAATATTATAATAAAATTATTTAAATATCTTTAATTTAAAATTTAGAAAAAAAATGACAATATCAGTTTAACAAATAGCAACTTTAATGTTTTGGAAAATTTAATTAATCCTAAACTAATCTTTAGAAACTTCACAGTAATAAGGTCATTTTGGAAAATTATTTTATATATATATATATATATATATATATTTCACCCTATTTTTAACTCAATTTTATTCTATATATAATGTGTTTCCATGTTGATTCAAGCATTGAAATGTGAAGGAAGGAAGGGAAAACGACAGAAATTAAAAGGTTGAATAATGAAAGGAGAGGGTATTGCATTGCGTGACATGCAATAATAATGGGATGAATTGAAGTTTAATTTGTATAGACATTAATTAGAGAGTGATGTCAAGCTTTTCGGCTTTGGCTTTGGCTTTGGCTTTGTAGTTCCAACGAGGATCCTTGTGGGAAATGGGGTCCCTATGTTGGTTGTTACTACTAATTCAATTCTAATTAGTCTTTTGCATTAATTAAATATATCATTTTAAAATGTTTTGATTATATATCTTTGACAATTATTTTCAAACATTAATTTGTGCCTTTTTCCATGCCATGTGTTGTGTCTTTTTTGTGAGTATGACCCCAACCCGCATGCCTTAAGTCATGGTGGGCAATTCTGAGTGCCCACGCATGCACTTCTCTTCCATACATTTATATATTTTTATTATATATATATATATATATATATATATATATATATTCCTTCTAATCACTATTACAAGCTGCCCAACCTGATTAGAATTATTAAGAAAATGTAATAAAGTCATTAACTTTATTTAAAATATTTTTTTAAAAAAAATTATATATATTTAAAATAATAAACCATTACATCTTGATAAGTGGAAAAAAAATAGTTACATCAAACATTTAAATAGGGATAATTTTAAAATTAATATAATTAATAACCTATGTTTTGATGAAGAAGCGTTCGCTTTTTATAATAGAGATTGGATTTATTCATTTTGCTCTTGTATTTTTCTTTCTCTTCCCACGTTTCTACAAGACTACAACACTATTCAACATATTTGTCATAGATCATCAATAAAAATGACATCTTATTTTTTTTAATTTGAGTTTCTTTAATTTCCTAAGAATATATATACTGAAGATGAAATATAAATATGCGAATTCAAAACGTAGGAGCGTGCTTTGTATTGTATATATATGTGTCTACGCATGCTTTGTCTTTGATATATTACGAAGTTTTATTTTTTGTCTAATTTCTTTTTATAACTTCTGATTATCTTTAATTTTTATGTTGCAATATCTGGTTAAGACCTAAACCCCCTTGATTTGGGAAAAATTGAAAAGTTTAATTAGGAAAAAAAGAGTAATAGGAAGGGATTGAAAAGTCAACTTGATTAGATGGATAATTATTTCTGGAAACAAAAACTGCACCATGTCGACGTAATTATTTATCTCACATGATTGGAGTAAATTAACTTGCCTTTTTTTTTCATGAGTTAATAATTTTATAAATAAACTTTTTTTTAAGTACAAAATTTTTTTAAAAAGATTGGGTTCACCTATAAACTAAAAATAACGTAAAGTATCTTTTCCTCCTAGATGATACTAATATCAGGCAAGGTAAGCTGTCTATTACTCTCAAATATAAACCTAGGCACTCAGGATTTATGATATATCCTCAAGCATTATAACTAGAATTATAATAAAATAGTACTTTTTAGGGATCAAACACGTTCTAAATTATCATATGTCTCATCTTTTCGATAATTAAACCTATAAACAATGGGTATTTCATAAATAAACTTGATTATGAAGTATAGTGCAATTATCAATATGGTTCAAATTTCAACTATTTCTTGCAAACATAAAAGGAAAAATTACATTTAAATCAAAATTTAAATGTAGAAAAATTTTAGAAAATTATCATATGATTGTGATGTCTATAGGATTTAGGATTAATTCTTTCGAATTGTGAAATGATAGAACTATCTCTAAAAAATATTTCAGTTATTATTTTTTTACCTCCAATTATTATTCTTTCTTCTGTGAATTGTTATTCCTATTATTTGAATTATTAATTTGTTCTTTTTATTTGAGTTATTATTTTTCTCATAGAATTATTATTCCTATATTTGAGTTATTTTTCTTAAGAATAGTTCTATTATTTTATAATTTAAAAAATTAATTATAAATCTTATCAGATTTCACAGTTATTTAATAATTTTTTGATACTGTTCCAATATAAAATGACATAAAGTGGAGATTAATTAAAATAGAATGATTAGACTATTATAATTATTTGATCTTATCACGCTTGATTGTTACTCGTACATATTATTTATATACTACATTCTCATATTCTACTTAGCATGGGTACGGATACAGGAATTAATTAAATAATTTTAGTCGATTATAATTTATTACTAATTTTAATATCCTGCAGACATGCTTAAACAATGGGGCCACTGAAGGATTATGTGAGTATATTTTTTTTTATTTTTTAAAGTAATAATTTCTTAATGTGAAAAGAATAGAGACGTTTGGGTGGGTTTTATCGAAGGTCTCGTGGCAAAAATAATTAATCAATTGATTATTTTAGTTTTTAGTATAAGTTGATTTTAAAGTGGAATTAATCATCTCACAACATGAATAAGGGTCCCCAAAAGGTCGACATTAGAGACTATATAATACAACCATTTAACTTCTCTGATTGAAATTTAAACTTGCTTTTTGTGATTAGGAAATATAATTTTAATTCAATATATTTCTTAATTTGGTAAAAAAAAACTCAGAAAGGCATATTGATGTGGCACACTTGCACTCATGATTCATGGATTGTTACCTTTTTTTTGTTTCTAAAGTTGTTTTGAAAATCAAATACTTTCTTCTTGGGAAAAATGCCCCTTTTTTGGTGCAACAATGTATTTGTTTATCTTATTTATTAAAAAACAAATACATTTTATCTAATTCATTCACTAAAATTTTCCTTTTAGACCCCATTAATAAATTAAATTAGCCACTAATCAATTAATAAGCTATTAGTTAATTTTCTTAATATCATCATTAAATAAACAAGATAGAGATATATATGGTTGGAAAATTAAGTGATACCTACACACAGACTAATAAAATTAGTTAAACTAATTAAATTTATAAGAAAATTTTGTATTTTTTAATAATTAATATTAAATTTTAATGTCTAATAATAATTTAAATAAAAATTGTAAGGATCAAGTATTTCACTCCACCACATGCAATAATTTGTAAACAAGTTGTTTATAATGTAATAATTAAAAACGACAGAATGGAGTACAAGATATAAATAAATGCAAAGGGATTGATAGACACAGTGATTGAATAACTGTAATAAATAATGAAAAGTGTACTTCCCTCACTGCTTCATGCCCTCATTTTTGGGGTTCCTAAAGGGCAATCCTTCTTTATCAGACATGTTTATGCCCATGCTCCCTCTCATGTCCGACTTTTAACCATTTCTCATGCACCTCCTTCCCAATTTCAGTAATCACATGTTTAGAAGAGTATTCTTCTTAATTCATCCATCAATAATACCTTCTCTTTTCCTAAATATAGTGTAGTATTTATAAAAAAAAAAAAAGTAGACTAAAGAGGTTGTTTTTGTTTGGAAATAAAATTATTGTTTTCAAATTTGAGATTTATCAAACGTGGATAATATTTTTCCATTAAAGTGTAATTTTGCAATGGAAATTTTCACTCAAAAATACTAGGTATCTAGAAATTTTTAAAAAATATTGTTGTCCTTAAAGTTTTTAAATTATAACAATATCACCCTGATAGTTACTAAAAATTAAATTTAACTGTTAATTTATCAATATACTGATGTAGTATCTATATCATCTTTTATTTTAAGTTAAGGCATAAATTTATCTTAGAAGTTTTTACTTTAAATAGTTGCATATTTAAAAGTTTTTTAGGTTCAATTTCATCCTGACTCTTATCTAGGTTCAATATAACTGTTAATTTGACCAAATATACTAAGCTGATTAGTATACATAGTATCATTTTATTTTTTCCCCAAAGTCATATTTATAAACAAGAATTTTTTTTAAAGAAACTGCATCATTCTAAGCTCTATCGTTATTAAAGTATCACTTTTAACATACCATACTCTGTGAACCTCTTAAAAGATAACATATGATAGCTTATGTAATTCATGCCTTTTAAAAATTTTTGTGAGTCCTTTTATATATGTTATCTTCTATTTTTTTGCTCTACTTTATGCTAAAGAATGTACCAAAAATAGGTATAATCTCTTAAGAGTTACATTCTGTTAACAGCAGAGTTTGGAGAGATACATTATTATAATTTTTTTTTATTTATAAATTTGACTTTAAAAAAATGAAGTGTGGCATTTGAAATGTCAACTCATTATATTTAGTCAAACTAATAGTCAAACTGAATCTGGATAATGGTCAGGAGTATTATTAGACCTAAAATAAATTTTTGAATACCCAGCGCGCTTAAATGAAAACTTTCATGGCAAATTTGCACATTGGTCTAAAATAAAAGATGATGTGAATGCTATATAACATGTCACATTAGTATATTGGTCAAATACTGGTTAAATTTAACTTTTATTAACAGTTAGGGCAATATTGCTATAATTTGAAAGTATCTGGAATAACTTTGCTTCCAAAAATACTTTTAGACACTCACCCTTACGCTCCTTAGTAGAGACTTTTAGGACAAGTTGCACTTTAATCCTAATATTTTTCATATAACTATCTAATTGGATTATAGTCAAGTAGGTAACTCTTCTAAAAATATTTATATAGATTAAAACTTAAGTTCTCATTTTTAAGCAGTCAAAACTATTCAATTAACACTTATTAGTGGATATAAATAATATTTAAAATACCATTTATGAAAGGATAAGAAAAACTCATTAAATATGGGTATTTTGAAAAAATAATTTGCAAAGAGAGGAGGTTCAATTCCTAAAAAGGAGACATATCTATATTTAAGTGAAGTAGAGGTACTATTAGGTCAAGATTAACAGGGTGTATACACATCTTTACTTAAACTAGATCCCGTGAACCATGAGTTAGATGTATTGTCTAGATAGTAGGTGGGTATAATTTTTTTAAAAAAATTTTATCAAAAAAAAAATACTATAGTGAAATATGATTGTATTTGATGAAAGGGTGGGGTCAGGAAGTGTGATTTCCACTTTATTGACGTAGAAGAAGCGAATGAAGCGGCCATGCCCAGAAAGTATGCTCATGACGAATGATTGAGGCCTTTGTGTAGGTTCATGCCTTTAAGAAGCATGAAATCATTATAAAGTATTCCATTTCATGAATTAAAGTCCTCTTCTTTCTCAAAAGCACCCTTCAACCTCACCCTTAGAACTTAGACCCCCCACCTACCTCTCCCCCCCCCCCCCCCCCACTTAATATCACCTGATTCAATATCATCAGAAGAATATATATATATATATATATATATATATATATCAGATTATTATATCAGTATGTATATATAAGAAAGATCCATAAGGCGTCTTCATTCCCTTCCTCTATGATGTCTTTCTTCGCTGTCTGTCTATAATAATTCTATTTCTCATTTACATCTGACGAAAACCCAGAAACATGATGTAATCGAAGTGACAACAACTAAAATTAACAGAAGAAACAAAACCCAAATCAATATCAAAACTCCAAGTGAAACCAAAAACAGCTATCAGTCTCTCATCATCATCAGCATCAGCATCATCGGAGAACATCGTCCCTATGTACAGAATAAATCTTTTAGGAAGGTCATCAACTACTCTACCATTCAGCAGCACTCAAATCTCATCAAGTTCTACATCTCTCTCAGGAGCTCAGGATTCTATCTGCACCACAAAATTGAGTTCAAGAGGGTGTGGATGGGTGGGGATGGTGGGTTTTGGTGTGAGCAAAAGGATAGAAATTTGGTTTGCTTAGAGGGAATCCAATGGCTTTGGATGATGACGCAGGTTCAATGGCGGCTCTTGTTTCAGCGACTTTGGTGGCAGAAGGACTCGCAGATGAAGTAGCAACCGTGGTGGCGGCAGCGATGGTGGTGGTTGTGGCAGTGGTAGAGGTGGAATTGTTGGTGGCGACTCGCTCACAAGAGGCACACATGGTCAAGGTGGTGGCTGGTAATTGCATGAAGAATGGATTTGAATTAGTCTTCAAAGCTCTCAGTTCTTGAAGCTCTTTGTGAAGCCTTCTGTTCTCTTCAGTTAGTGTCTCACAGCACCGCTTCAAGTACTCACAATCTACCTCTGTCTGCTTCAACTTCGTCCTGCACATCCAAAACCCAGAAAACCAGTTTGATCATCTCCATCTGAAAAAGTTCTTTGATATATATGTGTGCGCACACCCACACACACACACATCTATATAAATATACCTTGCTCTTCTGTTTTGGAACCAGACTTCTACTTGGCGAGGGCGAAGATTGAGCTGTTTTGCAAGGGCAAGTTTCTGTTTCTGCGCCATAAATTTTAGCAAGAAATTTAATAGATACGTCATGCGCAGGAGATAAGCGATCAGTTTATTATGAGCTTGTTTTAGGTACTTACTGGGTTAAGGGTGCTGTGTTCTTTGAAGCTGTCTTCGAGAAAAGCAGATTGTTCTTTGGACAGCCTTAGCTTCTTCCTCGTACTACCAACGTTGTCATCTTCATCGCTTGCTCTTGAAGAAGCAGCCCTTCGATCATAATATAAGTCTCCGTCATAATCCCTCTTACAACCACTGATACTACTCCCTCCTCTGTTAAACACGCTGAGATCCATCTGAAACGATGAGGCAGCGCTGTTCGGAGACGACGACATCGCCGCCTCATCTTCCTCCGCCGCCGGCAACGGCGGCGGCAATCTATTCATATCAACACCCCTAGAACAACTTCCTGCGTGTCAAAAACAGAGTCTTCAATCTCAAAAAACAGAGGTTAAAATGTGAAAGAACCATTTTTTTTGAAGGTTTAAGAAGTGGGTGCGGACCATTTTCAGAAGGAGGCCATGGAAATGAGATTTGAGAAGGTGGGTTAGTGCGAGAAACAGCGACTGGAGTGTGAGGGAGAAGATCAAGCTGAATATATTCAGCTCTATCTTCGCGGTCTTCAATACTCAGTTTTCCCTTTTGCTTTTTTGCTTCTTTTTCTTCCGGTTCTTCTTCTTCTTCTTCTTCTTGATTTGACTCTTTGTTACAGAAAGAACCAATGGATAAAGTGGTACTGAAGCCTAATCCCAGAAGGCTGGAAGCTTCAGAAGGCTTTGAAGCATGATCTCCCAAGCTCAAACCAAGCTCCATCTCAGAGTTTGCATAAGCAATAATACAAAGAGAAGAGAGATATAAATAGAGAGAAGAAAGAAAGAGGAGAAGAAGGTGGAGAAAGAAGGAAAGAGGTTTTGGAGTGAGAAGGCGTCATTGAAAAGGGTCTTTATAATTATTGATGAGAGTCTAAGATGATCATGGGAAGACCGAGATCGACACTTCTTTTATTTTTTTTATTCGGAATGATATATTTATGAACAAAATCTTAAAATAATATTATTTAAAATTTAAAATTTTAGATTAATTTATTTATTACATTCTATAATTACTCTTATAAAATAAATAATAATAATATATTTTTATAATAATTCTTAATTTAAAATCTTGAAATTTAAGTGGGATTTTTTTAAACTTTTCCCTATATTTTTTGCTTTTGAGAAATATAAAAATTGTTGTGTGTGTACAAGAAGAGGAGAGTTTGACCAAGAAAGCATACCAAGGTTGACAAACACACACGTGATACGCTATTTTAAGGGTGGGAATCGGGAAGGCGAGAAATAAAGAATGACGGTATATAGTTATTATGGATTTTTTTTATTATTATTACTACCATTACCACCTTCTTCAGTTTCAAACGTAAGGTATTTTTAAAAAAAAAATCATATATTTCAATGTATAAGATATTTTATAAAATCGTAAGTTAATTAATATCTTTTCTTTTACTTATAATGAATGCCTTTAGAAGTTTATCAAAACTATTTGTCTTTTATTATAAATAAATAATTAATTATTGATATTAAAGAGATATTAAAATTGAAAAAAATAGAAAAAGGAGGTAGTAATAAATATTTATGATGGTTAATTTAATAGACCCCGCCAAAAAAATTAAATAGTCATTTTTTAAAAAAGAAAAAAGAAAGAAAGAAAGAAAATAGGAGATGTTGGCTTGAGCTATTAAGAAGTTGTATATATTTGTAGCATTGTTTATAAACTGACTTCCTTCTAATTCGATACATGTTCTATATCTTTCTTATTAAAAGATAATTTATATCAGCATTTTTAATTTATCAATCTTTTTACTTTAAAGTTTTCCTCCACATTTTTATTTTAATCAGATACTATAATTCAAACTCAAATACATGCAAGGGCTCTCAATAATATCTAGATTCAATGGCATTTCTCACCTCTTATAAAAAAAAATTGAGTTATATACCTTAAAGTAATAAAAATAAAGGCGGCTGCTCGTATCCCCGTTTCTATATTGGGCCTGTTTAAAAACAATCAAAACCGCAATTTTTTTTAAAAAAAAAATTGTTCTAAAATTTAATTTAAAAAGATTTTAAAATAAATAATTATATTTATCTAAATAATTTTATATTAAACTATAATTTTAAATAAAATACTAATACTAGCTTTTAATATAGTAAAAGAGTTTATAAATTATCCAATTACTATTTTACCCTTATTTTTTCTTACATCATCTCTCTTCTCTATTCTTTCTACTCTTTCTTATCTACCCTCTCTCTTCTCTCTTTTATTTTCTTCACTATTTTTATTTTTTTCACTATTTCTCATCTCTCCTCTTTTTAATAAAATTTTACCATTTTTAGTAATTTATCAATATAAAATATCATTTTAAAAATAACTATCCAAATACTTAATTATTTAGAATTAATTTTTTCCCATAAACTTTTATATAAAATTATTTTTCATATGTTGTCCAAAAAAAAATTCTATTAATATTTTTTCCAAAAGTTTATCTAATCACATATATTATTAAAATTTGAGAATCTATATATTATCATATACTAAATATAAAAATATTTTAATAAAAAATAAATTTTAATTCTTGATAATAAGAAGGACAAGTGGTATAATGAAGTAGGAGGCATGGGTGTAGGTTTGGCGTGAAAAGGGAAGGGGAGGTAACGGCAACAGTGGCGCCCACAAGCGCCACCTAAGGTAGGTAGTGGGGACCACAAACCCATCGAATATAGGATCAAAGGGCACAGCATAATCAATATCATCCCTGCTTTAACTATATTTCTTTAACCAACACAGAATATGACATTCTATCATATTTCCCCCCACAAAAATAACCGCCACATTATTATTACTATTAATATAAAAATAATAATGATACTATTTATAAATTATTTTTAGTATATTTTATCAGAATAAAAAAATTAAATTTTATTAATTCTAATTTAAAATTTATTAACTTTTCAATTTTATCTATATTTAATATATACATTCTAAAAAAAAATATACTTTACATGACAATAAATTAGGGATTGTAATATGACTTATAAATATAATTAAAAAATAAATTATATCTATCTTAAAACGAATTAGAGTAGTACTCCCTCCTTCTATCTTATAAGATTATTTTTATAGTTTCAAAAAAAATAGAAGATATTTCTAAATATTTATCTAATAAATGATTAAATCATAATAAAAATAGAAAATTATTATAAGGTCCTAAAAAATTGTTAAATATTTCTTTAAATTAAAATTTTATATTTAAAATTAAATATAGCACTCTAATTAACTCTTATATTAAATACTCTTGTCTTTTATATTACTTGCTTCTTTCCCGTAATATCCCTATTTATAAGGATTTTTTTATCTCTACATATTAAATTATAATAATTAAATAATATATTTATTTATATATATTAGTTAAATAGACCTTATATTTATGGTAGGAAGGAGTAAGAAAATAAAACTTTTTTAATGATGTGTTTAATACGTGTAAAGTAGGAAGTTTCTTTAAATAATGTATTTATCTATACATATTAGTTAAAAATAATTTATAAATAAAATAGGAAGAACATATAAGATATATTTGCTTTATCATGTTCACTAAATTAAGAGATATCTTTAAATAATGTTTGGAAACAGACATGTGAGGATGACGTACGTTATTATACTATAAAAAAATTTGGTATTGATCACTATCCTTAATCATTATGTACCTTACATACTAAGCTAACATTAATTAACGAATAGTTTATTTGTTTTTTCATTTTTAATATTTAATATTTTTGTTATGCATTTAGATAATCCACGTATTGGACACTTCCACGTAATTAATCCATCCATCTATCTTTTGGTTGGGGATATGACTTATGAGGAATTATAACATTATGGTATAACCTAACAAATGTCACATTCTTGTATTAAAATATTATTTTTATATGATCAATTATAGCATCTTTTTTAATAACTTAAAATAATTAAAATCAACTTAACAAAGTGCATCCGGAACATATATAGTAATAACTTGGAATTAATGAGTGCCTTTAATCATCTATAATAATCTGATTTAAAGATATGTTAGGTACGTAGGTTTAGCTATAAGCATCAACATTAGGAACTAATGGAAAGTTTGATCTAACAGTAGCAATGGTATAAATATTATGATAATTAAATAATTAATTTGTTTAATTAATGCCTAAACCTAACCTTGATCTCATTTTTTAATCAAATCTATTCTATCATTGATTAACTTTCAATTGAACTAACCTGCATCCGAGCAGATTATAATTAATTTCAATCGTCCTTGACTCCTTGAAAATATTATTATATATTTAAACAAAAAAAGGTTATAATTCAAAGTTGGATGGCCCTATAATTATATATAGGGTTAATATTATTATTAGTTTTAGCAGTTTTATCAAATTTCAGTTTTAATATCTGTGATTTTAAATTATAGATTTTTATCCTCATAATTTCATAAAATTTTGGTTTGAGTTTAATTACGTGAATTTTCTACGGATTAAAACTAAAATTTATTAAAAGTATATTGAGTAAAACTAAAACTCGTTGTTTGATTCTGTATTTTATGATGTTAAATCAGATAAAATCATTATGAAATTATAAGAATTAAAAGGTGCTTTAGAAATTATAAGATAAAAAAGTGATAAAATTGTAAGGATTAACAATGATATTAACATTTATTATATTTAATTACTATAGAATTCTAAAAGATTATTTAGGAAAAATGAAATATTTAGAGCATGCGTTTCAAACAGTTAATGAGTAATTGGAGTAATGGCAAGCAAATGAAATGAAAGGTGTCAGATTTTTGTTTTAGGCTGTAATTATAAAAATATTAGTAATTAATTAAGAATCACTGGACGTGTGTTGTCGCAAATTAAAAAAGGAAACATGCATGATTAGTTACGTCAACTAATAACACTGCTTACCAACTTTCTGGCTAATTAATTACAAAAAACAGGGTAAAGAAAAAAGAAAATTATGAGAGAAATAAAATTACATAAAGAATAATTATCGTTTAAACATTTTGGTTCCTCCGAAACCTATCATTTTAATGTATTCCAATCAATAATATTGACCAAAAAGACTCTCATATATGAAAGCTGCTGTAATGATCATAAATCATGATCGCAATTAATTAAAATCATGTATGGGTACCCCACCTAGATATATAGATAATTGGAATAATAATGAGAAAACAAAATATTAAATGAAAATAAAAATAATAATAAAATGAGAAGGTATATATTATTTTATATTAATACATACACAAGTCAAACACGTTTCCCCCCTCTTATAATGGGAAGTGGAATCGCTATTCATCCAAAAAGAAAGGTTCCATATTTTCAACATTTTGAAGGGAAAAACCAAAAGGATCTCAATTAGTGCTACATAGGAAAGATTGACAAGAAAGCTATAATGATGGCTTCAGTTGAAATTGATGACATAGGACATGTTTAGTTTAATTTTTACGTGAAGAGCTTATAAATAAAAATAATTTTAAATAATAGATTATGTAAAAAAATTTAGAATAAAAATAATTATAAAAAATAAATATTTAGATAATAATTATTATTATAATATATTTTTTATAGATAAATTATTAAAAAAATATGTGATAAAATGATAGAGAAAAAAAAATAGAAATAAACTTATCATTATACAATTTAAAAATAATTTTTTTATTTAGTAAAATTAATCTTATAAATTTATCTAAAATTATAGTTTTAGATTTTTTAAAAACTTTTAAAAGTTATAGTTTAATCAAAAATTACTTTTAAACATTTGATACGTGTTTGACAACTTTTAGATTCAAACTAAGTACTTTTGGCAATTCTCCAAACCAAACAAGCACATAATTAAAATAGTTAATTAAATTAATTTTTTTTTGGCAAAATTTAATTTATTTTTATATTTTGGCCAAATATTTAAATAGTTAAGAATGGCTGGTTTTAATTCCATTATTGAATACTTGTTTTAGAATTCACATTAAGCCATAAGCCCATAACTAATTGAAATCAATTTATATACAAAATGTGAAGACAAAATATTATTCAATGAAACGAACATCAAATTGTTCGGTTTTAATTTATTTCAAAGTAATATATTATTTGAAAAATGAAATTAATGAAATACTTTTCTCTTTAACTTGTTAGGAGAAATAAGTTTACAATCTCATTTTACCATAAAAGCTTAAGGTCATCTTTTGACAAAAAAAAAATAAAATAAAGACAAAATTTTCGAGAGAAATTACTAAAAAACAATTTAATATTTTAAAATTATAAAAAATCATGTATTATTATTTACTTAATTTATATTTTTTTCTTTTCTTATTTCTTTGGGAGCTTCATCATGCATTTTTATTACAAGAATTCAAAACCTTTACTAAAAATATTTTTTATATTCACAACTGTTATTAGATGCTTACGTGTTATATTTCAGTTAAAATATTCACAACTGTTATTCACAACTGTTAAAATATTTTCTGCCGGATATATTTCAGTTTATTAATACTGTTATTAGATCTGGTCGAATAGTCAAAACTGTTATTAGATGCTTACGTGTCAGTAGACCTTTCAGCTCTATACAAGACATTCTCTGTAAACGACTATTCTCAAGTTTTCAATAATAGAACCAGATCCATTCTCTTCATATTATTCTCTAATCCATGGATATCCACGGTGCTTTTTGGGAGCTTGGTCATGCATTGCATACGTCAAATGGAAACGACTTCTTCTTTTTAGCCGCCGCGCACCGCCTGAGATATTCGTCTCCGGTAATCATTATATATATATATATCCCCGTTAGACTTTCCACCCTCTTATATTTGGGTTTTTTTTGGCATAATGTATTTGGGTTATATATTACATATACATATATGATGGATTGCATTTTAATTTCAATACATCGTATATATATATATGTAATTTGAGATGAATTATATTATTTTATTTTATGAAAGGGAAATTATACTATTAATATATTGTCATTAATAATGCAACATGTTATTATCAGTTTTATATTATATATTTTGATATACTGATTATATTATTATTATTATTATTGGGTTTAATTAGTTTCATAACTAAACAGAAAACTAATATAAACTATATCCAAAAAGTCCCTTAAAAATAGGCTTTTTATGATTTTTGGAGATTTATAATGGAGAATAAATATTGTGAATTATTACAATGATAGTACTTTTGACCCAAAAAAAAAAAATAATAATAATAATAATATGATGATGATGATAATATGTACGGGTATTTTAATTTCCATAATACATTATTGAAATTAGATTTAGGAGGATATTTGCTAACGTTAGCAATTTAGAAATAGGAGGTATCGTCCTATAAACATAAAGTGAGTAACATCATCGCATGGACCTTTTTGCAATGAATTGTAAAGAAAAATAATAATTAGAATCTTGAATTGACTTTTCAAATATGGACGGCGAAGCATTCTTGTTATATATAAAGCATTTGTAATATGACGTATAAATGGCACGTTGATATGAATATCAACAGTAATGTTAAATCTAAATTATGACTTAGTTTCTTAATTCTATTCAATATTAATTATAATATCCCTGTGGTAAATATATAAATCACATTTAATCAATTAACACGTTAAAAACAAGTACTTCATTTAATTCTAAATAGAATGTTTAGTTGAAGTATTTATTTTAGTATTAAATATATAATTTTAATCTTTATTTTGCTTGTTTAGTATTTTATTCTCAAAGTATCTTTGTTACTCTCATTTTTCGTCTCACACATTTAATACTCTCTTGGTGAGTATTTCAGATACACAGTTTTTACACAATAATAAAAAAATAATACACTTAATTAATTTTTTTTAATATATAAATTAGTTAGTTATGTCTTATATTTAATAGGGCTGAGTAATGGGCGGGCTGGACTGGCCCGATAGTCAGCCCGTGCCCTGCCCATTTATTTTTTTATGGGCACGGGTTAGCCCATGCCCGTGCCTCAGCCTGTTTAAGCCCGTACTAGGCTGAAACCTTTTGGGTTCTAATGGGCATGGGCAGCCCATTTATAAAAAATAAAAATATTTTTTTTATTTAAACCCATTTAAAGTTTTAATAACAATGAAAATAAAACAACAATATTACACACATGATATGATTGTTCATCCTAAAATTAAAAAATAAAATATCATAATAATAGCTACAAATTTATAACCACACAGTCTACGATGATTATATAATATAATGATTTATAATCTTAATTATTCAATTGGATTATGATTATACATAATTTACATTATATTTACTTGTGATGGTTATAGATATAATTACACATACCTCTATAAAATAAATTTAAAAAAGTATATTAGTATGTAATAAAAATAAATTTAAATAAATATAATATAATAATTAATAAAAAAAATATATGGGCAGGCTGTGGGCTGCCCAATGGTCAGCCCGTAGCCCGCCCATATAATTTACTGTTTGAGCCCGTTTAAGCTCGCCTGTTACGGGCATATTTGGGGCGGATTTAAACGGGTTCAAATAGTACCGGGTTATGGGTGAGCTCATAGACTCCGGGCTAATTGCTCTTCCCTAATATTTAATACTTGAGGCAATGGTTAAAACTTAAAAGGCAGTTATTAATTATATTGAACTCCCCCATGATATTAATTTTTACTTTCTCTTATTATCTCTTATTATAATTTCATATATATGAAAAAATATTTAATATTACAACAAGGTGGCATATATATATATATATATATATATATTAAATTGAGTAATTCTAACATATAACTATAAGTAATGAAATTGATTTTTAAATTTTTTTCTGTATCACTTTTTATTAGAAATAATAATAGACATTATCAAGTATTAAATATGAACATATTTTTTTTTTATAAATTTAGACTTTGATATGCTAAGTTGTGAGAAACACATAGGACCATTCCAAAACAAAGAAGGGAATAAGGGGGGGAGTAGGGACAAAGAGAAGAGGGCTACATATTCATAGAAGAGGCTAGAGGGGAAAGGAGGGTGGCTTGGTGGGAGTGAAGCTGCGTCTTTTGGAGGCAACGTCCTAACATACCTAATCATGCCCCACCCCTTCCATTATTTTTCACTTCATTTTTATTTATTTGCTCTTTTAATTTCGTCTAATTTATTTATTTCTTATTAGCTTGAAATTAGCTAAATACTCCATTTTGATTTGGTTATAATAAACACGTTTATACAAGTTGAGATAAAATTTCTTTCGCTTACTTACTTTATAAATTGGGAAATCATGATTGAAAAGTTAAATTTAAACTTAAATTGTTAATCCAAATAGGCAAATACTGTATTAGAAGTAAGAGGCATAAAGCCATGTTCTGTTCTGTTATTCTAGCCTTCACTTCTTCTTCATCTTTCTATTTTCTATAATTTATTATTCATAAGTTAAGCCAAACACATCTGATATATATATATATATAAATATGAGATGCAATGGTTTTTTAAATGATTTTTTTATTTAAGTAAATTAATTATAAATGACTTGCATATGATGACGAAAAAAATACTAAATATTTTAGGATGACTATAAAAATACTAACGAGCTAGTCAAATGTCAACAGTGTCATATAAGCTCTTATATAAATAAAAAAAATTATAAATTTAATCTCCTTTATAATATTTAGTTGTTGGTATTCTCCCTCTAATAAGAAAAATGAATGGCAAATTCATTGGTCATGACTGGTGTGTATAAGCTATAGCAAAATGTGATTATTATTCATTTGAAATTAAATATCTATGGAAATTGGTACGTATGGACAAAGCTAATCATTGTTCATAAAAACGTGAGTAATTGAATTGATTTGAAATCTGAGTGTTGTGCAACACTTGTGATATGGACAAAGAGATTATATTAAGCCTTTAAAGACACAAGTGTGATGATGATCATAGTAATTAATGATGTGATCATTAATATATATAATTAATGGATGCTTAATTAATTAATGTAATTAGTTGATTGATTGTATCAATGGGAGGTAGCATAAATGATGGTGTTGCTCGCTTCTCGTGTGATAACATCCATCATAATTTCTTCCTTACCTTCTCATTGCCCTATTAGCCCCAATATCTAATTATCATCATCATTATACTCCTATGTTCCTTCTTCTTCTTGTTTCTTTTATACTATCAATAAGTAATATTTTTTATATCATATTATCAGGTATCAGAATAGTTAATTAATCTAATTTTAAGATTCGTGTATACTATTTATAATACATGTATCTCCTATAAAAGTTGAACTTGAACTCAAAACCAAATAGATCTAGTAAAATATTATATTATTAGACTAATTTTATATTGACACTGTTATGTTTCTTCTTCATTTAATATATTTTATATTTTACACACAGAGACTCTCTAATTATTCCTTATTAATGGAGTCTATTATCTAATGTGATCTTTAATCACAACAAGTGGGAAGGCTTACTTAAGAGGCCAGGTAGGCCTTTTGGTTATTAGTAATTAAATTTTGAAATAAACTATATTATCTATAAAATGAGAATGATCTATCTATTTTTGTTGTTGCTATTTTCATGAATAATGATATTTTCTTGACCTGAAAATAAATAATGGTATTGATACATTGATGATGAGAATCTCATATAATGATTAAAGGACACTTCCTATCTGCTTGTGAACAATTTGGGTTGGAAATGACCATGTGGGCTTTGAAGTATCTTTAGATGCTATTGGCAAAAACAAAATTATAAAATTGTCCGTAACCAAAAAAAAAATATTATAAAGTTGTCTTGAGTAACATATACCCTTTTTATTATATATAAATATGAAACGATTTAATCCATCATTCATAAATTTAATTGACAAAAAGGTAAGATATATGACTATTTAAAGTATATTTAGTTATTTAAAAATATTATTTTATTATGATTATAATCATAGTACTTATAGATATATCATAACTCTTAGATGTCTAGATTTATTTTTTAAGATAATTAAAATCTCATATTACCTAATATTAGTATTACCTAGGAGGAGGAGAGACTTCGTCTTACCTTTAGATCATAGGTGAGTCCGACCTCCTTTCAAAAATTTCTATATAAAAAAATGAAAAATTAAAAAAAAATGCATATAGCAAGTTATATGATTTGTAAATAATATATAATTTATTATAGGTTTACTAGAGATAGATATTTATTAATTAGATGATTGACATGTGGAATTTTGTATGGTAACAGGTCTCAAAAGTTTGAGAAATGAATCATTCGGTCTATAATTTATAAATAGTGTAATTTATCATAATTTGTAAATAAATATAGAGATGAGAAGGAATTACGGTTTTGATTGTCCAAGTAATTAGGAAAATAAAATAAAGGAGACATAATCATGTGTGTACGAGCTTGTTCTTTCATTGAATGATGGAAAATTCATAATCAATCAATCACGCCCCTTGATTATTACTTATTATTATTATTCCATTCTTATTGCAGACAAACCTAATTATTCCATTAATATATGCTTTTAATCCCTAATTATATTCTTTTTTTTTTTAAAAAAATCAAATTAGAGAGACTCAATTTATGAAAGGTAGAAATTAGGAAAACAAAACAGCAGGTTTTTTTTTTTCGATACAAAGGTTGCCTTTTTGAAATGTAAAATGGGTGTTATCTAACAAGATATGAACAAGAGTGAAGTATAAGGCTTTTACCATCTTCTTAAATAGTTTTTTTAACAATTTTTTTTTTTAATTCAAGGCCGAACATTTAATTTTTTACCAAATTTCCACACCATATTTTTTTATGGAATAATTTGGTAACAAATACCTGAGACATGCACCTATCTCGTTGCAAGTGGATGGATAATTAATAATTAATATTCGATATGTAATAATATATATATAGATATATAAACATGAAGTCACGCCAAGTAACGAACCACAAGTTACACTCATTATCTTTAAGGATTTTTATAACAGTCACAAGTTCCAAAAACTTACAATATCACTTATTAAAAAAATCCTTATAATAATAATAAAAATTAAACTCAATACTTAAAATATAGCAGTGATACCCTTGACTAAATTAAAAAAAAGAAGAAAAAGCAATCTAGACCTTACTATTTAAATGACAATAACCCACTTAATAATAATAATAATAATAATAATAATAATAAGCAATCTATCAACAAGGGTTAGTCCGAGTGATAAACGGCTCAATATCGCTTAAACGAAGTCTCAAGTTTGAGCTTTTACGTATGTAGAAAATTCCTGTTGAAAGACCCACCCACTATAGCTAAATACGTGATACATGTCAGATCCAGATATAATCAGAGTAAAATCCTAGTAAACTCGGTAGACAACCAAAAAAAATAAGCAATCTGTCTAGATCCATTGGGTCATATCCGGCCACAGAATATAAATTACTTAGGATAGTTAGTCATACACCACCAGTAATTGGGTCTTGAAAGGGCTAATTTTCGAATTCCCGCTGAGATTCATCAATTACTTTTGTCAAATTTCAACACTCGTAAAACTTATGCTGTTGTACCCTTGCAGAGATTGATACAGAAAGCAACTAAATCAACTATTCAAGTGTTCATGCATGGCTGAAGAATTCCCATTTCACAAGAAATTAAAGATCACTCTGAAAGATAAATAGATTTGATCATAAATAAATACATATAATCATGTCAAAAAAAATTAATAAAATTTATCAATAACGTGTTCATTCATTACTATCTTAAACCACCTAAACTCTTAAGATATCTCAATAATGGCATTCAATTATGACAGCCTCAGGCACCAATTCAGGGATCATAAGGATGCCTTGTGCTGCAACTTTCACCAAGAAAGGCTTGCACCTTCACATCAAGATTTCTCTCTGAGAAATGTTTGTATAAACTCACATGTATACATTTTTGGAAGCTTGTGATAATGACAATTAACTACAAGCATGTATCAAAATAAACTTCCATTATAAAAAATGTTAAATAGGCAAATGCTAGCGATGGTCATAACTCTACTCCAATGATATTATTTCTTGGTTTGATCTCCAAAACAGATCTCTCTTGTCAGAATGTCTATCCATTTGCTGTCATGTTTTTCAACCCTAGATTAATTTGGCTCGAATCCTCCTCTACATTCACGAAAAAAATGTAGAGGGTGCATTCCGCGAGAGATACGACCAAATGTAGTCGGCCCCATGCCTAATTATGATATGTGGAGAAAAACCAAAGGCAGATTGATCCAAGGGTTCAAATGAAGTGATCGAGGCGTTTCCATTGCCTTGAAAGCCGAAACTTTACGGTAAAATCAGTTTCTTCACACAAATTGCGTTATGCTGACCAAACACTCTCACTCTCTTCTTCCTCCCCCAGCCACTATTTCTTTATTTTCGGTCGCACATTAAAGCCTTGTGACCCTTCATCATGAAAGAGGTGATCATAAAAGCTGAAAATGGCTTAGGCGAGGCTGCAGCCAAACATGGTAGGAGTGTGGGGGCTGATTTTTCCAGTTCACATGGTGTTACCATGAAAGTTGTGAAAGCCATAGAGCATTATGATGGATACCAAGTGATGCAACACAAGGCTTCAAAGTTTGAAGGTCAGGGGTGGTATAGTTTCACAATTCTGTAAGCAGCTTTGTTAGTGTTGAAACCTAATTAAGTTAAATTACAGAGGTCTTTGTGCACACCCCTAAAACTAGATTTGCCGAGAAGCAGCGCTTGGGCTGCTTCTCTGCCAACCATGCTTGGAGGCACACCAACATGCCCCCAACAGGACCGTTTATTCGATTTAACAATTGAAAATGGCAACACCATATGTACAGAAGACACAACTAACAGGAGAGGATCTGATTCCGTTTTTCTCACAAAAGTCTTCATTCTAGAATGGCTGATGCTGCACACATCAACTCTAGTGGAATTTACATAGAAATTCAACTCTAGAGAGAGACAAAACAGTGGTCTTTAGTGTAAGTAGTTAACAAGTCCGAAGTTCAAACTTCTACTTCACCATATACTAAAATGATAACACCAGGCTAGATGTCAATAATACCTCATCTTGAAGTTCACACAACAGACAATCCACTTTCTATCAAACAGCTACAAACGAGAAACCTATTTGTACAAGTTAGGATGCCACAGGCCCTTTCTTAGCTCATAAAGTTAATCCAAAATTTTCTTCTGATGAAACACTGTCCATCAATCTAGATATTCTGGTTTTATTTGCAGGAAAATGATCGATATACAGTGTAGGGATGCCGATCGAAGGGGTCCTTATGCGTTATTAAGAATGAATGAATAATAATGTAGGTAAAGCGTGGCGAGAAAATCTCTAACATAAGCAACTTAAGGAAAGATAGAGAACCCCCATCTGTAACAAATATTGGAAAAAGAGAGGATATTGCTAGCTACATTGATATTGTTACTAAATATTATAATTAAACTATTCATGACCCTCCAAACCCAGGACCAGATCCTCCATGATGAGGTGATAAGGAATTCAATTTTCGCAAGCATGTTAGTTCAAGAGGTCCTTGATTTGAAACCAGTGAAAGACCTTATATATGTAAACCAGATAATGGCTATAACCTAGAAGTTGATCAAAGTGACTGTTTGCAGTAAACAAATTAGAAAATATATTTGCTTTAAACAGAGAAACTGAAAAAGGAATCATAAACATATAGAGGTGTATAAACTAGGAACCTTCAGTCCACGAGGTGCATGTATGTCCTCCAAGAAAAGATCATCTTCTTAACCTCCACCTTCTGCGCCCATTTGAAACTCTATCATTAAAGGTCTGGAAGTCCTATCACAACAGTTCTGCTAGAGGATGAAGAAGGCTCTGTTGAACTAATTTGTACACTGTTATCTGTTGTCTGGATACCTGAATCTATTACAGCAGTTGCATCATCATTCATACGTAAGGGAGAAAAAGAAGCATTGGCAGCAGAATTGCTTGCAACAACATCTGAAATATGTCTCCCCGATGTGAGTCTCTATTACGAGGAAGAGGATCTAGCAGCTCTCTAGAGCTTCCTATGGGTTGAGGTTGTTGAGGACGAATATATACTTCAAGGTCTCCAACTAATCTTTCAGCAGAATCCATTGCAGAATTTAATGCTGATGAAAGGGATGAAAATGAAGCAGCTCCTTCCACTAACAACCTTGAAAGTAGACGCGAACGATTATGCTGCCCGGTTCCGGTCTCCTAGCCATGTAATGCTTGGGGCTGCGAATGGTGAGGTTGGTTGACAGAAAAACGAGTTCTATCAGTTGCAGTTGAACCAATAAATTGCCTAATCTCATGGATTGTAGAAGATGATGCTCCCCTGCTTATGAGCTGTTGTCTGAGACTCTCAATTCTACGTGCTTGGGGTCGAGGAGGGATAGTGAAACCACTTTCTTTCAGTTCCAACTGACGGTTGCTAGAGTCATCTTTATTTCCGTATATTGGAATAATGCCTGTTTCAGCAACCTCTCCCTTACAAACAGGGCACTCCCTTACATTTGAATAAGCATATGACACCTGATAGAAGCATGGCCAACAGAATAGGTGACCACAGCATGTCAAAATCGGATCCCTTGCCATGTCCAGACAGATATTACAATCAAAAAAATTCCCAGTGTTGCTCACTGAATCATCTATATATGGATCCATGCCCAATGCTTTAGCTACTAAATGGGAACTGTTCCTTTTGCCCGTTTTCCTATTGTTGACTGTTCTTTCTTGGTCTACACCAGCTTCTTCCCTAGGCAAGCTACCTTCATTTTGAGCGTTAGTTGTTGTCAATTCCGCTAATACAACTATCCCTTCCGGTACTGCGACACCAACATCTTCTTGGGGCATCCTGTGTTCATCATGAGCACTAGGTGTCATCATCATATCTGTGATAACGTTATTCATTTGAACCGAATCATGACCCCATCGCCACCCCTGACGCAGCCTAGCTCTCAGGGTTACCGCTTCAAGTTGCCTGATGCGCTCTTCTATATGTTCATGCGTTGATTCTAGCTCGTTCGATATCGAATCAAATCCAATCACTGAGGTTGGGGTTTGGTACAAGGGCTCCTCGTTCAAATCAAGCTCCATTCTATCTCCAGTTCTTTAACCAGGTCTATTTCATCAGGGACTACACCTCATCTGTATCAAAGAACTACTACAAATTAATAGAAGGCAAATCACGATGCCAGGCGTGCAGAACAAACATTCCAGCAAATAAACTAAAATCTGTGTGAGTCTGTGTGTGTGCAAGCATCTTATACCCACAATTCATATTACATTTGTTGTTCAAGAATTTCTATTAAACAACGCTTACAGTGAAATACACCCAAATTTTCTTCAGCCAGAATAAAATACTGGTTATGTATTTCAATTGGCAATAATTCTAAATGAAAGCAAGCGGTGCAAAGAAGATCTAATTGAATTGAAACCTTAAAAAGTGAAAACTTTGATAGAACGGTGAGAAGGGAGATTTACCATTCGCATCCGCCTCTTTGGAGTGACGATCCATTGGGTACTTCTCCCACCTCTAAAGTTGAGAGATACAAATTGGGTGAAGAGATAAGGAAATCTCTGGTGAGAAAACAATTCGGTTCAAGTTCTATGAAACCGAAGCGATGAGAGGAAGAATTTATGCAGGAAATTGGGGATTTTTCGGCTTTACAAATTCATCACACAGGTTGGATATCAAGCCCGGAAATCACCGAATGAAAATTTATTTACTGGTTTAACAAAAACAAAAAGAAGAGAAAAGAAAACTAATCGTTTAATATTAAAACCAGATTTCGGTTGGGGTAAAATTTGGTGGTGATTTTTTCTTTAATAACCAACTTTGTGGCGAATTTAAGTCCCATTGTCTATGATTTTTTGGTTATCTAAAATACAAATTTTGAAATATGTATATAGATTCTTTAAAATAATTTGTATCAATAATTTAGGTCGGCTTACCCTAAGGATGGGCGTTGTTTGTATTGATTCTGTTTTCTGTTGTTCGTTTTTTCAGTTATGTAGCACTCCCTTGAAAATGGTTAAAAAAACACGTTTTAGTAGGGCCATTTCATTTTAGTTCTATTTTCCTTTTTGGTCAAAATATTTGATTTCAATTCAAGATTGCAATTGTAAATATTCTAAGACTCACTTGGTAATTTCAACACGTGGATTACGTTTTATTACAAACAATGAGAAATGAATGATAGAACGGGGAAATGTATTAATGGTAATGACTCAATCCAAGGCATCATTTCAAAGATTTTTTTTATATAAAAAAAAGAAAATATAAAATAAAGAAAGACTCAATTTTTTTATAAGTTTAAATATATAAAATCCCCTAAATTTTATGTCACTTATACATAATTTACATAATATTTAAATATTTAAATTAAAAATATTAATATTTTATATTTTGATTAATAAATTCTTGTTGATAAAATTGCTATTAAGATTTTTATATTTTTTATTATATACATTATTTAAAAAATAATACTTAAAAATTTATATATAATTTTAAATTATTTATATTTAAACATAATCAAATAAATATTTTAAATTATTTTTAAGTATTTTTACTTTTTTTAAATATTTAAAAAATACTTTAAATTATATGTCTAGTGTATAGTGTTATTTAAATATTGTCTTTTAAGTATTTGGAAAAAACTAAAATTATATGTTAAGTGCCAAATAAAATGATATATAATAAAAAATATAAAAATTATGATATGAAAAAAATTATTAAATTTAACAGTAATTTTAACGGTAGGGTTTTGATAATTAAAATATAAAATATTGAGGTCATTAATTTAAAATTTTAAAAGTTATAAAAATTATATGTAACTAATCTAAAATTTATGAGGATTTTGTATATTTAAATATTTTTTATATGACTGTACTTATCTTTTTTATTTATTATAATTGATCATTTTATAAAAAGAAAGAAAGAATCAGTTAATTTCTTTTTTCCCAGGTGGCACGGAAAAATAAACTATAAAATAACATTAGGTAAAATGTAATAAATATATTAAATAAATTACATTGCAGTGAATAAAAAGTATTGTTTGGTAAATTTGAAAAGGTTAAAGGAATACTTTTTTCCAATGTTTAGCATGCTGGAAATAAAAAAAGAATGAAAATAAATGAAACCAAAATGACAAGGATTAGAGGGGGAAATAAGAGAGATTTGTAACATAGCATAACGTTGTTAGTTTTTTTTTTTTTTTTTTTAGATTTCTCCTCTAGTATCTCAGGATAGGCCATCTTCCATTACAACAAGAGCATTAGACTAGTTCGGATCGAAAATTGAAGGACGCTTTAGGCAACTATCTTACTATTTAGGTTTGTTACATATTTAAGTCTCAAACTCAAAATTCTTAATTAAGCTATATCAACCCCTAATTAACTGATCTAAAAGCTAGGTGATTAAAAAGTTACTAGTGTTGACTTTTGCTAGTTGGATTGCTCAAATTTTCCTTAGGTTTGAAGTATCATCCCATGGTTAATATGATGAAATGATTTTAAATCCTATTATTGGGGTTAAAGTAGGCTCTCATGGTCAATATCAACATATTTACTACTATTTCTTTTATAACCTTTTGGCATGTCTATTATCCAACATTTTTTAGATTATATTATGAGATATTTGAGCAACCAATTAATTGGATCAAAATTTTTGACTAAAATACTTCTCTCTTGAGGTCATTTTTAATAAGGTAAGATTCAAATCTCAATTCTTCGACTTTATATTCTAGCTAATCAAGTACCATTGGCTAGTGAGATTATAAGTACAAAAAGTTTTCATATTTTTAGTGTAAGCATTTGTTACACTTAAGTGACATTGTGCAGATGATATATGGAGCAACTAAGAGATAGTAATAGTATTAATAATGAGATCAATCATGATAATTATTATTAAGGGTGTTCATGATCGTCCTATACTGATCCTGACAATTTTAAGACGGGACAATCTCAAGCCAGGACAAGAGGAAATATAAGAATAGGAAGAGTCTTGACATCCCGTCTTGAGAATTCTTGAACCCCTTTATTTTTTTTTTAATTCGATTTTCATTTTCTTCAGCTCCTCGTTTCCTCACCTGATAGCAGCTCTAGTAGACACTTCCTTCCTTAATCCCCCTCACTAGCTTGCTCCTCAACGACGATAGAGCATAGAGATATCTCCTTCCTCACTCGCTCGCTCCTCCCCTAGACACTTATTCACTCGCTCAATCCTCCCTCAGTCCCCTTCACTTGCTTGCTCGCCCTTTACCTGTCTCAAGCTGAGAGTGCACAAAGATCCCAAGCTCGGGAGGCGCGATCTGACTATCTTCACTATTGACTTAACGACATTGTTGGTATTGAGCAACGATTCATCATCTTTCGATGAGAGGAAGGAGAGATTGCTGTGATTGGTTACTGTTTTGTATTATCTTCAAAATCCCATGCTTAGAAGCCACTGTGATGTACTTATAGTGGGACACTGAACTAAAATTAGCCGAGCAGGGAGAGAGGAAGAAGATGATGCGACAAGGGACGCGATGGCGAGCAATGGCTAGGATTAAGTTGGAGAAGAAGAGGGTGAGGTTTTGGTAAGGGGCGGGAGGCGAGGCACGAGTGAGAGATAGAGACTAGGACTCTTCTCACCTTTCAGTGCCAACTTCTTTTAGTGTAAGTTTATCTCCTTCCATTTTTTTGAGAATTCTCGTCCTGTCTCGAACTTCTCTCAATTCTAGTCGAAACAAGACAAGATCAAGACAGAACATGAGATGCAAAACGCGTACTACCCCATCCTCGAGATGAGACACCGGACAGGGTGCCCGTTCTATCAACATCCCTAATTATTATCTAGCCTCATGATTAGATGAACATTATCAAAGGTACAAATAGCCTTCCTTTGATGTCTTGTATATTTCATACTCCATAGTTCATACCAGATTAGGAACTAGTTGTAACCACTAAAGCATAAGAAGAAGATCATGCCTGCAAATTCTCTGATTACAAAAGGAACAAAACAAACTAACATAATATATTGAGCCAATAACTCGCTAAACTGTCACTGCATCTACAATCCTACACATATATACAGACATTTACAGATATTCAATTATCATCATTACAGCTTCATTTTCCCAGAAACATGCTACTATCCTGTTACGATTCAAACGAGTTCTTGTAAGACCATAATTCAGTCTCTAAGACCATCGTCCTCATCACCATTACCGTTTCCTACGCTGTTCTCTGAACCCTCCTGGCCGGCGACGCCATTAATGGTCTCTGCAACATTCTCCGGCGCCACCCCACCGTCAGTCTCCAAGCACTCGACCCTCCTCCTCAATTCACTCAGCTCCCTCTCCATCAGAAATAGCTTCTCTTTCAGAGTCAGATTCTCTTCTTCCAGCTGAGAAATTTGCGTGTCCTGTTCGTCGACTCTGTTCTCTAGCACACTGGTCTGATCGTCGCCGACGGTGGAGTTGGGGTATATCATTTTGAATCTTCTTACGCCATGGTCCAATTTCTTTTCAACTTCCACGCGCTCTTCTTCCACGTCGCTGTCACTTGACGCGCAGCCGCTATTGTCATCGCAATCGGCATCCTGTCCATGGCCTCTAGGTGACCCGGACCGAAGTCGGATCAGACCCTTCATCGAGCCGTACCCATCGACACCCCACTCTTCTTTCGCCATGTCCATCAAATCCTCCCTCACCGGTGAGAACACCGGCGTTGGGAGGGTCGCCGGTGTGACGGGACAGGGAGAGACCAACGACGCAATACCGCCGGCTTTCTTGGCGCGAATCAGAAATGAAGTGGTGTTCCTCGGAGCAAAGGGAGCGAATCGAGAATTGAACTTCCTCTTGGGGTAAAATCTTCGACCTTTCAATCGATTCTGAAACTGCGAACCACTCTGGTTGACGGGTTTGTATCCCTGACCCAGTGGAGCCCCGAGCGGGTCGGCTGGTCGAAATTCCTTCCTCTTATCGAGTTTGGACATCCAATTCACCCGAACCGGAGGATTGGCCCTCTCCGTCGGGCCGTTGAATATTACCGGCCGGTGAGAGAACACAGGGTTGTTGTCCGGCGGGATTGGTGGCGGAAGAGGGGGCCAAAAGGCGTAGTTTTGGCGTAGTGGCAACATCTGAGAGTGGTCGTTCATGGGGTGAGAATATGGATCTCGGAGGTTGAACTTGATTGCAAAACGTGAGCGTTAGAGAATCAGAGGAAAATATTTGGTAAAGATGAAGCCCTAGTTTCTAAATAATGAATTCTTGGTGGCTGATGTAGGAGCCATGAATGCGGGTGGCACAAGAAAATAATATGTCTGGGATTTTAGAAACAGACGGAGCATCATGCATCGAGATAAATCGACAGATCGATGGCTGAGATGAACGGTCAGGTTTGAGTTTAATGTTTTGGACGGACGATGATCTGATTGCTGCTCTATCGGATCAATCCAACGCAAAGGAGAAGCGCCGTATGGGGGAACTTTACATCCTTAAAACTATAGATTTTGGTTACATATTTTTATTAAATTACAAAAATAAATATTTTAAAATATAATTTATAAGAAATATTTTAAAATTTATAAGCAACATTTACATGATATAATATTCAGATAGAATCCGAATATTTTTTTCCGCCATGATGTAATAATCCCATGACATATTATAAATTTGAAGACATAGAATACATTTTTCCGATATTAAATTATATATAGTGGTGTCCATGTTATGTTTTCTTGTCCTGTATGAATTGTGATGGATATGTTGTCCTCAGGTTTTCTAACTAATATAAGATATTCGATATTTATATTTTGTAAAAAGATAATATTGCAACATATTTATATATTGATATATTGATGGGTATCAGTATCACGTCACTTTAAAAACTTTATATTTTGTATGCTTAGGGATCTTGTTTTCAATCTTATCTAACTGTATCTACTATCCATTTTCATGATATATTCAACAATATTATCTAAATGATTGATTGATGGAGGCTAAGTATTATATGGCTTGCCTTTATTTTTATGCTTTTTTAAATTAAATTTAGAACGTGAACTATAAATCTAATTCGCGTATGACATACAAATACCAAATATTAAAAATAATAAATTATTTTTTTAATTTGGGTTATGTTTATTAATAAATTATTTTTTTTTAATTTGGGTTATGTTTATTTTGTTTGTAAAGAAATAAAATGATGCATTTGGCTTAAGAGGGGGAAATTGTGAAGAAATACAATTGAAGTGTCAATGTCTAAATGGAAAGGCAGCCTTCAAGAACATTTTGGGAAATATTCACATAGCAAATAAACTTTTTTATACTACTTTGTAAAGATGAAATCCTTATTATTATATTTTTTTTAATAAGTAAAGAGGGTTTTAAAAAAACAGTAACATATAAGGGATTATAATTTTTTTTATAGAAATCATATAGTATTATATAACCGATAATTTAGAGATTAATTTTTAAATTATTTTAATTCCCACAACAATTTCTTGCCGTGCATCTACAACAATCTCTGGCGTGAAACATGGATGCCCTGTTTCGTATATGAACTCCAAAGTTTAGTATGAATTGGAATAATATTTTCCATATTAAGAGTACTATTAGTTTCAAATCAAAGTTACTCTCTCCACATGGTTTTTTCTATCCCCAAGTTCTAAATTTCTAATCTTGCTTGTATGAAGAAGCGAGTCTATTCCACTCTACCTAACTATTATTAATAATGCACGAGATATTATGATTAGAAAGTGGTAATTTCACTACGAAATAATTACTCAAGACAACAATGCCTAGAGTTTTATTTTAGACCCACTTTCACCAAATTTGTGTGCTTTAGCAGAATTGCTTAAGACAATTTGTACCAATTTGAGGGCAGAAAAAGGTGAAAAACACCCTTTACCTGACTCCAAAAACTTGCGGGGCAGCAATTTTTCCTCTTTGCAACTATATGTACCTAATTTTCCATTTCACATCAAAATTTCTTTAAGCTTATTTAGTTGAAAGATACAACTACAAGGACAACAAGTTGATAGTGAATTATACCATTTATGTTAAGAGTGAGACTTGCACTGAACAAGCTTATATAACCTCTCTCTCTCTATAGTGTCTGTTTAGGAATCTTAAACTAAGCTTTTAAAAAAAAATTTAGTCTAAATCTTGATTTATTTATTTTTTAAAATAAATAACTATATTTTTTCAAAAGTACTTTTAGACTAAATTATGGATTAAAATTAAGGTTTTAGATAAGTTATTGAAACTAATTTCTATATTAGTAAGGGAGCTTATAGAGTACTAAATTACTATTTTACTTTTTTTTTACACTATATTCTTTCCCCTCTCTCACACCTCTCCATCATCTCTCATCTCTCTTCTCTTTTCTCCACTCTCTCTCATATTTTTAATAAAATCATATACTTTGTAATAATTTTTCAATTACAAAAATAATTTTAGTAATAAATATCCAAATATTTATTTATTTAGAATAATTTTTTCCCCATAAGATCTTCTCTAAAAGCTGTGTAAAATTCTTTTTTTTTATATAAATTATTTTTTAAACTCTTATCCAAATAGGTCCATAGACACACAATTAACTTGATTTATGTGTTTTTGAAGAATCAAATTTGTCTAAAATTTTGTAGGCTTGCCTTGTATACTACCGTGCCACCAACAAAGGTTAGTTCAAGTAGTAAGCGGTTTGGTATCGTTTAAATAAGGTCTCGAGTTTGGGCCTTTGCGTATGTAGAAAATCCCTATTAGGAGTCTCAGTCACCATAGTCAGGTGCGTGACGCAGATCAGATCTAGATATAATCGGGATAAATATTTAATAAATTGGGTATGCAACCTACAAAAAATATCTAGTAAGGGGCCTTCTAAGGAAAGTTGAGCCATAAAGCATGCTCCAAGCTTGAGGATGGTCCATCTTTTAGGCCTTTTGAGTGCTACTTATGAAAAGTGATCCTTCTTACAATTAGAATATATTTAGTCTTAGTTATAAAATATATTTAATTTTTTTAGATAGATTTAAGAAATTAAATAGATCAATTATTTGTAACTAATATAAAAATTAATTGATTAATTTGAGTAGATTTAAGTGTATATAATATAAATTGATATTAAGGGGTTATATTTAGTCATAATTAAATTATTTATTTAATTTTTTAGATTCATTTAAAAAAAATTAATTGACTCTTATAATTATGATTGAAAAAGGTACTTCCCATGCTTTTATATCACACCAATTCATTGAATTTAATGATATTTGATAGGATCCCATATTAAGTGTCGTTTAAGGTTTTTGAACAAGGGATAAGAAACACAATAAAACACAAAGAGAACAGTGCAATAGATGTTCAGATTGGTGGAAGAATATCAGAATGAGCATCATATTATGGCAGGAATATCATCTCAGTTTTGAACAACAAAGAGAATTGAAACCACTTTTTAATGTAGTTCAGAAGCACCAAACATATGTGTGTCAAATCAAATACTCCTTCTAATCCTTAATATAAAAGTTAATTAAAAATTAAATTTAGTCTTAAATATAAAATTTTAATATATTTTATCTCCTAAATTTATAAAGCCTTTTTATTTCTATTATCTATTTGTTTGTTCTCAAAACATATTTATAAAATAGCTTTTAAAAATAAGTTTTAGAAACAAAAAAAATAAAAATATCTATGTGAATAATTGTTTTTAAAAAATGTATTTGAAAACAAAAAAAAACTTATTTAGAATAATTATTCTTAAAAATAACTTTAAAATTTAAAAAAAATGTGACATGATAGTCATAAGCTATGGGGTGATAATAATTGAAAATGACAAATAACGGTTGACAGACAGACTATAGTGGTCTCATTGGCTTGCAGAGGCAGTGGTAATTGTCCGATGGTAGTGGTAGTCGTCCTCGATAGATTATAGTAGTCGTCACCTTCACTAGGTAACGGCGAATGGCGGCGGCGGTCACCCACAATGAAGGTGGTCGCAGTGATGGTGTGGTTGTCATAGGTTGTTGTCAAGTGACAACAAATAGCGATGGTGGTTGACATCGGGTGATTGCGATGGTGATAGTCGTAGTGGGCCGTTGTCAAGGGACAACAAACAATAGTGGTGGTTGCTGATAGCCGCTGATGTCAGTTAATGATTGTGGTGGTTGTCAGGCACTACTATCAGGGTAGCTATTGCTAGTGGTCAATGGTGTTAGTTGTCGATGACAACATATAGTAGTATGAAATCTTTTAATATTAAGTCACTTTTTTAAAACTAAAATAAAAAATATAAAAAACAATTTTATAAAATATTTAAAAAAAAATCTTAATTTTCTATTTTTAAAAACTGTTTTCAATATTTGTATTTTGGAAAACACTCAAGTTAAAATAAGTTGCCAAACAAGTTTTTTGTTTTTAAAAATTAAAAAAAAACTTTTTTTAAAATAAAAAAATAGGTCTATAATTTTTTCTATAAAATATCTTTTATAGTTATACTCATTAGAGGTTTCTATCTAAGGGGAATTATGAAGAAATATGACATTTAAAAAAACCAAATTATATTACTACAATTAACTAAAATAACCAAATCTTTAATCTACCTCCTCACATTGCCTGCTTCATGATCATTGTCAAATAAGGGCATCATATGCCACCCTTAAAAACACAATACAAACCTATGGATGCAAATATACCGCCAATTATGAGTTCTATATAAGGAGAGTGACTTAACCTTTATAAGGCTCTGAGTTCTCGACTCTAACGAATAGTTTTTAGAATGTGATTCTCTCAAGAACTTGAACTCATTTATTGAAGAATAGATGGAGAGGCAAACACACCCAATAATCTTCCTTTGAAGATTGAACGTTCTATTCTCACAAACATATGCTTTAGGTACCTAAATTAAGGAAATAGCCTTAAAAAACATTCACAGTAGCAAAATTGAGTAACTAAATGAGCTGAAACAGGCAAAGCATCAATTGCCTTATAACTGTAATATGTAAGGACTGCCATCAGAGAGACAGAATGAACCTAGAGGACTGAGTTTGGAGCCATCTCACTGAAATGGCAAGCCTAGATTGTTGAACCTGCGACTTCAAGTTTCTTCAATTTTAACAGAAATTAACTTCCATGACATGTAAATTTAATACAACCAATGAATCGGGGAGTGAGAATTACCACCAAAAGTTGTTTCAGCTATCAGAAACAAAGAGTCCACCAATTTTTTTGAAGAGGGGAAAAGAGGCTTTTTTTAACCGTTTTCATTAATCATTATGAGACGTAATCAGTAATGCATAAAAAAATAGACGGGTGACGTGCACAACTCTGTCTAATCCTAGCTTAAATAAAGTCAACTCCAATCTCTAACTCCACTCTAACCTTAAATAAAAGTCAATTCCTTTACGTCTTCCCTTAAAATAGATGCATGGAAGGAAGCCTTGTGAATTCTGATTGAATTCAGGACAGGTACACTTGACAAGGAAAACCCAAAAACAGAGACAACTTATAATGATGTTTTGGATGATTTTCTTAACTGAACTTTCAATTTCTTTTAATACTATCTGTAACTTTTACAGTATATGTCCTGTATCTTTGGATAAGTTTTAAAAAGTGTTTTTTGTGCTTTACAAAATAATTTTTTTTTATAATATTAACGGTATCTTATTACAAGTATTATAATTGTAACGTTCCTAGCTAATAAGTATTTTTTATTATTATTTTTAGTATAGATATTTTTTAAAAAAAATTAAACTTAAGAATTAGAGAGATATAATAGGTTACACACTAGATCAATTATATATTAATTTTTTATTTTATCTTTTAATGTGCTAAAGTGTTATTTTCTCATGGGGATCTAATGGCCTTCCACTTATTTTTAATTTTGCCTTCTAATGTACTAAAGTGCCATTTTCTCGCTTCCCAGTAAGACCGCGAACTTGCGTGTACGGAAAAATAAAAAAGTGATTAAGGAAAAAAAACGGATATGCTTTTTGTACGGGGAAAGGGTCACTCTTCGACACGTTCAAGGGTCCCCAAATTCCAGAGAGCCTTACGATTTTAACTTCATATCTCCTTTGTCCGTTCTATCGATTCTCGATAAGGAAAATTGAGTTTTTATCATATGTTTATAGATTTAACTGAAATCGGTAAAACATGCTATTTAAATATCTTCAATTCTTGATGAGTATTATTTTAGGTTCTAAATTATAATATTTAAAGAAATATTTTAATTTTTAAATATTTTAATTTATGTTTAAGAATAATAAACTAGTAACCTTATTTAATATTAATATTATCTAAAAAAAATATTTTATCTATTCTCTTAAATCATAAATAAGTTTAATCTTTTTACATAAATTTTTGTACTAAAAAAAATTCTTCAAGGGCTTCATCTTTCTTATCTCAAAAAAAATCTTTTGTGTTTTCATTTTATCTTTTCATTTTCATCATATTTTGGTATGTGTTTATTTTTTTTACTTACCTGATTTATTGAAATTTTATCTTGACTATATTTTAATCTAATACATATCATTTATCTGGTTATAGTGAATGAGTCTCCTAATAATTTTTTATATATATTAAAATTTAAATTTAAAATTTTATTTAAATAATATAGAAATGTTTATCATTTAAATTAACTCCATTGATTGGATATGTGTTTTTCATCTTCTCTGCAACCAGCCTGAGGCGCTTCTTATCTAAATTAAATGATTGGGCGGCGTATTGGGCTCAAGCAATCAAATTTGTTTCAGGTAGAAGCTTTTTTCTTACTTTTGGTTTTGGCATTGGGTTTACTACTGTGCATTTGCTTTGTTTCATATATTTATTGGTCAATACTTATATTTAAAATATATTTAATTTTTAAAGAGTATTATTTTATTATAATTCTAATCATAATATTTAAAAAGATATTATACCTTTTAGATACTTAGATTTATATCAGAGGATAATTGAGAGCATGTCCTACTCGATATTAGTATCGCTTAGGAGGAAGAGATATTTCTCTCTGTCCTTAGATTATAGGTGAGTCTAATCCTTTTCCAAAAATTTCCTTTATAAAAAAAGGGTAAATATGCCTCTACCCTAAACTATACCCTGAAATAATTTTAGATACTCAATTAACACCCTTAACTTATTTTAGAGGGACAATTAATACCTAAAGTATTTAAGTTGGTGCAATTTTATCCATTCGTTAACAAAAATACTAACTTTTGTTTGATACATGTCACATAAAATTTTTATTTTGATACATTATTGTTTAAAAATGTCGCATGTATAATATTATTTTAATAAATTATACTAAATAAATCATGAAATTTTTCAATCTTCACATGTAAATTCTATATAATGTCAATTTTATAATTTATTCAGTATTCTTGTTTAAACAATATGACACACATGACGTTTTAAATGATAATATGTCGAAATAAAAAATTCACGTGACATGGATCGGACAAAAAATTATATTTTTGTCAATGAAATGGCATAATTTATCAATTTAAATACTTTAGGGTAGTGGTAATACTTCTAAAATTATTTCATATTTTAGAGTGCTGGTTGCACATCCAAAATTAGTTCAGGGTACTAATTGCATCCTTAAATAATTTGGAGTATTAATTGCTCCTATAAAATTAGTTTGGATGTTAGATACACTTTTACCCTTTATTTATTTATCCTAAATGGTCATACTATATGTGTTATCATACTATATTTGCATTGGATTGATTTCAATTGTGCCATATGTGTCCCTTGGATGAAGTATTTCTATGCATTCCCCTCAAAATATTATTGTTCTCATATTTTGTTTTCTAAATCCAATTTCAAGTTGGCAGAAGAGCATCTTTTGTGGGTGTGGGTGTGGGTGTGCGTGTGCGTGAGTTTTTTATCATTTCCAGGTGGGAGAATTGTAGAGACCAAAAAATAGAGTTGCAAGTTCACTCTATATTAATTACTTTTTCTTGGCGATATATATTAATTACTTGTTTTAATCAATGTATGAATTGAGTATTCTCAGTGCCCTCACTTAAACGGTTGATGATTCACATTTGCCATTTGAGAATTGATTTAGTATCCATGAGTGTATTCTTGCATGTTAATCTTAGGTGTGGTTGATGCTAGATTTTCTAATAAAAATAAGTGTAGTTAACACTACTAATATAATTGCAACAGGTAAATTGTGGGAGTGGATCTTTATGTGCCTCCAGAAATAGTAATGGTCAAGCTTTATTCAGTGGAACTTGAAGGAACATGCAGTAAGAATGTATGCTACATCTTCTGCTACATGTTTTGAAGATCTGCCGAAACTGACTGACATGTTAGTAGATTCGTTTGGAAGATTGCATACTTATTTGAGGATATCCTTAACAGAGCGTTGCAATTTACGGTGTCATTACTGTATGCCAGAAGAGGGTGTGGAGCTCACTCCCAGCCCTAAGCTTCTAACAAGGATCGATCATGTTGAAGACATATGTTGGGAGTTGTCAAACTTGAAGGGACTGAAGGCATTAGCCATGACTACTAATGGCATAACCCTTGCAAGGAAACTTCCTAAGCTGAAAGAATGCGGGCTTACTTCTGTGAACATCAGTTTGGACAGGTTGGTACCGGCAAAGTTTGAGTTTATGACAAGACGCAAAGGACATGAAAAAGTAATGGGTTCAATCAATGCTACCATAGACCTTGGATATAATCCAGTTAAGGTAACTTTTAGTCTTATTTATTTATATATCTAGAGGCATTCACTTTATCACCTCCGTTCAGGTAGTTATGGTTTGCCGTTATTATTGAATCATTCAAATAAATTTTATCGTTTGCCGTTATTATCGAATCATTCACCCAACAGATACAGCCAAGAATTTTAGAATAGATGGGCATCAAGGTACGGTTTCATTCATCCCATCAATGACGGAGCATTTTTGTGCTGGTTGCAGTAGGTTGCGATTATTAGCCGATGGAAACTTCAAAGTTTGTTTATTGGGTCCTTCAGAGGTAAGCCCGACTCTATCTGTTAAGATTATGCATGCGCACTTTATGTCACTTGAATTTTATGTCACAAGGTGGTGGTAACTTGAGTAGAATTTGTAATTTTGGGTGGTTTTGGAATTATTAATGTGATTCAGTAAATCAGGGAAGTCACAGTTGTTGGTTGTTGAAGAAGCTTATAGGCTTTCTATGTCCAACTGCGTTTGAACAGTACATTCGAGAAAAGCAGGCAAATGGCCAAGATTTACAGAATTGGTATTAAAGGCCTACGAATTGTGGCTAACGTTGTTGCAATCTTTAGCATTCTAGGGCTTTGAGGTTCATATCAAATTCAGTATGGTCAGGTGCTGCTAGTGAAGTAGATTTCTAGCAGTTTGTCGATACAGTTTTAAGTCAGAACTTCGAACTACTGATTCCCTGATCTGGAATCAAAGAAAACTATAAAAAAAAATTCAAATTTATCAGCACAAGTATTAAATTACTGTTTGTAAATTCTTTAGTCTTGAGTATACCCTGCAAAAGCGGGAGTGGGTTTGTCAGAATTGGAAAGTCCATTCTCTGGTGCCTTTAGGGCCGACCTCTCAATTTCTTCCTCCGTTTTCTTTTCTGGTTCATTATAGTTTAAATGATGGGATCTTCTTTATTTTATATGCTGATTTCATGTAAAATAAATTCAACAAGTAGTTTTGCACAGCCCAGTGGATCAGTTTATTCATATCGTGTTGACCGTAGTCAATGCTCTTATCTCTTCCGGACTATAATTCCCTGGAATTTCTTCTAATTTTTCATTTATAAGATGGTACCTTTAACCAAAATGTACCTAAGTTCCGTTCATAAGTTTCTGCTCATCTGTATTTCTGTCTATGGATAACATTTAGATTCAGCTTACATGCATCTCGTACAGATATTTCTTTCTTCAAGGTTGATGAGCATTTACTTTTTCCCATGACAAAATGATTCTTAAAGCTATTTTATTGTCATATTCGGGTTATTTTTGCTTGACTCTTTCAAACAAATGCTAGATATCCTTGTATGCTCTGATTCTCTTGCAGGTTAGCTTAAGATATCCTCTTCGACATGGTGCAGAGGATCATGAGCTTAGAGAGATAATAGGGGCTGCGGTACGCTTGCTTAATTATTACTGCTAAGAATTAGGAGCATTCAATTAGCGGTATTAAATTTCATATTGCTTTGTGAATTGTGACTAAAGAATGAAGGCATGGTTTTCAAGTGTTTGTTATTGATATCAAATTATCTGATAAAAACTTGTCAATTAGATATTTTTCACAGTTCCACATCACATATGAAGTTCTTCTCCACTTTGTTGTGTTTGTATTGTAGAACCTGAAAACAAGGACCCAAGAAACTCTTCCTAAGTTTCTCCAGTTATCGTAATGGACTAAGCCTGTGGAACTATCAGAGATGTCTTATCTTGTACTATTATTATGTTTCTAAGTATGTGTTTGGGCATATGTAGGTGAAAAGGAAGAAAGTTTCACATGCTGGAATGTTTGACATTGCAAAGACACCAAATAAGCCCATGATACATATTGGTGGATAAGGTCTGATTTATAATCAATGTCATGCATTCATTCAATCTCTTTGAAGATTGCCTGCTGCTATGAATTTCTGAGATCTAGATTTTTTGCTTCCGATTTTAGGCAATATAACAAGAAAAGATTGCTATATTTGAGGCGTTGAGATGAACAGAGGCAGAGCAGCCCTGGGAAGAAACAGCCTCGGAGTATTGGCTAAGCTTCTTATTTGAGGTCTTTTTCTCACTCTGTGTATAGAAAGAAATGGTCTTGAATTTGTTCTCTCTCTCTCTAGACATAGGGGTTTGGTTGATCTCGCACTACAATGTTATAAAGAGCTTCGATATTGTAAAATACACTTGATTATGTCCTTTTATCGCTGGCATTTTGATGGATACAAGGGTAATATTGATTGTGGGGTGCGAACCATGGGATTATGGATATTAATGGTATTTTCTATATGACGGTTACTGGGAGAGGCAACTATATAACAGGGATTTGGTTGTTGGAAAGGGCATTCGAAATCTGGAGTGAGTTGAGGGAGAGTTTCCTGTGCCTCTCGGGGTTCTGCTCTATAAGACTTACACTCTGTAGAGCAGTTTTTCATTCAATAATACACACACCCACACACACACACACACACACACACACACATATATATATATATATATATATATTTCTGAGTGTTTTCCATCACATTTGTACCAAGGTTCGTTCCTCTGTAATTTTTCTAAAATAGAGTTTAAAAAGCTCTTTTAGACAAAAACTTGGTATGAAAAAACTTTAAACAAATAGTCATATTTGTCTAGAAGTAATTTTAGCCAAAACTATAATTTTAAATAAGTTATTTAAGTTAGCTTTTAGAATAGTAAAAGAGCTTATAGACTATTCAATTACTATTTTACCCTTATTTTTTCTTACACCCTCTCTCATCTCTCATCTCTCTTCTCCTCCTCTCTCCTCTCCCTCTCTCTCCTCTCCATCATATCTCCTCTCTCATCTATCCTCTCTCCACTCTCTCCTCTATCTTTCCTCCACCTTATCTCTTATCTCTTCTCTCATCTCTCTTCTCTACACTCTTTCATCTCTTCTCTTTTTTCTCTACCCTCTCTCATCTCTCATACTTTTAATCAAATCATACACTTTTTAGTAATTTCACAATATAAAAAGTGATTCTACTACTAATCATCTAAATATCTCCATTTTTAAAATCTATTATTCTCAAAATCTATTCTTCCCAAAATCTATTATCTAAAAACTAATCCAAATATGCCCTAAGTCTTATCACTGAAGAAGATGATCTGCATCAAGACGAAGCTACATGCGATAGCATGGATATTTTGTAATGGAACGTATTGTCTTTGAATCCACACTAATGAGTATGTTTAGATAAGAGTTTATGAAAAAAAATGATTTTTGTTAGCTTTTAGAAAAGAGTTTTTGAAGAAGAGTTTATGAAAAAAAATTATTATGAATAAATGAGTGTTTAGATAATTATTACTAGAAGGACTTTTGTAATTAGAAAATTATTAAAAAGTATATGATTATTAAATATAGAAGAGAAAAAAAGATCAGAGAGGAGAGGAGAGAGGAGATAAGGTGTAGAAGAGAGATGGGAGAGGATAGAGGGTGTAAGAAAAAGTAAGGATAAAATAATAATTGGTTAATTCATAAACTCTTTTACTATTATATATGGTAGTTTTAATAGTTTAACTAAAATCCTAATTTTAAAATATAGTTTAATCTAAAAATTCTTTTAAATAAATATAACTATTTATTTTAAAAAAAAATTAAACTAAGATTTTGTTTAAAAAAGTTTTCAAGACTACGTTGGATAGTTTACCAAACACACAGTACATCCAATACCTGTTCTGTTAAATTTTTATGACTTATTGTTTACCAAAGTATCAAAGTTGGTTTACAGATAATGCTTGTGGAGCCATTTTTTGAAGCTGTAACAAAAATCAATTTGAACATGATAGGATATGTGGATTAAGCATTGTGTTCGCTTCTCTTGGCTTAAATCACCATTAGTTGTGCATTTTGGCTCTCTAAATATTTGGCCTGAACAAAAATATTGGTAGCTGGGTGAGATTCGAAGACTTCAAAAATATTGCTAGTTTAGTTATAGAAAAATTGGGGGGGGGGGGAATTTATAGGAGAAAAATAGTAATTTTAACTAGTCATGTTCATAAGCTATAAATAGTATATCTCATTTCTTAAATTTCATGGAATGCTTTAGACCTAAACAAGTTACAACTCATTTTTCAAACTCTATATAAAGCATATGATTCACATAAGTTATAAACTAAGTTTGCTTTATATATATATATATATATATATATATATATATAAAGGCTTAGTATCAAACCCCCAATCATTATAAGTACATGAGCTCCCTACATAGAATTGGTACGTTACAGTTAATTATGTGTGGAATTCACATTGTATTTTTATGTTTATTATTGTTTTTTTCGCATTATAGATATTTACTTTTGTGAATGCAAAGAATGCAAATTACTCTAACGGCTCATCTGAATAAATTTTTAAAAAATAACTTATAAAAAAATAGCTTTTAGATAACTTTTAAAAAAGAGTTTATGGAGAAAAATTTATTAAAAAAATAATTATAAATAAATGATTGTTTAAATAAATATTATAATGACTCTTATTATTGGTAATAAAAATAAGAGAGAGGAAATATAGTAGAGAGAATAGATGAGAGAGAGTGGAGAGAAGAAATGAGAGAGACTATGAAAAAAAGTAGTAGTAAAATAGTAATTATGTAGTCCATAAACTATTTATTGTTTCAAAAGTTATTCTCAGTAACTTATGCAAAATCTTAATTTTAAATTATATTTTGGTCTAAAAGTCCTTTTAGACAAATATAGCCGTTTGTTTTAAATTTTTTCTAAATTAAGGTGTAGGTCACAAGCCCTTTTAAAATTAAGGTTTTAAGTTTATCACACTAAAATGTAGAGACTACATGTAGCTTATATAGGGTCTATTTGGATAAGATTTTAGAAAATGACTTATGAAAAAAAATGGCTTTTAGGTAGTTTTTAGAAAAGGTTTTTGGAGAAGAGTTTATGGAAAAAAAAGTAGTTTTAAATAAATGAGTGTTTGGATAGTTATTTCTAGAAGTACTTTTATTATTGATAAATTATAAAAAATAGTATGATTATTAAATATAGGAAAGATGAGAGATGAGAGAGAAGAGAGGGTGAAGATGAGAGATGAAAGAGAGTGTAGAAGAGAGAGAATATGATATAAAAAAATAGGGATAATATAATAATTGGTTAATCCATAAGCTATTTTATTATTCTATAACCTTAATTTTAAACTATGGTTTGGTCCAAAAACCCTTTTAAACAAATATAACTATTTATTTTAAAATTTCTCAAAATATAAATTTTGGCCGTAGATTTGGAAAGTTTTCAAAACACACATAGGAGAAAGAGATCCCATATATGAAGCTTCAAGCTTGTATTACAATTTTGTTTCCTCTCTCTCTCTCTCTCTCACTTGGGCACTTCATTATATGAGAATCTCAAGAGTGCAAAACGACTCTTGATGTTGTTTCTTGCTACTGGCTAATTCTACTGATAAAATTGCACTCTATCTATATCTTCTCTTAACGTGTTCCTGCTAACTCTTTCCCCATGATATACTTTTCAAAAGACTAAGCTGTCACAGATTCTCCCATTTTCATTCTGCACTTTCAAATTTGCACAGTTTTCATATGCAACCATAAATTAAACCACTGTATCAGTTATCTTCTAATTTGGTTTCTGGGAAGGTTATGCCTTCAAAGAAACAAGACGAAGTCAACTATATTCACCAATGTAATAAAGCAAGTATGGTTTATATGACTGCGTCTGTGTCTGTGTTTACTCACTGTTATATTTGTTAATCAAAATGGAACCAAGTGGAAGTTAATAAGATGAACTATAGACACAAGCAAAGAGACAGACAAAAATAACAAGACAGGAGTAGAAATTAAGGAATTAGATTAAATTAGACGACAGGCATGGTGCTGAAGTCTTCCATGAAACAGTCGAATTCTGAGAAACCTTCAAGGAAACCACCACTGGATTTTCCATTTGACCTTGACGTTCCCCACATCTGGTAATCAGCACTAACATTATCATTTTGCTCCCCTTCTTTCTTGATCCTTAACCCATTTTGCAGACCCACCATGAACTCTTGTTCTTGTTCTTCCTTCATCATTGGACCTAATAATCTCTTTGGTGGGGTCTTTGTTTTTCTTCTGCCCCCTCCTTTGTCTTGTTCATCTTCTTCTGGTTTACCAGTGAGGCGCTGAACAAGCTCTCTGAAATTTGCAGCATCAGTTTTGATGATCTCTGGAGCATACACATGGATTATCCTGATCTTTGGCTTCAACTTAGAGATCAAGTTTGAACTTGTTCCAATTCCTAGCTTAGATGATGATACTGGTGGTGGTGATGAACTTGGATAACTTGTGCGTGACTTTGTCATCTTTGATTCGTTTGTGATCTTGAAACTCGGAGAAACGTGCAGGCTGGTAGGTGCTTGATTCTATAATGAAAAGACAACAATTTTGTTTTCTAAGAGAACATGCAAGTTGAACACCTTCAAGCTCTTTGATGAGCCTGGCTTTTGGAAACTAGGATTGCGTTTATATATATGGAATAAAATTTGGTACTTACTCACCCCCAACACATGTGGGTTGTATCACTCATAGTATAATTCTACGTACATATTGTTAAATTAAAGACCAAAATTATCAAGGGCAATTTATTAAAATGAGATTTTTTTTTATTTAGATAATTGAACCTAACTCGATCTAGATTAGTATGATCTAACATACTTTTAAAAATTAATTGGTATTAAAAAAATAGGGAGTCATTTAATATATAATTAGGTTAGTATAAATAACCAAAAGAATTTATTAAAAAAATTGATATGTGCTAATGAATTATGCTTTATGAAACACTTTATTTTTTGGTAAATTTTTATGAACTCATGATATAATCAGTAAATATGCCTAATTAGACACTAGGTGGAGTCTAATTTGAATCAAACCTTATTTTGCACATTAATACAATAATGTAAGGGGGAGATTAAAAGATTTTAGGTGGCAAAATTAGAATTCTTTTAATTATTATTATAATAAAAATTCATTTGGTCTTTTTTTAACATTCAGTTTGTTCTCAATTTTCCAAATGTCAACCAAGGAACTTGATGAATTCCTTTTGTTTACTTTTTGATTGTATTTTGGTGATTTTGGTGGCCATATGTGAGGGAATAATATATGTACAAGTAGTGCTCACCATTAATTAATACTTAATTAATGTCGTGATATAACGTTCCTATTAATTATTAACTAAATCAATTAGTTTTGGTTGTGTCTTCTTTGACCAATGCGAGAGGCACAGCAGATGTGGCTAAAAGTTAATGGCCTTTCCCTTTGGCAAACATTAACTTAAAACAATTCTCACTTGTTAACACTTATAATTGTTAGGTTCACTTGTTAAAAGATCAGATATATTATCATTTAGAATTTATATAATTTTTAGAAAATACTATTTTATTATAATTTCAATCGCGTAATTTACAGATATATCCTAATTCTTAAGTACACAGGTTTATATTTAAGAATAATTGACAGCTCATCCTATTCAACATTAGTATCTTCTAAAAAAAGAGAGATTCTATCATACTTTTAGATTGTATGTGAGTTCAATCCCTTCCAAAAATTCTCACTTGTTAACTATTTTTAAAATTATTAACTATAATGTATTGGTGGATGAATTCATTGTATTGTGATAGATTCAAATTCTAGTATTCACTCTGGAAGACCTATATCTTTGGTCAATTTTTTTAAAAATAAGTAATTATAATATTCTTAAAATTTAATACCTTGTTCTATTGGTTATAGAATTATTAATTGATAGTTACATTAATTTGACTAACATTAAATCTGTAGTAATTAAATGTATTATATGTACATATATATATATATTAAAAAATTTAAAGTCATTTGTATAACTTTATTTAGAGAATTTTAACATTTTTGTAAATATAAATAGTCTGAAAGTCAACTTGTATTAGGCATCTGTTAGGTATATATTGTTGTCATACTACCAAAAAAAAATGATAAAATGCATATAAATTGATTTAGAGGGTCAAGTAGTATATTCATTAATGTGAATCACCAATCTAAAATTGAAAAAAGAAATAATAATAATAATAATACCAACAACAACAACCACACAAAGGAGACTTCAATCAATCCAGATGCTAATTAGCGAATGTTCTTAAGCTTTATATTTATATGTAGTTATCATCACTACATTACTTTATATAGCAACTTGTTTTAAAAATCTACATTCGTCATTGACTTATCGAAATTAACATTTAAAAATTTAATAAGGAGCTCATTTAAATTTTCAACTCTGTAAATAAATAATAAATAAAATTATTAATTGGAGAGTTATTCTTATAAATATATATATGAGTTTAGAGAGATTTATTATATATTTTTTAAATTTAAAAAAAGCATCTATACATAACAACATTAAGAGGAGCTATATATATAATTTGCTAACGCAAGCCAATTATATACAACTACTGTGTATATATATATATATATATGTATAATTTTTTATGAAAATACATTTTTTAAAAGGAAAAAGGTGAAGTGGATCACAAGAGTTGGGGTGTGTACTTGGGTATAAAATATTGTGGCAGAAAGAGAATCGTGTGGGAACGCCAAGCCACGTGGGGGTTTAGTGGTCCCCACCCCATTGCACGTGGGTTCTGACGCCAACACTTTGTCAGACACGGTTATTTGGTACAAAGAATTATCATTGGGCTCGATATATATATATATATATATATAAATTTGTTTACAATTCAAAAACTTTCAAAATTAAAAAAAAACTGAAGATGGTTAATATAATTATGTGTAGAGAATAAAATGATTTAATAATATTTATTTATAAAATATTAAAATTTAAAATTTAAAAAATCAGTTGAAGATTATGAAATGGCCAATAATAAATCATCCCTTGATTAATGTTAAATTATTGTTGTACAAGATTTAATTCATTTATTAAAATTTTACAAAACAAAAAACACACTCTCTCTCTCTCTCTCTCTCTCTATATATATATATATCGACTGGTAACTGGGATGGGAGGTAAACACAAAGGGGGCAATTATTTAATTAGTAAGTACATTTTCATTAGCGGATGGCGTTTAAAATTTGAGAACCAACCTTTAAAGGCTTAAGATATGAGCCCTATGGCAACTAAAAGTCAAGCCTAGTCATTGGGTTAAACGTACATTAATACACGCACGTTGTGCCCATTAGATGATTAATTATTACTTATAATGATAATCTATCCCGTAATTATGAGATTGTCAAAACCTTCCTCTTTCAAAGGATCCCCCAGCCTTTGTGTAATCCCTATTGACTTGCCAGAGCTTGATCTTCACATTCTTTAAACAAATCTCTAGACTAAATGGAATTGATTGACTTCCCCCACTAAAATATTGTATTTTTTAAGTTTGCTTTAGTTTGGTCTCATAAACTCATCAAGTTTAACGCATACTTTCACATTCAAAAAAAAACTTATTAAAAAATTTATATATCTTTAACTAATAAATTTTTTACATCAATAATAAAATTTAAACTTACAACCTTATTTTAGGCCATCTTTCCCTACTTTTCTTTTGAGCCAAGTATATAGTTTTTTTTAATATAAAAAAATTTAGATAAATTCAACATATCTTATTCAATAAAACTAAGGTACACACTCAAGATTTAAAAAGTATTTACATCAGATTTATGAAATTACATGCTAAAAAAACTTTCATAATGATAGTAATAATCGAATTCACATCCTTATAAAATGCGAGCATATTTTTTACTATATGTGCTAACTCTCATTAGCAAGCATGGAGTTCTTTTTGATATAATTTTTTTTAAAAAGGGGTTGAGCTCACCCACGATTTAACAGCAAGGTAAAGTCTCCCTTTCTCCTAAACGATACCAATGTCAGGTAGGATGAATAATCTATTACCCTTAGTCATAAACCTAAACACTCATGAGTTATCTTCCCAAATATAGTAACTGAAATCATAATATAATAATACTTTTTAAAAATTAAATATACTATAAATAGTTATATATATCATAATTTTTTGACTTAAACTCATACCACAGGTACAAGCATGAAGTTTGTTTTTGGTACAAGGATGAAGCTAGATCAAGGCTGGCTCTTCAGCTTCATTTGGCCCATCTCTGTTTTAGTTTCCACATTATTCCAGCCGATTACAAGTTTTAGGCGTCTTTTTCATTTTTTGTTACAAGTCGTTTTTTTTTTCTAAATATAAGTTTTTTTATTTATACAAGAGAGGTTTTTATTTTACCTAAGAAGCCCAGAATCTTTCCCAAAAATAAGCCCATAATCAGATTTGGACCTTGGCACCCTTTTATCGTCCTTCTTTATGCACGTGCACAAACGATCCTCAAGTAAGTAATGGTAGCAGGGTTACCTGTATACCAAAATAATAATAATAATAATAATAATAATGGCAGTAGGGTAATCACTCACAACCTAATATTTAAATTTTTATTAAAAAAATATTTATATTTAATATCTAATAATATATTAAATATATTTTTTTTTAATAAGAGAATACAAATACCTAACAACTAAGAAAATTATCATCAAATATATCCAATAGAGTTAGGTTTAGCATAATTAACTATTTTTTCACAACATAATAAATTAATCTTTAAATTCCTATTAAAAGATATATTTATATTTAATGCACAATAATCTCTTATTATACATACACCCTAATAGGGGAATGAGAATATTATTATAATTGTAAAAGTTAATTTATTAGCACAAATATTCTATTAAAACTTTGAATATAAGATCCTGATCTATTTTATTTATCAAAATTATAATTATTTTTTTAAATTATCCTTATATGATTATAGATATTAAAATGTTTATATTAAAAATAATTCAATACACATAATTAAATGGGGTATTTAAGATAATTTAACTAATTATTTTCAGCTACACAAATTAAGTATTAAGGACCGTGGGTAATAAGACAGCTGAAAAATACTCAAACGTATATATTAACTTGATGTTCAATATATAGATATAAATAAATATAAAATCTCAACGTTTCAAATCCAGACGATATACAGTTATACACGCGGAGAAAAAAAAAACAAAAGAATAGCAATAACCCCTAAAGCAACAGAAGAATCCACTAACTATATCTCAATTAATTGTGTAAATCCACGCCCTAATTAAACTAAAGTAAAGAACTTGTGGGGCGCTTGAAGGGATTATTGAGACTTGTTGTAATTTGGAACAGCGGGGGAGGGAGGGTTCTTAGAAGAAGGAGATGGCTCAGCCTCGGCGGGCTGATCGGAGAGGACGGCTAGAATCCGGCGAATACTGACGGAGCGAGCGGTCCTGAAGCTGTTTGATCTGCTTTTGTTCTTGGAGAAGATGTTGGAAGAATTGGAGAGAATAAGATAAACCAAAGCTTGGACCAGGAAGAACAAGCCAACCTTCACCAACACGTCACCTAAGCTCATAGAGAACTCCATTATGTTTGATCTGATTCGAATCTGAACGCACACAAGACACAGAAGCTAAGTTGGGATGTGAATCTTAGATAGGAATAAGAAGGAATAGATTAAAGAGAAGATGCAGAGGGGGTGCATATATATATATAGATCGTATAGAGTTGGATAGCGCGTGGAATGTTATCGAATTTGGACCAGGAGTTGGAAGAGTCATAAATGAGATATACATTAAAAATAAACATATGACCTTTTTAATTTGGCGGAGATTCGAATGAAAAGCAAACAGGGTGGGAAACTGAGGTGGAAATTTCATTGCTATCCGTAAGATGCTACTATTATTAAAGTAGGTTGGGGAATACGTGGGGATGAGTGGGTCGTGGGGAGGGCCTCAGAATTATTAATTTCACATACGAGTCAACGACCACAACTTGCTTGACCCGTTCAGAAAGTTAGATGGAAGGGGTTAGTGGCATTTAAATAAAATTTTAAATTTAAATTTTAACATATAAAAAAAATTGTTAAAAGATTTATCTATTATAGTTAAAGGTGGGATGAGGTTAAATTTAAATATAGTCAAGATAAAATTAGTGAGTAAAAAAACAAAAAAGTAAACGATAGCCTTTTGGTCAATTTGGGTTGATTATCCTCGTCTGCATCATCTCTAATTTGCCTAATTCCTCACGTGATTATCATTTCTTAATCCAACTGTTTCTAGTTTAGTTGTGTGATATTAAACCAAGATCACTCTGAAAGTGTGTCGTTTTGTGCTGCCGACGAAGGTAATGTGAGGCAACGGGGTTGGATTAATAAATCACGTGCAGGTATTACGTGGCACAACAGCAGTAACCAGGGGTTCGAAGGAACGTTTCAAAAACTAAAAGAGAAACGTGTTACTGGTCATACCATGGTGCATCCATGACTTGTTCCCCGAGTCTCCACAAACTGCTATATCATCCCTCTAATCCTTAATATAAAAATTAATTATTTTTAATGAGTTAATCATAAGAGTACCTCAAACACTCAATTGAGCTAACTAAAATTCAAGGGATGATCATAATCCATCCATTGCTTGCTTGCCTTTCTTATTCAAGATATCCCTTCTAAGCAACCGTAATTATACTTGTATTAAATTATAAATGAATTCACAATTATATAGATATGTGTATTTTAAAATGGGTTACGATCACGAGGCTTTGAACCTGATAAATCGTGACTGTCCATACAATTTGTCCTTTGAGAACAAGTAATTAACATGTTACTCAACATTAACATCATCAAGTGAAATCAAAGCCTGATTCTGTGAAAAAGACCAGTTCAGATACATCACAGATGAGGGATGGACCTCAGAAACATTTTATTGCAGACAACTGTGGAGAGAAGTTAGTTTGGAGAAACTACTTGCTATGGACATGACGAAGGAAGAGGCAGGCTGAGAAGAGAAATGCACCGCACATATGCACTCCACTAGTTTATTCGTAACTTTTACCTTTGTACTGCAACTAGCTAGCAAAATTTATTAAGCTTCGAGATAGACCATGTTTGCAAAAGTAGACTGTAGAACAAACAATCATGAAGATACACTCCATCATGAGATGCTTGTGTATTTCTATGATTGATTTGATCTACTTCTCCTTTGTAAACTGAGTCTACCTAAAAGTTTTCGAGATTATCCCCCCAAAAAAAGAAAATAACAAAAAGATTAGCACAGCCATCGCTGCTGATTTACACTTGATTAGCCAATCTATGGTGACACAACTTCAAGATTTCTTTGACATATAAAAACCCTATACCTGCAAAAAAAAAATTCAGATTACCCAATATTAAATATGTAAACTACAGTAGGCCTTTTGGTTAATAAAAAAGTAGATAAAAATAAAAATGGCAGCAGACTTTATGATCTCACAAAGCACCAGCACTAACTATCATGCAGAAACTTAAGGATAGTCAAATCAGTGAGCATAATTAAACTATTCATGTATATTCATTTAACAGCAAATGCTTGAGAGTTTAAAAGATACTTGGCATCACATTAGAGCCTCTATAACTGAATGATCCAGAATTTGAGCTTTTATTATTCCCATTCTCACAATAATAATAGGTATGGCGGATCTATGCTGATAACAAAATAAGTTTTTGGCATTGAAGATCAACAAACCAAATGGTCTCCCATATTTGGGGGAACAAACCAAGGCTAATGCATATGTACTTGACTAATGCTGAATTGGTTATGATTTCCATCACCAGCTTTAATCATTTCAATAAACAAGTTATGCCTATTCATTTTCAGGGTATGATTACAATTCAAAACTAAAAGAATGAAGTTATGGCAATCTCAAAACATGCAACGAGACTACTGCAGATTGCGTTTCCCACTTAAAGCAATTGTAACCTAACCTTTTCGTTTTGTGTGTGTGTGGGGGGGGGGGTGTTCTACATGACTCATGAACCAATGCAGATTGTGGTTGACTCAAACTAAATATACAATTTGGCCCATAAATATTATTCCCTCAAACTTTAGTCCTTGCTTGCATTCCCTCTGCTCTAATAAATTCCCCTTTTTACCCAAAAGTTTTGAAACTTGTTACAATTTCTACACATGCACGGTGTTAATCCTTCAAAATCAAGGAAACATCTAATTTTAGTCCAAAGAAGAGGTAGTGACAAACTTGTAGCCAAATAAATCCAAGAACTAAAGCATTAGAAAGTATAAAATATAATCTCTTAACGGCTAATTGTCTATTTAATCAAGAATTATCAGCGAAGACACTCTTACTTAGGTTTCATAGTACCATCATTAGGTTTCAAAGAGAAGCTCCAATTCTCTTCACCTTCTTTAAAGAGAGAAAAAAAAATCTCAGACTTGCCATTATGATAAATAAAGATGACAATTTCTTTTAAAATTTGGTGTAAAGCCAATAAGCACCAAACGAACTTGAAGCCTTTGCTCAACCCAAATTGCTATTGTTTCCGGAAATGTGCTGTCACTGAGTCCTAACTTCTAAGTTCATTATTGGAAATAACGAAAAGTTAGGAACTCTATACTACCAAACTCCTGGCAAGGAGTCGGTATACAACTCTAAACCAGACCAACAAATCAAAGTTCTGACGGAGTTACAGTTGAGAATTGAGGTTCAAAACCCTTCTAGATCTCACTCGGTAGATAAATAGTTACTCTCAAGCGTCGACGGAAGTCACAAGAATGGTTTGATTGATAAAGCAATATAATTTATCACGAATGGCAGGGAATTTTCAAGATTTTGACCAATAATTAATCACAATCTCTTAAGTAAATAAATATAAGCAACAGAAAATGGTGCAAGATATCAAGAAGCATGGAAATATCCAGGAATTTGAGCTTTAGACAAAAGCAAAATCTCTAAACAAATAAATCTCCATCAACATACGAAGGACAGGTTGAAAGTAATGTAAACATACCTAATATTGTGTTGAATTTGCATAAACGACCAATCAGCTCGAAAGAGACTCCGAATTAGCATTGCCGCCAGCAGATACAGAATCTGCTTCCGTCATCCGAGGGGAAGCCAGGGAATCAGAAGGGATCTCATCATTCCTGTGACCCGAAATAGCAGAAGAAAGAACGCGGTGTCTACTAGCAATGTGACTCAGCGTGGTCCTCAACCCATAGAAATCGTCCTCCTCTTCCATCAATTCAGACAGCCTCATCATGGCTGTTCTCAACTGCCTTCTGATCCTCCTCGCCTGAGAAACCCCCTCCTTCTCCTCCTGTTCACCGACCAGCTGAAAACGACAAAGCGGGCAAGAATTGTGGTTCTCCAGCCACGGCGTAATGCAATCGGAGTGGTACAAATGCTTACACGGAAGCTGCTTAGCCTGCACATCAACCCCAATTGGGTCCTTACAAACCGCACAAAGAACCCCTCCAGGGTCAAGCTGTGAAAGCAAGGAAGATGTAACTATTATAGTGGGTACAGAATCAGAGCAAGATTTGGTGGTGGTATTTGGTAGTGTGGAGAGCAGAGGTAACGGGTCTTCGAAAACGTCGTCGTACATAAGTTCACCGTGGTCGTGGTCGTCGTTGTCCGAGGGAAGGAGGTGGTTCTGGATTAAGTGCTGGAGGTAGGGAGTGTCGAAGAGGGAAAACGAAGAGGGAAATGAATGAGAATCTGATTGAGGGAAGAAAGGGGAGTCCATGAGTTCGAGGAAGTGAGTGTGGCAATGAGGGCAGAGAAGAGTCGACGACGAAGTTGAAGACGAAGAAGAGGAAGACAGAGCAACACTCATGTCGCATTCGTGACACCAGTACGTCTTCATTTCTGCTTCCACCGTCTCTGGCACGACGGTAATGTCGGCAGCGGTGCCCGTCGCGGTGGTGGAGGACATGTCTCCCTCTCCCTCCTCAGTTCTTCTGCCCTTCCCTCCCTTCTGCTTCCTTCCTCCTACCTTCCCTCCCTCTCTCTCTCGCTCAACACGTGACGTCGAGAGTCGGTAAGGTGTTGTCGTAAATGGTAATGGAGCGAATTGGGGAGGGGAGATGGGGCCCATCACCCAACTTGCAAGGGTTTGTCTGTCGCCTTTTGGTTCGTCTGGGAGTGCTACAGGTAACGCAAAGGGATAACGTGGGTCAATTTTATATTACTTGTTTATAAACTAACATATTCCTTGTAAAACAACCACGTCGCTTTGGCCGAGTGGTTAAGGCGTGTGCCTGCTAAGTACATGGGGTTTCCCCGCGAGAGTTCGAATCTCTCAGGCGACGTTTTCTTTATTTTATAGACACAATTTTTCCTACTCCTTATACAATATAAAACGACTTGTCGTTTTAGTCGTATTAATCAATCATGTTGAGCGGTTGACTTGACGCTGTCTGGGCATTTACTATATTGCAATAGATTCAGTGCATCAATTATTCTTTTTCTTTAAGATGACGTTTTTTACTTTTTCTCACAAACATTATTAAAATATTTTAACTTGGTTTTTCTTTTCTTTTCTTTTTTTCAGGTGGGAGAAACATAAAGAAAAATAGAGATTGTAAAGTAACAAAAATTAAAAATGCAATGATCCATTAAGGAATGATCAATAACCTCAAGCGTCAGAGGCAATTAAACAAATTATACACTTAGAGATTGTTTTGATTATCTAATTAATTAAGAGGTGTTTGTCAGATTAGGTTACACTTTTCTCTCTCATTTTGCCAACCACCAGTTGCACTTGATAGTAACAAATTAAAATTAGCATCAATTATATTAAACATGGTACTAGAATTATAAATATATTTTTTTTCAAAAAGCAAATTAGATAGATTTAGTACCGATCTCTTATTAAAGTTAAGTCACAGCCCTAAAGTTTATATAACACTTATAAGAGACTTATAAGATCGCTTACTAAAAGAACTTTTATGATAATAATAAAAATTGAATTTATATATTTATGAGATATATATTATATTTCTTTATGATTAAGTTACTCTCATCTAAAGTGGGAGAAACATAGTATTTTTTTGAAAAGGAGTTAAGAGAGCCATATGAAGTAGACATGATTAAAAGAAATTGATTAATTATCTAAAATTATTATGAAATTTGACTATAATAACATGCCTAACAAGTAAGAAAAATGCAAACTATGCAGGGACAATGATGAGTATATTAGATACAACTAACTAGCAAGTTATATAAAGCATCAAGTAACAACCAAAGAGGGAACATATCACCACAAAATCCAACAACTTTCTTCCCCTAATATTCATATCTACGTCTTCCTCTTTGGATGGTGCCTCCTGATAACTCCACCCAAGCTTCCAATTTCCCCTTTATCTCAATTACCTCTTTGTCTCTTCCTCCTTTTTTTCTTCTCAAGTCTCCATGATTACATACTTGATTCATCCCTAAGTCTTTCTTCAATACTTTCTATTTTTTTTTAAAAAAAACAGTTAACTAATTGTACGAGATAACCCTAACAAGTCTCAAAAGTTACTAAAAACACCTAAATGGGGAAAATGATATTTATCATTAGTTTTAGGAGCTAAAGTAATTTTTTTTTTACTTTTGTCTTTTTACAGATTTAAATATTTTAAATCGTACTTCTTAATATATTATTTAAATTAATTTTTATAAAAAAAATAAATATAAATTACATTAACTAGTTAACTTTTACTTCAATTTTAATTTATAAAAATTAATTAAAATAAAAATCGATTTTATTGACTATAATCCAAACAAACTCAATATACAATAAGCTTTTGCTAATACTCAATGTTATCAACATAAGAATTAGTGTGTTGTGGGTGGCAAATTAAGGAATAGCTTTTAATATATTCATCACACAAATACATTATCACTGTGCAAGTTCATATATTCGATTGGAAATTACAGACTGATCAATCTACAAGAAGGGAAGGAAATACTTTACGGATACAAGTGGCTTCATCGAAAACATAGAGTAACGGTAAGAGTAAATTGGGTGGAGCAGGGAAGAAGCCAAGAAGGTTTTGAAATCATCAAGTTCGAGCTTGATTGATCTTGGAAGCTTCGAGATCTGCAGCTTTCTGAAGGAAACTCTGATTATCATCTTCGAGAACCATCTGGAGGGGAAAAGAGCCTAGACCATCGGCGATAGCGAGCAGGATCTTCTTGATCTCCGACTTGAACTCACCCTTGTCGACGGTGCCGCTACCGTCCACGTCGAACTTCTCGAAGATGGAGTTGTAGAGCTGGGTGAGCTCGTCCGGCGGAGTGGCCACGTCGATACCGAAATGAGTCTCGATGAGCCTCATGGACTCGAACGCCTTCCTGAGCTCCCCTCGCGACAAAACGCCGTCGTTGTTGAGATCCAGCGTCGCGAACTGCTCCTCCACGCTCTTGTTGAACTGCTCCTCGTTTCCCACGAAATCCCTCACCGTCGTGCCGTCGATGATCACCACTCCCATCTCTGTCTGTGTACGTAGCGGTGTGAGAGAGCGATTGGCGAGAGAGATGAGGATGAAGACGTCGGGGTGGAATTGGAAATTACGAAAATGCCAGGAGATATTTTCACGAATCAGTGAATGTAAGCCATTGGTTTTACAGTATATAATTAAAAAAGAGAATAATAATAAAATATATAATTTGATAAGATACGGACGTCGAGCAAAATGCAGGGTTTATGAATCCAGCTTGCCTTCCGCCACGTATGTCAGATTGATATAGTGTGTGTAGGGAGAATTTTAGAATGATTTTATAGGAAAAAAAAAATAGTTTTTAAATAGTTTTTAGAAAATATTTTTTAAAAAAAATTAAAAAAAATAATTTTAGATAAATGAGTATTTAGATAATTATTAATAAAAAAATTTTGTAATTAAAAAATATATAATTTTATTAAAAATAAGAGATAAAAGATATGTGAAAAAGAGAGAGGATAAAGAAGAGTGAAGAGAGAGAAAATATGAGAAATTGGGTGTGTTTGGATCGCCTATGAACCTTGGTTTGGATAAAATTTATATTTTAAAAAATTTTAAAACAAACAGTTATATTTATTCAAACAAATTTTTATATTAAACTATTGTTTAAAACTAAAATTTCAGTCTTTCAGATAAGTTGGTCATAATAGCTTATGAAACAGTAAAAGAGTTTATAAGCTAACCAATTACTATATTACTTTTATTTTTTCTTACACCCTCTCTCATCTCTCATCATTTAATACTCATATCATTTTTCGTAATTTATCAATAATAAAAGTACTTTTGGAAATAACTTTCTAAACACTCATTTATTCAAAACCACTTTTTTTTTATAAGCTCTTCTCTAAAAGTTGTTTAAAAGCTATCTTTTCATAAGTTATTTTTTAAACTTTTATCTAAACGGGCCAATTGTGAAAAATATAGAAGAGAGAAAAGAAATAATATAAAAAAATAAGGGTAAAATAATAATTGAGCAATTCATAAATTTTTTTATTATTCTAAAAGTTACTCATATCAACTTATTTGAAATATGTTTTAAATTATAATTTTATCTAAATTTTTTTAATAAATATAATTATTTATTTTAATTTTTTTAAATTAAAATTTAGATAAAAACCCTTTTAAAATTATAGTTTTAGGTTTTAGGAACCCACCCATAATTGGTATTGACATGAATAAATTTAAAAATTATAGATCACGTAGTATGTGATGTATGCAGACACATTTACATAATTGTATATATAATTAAGAAAATAACTTATTTTATATTCAGAAAAATTATATTATGGTTCATACTAAAAGAAATCATATGATTACAACAATTGACAGATAAAATCAAGTGTTTAACCTTTTTTTCTCTCTCTCATTGAATATATTCTCCGACCACTTTTATAAGTGTAAAGGATGCCAATTGAATTCATAAATAAAAAAAAGGTCGAGAAGCTAGGTCTCAAAAAAGCAGTTCATAGCAAAATTGAGTTTAAGCTGCTATGTGATCAAAGGGATAAGATAGGCAAAAGCTTTATTTATATAAATAAGATCGAGAATGACATTAAAGGGATTGGTCCTTCGTTTATAAACTTTATTGATACTATATACCTATTTGAATAAGATTTTAAAAATAGGTTTATAAAAAAAAGGAATTTTAAACAGTTTATAAAAAATGGCTTTTAAAGAAGAGATTAAGAAAAAAAGTGATTTTGAATAAATGAGTATTTGGATAGTTATTTCTAAAAATATTTTTATTATTGGTAAATTATGAAATAGAGTATGAGTATTAAATGAGGAGAGATAAGAGATGAGAGGAGAGAGGAGAGAGGGTGTAAGAAAGAAAAGAGAGAAAAAGTAGGAGAGAGGAGATATATTGTAAGAAAAAATTGGATAGAGGAGAGATAGTGTAAGAAAAAGTAAGAGAGAGGAGAGATAGTGTAAGAAAAAATATGGGTAATATAGTAATTGGTTAATTCATAAGTGGTTTACTGTTCCATAAGCTACTCTGACCAGCTTATCTGAAACCTTGGTTTTAAACCATAGTTTAGTTCAAAAACCCGTTTGAACAAATATGACTATTTGTTTTAAAATTTCTCCAAATCTAGATTTTGAGCCAAACCTTGGTTTTAAACCAAGGTTTATAAATTTCCAAACAGGCACTATATAAGTTAATTAAAAAAATAAAATAAAATTATTTTAAAATTTTAAAAATATATTCCAATTATCTTATCTATAGACAAAAAAAGAGAGAGAAAATTGTATTTAAACCTATATAAATAATTTAATTATAGAAAAATAATAAAAAATTATCAAATGACTATAAAATTTGACGAGAATTATCATTAATTTTTTAAATTATAAAATTATGAAATTATACTTAAAAAAATATCTCAGTTATTATCTTTTGTCACAGTTATTATTTATTTATTTAAAAATTATCATTCTTATTAGTTTATTTTTTATTTAAATTGTTATATTTTATCCATGATTATCATCCCTATTCTCAAGTTATTTTTTTAAATATTTTTGTCATTTTATAATTTTAAAAAATAATAAATAGAACTTAAATATAATTTTAAATAGTGAGTTGGAATAAGTTAAAGGTTGTAAGTATTGTCTTGGTCCCTTTTGAATTAAAACCTTTGCCACATATAAATCTCTGTATAGCTAAAATTAAATTAAACTAAATTAGATTTAAATTTGTGTTGTTTGAGTTTGAAAACTAAGCAGAGATAGTATGACATCCTAAATTTGATACATTGAAGTGAGCAAATCAAACCATCTTAAATTATCCCAATCATTGATCGAGTAGAAGAAAAACAAAAATAAATAAATAAAACAAAAAAAGTTTAAATCGAGAAATACTAAAACAACTGAAAATTACAACCTTTAGCTTTTTCTGGGGTCAGAACTCTTCTCCCAGACTCGGACTTGGTCAATGACTTCAACCTCACCATAAACTTCGTTTTCTTATAACAATTGGGTCCACTCTCCTTCTTTTTCTTCCCGCTCAACGAGTCCCAATGCTCCGGCGACCCCATCATCAGCACGCTTTGCGGCGACCTTCTCCCTACCGTCTCTTCGTTATCCGTCTGCTCCCATTGTCCACCTCCCACACCACCAGCGGTGGCCACCGTCAGCATCCTCGTCTGCATCGCCGACACCACCTCCCTCAGGGCCACATCAGCGTCTCCTCTATTCCTCAACAGCATTTCGCCGATCTGAGCAGGCGTAAGAGACCCAGTGGACCTTATGCAGCTCTCCACCGTGTCGAACAGGTCGTGCGATTCCAACCCCAGGTAGTTCCTGACCAGGTCCCTGAAAGCATGCATGCCGCACGCACGGAGATTGACATGCAAGTCCATTCGCCCGCACCGTACCAGAGCCGGGTCCACATTATCTCTGTGGTTCGTAGTGAAGACGATGATCCTCTCTTCTCCGCAACACGACCACAGCCCATCCGTGAAATTCAGGAGCCCAGATAAAGTAACCCGTCCGCTTTCGTCCTTGGAGCAGTCCGAAGACGACGCCGTTTTTGCTCTCATCGTTTTGGACTTCGTCCTTGTCGTCTTCTTCGTCATCCTGTCCGCCGTCAAGTCGACGGAGCAATCGATGTCTTCGATCACGATGATGGAGCGATTCGTCGTTTGTATCAGTAATGACCTCAGCTCAGAATTATCTGACACCTTGGTAAGCTCCAGATCGTATACGTCGTAGCAGAGGAAGTTCGACATAGCTGCGATCAAACTCGATTTTCCCGACCCTGGTGGACCGTAAAGTAAGTACCCGCGCTTCCATGCCCGACCCACTCTATGATAGAACTCTCCGCCTTTAGCAAACGCAGTGAGGTCGTTTTTTATCTGCCTTCTCAACTCAGGCTCCAGTGCGAGCTTGTCAAACGGGGAAGGATGCCGGAACGGAACGGAAACCCAACCGGATTCGAATGACCCGTTTCCATTGTTGGTGAAGAGCCTCCTCTCTCTCGAGACCCGCTCGAATTCCTCCGCACGTGAGGTCACGTGACTGAGGTAGGCGGAGAGGAGGGTATGATGGTGGCGTTTCGCCAGCCGGAGAGTGAAGCTCCGCTTCTCCTCCAGCGAGTCCGGCACCGTCTCAACGTGGTGAGTCCACGAGAGGGGGTGGCCGTCAAAGTTGTCGTAAATGGTCTGATTGGGGGCGACGGTATAGGAAATGTGATTAGAGGACTTGGAGCGAGAAAGGGTGAGTCGGCGGCTACCGGATGCGGCGGAGTGGTTGATGGAGTTGAGGTAGAGGTGAACATGGCGGTATAGATCATTGAGGTCGACGCCGCAGTAGCCATTGAATTCGGGGATTTCGAAGTTAGAGTAAGGAGAGAGAAAATCCGTGAGAGTCTCGTAGGAGGAATGGAGGAGATAGAGAAGCTGCGACGGCAAGACATTTTGGAGTACAGTGAGTAAGCCTAACAAGGACCACAGTTGTGACAATATCTCCATTTTTGCTCTGTTTTTCTTCTTCTTCTTCTCTGTATCTGTATTCCAGTGTTTGTCTTCTTGGCTGGATAATGGAAGCTACTACTGGACTGAGATTTTGTCTGTGACCTCCGGAACTCAATAATACTAAGAATCAACATTTCACTTTTTCTTGGTATCTGCAGCACAAAGTTGAAACAGATGCTGATAAAGTCATAGTTTTGAGGGAAGAAAAGAAACGGAGAAGGCAAATTGAAAGATAACCCACACCTCTCTGCTTTTGCTTTTGCTTTTTGCTTTTTGCTTGTAGAGAGGATGATACGCTTACTCGCTTCCTCATCTTTCAAACCGTGGGCTACACATATCAAATCAAAGAAAATGCAGATTGTTTTTCCATAAGGTCAAACTTCCATTTTCTTGATTTTTCCTGTTACAGAAACCTCTTCACTCAGATTATGCAAAAGCATTTAATTTTCGCAACAGGTATCGCTCCTGCTGATTTCTGCATAATCACTTGAACGGAATGTTTAGTTGTGCAGGCTACACAAAATCATTGCTTCTTACTCGAACAATATTGATTCTGCAAGTATCAGTGTTGTTATAAAGTTTAGGGTTATTTGTCAACAAAGAAAGTCATAATCTCATAAGCATCTTGGTGGCAGGGTAGACTATGGTTGATAGTTGCACGCGCGGTGGCTAGGCTCAGTAAAGTTGTAAAGGAGAGGGAATAGGGTATATAACACAGCGGCGTGCATGCAGAACAAACGGGGTAATTTGTTCTGTACAATCTGCTTTTGTTTCCATCTTCACAAATCATAGTATATAATATCAAACGGATCTACTTTATCTTTTTTGTTTCTTTCTTTCTTTGTCGTGTAACTTGAGCCTCAGGTGTCAGAGAATGTTCTTAAGAAGAGTTAAACCTCATCACTCAGTCATGATGAGTACCAATTAGAAGATGATGATCTTGTACTGCTAATGATCATCTTCTTGTTTTACTGCACCTGTGAATGGACATGGAAAACATTTTTACATTCTCTCATTGCACTAGCTAGCTGCACCAAAGTGGCAATTCAAATCTCACTACTTAATGAAACACTTTGAAAAACTTTCCAAATAGCCTGTATATTATTTCTCGCACACATAATTATCTGCATAATTTTTATACGGTCATCTATGTGAATAAATTTTGATTATATTCTTGTAGGTTTTTACTCATGGGTATGAATGGGCTGTGTATGAAATTTAGGGGAATAGAAAAAGATAAGGAGATGAGGTGGAGCTGTTTCTTGTGCATTACATTTCCTTCTTTTTTCCCCCCATCTTTGTAGGCATATGCTTTAGAAACAAAGTTTGAGTTATGGTTCCTTTTGCTGAAATTTGTCTAAAATCCCGTTTACCAAAAGGATTCAATGTGCACCTTCAGATGGAAATCCATTGGTGCGTTGGCTGCCGTTCTTATCTGCATTTCAATGGTTTTTTTCGAAGGCCTTTAGGTATGTGATTATAAAATGGTTGAGATTTTAATAAAGGGGATAGGGAAAGAGGAGATAGATGAAAGAAAACAAAAAGAGGCATGTGTTTGACATAAAAAGCTTCAACAAGCCATTGAACATGGGGGGTGGGGAGGAGCCATGCATAGCAGAGAGAAAAGCAGAAAGCAAGCTAAGCTTAAAATGTGGCTATCAAGAAGAATATAAAGCCTACAAGAGGGTTCCCTTAGAATATCAATCATCAGAGATGCATCTGATTCCATCTTTGTATTAGATTATTAATGTTCATTTGCATTAAGCATAATTATGGATACCGTTCCATATTAGTATAAGTGGTGCAAGACAATATATAAAATTCCACTTTTCATATATTGGACAATAAATAAAATTAGGTTTAAAAAAGTACTTCGCATTTCTAATGTGAGTCTTAAGAAAATGAGGCTTCATGTATTTATTTCTTGTTATAGTTTTAAAGTATACTTTAGAAAATTCAAGTGTATCCCATCAAAACCCCCCAATTACTTTATGAGCATAATACTATAAAGGTTGAATTTTTTCCCCTTCAAGACATTCGTTAAAATTACAACTATGTACCAATAAAAGTTAATCCGACTGATAAGTTTATTTATAATCTATAATAATATTGTGGGTTTTAACCTATGATTTTTTTTTGGTACAAAAAATTTTAAAAAAGGGTTGGGTTTACTCATGATGATGAACTATCTATTATCCTCAGTCGTAAACCTAGACATTTAGGAGTTGAGATACCTCCCCAAATATTGCGACTAGAATTACAATAAAATAGTACTCCTAAAAGATTAAATATACTTTAAATAGTCGTATGTTTCACTCTTTCACCAATTGAACTCATGATGTTTTAACATAAGATTTTGCTAGTGAATAATATGTATCACTGACTTTTGTGGTTGGGGCGTGATGGATCAAGTCCAAGCTAGGCCCATTAAAACGGGCCGAGCATGGCCAACAAATAGTCTTGAGATCCAATAATTACCATTAGCAAATGTTGTTATGTGATTATGAAATTTTGTTATATTTTGGTTGAAGAATGAAGAGGCCTACTATATATGAAACATCGAATTCCATTTCTTTCACTCAAAGAATGTCTCATTCTCATACGCAGCCATATGTTACTTTTTTCTAGAGAAATTCGTCGACCTCGGAAAATATTTGACATTTTCTTCTAAACGATCTAAAAAATATAGAAATCGCCTCAAACTATTAGATTAAAATTCATTATTTTTAAAGTTTTTTAAAGGCAAGAATAGTGTAAAAGACTTTCTTTTTTGAAATTCAGTATTTCATGAATAACCTCTTCAACTTTTAAAATCATGTGTTGAAATTTACTTTCTTATATTTTATAAGAATTTTGATCAGTATATGTAGATATCTTGTATTGTACAAAATGATACATTCCTTGTTCTATTAATATGATAATATCTTATAAGTCGTGTGATTTGTTATAAGTTTCATATTAAATACTTATAAGTTCATGTAGATTCAATTCGTTCAAGTGTTAATAAACATGGTTTTTGGCAAAAAAAGAGTTTTGATAAACATGGGATCATCAATAATAAATTTGTACTTCTTTAATTATTATTTATTAATATCTTCGTAGTTTCATTTTTTGGCCTGGAACTTTGCTACAATTTTGGAAGAATCGATATTAGGATAGATAGATAGATAGATAGATAACGTAGCTTATTTTTAAAATTTAAAAACTAAAAAAAAAACATAATTTTTTAAAAGTAAAATTTCAACTGCTAAAAGGGCACTGCTTGAACAATAATTAATGAACAGTCGTTTCAAGAATTACTTTGAGAATTGGCCAAGAAAAGAGAAAGAAGAAGAATTACATTGACAGTGTCAAAAAGATTAACAAAAAGCAACATCAAATTCACCAAACATGTACGTATATATCCACAAAAACTCTATAATACAGAAGGAAAATCCACCATGCATATATATATATATATATATATCTTCATCTTCTAAGGAATATTCACCTGGAAAGTAGAGGGAACCATCGTTCTAGGAAAGAAGAACGATGAGACGCCATGAACAACACAGCCACAAGAAGCAACCCAACTCCCCACGGTGTCCCTCCGGCTCTGTGGAACGACTCTTTCTCCGGCAAAGGAATCAAAGACGAAAATGCCCCTCTCCCCCAATATCCTCCTCCGTATCTGGACATCAAGTGCAGTACCAGTAGCAGAATCAGAGGAGACACCATCACCACCATCTTCACTTGGTCCACGAAGCTCTCAACTATTTCCTCGTAGTTCGAGTACCACGAGAAACCCAGGAAGATAAACAAAGTAAGAAGGAAGAAACACAGGTGAAAAGGGACACAACAAGACTCAGAAGTTGAAGAAGAAGAGTGATAGGCCATTTTGTTAACGGAGGTGAATGTGAAGAAGATCAGATTTAGGTTTCATATAGAGAGGTTGTTGAAGAATCAGAATGACGATGGAGAACTGAGAAGAATGTTTAAATGTTTAATGGGAAAGGTTCGTACTTTTTCGTAACCCAGAATCTGAAAACCTGAGAAAGGCTTTTGCAGAAGCAAGAGTCGGTGAGAATATATATATATATATATATTTGTGTACTGTACTAACTAAAGTTTAAGATGGTTGGCATGGGAAAAAGACGACGAATCAGAAGCTGACACGTACCACCGACCAGGGACCAGATTCAGTCTTGGAAATTTCAAATTTATGGAGATTCTGATCCACCATCTTATTTCAATTTCAATTTCCAACTAGTATATTAAACTCACTAGGGGACTATGGATCATGTTTAATGAAAGAATTGTATAATTCGTGTTTTTCATTTTTATAGGGTGGTCCTTCTCATCTTGTTCGCATGATTTTCAATTTATTGAATGGGGGCTTTATGATCATTAACCTATTTATGCACAATATTCTTATGGCTTAAGTAACTCTAACATGCGTACTTTGCCATCAACTGATTAAGACTTCACTTTAATTTATTTCATCGTTAAGACCATAGACTTTTGTATTATATTGACTCTATGCCCGTAGATACAACATCTTAACTAAGAGGAAAAGGAACTGATGACTAAACAACCCATAGAAATCGAGAAAAAGAAAGATTCTGTGAGTGGGCCCAATTAGAGACAATAATAGAGGTATCCTCTCCCATTAAGCAAATAGAAAGATAACTTTTAAGTAAAATTTATTATTCATACTCATGCTACGTAGATTCAACTAACAAAATAATAAGATATACGATCATTTAGAACATATTTAATCTGTAAAGAATATTATTTTATTATAATTCATTGGTACTTAAATAGTTATAGACGATTTGCCCTGTTCGATATTAGTATCGCTTAAGAGGAAGGGAGATTTCGTCTTACCATTAGATCGTGAGTAAACCCAACCCCTTTCTAAAAATTTTTATAAAAAAAAATATTATTAACTAATGGTATGTGTAATCTTATAATTCCAAGTTTTTTTTTTGTTTTTCTAATTAATAGGTTGTATGCATAGGCTCTTTGGTTTTTTTATTTTGTTTTTGGTGGCTGTAATTAACTTCTTGGCGATTAATAAAATAATTCTGTTTTGGTAAAATAAAAAGAAAAAGTTGGTTACAAAACCTACTTATTTTTATGTTATTAAATTTATAAGTAATTCCATATCATCTTGTCAAATGATACACAAATGAATTCTTTGAAGGCACTTAACGTAGAATGCATGGCAAAGCGATAGAGACAAGTGATTTTTTATCTCTTTCCTTCGCATATCAAGGCAACAGATAATTGGTTACATAAATAATCTCGAATAAAATATTGTCAAAATTAAAAAAATAAATTAAATTAAATTTCGACCGAATATGTATATGTCTATAAACTAAATATTTAAATAGTCGATAAGGTTTACTCAAATGTCTCTATAAATTATTTTTCATAATTGAGTTAAGGTCCAAACAAATGAATAGAGATTTACAGAATCCAATTTCTAGAGTCCAGATAATTTATTTTTTTTAACATTTCTTTTTTGCATTGTGATATTTTGTTTTCTTTTTGCATAAATTTTTTTTAGAGGAGTTGAGTTCACCCACAATATAAAATATGATAAAATCTCATTTTCTCTTAGGCGATAAAAATTTTGGGCAGGGGAATCATCAATTTCTTTTAAGTGTTAATCTAAACATCTAACAGTTAAGATATCTATATAAATACTGTTATTAGAATTATAATGAAATATTATTCTTAAAAAATTAAATATATTTTAAATAATTATACGTCTAATATATTTGCCAAGGAAACCTATGGATGATTGTTGCGCTGTGATATTTTGTAGTTGTTGGAGAGGGCTGGTCCTGCTGGATCACAACTTGGGGGCCCAATATCATTTCTTTCAATGAAAAACAATGGGCCATTTCTCTTGGTACAAACACTTTCTGTTCACCTTGTTTGGTCGGCCCAACTCAATAAGTTGTTTTACCCAAAAGTAAATTAAAAGGTGAAAATTCAAATCCCTCTTATAGAGGAGTACATTTAGTGTGTGTTTGGCAGTAGCGTTTAGAAATAGATTTTTAAGAAAACCATAGTTTAACAATGATAAGATCCAAACACTAACTTTTTTTAAAATCAATTTTAACACCTAAATCATGGTTTCAATCTTGAAACCATGATTTTAAAATAATTCAATTTCCAATAGCTTTTCTGATTCTCTCCCCTGTAACTTCTCGATTTTCAGAACTTGTCTCATAGTTGAAAGTTGTAATTGATACACATACCCACCGGTGGGTTTACAATTACATAAACCCACTGGAGAGTTTACAATTAATAATAAATTTTATTTTAAAAAAATAAAAATAAATACTATTTTTTTAAAATCTAATTTTAAAATTTAAAAAAAAAAGATAAATTTATTAATAAAAGTTACCATCTTCTAATATATATAGTTAATTTTAGGGTGTGTTTGGATTAGCTTTTGGAGAATAGATTCTGGGGAGAATAGATTCTGGGGAATAGATTCTGGGAGAATAGATTCTGAAAAGAATAGATTTTAGGAAGAATAGATTATGGAGAATAGATTTTGGGAAGAATAGATTATGAGAAGAATAGATTTTGCAAATAGAGATGTTTGGATGATTAATAGTAGAATCACTTTTTATATTAATAAATTACTAAAAAGGGTATGATTTGATTAAAGTATGAGAGAGGAGAGAGAGAGGAGAGAGGAGAGAGGAGAGAGAGGAGAGAGAGAGAGAGGAGAGAGAGGAGAGAGTATAAGAAAAAAGTAGGGGTAAAATAGTAATTAGATAATCTATAAGCTCTTTTCCAGTTCCAAAATCTATTGAAAAATAGCTTCTTCAAAACCATGGTTTCAAACCGAGGTTTTGCCCAAAATCAATTTTGGAGGAAAATGGCTGTTTGGCAAAAAATTTTACAAACCGAGGTTTTGGCCCAAAATCAATTCTGGACAAAAATTGATGTTTGTGTGAAATTTTTTCAAACCGAGGTTTTGCCCCAAAATCCATTCCCAAACGCTTTCCCAAACACACGCTTAATAAAATTTTCAGTAGAAAAAAAATTAAAATTTAAGTGAATATTGTAAATTTTTATTTTACTTAAATACATATATATATTATTTTGTAATCACTTAAATACAAAAATTTAAAATTAAATTTATTCTTTATATAATTATCATATTAGTTTATGTCTTTTTTTAGTAAATTGTATATAGAAAAGCGATTCTGCTACTAATCATCCAAACATCTCCAATTTTTAAAATCACTTTTTCTCATAATCTATTCTTCCCAAAATCTATTCTCCAGAATCTATTCTTCCTAAAATCTATTCTCCAAAAGCTAATCCAAACACACCCTTAATGTATGACTGTTCCTCAAATATGATTGAATACCTATGAGCAATAAAAAAGGTGAAAAATCTTTTAAGCAAGTCTGTTTTTTTCCTTCAATGGGATTTTTTTAATTAGAAAAGCAAACACAGATGATATGATGTTATAATATGATTGAACTTACAATTTTAAAGAAACTTTTATATTACTGGACCACAAAACATAAATTATAATGAAAATACATAAATGTTAAGATTTATAATGATTTTTTTGTCCTTAAAATAATTGAAAATTAAGGATATTAAAATTGAGAAATTCGCATGAAGGTTGCAAATAGCTGAATTATTATAAAGTATTAAGGAAATTGATTTAATTATCTAAAAGTTTAATAATAACTAAATAGTATGTAATGATAAATTATAATATAATAAATAATAAATAATTTATATTACTCTTTTATTATTGGGATTTTTTGGACGGTTATATCTATTTTTAGTAACCTTACATTAATTACAACGTTGGAAATTTGCAATTAGGTGTGTAAAATCACGTAATGATTTTGTGTGGCACATGTCATTAAAACGTTGTCCACAGCCCACACACCATCATTGTGTAAGGGTGTGTTTGGATTAGCTTTTGGAGAATAGATTCTGGGGAATAGATTCTGGGAGAATAGATTCTGGAAAGAATAGATTTTAGGAAGAATAGATTATGGAGAATAGATTTTGGGAAGAATATATTATGAGAAGAATAGATTTTGCAAATAGAGATGTTTAGATGATTAATAGTAGAATTACTTTTTATATTAATAAATTACTAAAAAGGGTATGATTTGATTAAAGTATGAGAGAGGAGAGAGAGAGGGGAGAGAGGAGAGAGGAGAGAGAGGAGAGAGAGAGGATAGAGAGAGAGGATAGAGGAGAGAGAGGGGAGAGAGGAGAGAGAGGGGAGAGAGGAGAGAGTATAAGAAAAAAGTAGGGGTAAAATAGTAATTAGATAATCTATAAACTCTTTTCCAATTCTAAAATCTATTGAAAAATAGCTTCTTCAAAACCATGGTTTCAAACCGAGGTTTTGCCCAAAATCAATTTTGGAGGAAAATGGCTGTTTAGCAAAAAATTTTACAAACCGAGGTTTTGGCCCAAAATCAATTCTGGACAAAAATTGATGTTTGTGTGAAATTTTTTCAAACTGAGGTTTTGCCCCAAAATCCATTCCTAAACGCTTTCCCAAACACACGCTAAGACCACGGCCTCTTATTTTTGTGCCAGTGCTGGCTTTAGTGGGTTGGTAAAGAGACCCACTAGTGTGCCACCTTCACGTTTCCCAGTTCTATGCGTCCACGCTTCACTTTGCCGTATTTTAATCCTCCCATCTTTGCTTGTTCCAATCCATAGAATGTCACCTCACTCAAAAAGCCAGTGATCTATCTGGGTATATACACGTACATATCACCAACCCTGTTGCTCTGTTTGATCCATCACTGTTGAATTGGAGTAATCTATTCACACACCCAAACATGGTCTTCTTCTTCTCCTCCACTTGGCGTCTGCTACCACTATTGGCGGCCTGTGTTCTTCTGGTGAGTACCAGTGGCGCCATGGAGGACTCATCGAAGGAGAAAGAGGAGTGCACAGAGCAGCTAGCAGGGTTAGCCACATGTCTGCCTTATGTGGGAGGCCAAGCTAAGTCTCCAACTCCAGATTGTTGCACTGGTTTGAAGCAGCTTCTCAAGAACAATAAGAAATGCCTGTGTGTCATCATCAAGGATCGTAACGACCCTGACATTGGAAGTTTACAGATCAATATCACCCTTGCTATGACCCTCCCTAACGTCTGTAACGCCCCTTCTAATGTCTCCAAATGCCCCGGTACGTAAGACACCACATCTTTAACTCAACTTAAACCTTGTGAAGTTGTGGACTCACCCTTGAATTGTATCATTTTACGATTTTGTTGATGGAAAGCAGAGCTGCTGCACATGGATCCTAAGTCACCAGAAGCTCAGATTTTCTATCAGTTAGCTAAAGGCTCAGATAAAAGTGGCGCAAGCCCCGCTCCTGCCCCCACTCCTGCTGGTACTTCATTAACTTTATTGCTCTCTCAACTTTTAAGGCTTTTGTTTCCTTCTCTATTTGTTTATTTTGGAGCACCGACACAAAAATAGAACATAAAATTTCAATGCCAATAGACTTTTACCCAAATGGTTGTAAGTTCATTCTGTTTATAACTTCATGCGGTTAGTTAATGTCTTTCTAAAGGGCAGATCAGTGTCCAAAACTCTTGTTAAGTAGAGTTTACTGTTTCAACCTGCTAAAAGTTAAAGTTCACATGACAGCATTTTACTATTGTACCGAGGCTTACTCCTTAAATAATAATAATAATAATAAAAAAGATCGATCTTACATATATTGATGACATGACGTGGTGTTATGTGGGATTGGATGCAGCTGGAGCAAGTGGAAAGGGTGGAAGCAGCCAAGAAGCGAGTGCCCCACAGAAGAGTGAAGCTTTCTTGAATGGGAGGAGGCTCTTTGGGCTGTACACCTTCCTAATAGGGCTTCAACTTTGGGCTTTCATGGGCTTCACTTGAATATGGACCACTTGTTCCTTTCTTTGTTTTTTTGCTCTTTTGTTATTCCTTCTTCGTCATCTTCATCTCTCTTTTATCAGTGTCATTCTTGTAATAAAAAATAATTATGCCGACCAAAAGGAATAGTAATCATAGGTGGCGGTGTTCGTCTTGTTGAATGGTGCCATAGTCCTCATATAGGGAATAAAAATGGAGTGGAATCAAAGATAAAGAAACACATCCTTTTTTGTGGGGTAAGAGTTGGAATCTTCACTCCTCCTATCCATTTTTATATTAAAAAAAAAGATTATTTTCTCCTTTCTTTCCATTTTAATGTAATTCTCCGTTCCATCCATCCACATCAAGTTTAAATATTACATTTTTGTAGAATAAAAAATAAATCTGGACTGTTGAAATAATCATATACCATTCATTTGATTATCAAATCTCCATGTCAATTTATTCTATCTATTTAATCATCACACCGTTAGAAAAGTTTCATCAGACAAGTAACAGAACAGAACAGAACACGTTTAAATATTTTAGACTTATTAAGAATATGTCCATCAAGGTTAATTCAATAGGCAAGAATATAACCAATAGAGTTAATTTAAGTGGTAAACGGTTCGGTATCACTTTAGTGAGGTCTCGAGTTCGAATTTCGGCGTATATACAAAATCTCTATTAGAAGACTCAACCGCTATAGCCAGGTGCGTGATGCGGATAATATCCAAATATAGTTAGGGTAAAGCTCCGGTCAATTAAGTGAATAACAAAAAAAAAACAAGAATATATAACTCATTTTACAAATGCCATTTAAATCTTTTTGCTAATGTCAAGAGTTTACTAATAAATAATCTGTAAATATTTCGATAATAGTTACTCGAACATTAAAGCATATAGTATGTTTAAAATTAAAAAAAAAAAGTGGTTTATTCGGTTAACTTTAACAATTGAATTATCGGGGGAACATAGAGTTAATCAAGAAAATTTTGTTGAAAAACAATTCCAAATAGCGTCCAATATATCCCCTAATGTGTTTTAGCTTAAGCAAGTGCAAGTTCTTTATAGCAATATAGGAAGTAAGTATGGAACTGAACCTAGCTAGCTAACTTTCAACTTCAAGGTTGAATAACAGCGCCAACTAATTTTGTAACTTCATATACGTTCACATTTCAGTTTTGGAGAGTTGATATAAACTAATTAAGAGATTAAGTCTGAAATTATCACTAAACACTTAGTTTAATTAGTAGGATTTATACCAACTTAACAAGAGATCTCAAATTTGAGTCTTCAAAATGGAGTATTATAAATGCTAAATTGTTTTATTATTTTGTCTTTGTCATTTTATTGAATATATGACAATTCTAATTACAGAGAGATAATTAAATTATTTAAAAGTAAAATAATTTTAAAATTTATCTCTATTTTAATATATAAATTTTTTAAAAACAAAAATCTAAAAGAGTTATAAATAAATATGTATAGTTACTATAAGAGTTAGTATGTAATTATATTTGATCTAAAATATAAAAATTTAATTTATTCTATATTTTTTATTTATTAATTTTTAAATTAATTAATTTATTTTTATAAATTAATATATAATATTTGATACTCTTTTCTAAATTATATTATTAATATTTAGTTTTAGAAATTAATATATAATATAATAATATATATAATTATTTTATAAAGATCATATATATATTATAATTACATTATTTAATTATTTTAATATATGAAGTAGGAGAGAGATAATGGGATATCAATTATTGTTATCGTCAGCGGCAAGTCTGTCCTAACGAACAATGGACCCCACCACAGTAGGTCACATAACCAAGTGACGCGTTATTCGTCTTTCAAAGGCGCCCTCTGTGGGACCCTTTTACTTTTGGGACACCGAGAGATTCCATCAACTCGGGAAGGGGGGAGGCGGTGGCATCAAGATGCCATCTCCCAGTCCCACTCAACGCATACAGCCGCAAATGAAGACCAAAATTCTAAATTTTTAAGGTAATAAGGTATTTTTTAAACCTTTATAAAAGTTTTATATGTTAATAATACTTATTTTTTAAGATTTTTTTGTCAAATATCGATTTTGATTGTTTCCGTATATGACAACCTTCCCCATAACTATCTCCAAAAAGAAGATTATATAAATGATTCCGAAGATTTGAAGGACACGTTCACCTAAGTAGAAATCTTTCCGGAAAGCACAACAAATGCTTATGCTGCTGCTTCATCGTAGATGCAACTGTAATATGATAAGCTTTTCCAGGCCTCTGCGTGGGTTATAGATATTGGGCGTCTTATTCTCTTGGAAATTGCCTCCATACATAGCGTAGAAGGGTCATATTTCTGTTTTGTCTTTTCTATCAACTTGGTTCGGTTTCTCAGTCGTATTTCTCCTGTGAGGATGGCTATCTCTGATTGATCATCATGGGTGGTTTACTTTGGTAGCTTCTCTCCGTATTTCTGTAAGCATAATTCTTTCTATAGTCTATACTATTTCCTGAATTCATCCCTTTCGAAATATTTTGCCTTCCGATTTCGTGTTTCCTTATCTTGGGTATTCTTAGAGGAAGGAATTTTTGGGAGGTTGTGGGGTTGAAGTTGACTCCGTAGTGATCAGAGTGTTATAAAAAGGTGACTTTTCTGATTAATCTGCGCAATTTCGATGACTCAGTGATTGAATACTAAATATAATTCTGGGTTATATTTCTTTCCCCTTGTTTGTGTGTTTTAAGGAAACAATTGTTAGGGTCATAGAAGCTTTTGTTCTGTTGCTGATATATTCTTATATGCCAACTTCTCTTGCTCTCCTGCTCTACCTTGATAGTTATTTGGATATGACAAAATGACATATTTTATTCCTGGAACAAATTTGGGAGAGTCTGTTTGATAAAAGCTGGGGTTTTGCTTGCTATCTGTTCAGTTTACTCACATGGCTTCCTGCGCTGCGGATTTTACTGAAAATACTGAATCACAAGGAGAAGGAATATACATGGCAGGAATTCTCTGTAAAAGTAAACATGGAAGGAATATAATGAAAAAAATTTCCAAGAGACTTCATTTTTTTAAGATCCAGTTCCTTACTTATTTAGCTTTAGGTGCATTTCTGAGCTTATTCTGTAAAATAAACACAGAAATAAATGAGACTGCTACTTCTTCAGGAAGGATTGTGGTTTCAGCTTTCTTGCTAAAGTGTGCTCTCATTGCACCTTGCAGGTGCGCACTCATCAAAGGGGCTTTCATGGGTACTGTTGTTGAAGAGGACGATTCATATACTAAGCCCCTAGGAAGATGGCCGGTTTTCTATTATGGCATGGGACACATGCTTAATGACATAACTGCTGCTTGTTGGTTCACATATCTATTATTGTTCTTGACGGATATTGGATTTTCACCAAGGTACAACTTACTATCATGAGTGTGTTTTTTCTTGCTTTTGTTATTGTACTAGTCAAACAGTGGATCTGATATGTTGCAACTGCTCGTTGATGGTAGTAAGTGCAAGCTTAACTGCAGTTGGTTGGCAATTTGATTGTACAAGTTAATAGTGTGTTAAATATTAAACTGTTTGTTACACATGTTATCCAAGTTGGGGGGTGTGATTTTGAAAACAAGCTTGGTGTGTCATTTTCCCCATCTTAGGAAGTTGCATTCAATAGAACAGATACAGGGTAAGAAAACCTGCAATGGACAATATATATTACTTGTTCTTGGATCATTGGTTGAGGCTGAAATCTTGGTCTTTGTTGCTACACAATTTTGTTTGAATTCTTCCACATTTTCCTCCTTTATTTCTATTGACATTTTTCCTCCTTTTAATAGGAATGCAGCTATTGTGATGCTTTCTGGTCAAGTGGCTGATGGATTTGCTACCATCTTTGCTGGTGAACTGGTACATAAACATTTCTCCTTTCTTCTACTTCTATCTTCATATTGCTATTGCACTAGACTTTGTTGCCTCATGCTTTTCTACTTCCTATCTACTTATTTTGGTTACTACTCTCTCCAGTTCTAAATATAAAAGCTAGACAGGGAGTTTATTTTGATCATAAATATAATACCCCAATTGTCTCTCAAAATTATAACTTTATCCCAAATGTACCCTTATATGATCGCACATATTAAGGGGGTTTCTATCAAGGCTAGTTCAAATGCATATTATTAAAGAGGGTATTTTAGGGAAACCAACATACAATGATTACAAATAATTAACTTATCTACTTTTCTTAATCTACCTAAATTAGTTAAGTGGATCTTATATTAAGGATTAGAGATGGTATTTATTTTCTCTTGGTCGAGTTTTTCTGATCTTCTTTGGTTGGAAACACTTATTTCTTTTGTCTTGCTTGATAGATGGACAGATTTGGACATTTCAAGATATGGCATGGTGCAGGATCTTTGTTGGTGGCTGTTTCATTTTCTTCTGTTTTTGGGGGCTGTCTACCGTGCAAAGTCTTTGACTCCACTTCATCATTATTTCAAACTGTGAATTACAGTGTGTTTGCTGCAATCTTCAATGTAGGCTGGGCTGCTACTCAGGTGTCCCACATGTAATAATTTCCTCAAATTTATCTTTCCCCATTTGATATTGTGTAATTTATAGTACCAAATCTTAAAAACAAAAGTTGATAAAAAAATCTTGGAATTAGAAATATAGAATTATTGATGCTTTCCCCTCTGTTGATAGGTCCATGATTAGTTGCATCACTCTAAACTCTTCAAGCAGGGTGGCTTTGGCTAGTTGTCGCAATGCATTTACCATGGTACGTTTCAATGGTTGTTCTTTTCTGATATAAAGCTCCCCATTCCTCCATCTTCCCATTAAAATAATAAAACCTGTATCTAATCCAATAATTTGACTATTAATTTATTGATATGATTACTAATATATTTAACAATATTTTTTAAGGTTGCGAATCTTGGCCTGTATGTAATTGCATTCGTAGTTTTCAATGTCAACACTGTAAGAAGCTATGTTGATGTTGAGAATGAGGTATGCATGCTTCTAAAGTTTTCGACCTATCTTTGGGAGTTGTTTCCAAGAATAACCATTATATTACTATTTCAAATGAGCAGTACCGCTGGATTGCATATTTGTCAATTTTTATTGGATGCTGCTTTGTGGGCATATTTCTTATTGCAACCAAAGAGCCCAGGTATGCTTGTAGACTTGCTTTTTTCCCCCATCTTTAGAATTAGTATTTTGCAGATTGATCAGAGTAGTCGCACGGCACCATTGGAAAGTTTATCTCATAGATGAAGTATTAAGCTAATCAATTATCCTGCCCTTCAGTAGCAATGACAAGGCAAAATAAGTAAACCCATTGCACACTCCCTGCCCCCAACTCTAGCACAGATAGAGAGGGCAGGGGTGTAAGGCGTACATTTTAAAGTTAGACTAATCATCTGCTAAAGCAAATATAAACTTCGTTTAAGTAAAAGCCAATATGATTGTTGACAATTCAAAAACTTCTATTATCCCCTTACAAAAACTGTTGCACAACAAGGGGTTGTTTGTGTAGTTATAGCTATTAATTATGATCTTTTTCATTGTAGGTTGAAGGTTGGGGTACAAGGAAGGGTTCACGAAAGGATTTCATGGGTTTATTGGTTTAAGAGAGTTTTGTATTATCAGGTTGCTGTTGTTTATGTTATCACAAGATTAATTGTCAATGTATCGCAGGTTAGTACTCATCCTTTCTTGCTTATTGTGCTGGTGACCTTGAAATAGGAAGAAAGAAAAGTTTTCCATTTTTAGTCTGGAGGAAGAATATATTTAGGTCATGTTGGGTACTAGGGAGATGGAGAGGAGGAATTCATGAAAAACAAGAAGTTTTATATGCATTGTCTATCATGCCTTCTTTTACCCAACACTGTCTCTTCCCCTTTTTATCATGAGGTTATTTCCCATCCATTTTTCACTTACTTTACCTTTCCATACCTAACACTCTGGGTACCGACCACAGCTTTGCAACATCACGGGGTTCTATAATGTATGGGGAACATGAACAAGAGAGAAACTTGATCCTGAATTTGGATTTTCAGAACAGAAATAACAGTAAGACATGGGTGGGTGGTATTTTAAACACCAAGATGGTTATCTTTCCATAGGCATACCTTGCATTCTTGATGCCTGTAACATTAATAAAAGAGAAATTTGATGCTTTAATTTGGATTTTCAAAGAGAACTAACAGTAACACATGGATGAATGGTATTTTTAAACATCAAAATGGTTTCTTTTCTACAGGCATACCTTGCATTCTTCGTTATCGATGATCTACAAATGGGCGAATCAGCCAAAGCTTTGGTACATGACAAATACCATTTTCTTTAAAGTCACTTAATTCTGCTGAACGCATGTGCTTTGGACATGACACTAATGGCTGATTATGTTATCTGGTGATGGAATTAGGTCCCTGCTATCATCTACATCTGCAGCTTCATCGTATCTATTCTTTTACAGGTCCCCATATAAAATAAGCACTCTTCTGTATATTTCAATGTTCCTTCTGTCAATTTCCTTTGTTAAACTAGTTCCCTCCCTTCAGGAGATTGCATGGACTGGCCCACGTCTTAAGGCCTATTTCTCTGCAGGAGGCATTCTTTGGATACTTTGTGGTGTAGTGGTCCTTCTTTTACCCAGACATATGAGTTATGCCATGTACATAGCATCAGTATTTATTGGCATAGCAAATGCACTGATGATGGTATGAAATTATCTTTACATCATTTACTTATCGAAAGAAAAGTCAAAAGACATTATCTAACTCTTCAAAGGAAGTTTAAATATTTATAACCTCCTTAAGAACTCTTAATTTATATATCTCCTTTGTTTTCTTCTTCCTATGCTCTGTCAAGTTATGTTCTTAAGTATACATTGTTAATTAGTAGAAGTGACATGTAAGCAGGATTCTTCTTTTGCTTGGTTTCAAATTTTTGCCATTTTTTGTATAGTAGAGAAAACATTATAATGGATATCCCTGTCACAGGTTTTAATTAGCATGGTTCAAGCTTAGATAGCTTGATTATGTATGATATATGGGTATTTATTGGCTTTTACAATAGGTGACTGGAGTAAGCATGCAAAATTTTCTCATAGGAGAGGATCTTAATGGCTGCGCATTTGTTTGTGGATCACTGAGCTTCTTGGACAAAATTTCATGTGGGATAGCTTTATATATTCTTCAATCTTATCAAAGTAAGTTGGTTAAACAATCACTGCTTTAGTTCTAGTTCTGAATGCTTGGAGGCTTAATCTATGTCCATTGTCTGTGAGCCTGCGCTTTCTCTACTTTCTTCTGAGTCAGTAAATAGTGCTTAACACCGTGGTTCATGAAAACCTTCATTGTTTCATGAAATCTTGTGTTTATAGTACCTTGTGCAGAAAGTTTTTCTGAATATTTGAGTTAACAGTCTTTCAAAAATCATCAATGCAGATACTTCCCCACAACTCCATGGAACGCAATTCCCCATGTCTATTACAAGATTCGGTTTGGGACTCGTTCCGGCAATTTGTTCGCTTGTTGGGGTTTTAGTCACCATCACCATGGATCTTCACTCTCATCCCAAGCCTTTGTTGGAGCCATTATTAGCCTAGTCCGTGAAGATTAAGGCACTATACATTGAGGCCCTCAAGAAGTTCTTCATTACTTTTTTAGCAATATATATACATCTATTGAATCTCCACTAATTTATCTGAAAATTTTGAATGTAAATATGTAAACCCTAGTAATTTCATTGAAAGCAAGTTCTTTCACAGTTTCATGTAGACACAGTTTGAACTTTGAAGGTCTGAAATAGAAGAAATAGCCACAGGAAGCTTGTGATATCTCTGCATTTTCTGGGTTATTTTTTTAATCCTTATGGCACAGGAAGTTATAGTTCTAAAGAGACAATCTTGCTGGTTAAGTTATATGATACAGGATTTTTGGTTTGTGTTGTGCGTAAGTGAAGTGATAAACAAGGTAAATGAATGAATGGGGTGTTGATGATTCTTCATGAGAGTTACTTGTCAGATCCGTAACGTGAATATTGCAGACACAACGCTGGCAATTTACTCATTCTAGATTGAATTGAATATACATAAAAGTCTTGGCTTTTTTCTTTTGAAGGGCTTTTTTCTTTTGAAATGTTAAAATTGTCAAACTATACAAACTTTATATTAAAAATTACAATTTATTGAGATAGGAATCATTCACTATATTAGAACTATAATTATTTAACCAACTTAAAAGTTAGTCTTACTATATTTTTATAAGTTTTGAATTTAAATTATAAAAATACTTATATTAAGAGAGTTAACTATAAATTTTAAAATTGAAGTAATTGGTTTCTCGAATATCCGATAATATAATTAAAAAGAGAGAGTATAAAATAGTTTGATAAAGAAACAGAATATTTATATATGTTTCCTATGTCTAATGTCTAATAAAAGCTATTCTGATTTGCTTATGTATTATACTCATAATATAGATACAGAGATGATATATCTAACATCTAAATGTAATGAATTATGTGATCTGATTAATGATGTTTTTAACCTTTCAATTTTGATTTGTTATTTCTGAAGAGTTTCTGGCGAAAATTATGAAATTCTATATTAAGATGTCATCAAAACTAGTTTTCAGAAAGCCAAATTTTTTTTTTCATCCACAAGTGCCTTTCTAGGGTTGAGTTGCTTTAAATGACCAAGCTTTTTCTTGGTTATTGTTATGAAAGAAGTTTGATTCAGTGACATTAGAATTGTCTTCTAAGCTAAAAATATTTGAATTCGAGTTTAAGTGGAAATCAAAATCAAGCCACAAAAGCATGGCCACGTTGTTATCTTCTTGAATTAAACTTGGACCACTTTCTTCAGTCTTTACTTTCTTTAATAAATTGATTTCTCCCAGATTACATAAAAAAATATAACAGAACTACTAGCTTACATCTAAAAAGGAAAGAGAGGAAAATATAGCTTCTACTAGAAATAAAAATATTACAACATATCTCAAGCAAAATATTCAAAACAGAGCAAAAACTTAGTTTATACACTAATTTGGTTCTTCAATTAATTTTCCAAAATATTTGAATACACAAGTTGTCATTTTGACATCAAACATTTTATCATTTTTGTTGAAATTAGATTCAACATTTATCTTTATGTACTCGTTTGATCGCCAACAAGTACACATTCGATAAAACATCAAATCTAACACAACACAGAATGACAAAAATCACTGACTTGATGCTATCAAAAATGACAGATAGAGTATTCAGAATATGCCAAAAATGATTGAAAAGGCCAAACTGGCGTACAGGTCATGCTTGAAGAACAAGAAAAGTAGAAGGAGGAAGAAGGAGAAGGAGAATGATGATGATGAAGCAAAAATTCTCTATTTTGGTAACTTGAAAACAGGTTTCTTTGCAGATTCACCTAAATGAGGATCTCTCTTCGCCTTCATCATGTGGCCAAGAACCTTTGCATAACGTCGAACCAGTTTCTTGAACTTCAAGCCTTCTTGAACACTCTCATTCTGATTCTTCCTCACCACCTGCAGATTCTTCTCAGCTTCTTCATTGAAGTGCTTTTCCAGTGAGTTCCTTCCTTTGTTATTACTATTACTATTACTCTCACCATCCCCTCTTATCAGTTGCTTCAAGCTTTTATGATCACCAATCTCTTCACCATCTTTCACCTGCAGAAGATTCTCCAGAGACACCACAATTCCATTATTCTCTCTATTTTTTGAGTCTGTAGTACCTTCTGATCTGGGTTTCTCAGGAGGTGTTTGCTTTCTGGTTCTTCTGGACATGGTGATGTCATATCTGTGCTTGGTTGCTGGGGATGGAGAGTTCATTTTCTGGGGAAGAAGAAGAAAAGACTCAAGCTTGGAGTGTGTTGGATTGGCTAGTGGATGCTATTTTTCTAACACACTATGAATTAGTGTTTGTGAGACATATACGATAAGAGAAGAGAAGTGTGGTGATTTTGAGTTTCTTAAAGAGCAAACCAAAGGGTTTGGTTAGTTTAGAGGCCTTTCAAAGAGGTGAAATGTCTGCTTTCTGATTTGCCCATTTGTGAAAGATGAAAGATTAACCCTCTTTTCCTTAATGAACATGGAGATCTAAATTAATAACAAGGAAATGACACCAAACGTTTTGGCAAATTCCAGGGAGTTTTAATGGGCCATGGCCTAATTTAATTGGATCATCACCATGTTGCCCCTCTGGCCCAGCTCCAATGAAACATACATCCTATAATTCTTTAAAATATTTAGAAAAAAATATATTTAGAAAAAAATTAATTATTTAATTTTTATAATTTTATTAAAATTACAACTCAATTTTTATAATTTGACTTGCCGACTCAATCCTTATAATTTTATTAAGTCTATAATTCGGCCCTTGGCTTTTAGAAAACAACTAAGTCGCTAGAAACCCATACAATGTGGCGTTGATGGTAGTTGACACTATTAAAATTTGTTTATTTGGCACGCGAAGACGAAAACTTCCATGGCGTCTCCACAAAAAACCACACCAGCAATCGAGAACAATTTTGAAATGGAGAAACGGACTAGAATAATTGATGGAGAATTACAAGAAATTGATTGACAACAAAACTGACAGCCTTTCCTCCATTATTTTACTTATTTTCCATAGATCATCCTGATTGAAGTGTTTTTTTTTTTAAAAAAAAAAACATAAACAGCCACTTAGTTGCAAGACCATTGAATTCTTTCAGCTCCAAAAAAAACAAAAACTTGATATTTAGCCAACTGTGGATTGCATTTTCCTGAATCAATCACAAAAAATGGGTGATAAGATGGAGTGGAAGTTACAATAAGGAGCACAGGATTGGGGGTCTTGGCCCTAACAGTAGCATTGATGGCATCTTCAAATTTCTGGGAAAGCAATTGCTTATCCATATTTTATTCATTTGAGAAGGTCGGAAGAGCTGCTTCTTCTGCTCTCTTCTTTGAGATCTATGTGACTCTCCCATTCGCAGACTTAGAATGTTGACACTTTTTGAACAGGCTTGAGCTCGCTGATGGCTAATCAGGTGTTGGCGGACTGTGGGTGTGGTTTTTTGGAGATGCCTATATGGAATTTTTCTTCCTCGTGTTCTTCGGATTCTCGGATCTGGTGTTCGTGTTCTTTGGATTCTCATATTTGGGGCTATGTTTTAGAGTCATTCTATTTAATCAGACGTGGCGCTAATAAGGATGACAGATAAACAAATTTTAACAGTGTCAACCACCGTCAATGCTACACAGGATGAGTTTCAGGGACTCAGTTATTTTATAAAGATTTATTTAGCTCAACCAGGGAAAGAAGTTTGAATGGAGGAGAATGAGAGAGAGCCAAGTAGAGAAAGATTTTAATATCATAAGGAGAGAGAATAAGAGAGAATAGAGGGATTTTAACATTATTTTTTAGAAGGAAAATAGTTTTATATAAATAATTTATTTTTATATTATTTAAATTATTTTTTAAAGTTAAATATAGTCTAAAAGCTAGAGACTAAGTTGGAAATTCAAAATTATAAGAATTAAATCATAATAAGTAAAATTATAAAAAAAATTATAAATTAATAAAATTATAAAAATTAAATAATTAATTTTTTTAATATATAATAATGAGGCTCACTAATTTTAGTTATAGTAGTAATAGTAATAGTAGTTCTTGTTATCTTTAATATAATAATTTGTGAGATTTTTTTAATAAATTAAAGAAGTCAAATAAATAAGTTAATTATGATTAAATATAATATTTTAAGATAAATTCTTATTATATATTATTTAATCTATAGAAAATAATCAATTAATTTTTATATTAATTATAATTAATTTATATAAAAAATTTAACTAGTTCTATAAGATATATAGAGATTGATGTTTTCTATCCATAGAGAGGGGAGGGTTGGGTGTTTTTCAATGGCTATTAATAAGAATTATTAATTAATTGTGATTAATTATATTTGAAACACAAACAGAAAAGTTTGTTTCTCTCCATAATGAGAGAACACCGCCACTATTAATACAAACAGGCTTCGAGTCCTTTTTTAAATACAATTAAACAAAATGAAAATAGAAGAAGAAGAAAAAGAGATAGATGCTAAATAAAATTATACCCAATAGTTGTAATTTTTCATCAAATACTATAAAATCAAAACAAAAATACTTAAAAATCACAAACTAGCAAAGTGAAACAGTAAAAGATCAAAATTTGTGACAATTACCGTATCATTTTCCAATTTGACAGGGAGGATGGGGGAAAGAAGAAGGGTGAATGGAGAGGAACAAACCCAAATGTGAATAAAGCCAAAGGGCAAAAGATACATTGTCAGATAAACTTTGCCTTACAAAGAATGCCTTTTATTATATTTTAATTTCTGGCTCTGTGTATCTGTTCTTTTACACTTATTTGGTGAATTTTCCTATCCCTTACTCAAAAAAGTTGTTGTGTTTGGTTATACAAAGTTTGTTTCTCCTAATCTAGTTATATTTTGCTCTCTATTTGTCAACATTTTTTTAATGTCATTGTTTCTTTTTTACTTTCTCAATAATTATTTGTTTGGTTGCCATCAAAATGATTTTTTTTTATACAAATCAAAATGAAAATTTTGTGTAGGAAGCACTCTTTCCTTTCCTTTTCTCACATTTTGGTTAGGTTATGTTTGCCCGTCATCGGAGCTAACCGTTAAAAACAAACAGAAGAAAAGGAATGATAATATAAACAGAAATAACATCTGTATCCATAACTATTCCTACATTCAATCTTTAATATAATAAATAATTACTCAAATATATATATATATATATATATATATATATCCCGAATAAGTTATATATAAGGGGCCCAACATCTTCTAAAACTTTGGATATATATAATATATTCATTTTTTTTGTTTGTGAGTTTAGTTGATGAATATATAATATATATAATTATTTAAAACGTGTTCAATTTTTAAAAAATATCATTTTATTATAATTATAATTATAATATTTAAAGAGATATTTTAACTCATAAGTGTCTAAGTTTATACCTAAAGATAATTGATAGCTCATCCTGTCTGATATTAGTATCACATAGAATAAAGAGAGACTTTATCGTCTTGTCTTTATCTTGCGGTTGAGCCCAACTCTTTTTTTTTAAAAAAATTATACCAATATATATACATATATATATATATATATATATATATATATGGTGTAAAGGTTACTCAAAGATAAGGAAAGTTCCTAGCGAGTCACTAAGGTAGACATGCAATTTCCATGATACATCCTTGGTGGGGTCATCTCATTAATCAACAGTATGTAATATTTATTTATTTTTCTAATTATTTTTAAAGTAATATTTTCAAAATATTATGTTATGATAACAATATCTGCCATTTTCCCAAAACATTTCAAAGCTTTATTTAATATTTCAAGAGATGAAGCCTTTATCAACATATACACCTGAATCCATATTCCGAAGATATTAAAAAAAGGCCAAAAAACAAAAATACAAAATTCTGAAATGGAATGTAGCATTTGCATCACTGCATGCATTGGCCAATGCTAATGCTGCTGATTGCTCAGACGGGATATTCTTCCAACATATTATTTCCTCATAAAAATAAACAATAAATATTTAAAAAATTATAAAAATTGATAAATTCAAATTATTACTCTAAATATTAACAAATGTTAGAAAAGTGTTATGAACTAAATTAATATTTTAAAATTTTGTGTCAAATAATTAAAATATCTCTTATTTTATTTAAAAAAAATAACAAATCTTTACCGAAGACCACCCTTCGCTGGCAACTGACACCAGACTCTTCTGTGGTCAACCCCTGATAAGTTGAGAAAAGATGGTCTCTAATAAAAATTAGTTGGCTTATTTTTTTTAATAAAATATAAAGTAAATTAGTCATTTAACTTTAAATTTTAAAATCTCATCTCGAATCCTAACACTTTTTTAATATATTATTCACAATCTCAATTTAAAATTTATTAACTTTTAGATTGTTTTTCAAAAATTTTCCTTTTAAAATTCCATCTATACATTTATTTAAGTATTTCACACCAATCTCAATGCCTCAACGCTTATCACACTATCGTAGTGATTTCATGCCATTTGATCACCCCTATACTTTCTTGTGACTCTCTGACCCCTCAAGCCATAGCAGTTTGGTGATATCATAATTTTTTCTCACCACTTTGCTTATATTTTTATAGTTATTTTATAAAAAAATTGAAAATTTCCTAAAAGTAATTAAATGTTTAATTATATTTAATGCAATCATTTAACTAATTATTAACTTTTTTTTTGTTTGGTATAAACTAATTACCTACTAGTAATAGGATGCCATACCGCGTGACATACTTGGTGATAAGGGTGATCATAGAATAGGTCAAGATTGAGGTAACTTTATTATGTGTCATGTTTTAATATAGTATACGAGACGCAAAATATATCTCGTATCCTATTTTATTCTGAATTTATCCTGATTCTAACAGGACTAGGACGAGTTCAGGAAGGGACAGAAATTCTTGATCATATTTTTTTAAAACAAATATTATAATAAAATTATCTCAATAAATCATTCCATATAAAATACCACAACAACTTCCTCTAAATACTAACATTCTTCTATAATATAAAATAATAACTTATCTAGATAAAAGGAAAAAAATAACAATAAAGAAGAATAAATATATATATAAAAATATTTATAATTAAAAATATTTATATAAGAGTAGCGATTGATGAGATATGTGACTGTAAGTAAATAAAATGTAAAAAAAGAGATATGAAGAGTTTAAAATGAATGGGTAAAATAAAAAAAATAAGAAAATAAAATATATTTTTTTATAAAAATAAATTGAGATTAATACGAGACAAAAATTTTAAAAATCAAGTCGATATCTATTTTATCCTCTTGTTTTCATAATTTTTTATTTCAATCTTTCTGAGCACGAGGCAGACTATCTCAAAATCATCGTAATTGAATTAGAACACCTAGAATAGTACTGGTTTGGACACTTCTTGGTGATTCAAAATTCCGTTCTCAATGAAATATATTAATCCCTTCATGTTCTGAACTTGCCTTTTTTAATTTAATATATATATAGTAATTAGTAGTACTTCATTTGCAGCTTTTTTAATATTTTGAGTGAGAAACCTCATAGATTTTGTCCTTACTAGCTTTGTGGGCGCCTCTCTCTCTCCCCATCTCTCTATGCTCTTGAACTTCAAATCGCCGAGTTACATAAAAAAACGACAACTTCCTTTGACACCTGTCGTCTTCCTCTGCCAAAGCTGCGACTTTCCTATGTCACATTGAGATTCGACAGTGACTCTTCCTCCTCTCTCTTACCTCTTCCCCTCCAATGCGCGCAGCTTGTTTTCTCACTCCAAAAACAGTGTCTTCGAGAGGGAAGAACAAGAGCTTCAACAAGATTCCATGGCGTCTCTGACTCCCGGGGTACTGTCCAAGCTTCTGGAGAACGCCGGAAACAAGAATGTGAGGGTCACCAGCGAGCACCGTTCTGCTCTGCTTCAGGTGATCGAGATTGTACCCTGTTTCGCCGGAGGGGACGATCCGTGGCAGAGCAGAGGATACTTCCTTAAAGTTTCCGACTCCAAGCACGCTGCTTACGTTTCCATTTCCGACGAGGATGTGGATTTGATTTACAGCGACAAGATCCAACTGGGTCAGTTCGTTTACGTTAATCGCCTCGACCTCGATTCTGCTTCCCCTGTTCCCGTTCTTTCCGGCTTGAAACCTGTTCCAAACAGAAGGCCCTGTGTTGGGAATCCTTTAGATTTGAACTCAAGTGACTCCCTTACTATGACTTCAAATCTCGATTTCAGAAAACCCAAGAAAGGAAGCAAGAATAAAGTGAAGAAAATGGTGGGTATTGATGAGATTAAGGTGAAATCCAAACAAGGTTCGGCATTGAAGAACAATGGTTCGGAGATGAGGAGGTTGAGTTTGGATTCGGCTAGAAGGGCTTGGGATCAGAGTCCTGGGACTCCCACCTCACGATTCAAATCGAAATCTACCTCGACTTCATCCAATGTGCGTTTCTTTCTTTGTCTTCCTTCTCTTCCTCATCTTTCTATCTGAAAAAATGAAAGCTTTTTCTTTTTTACCTTTTGCTTTCTCTGTTGCCATGGTGGTGTTACTCTGTTTCTCTTTGGGAAAGTACTGCTTGAAGTGAAAGGTTTTGCTTAACTTCGAGAATTACTTTCGCTACAGTGGTTAACCCCCAAGGATTTCACTTGTTATAAACAATTGTTTCAGATATTGCTATTGGTGATGATTGAGGGCCCTCACCAGTCTCTTGGTTTTAAAATTTTTACGTGTCCATGGGGCCATGTGAACAGATTATCACAAGCTTTTAATGATTATTATTTACTAAGTACATTGTATGAGGAAAATGCTGCAAAAGAGAAAATGACTGAACGCATCATGAAGAGCATGCCAGACACAATTTTCCTTAGAAGTTAGAAATCATCCTAGAAAATATTTTTATATCTCTTCATAGTTGATTTGGCTTACACATTATTGGATCTACCCAAAAATCTCGGAGTACAGTATCAAGTTTATTGCCCCATGCAGCATTTCATCAATGTGTGGGCTCTTTGATGTCTCTTTATAGGCCCTTGGGTTGTTGTGTAATAATAGTGCTTGTTTTTGGCAAAAGGCTGTTAAGATTTTGGATGATTGATATCAAGTTCTTCTATAAATTTATGACTTGTCAGCGAACTATTTATAGTGTCAATTAAGTAGGTTGAATTGCACAAAATGCCAATGTGCGGTGTTCTTTTTTTGATGTTCTTATTAACTAAGATCTAACGAATTTACTTGAGTCTTGCCCTTGTTTTTTGTGGAGCTTATGAATTGGATATTGCTGTAGGTGATTGACAAGAAGGCTTCTGTTAAAAATGATTCTCCACTCAAGTCTCTAACCCCAACTATCTCACCTTTAAAGAACAAAAATGAGAACTTTTCTCCAAAATTGACTAGTACGCCTCAGCAAAAAGGTACCAAGTTATCGCCTTGTGCGGGTATTGTTCGTGGCAATCTTGTTAAGGTGCCGCTCAATACCAACTCTCACTTTGATCCATCTTCAACTTGGGATATCCTTCCTCCTGTTCTATGTAACCTTGGAAAGGTATGGAATCCCACTTCTTGCTGCAAACTACCATATTTTAACTCCTTATGGTTCATACTTTTTAACTGCATTTTCTTCACTTTCCAGAAAGTTGCAAGTCATAGGAACATTACCTTTTTGGCTGCTGTTCGTGCCCTTGAAGAAGCTTCAGCTGCAGACACTGTGATCCAATGCATGTGGTATGTTTTTGCATGATTCTTAGCCTCCTTTTTGTGGTTCCTGCATGTTATTGGTAAGATTGTATCTTCATTATATCCGGTTGTTTCACTTATTTCATGAGGGTATTCATTTTCAATTCACTTGGATGGTTGTTAAAATCATCTGTTAAAGTTGATCTAACTGGAAGGAAATTTGTCAGTTTGGTCTACTTTCTTTGCTTCATCTTATTCCTTCCTTGGTTTTATAATTTCATCCGCTAAAATAACCAAGTTTTCTTTATCAGTGTCTTTACGGAACTCTGTCAGTCTTCCCAGACACTTTCTGCTGGATCACGTGTGGAAAAGTTTTTGGACCTTCATCTGAATTTGCAGAGGGCAACAATGGTGCTTGATTCTTTACTAATCCCAACCCCTAAGAAAAAGCCAAGCGAAGATGTGGTGTTGTGCAAAGCTCCCACTAACAAGAATGCTATGACTTGGGTACAAGCTGCCTTGCAAACTAATCTTTCCAAGTTCAATCTTTTCGGGACACAATCAAAAGTGGAGTCTTTAAATGGAGAGAAATGTCATTATGTTGTCATTGAGGATGCTCGCGATGAAATGAACACCGAAAACAACACTTGTCAGACCAAGCAGAAGCCTAATAATACAACTGTTAAAAGAGTTCCTTCTTCAAAGAGGCATCTCCAAGTAGCCAAGGACAAGGATACTGAAAAGGTGGATCAAGGGAGAGAAAGCAGACTGAAAGACACAGCAAGTTTGGCCGAGAAACTACTCGTGACTTCCCGGGAATGGTTTATGAAGTACTTGGAGGATTCTTTGGAAAGTGGATTTGGGTTAAGAAGTGAGGAAGGAAGGAGTGAAATAGCATGCCTTCTTGGACAGCTCAAGAAGGTTAATCATTGGTTAGATGCTTTGGTTGGTGGAGGAGACAAGGTTGATTGTAGGGTAGAAAACCTAAGGAAAAGTTTATATGGATTTCTGTTAGAGCATGTTAATTCTGCCGTTGCCTCTGGCAAGTAATAGGAAAATGTCCAAGAATCACAGATTACTGACATAGATAGATAAGATGGTGTGAAACAGCTTCTGCAACATGACCAATTATGTAGTATATCAGATATGAATATGAGACAGTGTAGCATTTAAAGAATTGGTGCTTCATGAAGAGCACTTATTGGACAAATTGGAAATAGTGTTCTCATCTGACACACTACGTATTTCTGACATTTGGCACTAATAGGGAGTGTTCAGTTTTCATCCGAGGATGTATCTGTGTCCTTGTTCATACGGCTAATCTAATCTAATCTCATCGGGCAACCTATGTTTTTGCCCAAGAGTTTTTTTTTTCCTGGAGCTGTATTCTGATCATGTGTATAACTATTATTAAACATACTTTAGCTGTAGTCTCTGGCTGGAGTATGAATTATTCCCTCTATTTGCAGTTGTTTATTGTCCGGGTTTTCCCCTTCCAATTCAGTCCCATGCCAGATTTTTGAAAGTGATTGGATTAATTTATTTATGTAATCAAAAGTTACCCAAGAATCTCTTGATTTCATTGAGCACTGCCAAGTTTAAAATAAGAAGCTACAAGGAACATAGAAGCCAATCCAAGCACTATTTCATATTTTAAAGAGGAGGAAGTGTGTGGAATCTGTGTTGGAGGAGGAAGTTGATGATCTGTGTGGTGCTGTCTTCTCAGCAGATTTTTGCAAGGATTTCATTCCTCTGCATGATTTCATGTGCTTATGCATTTTCTCTGGCCTGAACTTCTTTCCACATTGCCTGCAATCATCATATCAACTTCAAAATTATGCTTGAAAGAGATATTTTAGTTGCTATTAAATTAATTCAAGCATTATTTTTTTTTGATACAATTCAAGCATTATTTTTATTCACATAGAAAAGTCAACTTGCTTCTTGAGTCTGACTTTGAATAAGCTTATGCCACTTGTCATATTCTGCAGGAAAGCGATTCTGCCTTTGTTTGTTCTAGTTGCTCACATGTTGTATCCTAATCTTATATCACCTTCTTCCACTAGTCAGTGGTCATCCTATTATCCCCCACTAAAATCACCATAATTTGCAGCATAATTATTCGTTGACTGAATTTGATTTAGATTTTGGCACTCAAACCTGCCATCATTTTTTAATTTACTTTGACCTAAACCAATATCTCACAAGTTTTAAGTTCTGATGACTTATAGTAAACAGTCATTATTTTATTCAAGATAAAGTATATTTTGGAGGTTTAAAATAAAAATATAAAAACATTGAATGACTAAATTGAGAAAAAATTGAGAAATGAACTATCTTTGAAGAACAAAAACTATCAACAAAATTATTTGAAGAGAGGTCAACATGTTTAGTGACTTACGAGCATGTTGGTCCACCAAATGGTTTGGGATGATTTTTATTAATGAACTCGCCTGACTTCTTCTTGTTCTTGTTTGTTTCACCCCCATCATAGCTTCTTCTGCTAAAAACGAAGTTCAACTCATCAAATCACACAATTTCTCTTCTTACTAAGAGATAATCACAGAAAAAAATTACAATGTTTCATAAAATAAGGCACATGGTCCCACATAACTCATTAAAAAAAACATTCAGGCAAATAATTAATACATAATAAAAAACCCTACTTTAAGACAAATATCGAAAATCAATATACTAGTCAAAGAAGACATCCAATTGGCTATGTCTATGTATATTGACACAGATACTGATTTACAAGATCATGAGATTAAGTGTTTGTTTAGTTCTCTTAGAAACAAAATATGTTGAGCAAAATATTAATAATTTTTTTAAAATAACTCAATAAAAAATGGACTTTGAATTTTTTATGGCTTGTAATTTTCTCACCTGGCTCCATATTGCTGATGTTTCTGATGACTCCAGGAATATGCAAAGCCCCTGGCTGATCCTCCCAATTTATCCGCTTTACAAATCTCAGAACTAAGTTCACCATTAGACTCGTTTGATTCTTTTTTGTTCAACATGACTAGAACTGCATCGTTGACATCCGCATTCCCACATGTAATCAAGTTGCGAAACATAAAAGAACCCTTAGTTGAATAGCTTCTGCACTTTTCAAAAGAGAATTTTGAAGATGAAGATGATGACGACGATGACGTAGAGAAGGACGAATCATCAGGTGAATCGGTTTTGTTATTATTGTTCATCATCTCATCTTTTGTCATATGTTTCGCACTCTTGTTATTCAACATATTTTGATACAAAGGAGGAGGCAAATTGTAATTATCATTCAAACTCTTAGATCTTTGATCATCTGGGTTCTGTTTATCATCAACCTCGTTCCTTTCAAACTTAGAACAACCATATTCATCAGTTAAGGTTGACCTATCAGATTCCTGGCTGATTTCAGATGATACTTTCCTAGGAGTATCATTTGCTGAATCTGGGTATGTTTGAATATTTGGTTCTTCAGTCAAACATTGTTGCTGCTTTGACATGGAAGCTTTCTTCTCAAAACCACCAAGGGAACCAGTTTCTGCATAATCCAATACAATTTCATTTTTGGAAACACTATGGAGGAAAAAACTTTTCTGGGTTTGTAAACATCATGGGTGGCCATACTTGATAAATTAAAAGTGAGGAAAGAGTAATAATTAATTATAGTTACTAGAGAAGTAAATACCCAGTAGGGTAGGGTTGATTTGTGATCCTTTGAGGACGTATTCATTGTCAGATATGGGGGTGATAAGGTCGTCATCGAACAAATCTTGCCACACATAACTAGCCTTGTACCTCCTGGCCAATTAATATAGGTCAGTTACAAATTGATAGCTGAAATAGAAAGATGGATTGGTGGAGAAGAAAAAGAGAAACACAACAAGCCACTAGCTTGATCCTCTCCTAACATGGGTACAATCACACAGTTAGTTTGGGACAACTCAGATAAATAAATACGTACCAGCTCATTCTTCTGGTGAGCTGAAATTATACCAGAGAATTATCAAGGGAGAAAAGATTTTAGAGCAAAACTATATTTTGGCCTTTAAAAAATTATCCTAATAATATCAATTGTATAGAAGGCTAAAACGGAATTAAGTGAAGAAAAAAGGAAAATGGACAAAGAATTGAGCTGTGGGTGGGATTGAACCTTTTATAGGACCAAGAAAAAGCTTCTGGCAAGTCCTTTCCTCTCAATTCACCAAGCCACCTCTTAATATCTGTTTAAACCAAAGAAAATCCAGGAAGAAACAAAAGAACTATGGCTATTTTCAGAAGCAGATGAAGGTGAAGTGTATGACCAGACTAAATATGAATCATAAGTTGAAAACCACAATAAGGCTATTTTCAGAAAACAGAGAAGGCTGAAATGAAAGAGAGAAAACAGGGGAAAACATGAACTGAAAACAAAAAGCTACCTCGGAGATAGACTCCATTACGAGCAAGATGATGAACACGAATGAGATGAGGATGCTCAATACGACCACCCAATCTACTGAGGAAGTAGATGATATGAAGTCTCCGAATCTCTCCTCCAGTAGGAGCTTTGGCTGCTCCTTCCATGCCTAACCTCTCTTTTCTTTGTGTTTGCTGCAATATAACAAACACCTTCTAAACACAATAAAAAGTTTCTCTTCTTTTCAGGCACACGATTAAGAATTAACAACCCCTTTTGTTATTACTTAATCATCTTGCATCCATCCAAAATATAATATTAAAAGAAAACATAGAAAGCTGCTACGACAATATAGAACAACAGCCTCAAGAGAGATCTTTGTCTCTGTGCCGGCCCGCTCTACAAAAAGTAGACGATGATAACAGAACAGAAAGTGCCCTTGTTGTCTGATAACAAAATATTCAACTCATTACAACCCTGTAGCGTGAACATATTGCAGGCCTGCTGTCTAATACACAAGCGGGTCTGGGTTTTTATATGTGGAGGAAGGGGGGGGGTGTTGAGGGGTTGGAGGAGAGAGGCACTTGTCTGTATTTTAAGCAGAAAACAAGAACTACATTATAATATTCTGTGGAAAAAATAAAAGAAAAATGGGAATCATCGAGACAAGAGTTGAGTAGTAGTTACCAAGTGATTGGAATATTACTGTGGAAATGCAGTTACCTACTTTCTCCCCCTTTGTAGCAGAGAGAGAGAGAGAGAGAATTGACCAAGTTTTTGGAGGCTATAAAAGAGGAGGAAGAGAGAGGAGAAATCAGTATCTGGTTTCTCGAGATTGAACAAAGAATTCGTTAAGACATATTTATTATTATAATGTAATATGTAGAATATGGCCAGCTTTTTGGCCCAAATTATTATTATTCCCTAAAAAGTTCATTTCTTAACTACATTTTCTTAAAAGCTTCCATTTCCACTTTTATTAGGTTTAAATCTCGCTTTCTTCAAACGATTATATATATATAGTGTTACTTTTTTTTCCTTGCTTGGGCAAATGTTGTAGAGATGAGTCAGTTTAATTTTGGTTTATTCCATTTAAAGTTGTTACTATATATATAAATATTAATAAATAATCAATAAATATTATTTTAATTATAAAGGAGTTGACTTATAGTTTAAAAAAATTATAAATTCAAATTCGGTTACCAATATAAAAATCTTATTAATAATATACTCAGACCTTTTCACGCGTAATCAATTTACATCAAATTATCGACACTAAAGACTTTATATTATGCTCGTGATTTTGGCAACAATTTATGCCTATCATTCGCGTGGGCCAAATTGAAAAGTCAAACGAAAATAATACTTGGAAAAAGTATATAAACTTGGTATGAAATCGTTGGGGGGAAATGGATCTAACTAGTAATCAATAAGATATCATGTGAATTTCTATTGATAAAAAATATGGGATCACCAAGAAAACTCAGTTTGGAATATATTTTATTAAAACATTTGGATTTGAAATATTATGAACTCTTACTTTTAAAATGGGCATACATGAATATATGATCAACATTTAAGCCTTTATATGAAAAATTGTAGAAAAATTATTTAGTGTGTGTTTGAATAAGATTTTAGAAACGTATTTATAAAAAAAAATAGATTTATAGAAAAGGAATTTTGGAGAAGAGATTATAAAAAAAGTAATTTTAAATAAATGAGTGTTTAGATAGTTATTTTCAGAAATACTTTTATTATGGGTAAATTATAAAAAAGGGTGTGAGTATTAAATGAGGAGAAATAAGAGATAAGAGAAGAGAGTGTGTAAGAAAAAGTATAAGAGATGAGAGAGAGTGTAAGAAAAAGTATGAGAAATGGTGTAAGAAAAAATAGGGGTAATATAATAATTGGTTAGTTCATAAATTCTTTTACTGTTCTATAAGCTACTCTGACCAGCTTATCTAAAACTTTGGTTTTAAACTATAATTTAGTCCAAAAGTCTGTTTGAACAAATATGACTGTTTAGCTTAAAATTTCTCTAAATTTAGATTTGACAATTTGCTAAATAGACCCTTAGACAGATAAAAAATGTAAGGAATAGTACATAGTAAAAGTTATTAACAAATATAAATCAAATTATCCGTTTAATTAGCACAATCATGTAATTAAATGAAGGCTGAAATTTCACATAAGAAAAATAGGGAATAAACTAGTCCAAGGAAATTCTTTTGATTAGCGTTTTGGTAATGAGATCAAAGATCCCTTCTTGGAATTTGACCTCAGAGTTTAAGAGATCCATGGCATTAATTTTGTCTTTTGTTGCCTTGTCCCTTCTATCTCCATATCACATCAAAATAATAAAAAAATGTATAAAAAATGGGAAAATTTAGTAAATTTTCAAAAAATCTCTCATATTAAAATTTATTATCTAAAAATACATAAGAACCTAAATTTTTAATTGAGTATAACTCTTTTTCAATTGTATGATATCACAGTTAAAAAAAAGTTGCCCCTACTAAAAATATGTTACTTTTGGATCCTTAACAAATTCTATATAAATTTAAACAATAAATTTTCTAATTAGAAAATTTTTAACAATTTTTTTAAAAAAATGTTTTCATTTATGAAATTCATTCTTATATCCTTATCATGGTTATCCTTTGGATCCATTTATTATAAGCATTTTATATGGACTTCAATACATTTTTAAAGTTGGCTATTTTCTTTTACTTCCAAATGTCAATTTTTTAAAATATTTTTTAACTAACTAAACAACCTCCTAATATTTATTACCATCTATTTAAAAGAGTTGATAGTTAGAGGATAGGGAGAGTTTGAATGTGGTTGCAATTTGAGATATTGGTTTAAAGTTGAATTAAATTTGAGAAGATGGAGTTGATAATTGTCTTGTTTTTAGAGTTAAGTATTACTGAGTGATGGATCATTAGTTTGAACATCACAATCAAATTAAAGAGTTTGTTTATGATTGGTGAAACTGATGATATTGAATGCTCACCTCTCAATTAAATAAATTTGACTCTCAAGTTTGCAAGACCATATATATATATATATAGTTTTAAGCAATGGTATATTGTTGGCAAAAAAGAAAGGAAAACATGTATTGATGGGATAATTGTTTAAATAAATTCATACACCCCTTATGTAATTAATTAACAACAATGTATGGAAACACAAATTTAAGGAAAAAATTATTTTTTATGTCTATTATTAAAATTATAAGCACGAAAAATATCATTTCTATGTTAGTTATGTGGTACTTTATACTATTAAATGAAAAGCAAATAGGATAGTTAGATTAGCCAAATGTAGGAGATTTGCGTATGCCTAGAATTATAATAGGTTTGATAGACGAAGCTTCTAAAGATCAAAGAAACTTTTGTCATTAGTGTATCAATATTTTATGTGGCAGCTCATGGCAAGACCAAAGGCTAGGTCAACCAATAATGGAAATTTTGCTGCCTGGTCTGACCAAGACAATTCACCAACCTATATTCAATTCAAGGCATTAGTCAATTTAGAGGTCAATAAAATTATTCAAGGGAAAAAATTTAGCATTTGATTTTATATATATGTCGTCTCTTCCTTTTATTTCATATATATATGGAATTTATAGTTTAATTTTTCTTCATTTACATACATGACCAATATATATATATATATATATATATATATATATATAATGATCTCAATCACTATCTCTCTGTTTGGGCTCTATGTACTGTCAACTTCATACTCCCTTTGTCTTTATTATAAAAATTAATTATTAACAATTTAAAACTGCCCTTGATGAAATTCATTAATCAAAAGAGATCGTGTAGTTAGCGATAAAGATATCAAAGAAAAGGACATTTAGATAAATCATCATACATTACATTAATGACCATATGAAATGTTCTTCTAAAAAAGTTCAGAATTAAGGAGTATATTAAAAATACTAATATTCATAACTATAATAGACCGTATTGAAAAATTATTGCATATGTTCAGTTCATCAAATTATAATAAATATAAGTAGATGTATAGAAAAGATATATAGTGTACGTAGTATATTCTCTTTAAGTTTAAATTTTTTTTTGGTATAAAAATTTTTAGAAGGGGTTAAACTCATTTATTATCTAAAGATAGGGTGAAGTCTTTCTTATTCTTAAATGATACAAATCAATTATCCATATGTATAAAATTAGATATCCAAAAATTAAGATGTCTCTAAAAAAGACTGGAATCACAGCAAAGCGTATTTTCTAAAGATTGAATATACTCTAAATAGCTATATATCTTATTTTTTGTCAGAATTCAACTAGCGCTTCTAGTTTGAATTTAGTGAAGTCACGGTGTTTTTCATTTATTAAAAAAATAGGCATATGAAGTTAAGAAGGCTTTTTCTTAGGCCAACAGAAACCTTAGCTTATGTATAATGTATATAAAAAGGTTAGGAAGGCTAATTTCACCTACTTTAAGGAATGTCAACTCCAAATGATCCATCATCAATGAACGCCTCCTCAAAAGAAGGTGGTGGGTGATCAAAGAAACAGAAATTCCCTCCAAGATTATGAGCCATGACCACTTCTCATTTCTCGATAACTTATAGGCCTAACAAAGTTATTGTGCACAACGAAAATATAAGAGATTTCATAATTTAGTATGTTGGAAAGAACACAGTGTAAGCTTAATTCCAATGCAGTTGTTTTTTTTTCAATACATAATTGATTTTCATAGTATGAAAGGAATGGAATTCATTAATTATACATTAGTATGAAATAATATCTATGAAAAAGTGGAAAAATGCATTGTATGATTTAGCAGAAGGATAGTTTGGACCTCTTCTTACTTTGAATTATATTATTTTCAATAAATTATCTTTTTTTTTAATCTTACTAAACATCATTTAATAAAATATTATATGTTCATTCTTAATTATGTATAACAAACATATATATGTAGCTTTTTCATACCAGTCTCCATTACATCTGCATTTAATGGTTAATATAATATACTATATATATTTGATTAATTCTTAACCGTGGATTTAAGACCATTATTCTCGTTGCAAAAGCAGTTGTCTCTTCCTACCAACTACAGCTGCATTGAGCTTGTGTATATATAGTTTTATATATATACACACACATGAGTGTACAAATAACTTGATTAATACGTGAAATCCGCCAGCCACCTTCCTATTTTTATTAATGACAACAAAACATACGCAAGCACTAATGACTTAGTGTTACATACAAGATTAAACCTACAACTCATCTAATTTTTATAGGCATATTGTATTATTTTATTAGAGGAAATAATATTTAAAATAATATTATCTATTAAATAAAGACACATATTTTAATAGTAATTTAAATTTTAATTCGTCATATTGTAAAAGATTAACTCGTTTTGTTGGGCTTAATGTTTCTTAGTAAAATTTAAATTTTGGAAAAATTCTCCTATTAAAAATATTTTTAGTGAGAATGTCCTAAATTAAAGTATCAATACTCCTTGTACAAAATTTGTAAAGTATTAATACCTTCTATATATAAAATTTTTTGCATCAATAAATTTTTTTAATAAAGGGCATTTTACTAATTTGCCTTACTTTTTTTGGTCTAAGGACTCAAACACTATTTCTTCCATACGTAAAATGGTTAATTTTGGTTGAAGTAATCGATTTCGGTTTTATTTTGAAAAAAAAAAAACATGATCAAAAGTAAGGCCTTAGGCCTAGGGTCTTTTTTTGGGGCGAACGGCCTATATATACTCTTTAACATTGAAAATTAAGACATAATTATTCAACCAAAATAATTAAGAGCATTTTTTAGTCTTTTTACAGATAAGGAAGATGCTTATATATCTAGAATATTTGGACAGAAACTAAAATAAATAAAATTAATTAAGACCATGATTAGGTCAACTAGAAACAGAAATAATCAAGAGGCAAACAATTCATCGACCAAAAGAAAATCTGCAGACAGATAATACTTGCTTTTATTGATATTTATTTATAAATAAATAAATAAACCCCAACAGAACTTGGGGAACAAAAAAATCTAACATGTGGAAATGTTGTGCGCTAAAACTAGATGATGTGATGCTGACCAAGTGATTAAGAACCAAGTCAACTACCAAGTTAGTTATTAATAGTTAAATATAGTTCAATCTAATTCCTACAGTTCTTAATGATTTTTTTTATCGTCTTTAACACAAGACTCTTTTTTACTAAATATTTTTCACTTTAGTTTTTTTCTTAATTAACCAAACAATCTCATAATTACTTTAAAACATTTTCTAATTAATAAAGTTTACTAATCATAATTTCAAAATTATTCATTAATGGTGTCATTTAGGAGGCAACCAATTAATACAATTCAGTTTGCAAGGGGAAAAAGCTATTTTACAATATCAAAAGTATTAAAAGGGTACAATGTGTGACCAAAATGAAAAAGGAATACATTGAAATACTGAATTAAAAATAAATTAAAATTACTCACATTTCCCTTAAAAAAACAGCAATAATTAACATAATGTTTCTCAAAAAGTGGGCATGCAAATGATTAATGCAATGCGACGACGAAGCCATGAGAGAGTTGAATTCAGCGTTCATCTCCGTTCCAACTTGTCTTCAACTTGGGTCCGGTGGGACCTTCTTCTCCGAACAACTCATTCGGCAAAGAATCCTGAAACTTCTGAAACCCAGATATCACATTCTCCGGCAACAACTTCTCTACCTTGTCCAGCTCCTCCTCTATCTTATAGCTTATCTTCGGGCCCCACTCCCTCCGATAATTCAGCCACGCCGGCTCCGTTATCGCCGACTCCAAATACTCCCCTGCAACCACTTCAAATCCCTTCCCTAAATCCACAAACTTCTCGCTCTTCTTTGTGTCGTTTCTTATCCCAATAGTGTTCGTTCCTTGAAGAACAAGCCCGGGTTTCGAGTACAACGCATGGCCGTTTAGGGAAGAATACGCGACGGGTTTGTTCTTACCGGGTTGGAATTCTAGCTCCGACGCGTCCACCCATTGGCCTCCGCTATGTTGGGAGAAGTAAACGCTCTTTAATCCGCCATTGAAGTTGCTTATTCTCAGGGTCACGTGTTCCCAGTCCCCTATGTGTTCGCCGATTTTCCCCAGTGGGATACTATTGATGACGACCACTTTGGCTCTTGAAGGACCATTAAATGGGTAGAAAATCCAGATGGAAATGTCTGTAAATGTTGCTCCGAACATTGGTTTTATGTGTAAGTAAGCTTGGAAGCTCTGTATATCTCCTCTTTTGACCCTTTCTTTGTTGATTTCATCTTCAGGAAGGTCTATCCAAAATGCTCCATCGTTCTCTCCTCCTTGAGGAAGGTTAGAACCAGATGGATCTATAGCTACAGGTTTTGACTCTTCACCTCTGGTATAGAGTAATGCTCCATTTGAGAAATACCAGTTGACAGAAGAAGGGAGATACTTTTCATCAGGATGAAGGTACATCAATGGAGCATAAGCTTCCATTAGTGCTTCAGCTTGGGGGAGATTAGGCATGGAAGAGAAGTCAAGTTTGGTGTTTTTCAAGCAAGGTAGAGAAAGAGTAGCGTTATTTCCTCCATTATTTTGAGCAAGGAAAGTACCAACAGCAACACCTGGATCTTTAACCGTTCTGTGGATTGGTCTTGTGTTGTAGACATTGAAGCCATTTGAGTCACTGCCGGTCTTGCCTGGTCCCCAAATCCATGAGTGTGTCTCAGTTTGGTAGGTGAGGTCTGATCTGACACACCGGATTCTGTCGAGGGAAGGCTTCTCCGGCGAGGTGCTGATGACATGGCCGACGGCTTTATAGCCATCAGGTGGTGTTGGTAACCAGACATAGCCTGTGTTCTCTTGCTTGATATCCAGAGACTTGCTGGTCCAAACCAGAGTGTAATCAACTGGTTTTGCTAGAGCTCCATTTTCAGAAGATGAATTTGGTTTGGCCACAAGAACCCATCCAAAGAGAGGCTTGTTGTTGGGTTGGGCATAGGAACCTAACATGGAGAATCCTTCAGGAACTGAAGCAGGTTCAAAGAAAGTAGCTCCAGCATTGCCAGGTCCTCCTTCAAAAGCGGTCCAAACTTTGTTGAAGCTTGAAACTTGAGCCACTTGCAGGTCCCCAAGATCAATGATTCCTCTGGCAAATCCATCACCTGGCACAGGAAGTAAGAACAATTAGGCCATTTCAACTCAAATTATGTTTTACAGAAATCTTGGAACTATATATACCAGAATAGGAAGAAGGAAAGAAAAAGTGAACCTTGGGGCCAAACTGGGATATCAGCAGGAAACTTGAATAGAGAGTCAATGGGAAGAACTTTTCTGTTACTCGAAGAAGACGAATTGTTGCCCATTGTTGAGTTTTATCTCAGAGGAGATAGAATCTGTATGGTGATTGGTGACAAGGCTACTTATGGCTTTGAATATATATAGATATATGTATATATATAGTGAAGCATATTCTTCTGAGAGATAGGGGATGATGAGGGTACAAAAGTCAACACGAAGATAATAATTCATTAAAAAAAGCAAATTACAACTAGAAACCAATGAAAACGTGGAAATTGCTATTTTTTTTTGTAGAAGAGTGTTCCCATTACGAAACATCCTGTTGTGCTTCCAAGTCCAGCATTATTTCCCAAGGGAACTTCATCCCTTAATTATTCTATGACTAAACTTGTTTACATTGGTGTCTGTCTAATATTGACTCCTATTTATCCTCTCTAATCCCTTTTCAATCCATTTTCTCTCTCATCCGTTATCCTAATAAATAAAAATATATTTAAAAAATAAATTATATTTAACATATTTATTAATTTTAACTAATACTCTAAGAATTGAAGGGAGTAATTAATTAATTAAGCTGAACATGTCAATAAGAATAGGGTTATATATCTATATAATACATGCAAGTATACGTACGTTACTTGTGGTGTACGAGCATTTCGTTGCTGTGACATATAAATAAATAATAATAATAATAAAATCCTATTAATGGAGAATTAGGTTTAATTTCTTCTAACTTTTGTGAATGTGATTATAATTTGAGGATATAAATAATTGGATATTCCAACTTAATCCCCTTTATTTGTTTAATGGCAACAATTTCCACGTTGTATTGAATTTCGTAAATGGAGAGCGTGGATAAAGAAAACAAAAGACACGTGTGTGGAGGATATTAAGACAATTTAATTGCATATGGACCACATGCGTTTTTCATAATATGAGCTGCTGAGGCATCTTATAATTAATTTCTCAAGCTTCCATCCACGTCTTCTTCACCCAGCCTCGCCTGACAGTATTTCATTATTTTGTACGTACATTAAAAATGATAATTAACAAACACTCAAAACCTTTCTTTAATTAATTAATACTGGTGATTTGTAGTCAGGGTAACTATTTATAGTGACATTTAATAATTTTTTTAAATCATATTATTATATATCTAAATAATCAATTAATATGAATAGAGATTTTATAATATTTCTCTTAAAAGTGATATTCAAATACAATTTGACCACTTTATAATCTAATAAATATATTATTAAATTAATAATTGTCGGGGACCGAACAATGTGAAAACATATGATTTGAAGAAAGTAATCCATAGAATAATCCCATAAAAAATGATTATTGTATTACTTAATTTGTTTTTAAAATTCGTTGTTGCCATAACTATTTCATTAGTTTGACAATATTTTTAGTATGGAACGTGAAAGTTATTTTTTTTTATGTTTTATTTTTCATAATATTTTTATCTAAATAAGAACTTAAATGAAATGACATGTTTATATATTAACTTAATATCTTTTTTATTTTTATTTTTATTTTAGTGACATTAATGTTGTCGGGGATGATATGTATCTCATCTCCTGATTACCTTCTCTCAGAAAATTATATAAAATTGAATGAATAGATAAGGACAACAATGTACATATATGGGATCCTCCTATATATAAGTTTTTGGTATTTTTTGTTATATATAAAACAAAGCAAAGGTACGATGGATTTATTTAAATACAAGTTATAACAACGTAACCAATATATGTTGCAAGCATGGTGTTCATTTTTTTAATTAGGAAAAACAAATATACACAAATGCTAAATATGAAATGAGACCTTTTAGTGGGAATAAACTAATAATATATGTCACCTTTCTCTTTGTACAAGTTGCGCCATGTAATAAACTACAGTTAGTTTTAAGATTTATTTAATTAATTTAATTATATTAATTAATATAATATATTTTTAAAAATATTCTATATTTTTTTAATTTTATTGAATTATTATTAAGAAAATACTAATAAAAATTAAGATTAAAAATTATATTTAGAATTAAAATAAATTTTATAATTAATTAAGTATGAAGGAGTAATAAAAATAATAAATTTAGCATTGTGATTAGGGGTGCTCAAATTATCCCGTCCTGAGTTATCCTGACCTGGTCCCGAGCAATTTGAGACGGGTTTATCCCGTCCCATGAAGGGTCGAGACGAGACGAGTGTAAGGGTCGGGACGAGACGGGTTTTGGTCTGACCCTCGGGATTCCCATCCAGTCCCGAATATTTTTTTAAAAAAATAAAAAATATTTTTATTTTATTTATTTTTTATAAAAAATAAAAATAAAAAATGATATTAGTTATATCATATTATTTATTAGATGATTGTATTTTGCTCTTTCTTATATGTATTTATTTTTTTATAAATAAAATAATAACTTCAGTTGATGAAGTGAAAAAATTAAAAAAGTAATAGCATTTATAATATAATTAATTGTATTTATTATTTTAAGTTAATAATCATAATAAAGAGAATTTAATTTCTTCTATTATTTTTTGTGTTTTGATTATATGTTACTAATAGATATGATATATATAAAATATATAATAATTTAATTTTTAAAATAGAGTTTGGGAATTCTCGAAGCAATCCCAACCCATTTCAATCCTAAAAGAAACTAGGACATATTTAGGATAAGATGAGATACAGAACACATTTTATATCCTATATTCTTTTTTAAGATGGGACCAAAACAAGATTATCCTGTCCCATACTTTGCCCACCCTTAATTGTGATTAAGCTCAAAACAGAGATTCGTTAAAGCCCACAGAAATAGACATTGTGGAATATATTAGATATGATACAAAATTTTTGTTAAAATTTCCTATTATTCGTTTTAATTGAAACAAATTTTACGAGTTCTTCTATTAACAAACACACAGACACAATAAACTACAGTAATGGATGTCTCTTTGCTGGATCTCACATATCAAACAGACAACAATATTACAGAAAGATGAAGGTGAAAGGGAAAGATGATGAGGTAATAATATATTTTTATATTTGAAATCAATTTTAAAATGAAAAAACATAAAACAAAGCCACGGGTGTTGAATTCAGTCAGCGTTCATCTTCCCTCCAATTCGACTTGGGTCCCGTCGGACCTTCTTCTCCGACCAACTCTTTTGGTCGCAGCGATTCCACCAGTTTCTTCGGCAACACCTTCTGTATCTTGTACCTTATCTTCGGACCCCACTGCCACCCAAAATTCACCCACGCCGGCTCCCTTATCACCGACCCCAGATACTCCCCTGCAACCACCTCAAATCCTTTCCCCAAATCCACAACCTTTTCGCTATTCGCCGTATCGTTTCTTATCCCCGCTATACTTGCCCCTTGAAGAACTAGCCCAGGTTTTGAGTACATCGCATGGCCGTTCAGGGAAGAATACGCGACAGGTTTGTTCTTTCCAGGTTGGAATTCTAGCTCCGACGCGTCCACCCATTGGCCTCCGCTGTGTTGGGAGAAGTAAACGCTGTTTAATCCGCCATTGAAGTTGCTTATTCTCAGTGTCAGGTGCTCCCAGTCCCCCACGTGTTCGCCGATTTGCCCCAATGGGAACTTTGCGATGAATCCCAGTTTGGCTCTTGATGGGCAGTTGAATGGGTAGAAAACCCAGATGGCAATGTCTGTGAATGTTGCTCCAAACATTGGTTTTATGTTCATGTACGCTCGGAAGCTCTGTAAATCTCCTCTTTTGACCCTTTCTTTGTTGGTTTTGTCTTTAGGGAGGTCAATCCAGTAAGCTCCCTCGTTGTTCTCTCCTCGGGGAAGGACAGAGCCAAATTCATCAATGGCAACAGGTTCTGATTCTTTACCTCCGGCATATAGTAAGGCCCCATTTGTGAAATAGCACTCTACAGCAGAAGGCAGATACTTTTCTTCGGGATGAAGGTACATCAATGGAGCATAAGCTTTGATCAATGCTTCAGCTTGAGGAAGGTTAGGCATGGAGGAGAAGTTAAGGCATGGAGGAGAAGTTAAGTTTTTTGTTTTTCAAGCAAGGTAGAGAAAGAGTAGTATTACTTCCTCCATTTTGAGCAAGGAAAGTACCAACAGCGACACTTGGATCTTTGATCTTTCTGTAGCTTGGTCTTGTGTTGTAGACATTGAAGCCATTTGAGTCACTGGTCCTCTTACCTGATCCCCAAATCCACGAGTGTGTCTCAGTTTGGTCGGTGAGGTCAGACCTGACACACCGGATTCTGTCGAGGGAAGGCTTCTCCGGCGAGGTGGTGATGATATGGCCGACAGCATTATAGCCATCAGGGGGTGTTGGTAACCAGACATAGCCTGTGTTGTCTTGCTTGATATTCAAATACTTGCTGGTCCAGACCAGAGTGTAATCCACTGGTTTTGCTAGACCTCCATTTTCAGCAGATATATTTACTTTGGCCACAAGAACCCATCCAAAGAGAGGCTTGTTGTTGGGTTGGGCATAGGAACCTAACATGGAGAATCCTTCAGGAATTGAAGCTGGTTCAAAGAAAGAAGCCCCAGCATTGTCAGGTCCACCTTCAAAGTGGACCAAACTTTGTTGAAGCTTGAAACTTGAGTCACTTGCAGCTCCCCCAAATCAATTATTCCTCTGGCAAATCCATCACCTTGGGGCCAAACTGGGATATCAGAAGGAAGCTTGAATGGGATGTCAATGGGAAAAGATTTTCTTTTATTTGAAGAAGAAGACTGGTTCGCCATTGTTGATGAGTTTACTTTATTTCAGAGGAGGTTGATGAATTACCCTGTATGTACGGTGAACAGGGTTTATTGGCTCTTTATATATTTACACACACACACGGAAGTATATTTTTCACAGAAGTTCATGAGAAGAGGACGTTGCAAAGTCAACGCATGAAGGTTAAAGTTGCAAACAACAACCATTAAAAACGTGGATTGAAGTTGCTCTGTTTTGTAGAAGAGTGTTCCCATTAGGGAACATCGTCTTGTGCTTCCAAGTCCAGCATCATTAATTCTATCAAGTAAACTTCATCACTTCATTATTCTATAACTAAACTTGTTTGCGTTGGTCTTTGTTTGGTTGATTAAATTAAAGCACAGCGAAGAAGAAATCACTTTTCCACAAAACAAATCGTGTCAATATAAGCTGAACGTGTGAAACAGTGACGGATTATATCTATTTTATACACCCTACCATACGCATGTTACTTGTGGTGTATTTCATACCCGTGACATATATAATAAAAAAAATTAATGGATAATTATGTTTTTTTGGTTTTAACGTCATTCTCATATAACTTGGAGGACATTAGACATTCCAATCTTAGAGATGAAGGTGGAGGGTGGGATAAAGAAATTGAATTTCCACGGAGTTTTGAATTTGGTGATGATGAAGGAAGATCAGGAGATATAAGAGAATCTCTAATTGCACGGACTGAATGTGTTTTGATATATGAGCGGCTTCTTAATTAAATTCTCTAGCTTCCATTGACATATCTCCTTCGCAGCCTTGCATGTCTTTATACATACCTTGATCTTAATAATTATAACAAAACAAACACTCAGAACCTTTTTTATGATTAATAATTTAATAACTTGGTGATTTGTAGGTGGGCCGGTGTTATGATTTAATGAAGATTATTAAAAACTGTGAAAGAGGTGAAACAAACTAACAATGGTTGAATTAGACGAGCATTCTATTTATCAATTCTAACTAATTGGCATCCTTCTCTTTAAGATAAATTAAATTAAATATTGATAGAGCTCTTATTATAATTAATAGTAGGTCTGATTGTGGAGAAGTTATTTGAGATTAATAAGAAAGTTGGGTAGTAGGATACACAAGTTTTATCCATTCTTATTTTTTTTAAGTTGTCAACTCAATTTATCAAAACTTTATCCCTACTACATCCATATTCAACCCAAATTTGAGTCTCTTAACAAGAATTTTCTGCATACGTCAAGACTCAAATTTGAGACATCGCTTAAGCGATACCGAGCCACTTACCACTCGAATCAACCCCTATTAGTAAGTTTTCTTCATTATTGTACTGTTATTAAAGCTAAACAGTGGATAATTTACAGAAGATTAAAGTTAGCTTCGAATATGAGATTTAAGAAAATTATTTTAGAATCTAATACTAAAAAAATGTGGTAGATATACTATTGAATTTAAAAAATAATAGGTCCAATTTATTAATATCACAGATATATAATTTTATAAAATTATTTTAAGAATTGAAGATATATACGTATATCTAAAAAAATAAAATAAACTTATAAATGCGTTGGTTGGTAAGGAACAGGTCAAATAATAATCCAGCGAATAATCCCATTTCATTTAGTAGGATTCAGAGAACCAAATTATTTTCATATAAAAAGATTTCAAAATGGATTTTAGCCCTCTATCCTATGTTCTGTTCAGCCAAGACAATCATCAACTCTTTAGATTCCTCGCTGTCAGGAGTCAAGTTCTTTCTCTCTGTTTCTCTGTCTTTTTCTGGCGCCACTGGAGTTGAAGTTCAGTTTTTTTGGATGAAGGAATAGATTTCATCAGAAATTACAATGCTACTAACACTAAGATGGGTTTCAATCTAACTGTAATCACAGACACTTCCCCTATACTTGACTTCTGTTGCTAATAGTCCCCTGCACATTTTTCATATTAACAATCTTAGACAACTACGCCATTGTCCAAGCACCATGATCATAATTCATAAATACAACACTGTCACCAATATAATCCTCTAACTATTACCCTTACGCCACCCCGCCACCCCCCCCCCCCCCTCTTAAAAAATATATAATTCCATAAATAAACCAGCTTTAAAGCTTGTAACTGCAAGGCCCTACATATAATGTTCAAGCTTCATCGCCGTTCCAGTTTCTCTTCACCTTCGGACTTGTGGGTCCTTCCTCTCCGAACACTTCATTGGGCAATCCACTTACTATCTTCTCGAACGCGGATTTCAGCCTTCCCAGCAAAAATTTCTCTGCTTTCTTTATCTCCTCCTCTGTGTTGTAAGTTACTTTCGGACCCCATTGCCTGAAGTAGTTCAGCCATGGCGGCTCTACCACCACTTCAGGCCCCAAATACTCTGCAGATATTACCTCAAATCTTGACCCCAAGTCCGCTACCATATTGCTCTTGTCAGTGTCGTTTCTGATTCCGATTCCGTTATTCCCCTGCAATACAAGTCCGGATTTTGCGTACATGGCGTGCCCGTGTAAGGAAGAATACGCCACAGGTTTGTTGCCGTTTTGGTATTCTAGCTGGGAGGCATCGACCCAGGTGCCTCCACTGTGTTCTGAGAAGTAGATTTGATATAGTTGGCCATTGAAATTGCTTATTCTTAGGGTCACATGCTCCCAGTCCCCCACGTGTTCGCCAATTTTCCCCAACGAGACATTGATGAATTCTACTTTTGCTCTTGCTGGTCCATTGAAAGGGTAGAATATCCACATGACTATGTCTGTGAATGTTTCTCCCAGCATGGGTTTTACGTGTACATATGCATGGAAGCTCTCTAGATTCCCTTTTTTCACTCTTTCCTTGTTAGCTTGATCAGCAGGCAGGTCTAACCAATAGGCACCATCATTGTTGGGATCTTTAGGGAGGTTAGTGCCGTTTGGTTGTACAGGGACAGGTTTTGATTCTTCTCCTTTCTTGTATAACAATGCTCCATTTGCAAAATACCAGTTCACAGAGGAAGGCAGATATTGTTCATCAGGATGCAAGTACATTACTGGAGAGTAAGCTTGGATTATTGCCTCTATTTGATGTAGATTAGGCATAGAGATTGAGTTATCATTCGTGTTCTTCAAGCATGCAATAGAGAGAGGGGTGGTGGTTCCTCCATTTTGAACAATGAAGGTTCCTACACGAACACCTTGAGCTGTATTTCCCCTGTTGCTTGGTCTTGCATCATAGACATTTAGTCCATTGGGGTCAGAGTTCTTGCCTGGTCCCCAAATCCATGAGTATGTCTCGGGTTGGTCGGTGAGGTCAGATCGTATGCACCGGATTCTGTCAAGGGAAGGCTTTTCCGGGGAGGTTGTGACTACATGGCCTACAGCTTTGTAGCCATCAGGGGCTATTGGTAGCCAAATATAACCAGGGCCATTTTGCTTGAGGTTCAGAGAATTGCTGCTCCATATCAGTTTATAATCAAGTGGAGCTTTTAGAGATGCATTGCTGGGTGGAGAGTTATCTTTCGCCACAAGAACCCATCCAAAAAGAGGCTTGTTGTTGGGTTGGCTGTAGAAACCTAACATGGAGAATCCTTCAGGTATTGCTGTTGGCTCAAAAAAGGTTGCCCCAGCATTATCCGGTCCACCTTCAAAAGTGGCCCAAATTTTGTTGAATGTTGAAACTTGAGAAACTTGCAATCCACCTAGATCAATGATTCCAGTTGCAAATCCTTTACCTGTATGGAACCATTCAAAAACTAAAACGAGAGCCAACAGGAAAGAGGAGCAAGGAAAAACTCCATTTTGTTCCAGAGACAAGAAGAAAAGCACACCTGGTGGCAGAACTGGTGGAGCGGCAGGAAGCTTGAATGTGGTCTCAATGGCCGGAGGTTGAGGTTTCTTTTTCTTGAACAGACCACGCACTGCCACAGAAGAAGAGATTGTGGGATAATTTCCCATGGATTAATTCAGAGGAATCAGAGTATGATGAATAGGGATGTATAATAAAAGCGGAGGATTTTGCAAAAAAAAGCAGCCTGTGACTTTGATGAAAAATGTAAGGCAGAAAAAGATTCAGAAAACAAACATATATAAAAGAACAATACAAGGTTGTCTCTTGTAAGGAAGCCAGTTTGGCTAAATAGTTATGCTTCTAGTTTTCATCCTTGTTTAAGTTCCCTTCCACACCAAGTTATTATACTCATTTAGTAATTAAGAGTCGCTCTCCTTCTCCTATTTTCATTCAGGTCAGACGCACTTTTAAATGAGCTTTTTAATGACATGTTTATATATATGTAGCTTTCTGTAAATAAAATTTATATAAAAGTTGCTCGCACCTAACATGCTTACATGACATAAAGAGCATACAAATGAGCACGAGTAACTCTGTTTTGAGGCAAGTACCAGGTCCTTCCTCCCCCTCCCCTGTTTCTTGCAGGAAGCTAAATGATGGAGACTGAAAGAGTATTAACATTGTTATTGATAATTGATAATATTGGTTATCATCAAGGTATATTCTTTCATCAGGCTTAGGAAAAGCATGGGGTAAAGGAATATCCTTGCCATGTGGAGCTGACCTTGGTGTCGTAAATTTCACGTTTGCTACGTCATTTATTAAATATGCCCAAGAAATAACCATAAACAATTATGCTGGAGCCTCTCAAATTAGAACTTTATGTTGGCTAATATAGTTAAAAGTTACACACTTCCTGGGGACGATACCAGGGTATGCCTAGAAAGTTTTAACAGGATGATATACAAACAAGAAATTCGGCATGCAAATGTCACGGTATCTGGGCCTAATTATTTACATAATGTCTATGATTGAATAGAAATTTTCAAAATTTATCACTTTGATTAGGACACTATGCCGACCATTTTCACTCGTTTTCGTGACTTAATCATGGATGGGGACCCATAATTAGATGAGTTTAGATGTTTAAAAATGCAATATTTACAGTTTACAAATGTTATGAAAAAGAATAGTACAGGGAGTAAGTTTTTTTTCCTGATTTTTTATTTATATTTTATTCTAAAGAATCTGATTAAAAATAAAAATATTATTCAAAAAAATGTATACATGATTAAATGTAGTCAACATGTCCTTGTCATAAATATTACTCTCTTGAACCGTCCTCGTCCTCGTCAATAAATACCAGTCCGTCGTGCATGCAGGTGGTTCAGTGTTGATTTAGATTTTGATGTAACTAATTAATTTTGTATTCAAAATAAATCAAATTTAAAATTTAATTTTGGGACTCAAGCTATCGTCTTCCTTGAGTACTCACTCATGTTGGAGTCTCTCCATTAGAACTAAAATGAGAAAAATTCAAATTTTAAACCCACTAATTTAGCTAAAATACTTTACTTAATTTAACAAATGAATCAAAACTAAATTTGAGTTTTTAAAGAATCGATCTGAAATGTGGAAGCATGAAAAAGAAGCACCAAAGAATGGCGTTCCCCTTGAAATAAATTTTAAATCTTAAATTAATCTGAAAAAATAAAGCTAGCATGGTTTGCTGTCCCTCCTTTTTCTTCTGCAAACCTCTTTTTCTGAACTTACATAAAAAAAAAAAAAAAAAGTTGCAGGGCAATTAAGATTCAATACTATTTATATAGAAGCAGAAACTGACAAAAAGAAGGAAATCATCCAAAAGTTTTGTGGGAAACTATATAATTTTCTCTTTACTGATTTTTGTACTCGTCTCCAGAAATCTGAATCTATCGTCATCAGAGAACAGCAAAGAGGAAGAACATTGTGAAAGAAACCAAAGAAAAAGGAAGTTAATGTGGACGGAAACTCACATGAAAACCGTTCCACCGGAGCAGCTTCGAGAACCACTATTTGCGCATATGCGAACAGAAGCGCGACGAACACGAACTCCGCCACGCGAATCATTCTGGGATTGTGGCTGTATCACAGATCTGCGAAATCGGAGGCTCCGGCGGCCAACGTGAAGGGCGGGAGAGGCGGCAAGTGAAAATGGGAAGAGAAGCGGAGAAATCAATGGGAAGTGGAGGAAACAATGAGAAGGAGATATTTAGGTATGCTTTTTGGTTTATGTTGCTTGACCAATCATATGCTCTGCCTCTCTGCCTCTCTGCCCCTGTCTGTGTGTGTGTCTCTCTCTCTCTGTTCAACTTTGTTTAATGTCTATCAGCCTAAAAGCTAAATGCAATTGTGTAGTCCCTCTCTCTCTCTCTGTCTTCAAACTTGCTGGGGAGACTGGTTTTTATTTTTCTCTGTTCTCTTTTTCTTTAATGTGTAGTTCGTGAATGAACAGTTGCAGCAACACTGGAGGAATCAAAACCAACCCTCGTCCTCCTCCTTTCAAGGATCAATAGAAGAATATTTGTTCGTTTTCATATGATTTGTTTATATTAAATTAAAAAAAAAATGTGTGTGTGGGGGGGGGGGGTGACCAATAAGTACATAGTGTGGAATAAATGAAGGAGCTAATTAATTAATTAATTAATTAATATTTTAATATAGAGAGAGAGAGAGGGGGGGTGAGGGATTAGGGTGGTGGGGAAGTGGAGGATGAGCAAGTGCCATACTGGATGGCACCAAACGAGAATGGAGTGTACGATGAAGAGATACAGATATGGAAGAAATTATAATATACAATGGGAAGAGAAGACCATGATTACTAAATTTAATACTCCTATTCTTCTTAATGACAATTTTTTTTCAATTTTTAATATAAAAATTAATTATTTTTTATAAATGAATAATGATTAAATTATATTACTCAATATAAAATTATATTCTATACATATTAATCTATTTAAATTAATTAATTATTTTTTATATTAATTATAAATAATTTATTTATTTAATTTTATTTAGATTTAATATATTTAAAACATTAAATAATTCTTATATTAAAAAAAATATTGAAACATGGTTGATAAAACCAATGCTATAATAAAGTGGGGTCCATTAAAACATGAGGGTGATGATGATTATATGGTCCACCGACTGACCACCCTTCGGCAGAAAAGGCGCCAATTTGCTCAAGCTTATAAACCCTCATTGTCTTCTATTTTTAATAAAAATTTATAGAAAGAATTAAATTTATTTATAGAATAAATTAAAATCTTTTTTTAGATAATATTAATATTAAGTAGAATAAGTTATCAATTATCTTCAATTATAAATTTAGATACTTAAAAAATAAAATATCTTCTTAAATATTATAATTAAAATTATAATAAAATAATACTCTTTAAAAATATTTTTCATTTCATCAACTAAATCCTGATGGGTCTTTATCTTCGTCTTTATTCACACCTTACATCCCTCCTCCATTAATTCCTTCATGTGGATCGGGTCCTTTGGTTTGTTTGTTTTTTTTTGTTACAATCCTTTTGTGTGTGTTTTTTTGGTGAATTGTGAATTGTGATTCATCTGGGCCCAATATTAATCCGGTTTTCATTTAGGCAAGACTGAGCCTGTACCAGCTGTGGGCTGATCCATTAAAACAATATTTTTAAAAATAATTTTAGATAATTCTGTAAAAAGAAGTTTAACATAAAAATACTTTTAAAACCATAAGAATTATTTAGAGGTTTTCAAAACAAGCTCTTAGTCTATGTTGGAAAAAAACTAATTACTCATTTTGATAATGAATATAAGTCATTTATAGTTAGCTCACACACACACACACACACACACACACACACACACACACACATATATATCAATAATTAAAAGTATTAGATCTATCATAAAATTCAAATAATTTTTAATATTATCCTTATTTTATATACTAAATATTAAAATCATACTAATTGTTACTCTTTTATTACCCTATAATAGGGTTGAAGGGAATACTTATCATTGTTAGGCCTTTCATACACTCTAAAGTCCAATGATAATATAAAATTAGCTCATGATGGGGTGCCCCATTATTCAAACAAACATTAATAGAAAAAGAAAAAGAAAATCAAGCACCTAACTTAACTAATCCCTAGAAATTAACACTATAATATGAATGCAAAGAATGCATTGATTAAAAAGGCAATGCTTTAAACATAGTCTAGGAAAGGTGAGCAAATCCAAAACTCAATGAGAGCTGAATAATGCAAAGTGCTGAACAGGCAGGAAACATCGCTCATTAGAATGGGAAAGCCAGAAGTTGCAAAACCATTGGACCACTTCATTTGTTCTCATCAATACTCCATCGTAGTCTTGTTGACATATCCATTTCCTGGCCCTATTGTAATAACCACTCACTCATTTAAGTAATTTATGCTATCACTTTGAATTTTCCCATGGTTTTTATCATCTCTACATGATGACACCGCTTTCTTCCCTCACATTCCATAGCTTTCTTCTCCTTAGGTTAAGTTTAAACAAATGGGAAAAAAATGTAGACAGGTATTAAAAGCTGCACTTTCTTGACAAATCATGCAAACTATTACTTTCTCTATGATCCTAAATATAAGATGAGACCTTAATCTATTTTCTTTCTCAAATTTATAATTCTTTTTATCAGAGAGTAGTTTCTCATTAAAATATTCAATTTAAAAAAATTATTTTAAAGAAATCATCACATATGTTGTTGCAAGTATTTTGTTTTTGAATTAAAGAAACATGCAATAATAATATGAGATTATATGTGAGATTAAACTCAGACTTTTTATTATACATGAGATCATAGCTTATATGACACTAGACAATGGCCACCATTTGCTTGTTGCAAGTACTTTTGGAGCTATAACATTTGCCTTAACCCTGGTCATTTGTCAGGGTCCTATTACTTAATTAGTTTTGAGTAAGGAAGGGTTTGTAGTACCATATCGCACACAAAGTGTTTGAGGACTATTTTGCAAGTTTGAATATCAGACACTTGTTCACTGTTTTCGTCTGATTGTAAATCAGAGAAATTTCTAAACAAATTAAAGAAATCAGACGTATCATTTCTTGTTTCTTGCACTCATTCTCAAACCACAAAACACCATTCACATTTAGATTACTTGCCCATCCTAGCTACCTAGCTTCCCCTTTCCAACCTCTATAAATTCAGAAACACACCCATGTAAACCTCACAACAACACAAACACCGGCCATCTGGTTTCATTAAACTTGAAGAAGCAACCAAACATGATGAGATCATCTTCTTCAGTTCTTGTTCTTCTTGTTTTGGCGGTGGTGCTGAGCGCTTCAAGCTCCTCAGAGGCAGCAATTTCATGCAGCGATGTGGTGAGGGACCTGAGGCCCTGTGTGAGCTACCTGTCAAGTGGAAGCGGGAAGCCGCCACCGGCATGCTGTGCCGGAGCAAAGGCACTTGCTTCTGCTGCTTCAACCTCAGCAGACAAGAAGACTGCTTGCAACTGCATCAAGTCTTCTGCTAAGAGCCTCACCATTAAATCTGATCTTGCTCAAGCTCTCCCTTCAAACTGTGGAATCAGTCTTTCCTTCACCATTTCCCCCAACGCTGACTGCTCCAAGTAACTCCCTCACTTCTTTATATATCTTACATAACACCATGCATGTTTTTCCTTGCATTATATCGCTTTTTGAGAATTAGTGTAGATATGATTGCACCTCCAAGATGTCACAGGTTTATTCTGAAAACAATCTCTCTATTTACATGGATAAAACTATATACGTTTGGATATTTTAAATATCAATCTTACTAATGTATAAAAGGGGATAAAATGATTTTCTCGATATTGAATTAGATAATAATAATTCTTTTTTATAAATTAATATTTACTTGCACCATGTTATACTTCATTAATTTGGCTCTTTTTACAGGCTAATGGATTCAATCATAATTAATTATTTTCCTCTTCTTTCTAAAAAATCACAAAAAGATAAAAATATCTTCATGTATATAAGTGTGATTAAGAAAATAATAAAATTAATAAAAACTTAAAAAAAAAATATTTTAAGTTATTTAATTCATATAATCAATTAAAGTATAAAATGAGTATAACTTCTATAATAATTATTATTAAACATGATAAATTTTATCAAATAGATAAAAATAATATAATAAAATAGGGATTAATCAATATTACCTCTCCCAAAACCTCACCTAGTAGGAGTCATGTGTATTAGCAACCATTTATATGGTTTATTAAGTTATAACAAGTGTGTGTGGCTCGTTCTAAATTGTATGTTCTATAATGATACTAATTAGCTTGCAATACATAAAATCTGAAATTAACTGCTAGAAAGTTTGCTATAGTATAACTTATACCACATTATTCTATTGATTAATGATTTTTAAGAACTATTAATTAGTACAATATGGTATTTGGTGCAATACATTTAATGATAAGGATTTAATCAGCACATGTGAACCCTACATGTCAAATTGTTGTCTATATATATATATATATGCTTGACAAGGTTTATATGTGCATTTAACGTTAATTTACTTCCTAGTTATTTTAATTAATTATTTTAACGGTGTTTAGTGAATTTAAATAGCTAGTCTAAATATTTTAAAATAATTTTTTACTTTTAATAAAACAAAATGCTGATTGTATATTAACAGGAAATTAAAAAGATCAATATACATATGCTATGAAAAAAATAAAAATTAACATATATAGATACGTGGTGTGTGTGTGTATTGATCGAAATCTCATTACTCATATCACACAATCTTAATTTCCCTTCTTTTTTGCCACAATTCCCTTATTGCTTTATATTTATATATATAGTCGTAAAATTAAATATTATTCGTGTATATTTTGGCCCCTTTTTTTTGGTTGACCCGTTGTGTTTTTCCACAGTTTAATTTGTAAAATAATTGAATTAAATGTTTATGATTTTTGATTAATTATTTGGGTGGAAATTTTGCAGGATTAATTAGTTAAAACATGGAAGAGGAGGGTGTTACGTTCAGAGCATGAGCATGGAGGGAAATTTTCTAGTATTATGATTATTAATATTATGTATGGGAATTAAATGTTTGTAATAAACAGAAATCTGCTCCATGTGGATTTTTTTTTTTGGATATTATAATTATAAGTACGTTGTACGTTGTTTCTATTTTTCTGAAATATTTCACTGTATTAAGCTTCCCTGCCATGTATTTAATACAAAAATAAATGTTCCGATTTTATGAAATCAGTCTACTAATTAAAAATAACATGTGTTGTATGACAAAACACATTTTTATGTTAGTTTATGCTTACGTTGTAATCCTTTTACTCTATAATATCAATATTCATAAAGTCATGACTTCCCAAACGTAGTGAATATCCTGAATTTAATAAAATATGTGTATTTGTCCCCACAAATTCAGTCTTCAAGTAAACTTATGAAAATTTAATTTTTAGGTCTTGGATTTAGAACCGAAAATATGTGTATCTCTATAATTTGAGGTAGGTTTTAAAAAAAATACTTAAGAATAGATATATTTTTGCTATTTTAAAAATAAAGTATATATACTATGTCTTTGGATTTAGTTTAAAGTAAAACATATGGTTCATTACTTCCGATACTTAATATAATATTTTATTAATTTTTTAAAAAAAATTAAATAAACTACTTAATTATAAGATATAATATATATTTTCTTTAAAATGAATAGTTTTAAGCCATTTAATGAATAAAAAATAAATATAAATAATTTATAGTAATTTATTTAATTTTTTTAATCTATTAAAAAATATAATAGAATTTTATATTAAGGATTATAGTGAATATTTTTATGGATTTTATATTATATACTATAAATCAAATAATGGGGGATCTAGATATCAATGAATGGGTGCTAAAATATATAACAACGGATTAAGGGGAAAAAATTTATTTGGACAAATATTTTAAAACAAAAATGTTTTTTTTGGTAGGAAAATAAAAATTTATATAAATTAGACAATAGTCTTCTATCAAAATTAAGGCCTAATAAATTTATTAGAAAATTTTCCTTTAGTTTGAAATGGACATTTGAAACTTGCAAGATGTCCAATAAATTATTGGACCTTGCAAACATGCGCTTGCAAGTTCCCAAAATGCATAGGATCCTATTTTATTTAATCTCTTAAATTTTTAATTTTTTTTCTAAACTCTTATTATAAAAGATATTTTAAAAAAATTAATATATTTTTTATAAATAAATAAATTAATTAAATTTTTAAATATTTATCAACTATATTGGGTTAGGAAGGAGAAATATGGGTAATGTGGTTTTGTATTATTTTTAAGATTTGAGATGTTGATGTGGGTAAACTGAGTGGTGGGAAAGATTTGAAAAACATAGGGAAATAGGACAATAAATAATGATTCACATCACTTGTATTATTAACAATAGACAGCTATTTATCACTCTCTATGAAACTCCCCATGTGCCATGAAAACCCCCGTTGACTTTCATGCCTTGACCTTTTTTCCTTCTCAACAACAGTTCAGATTCTTCTCTCTTGATTTTGCCCTAATAACCCTCTCTTCTTTTCTCTAACCTCCTTCACACTCAGTATGATCATTCACTCTTACCAACCATTAAAAGCTACTTAATTACCTTAATTTCAGTTCAAAAGTTTGATGCTATCATCATTTTTATTTTCAAGATGCCTCCTTCCGTTACAAAAACTGTTGTTATATGATTGAAAACAAGCACACTGTAATTTTCCCATATTTTCTTGATTATTAAGCATTGTTTAAAAAATTTATCCCTATATACACTGGTGAGGTAAAATCAAGTTTAGTTTTGTGTTGAAAACGTTCAAAACTATGTGTTTGTTTAGTTTTCCCTGAAACTATAGTTTAAAAAATATTTTTTAAATAAATTATAATTGAAGGGAAAATTAAAATAAACAATTATCAAATATCTAAAAAAAATTTGAATTAAATTATAATTTTAGATAGTCCTTATAAGACTAGTTTCTAATTGGGTAAAAGTACTTTTTAGATGTGTAATGACAATTTTATCCTTTTCTTTTTTTTCTATATTATTTTATTATATATCCTTTATAGTAATTTATCTATAAAAATTCATTATATTAATAACTATCTAAATATTTATATCTTTAAAATTATTTTTCTTTTAAAAGTTATTCTTATAATTTATTCTCTAAAAACTAAATTAAGCATACCTTATAATGATTTTGGTAGTTTCAAACGTGAAAACAAACGCAGACTTATTTTCATAATTTAAAGGAAGATTGTATAGTTTATTTCATAACTTTAAGAGGATGCCATACGGCAAAACAAATCACACAAAAGGATGAAGTGACACCAATTATTTCTTCATGAATAAAAGAGATTTAGTAGTGCTCGTCTTTCAGAAAGCAATTCTTCCTTTTATTATTTTTTGAAAATATATTTTATGCTTTTTTATGAGCCACAAGCACTAAAGGAAACATGAAAAAAAGGAAAAACATGAATGGTTGAATAAAAGAGGAAGTGATTTTGCCTTAAAAAAATAATATTAATAAGAGGAAGCGATAGATAAAGTAGAGGGGAGGCAATAACCAACCAAAATAGAGACTTTTTATGGGTACAGACCAAATTCTAAAGAAAATGCCACTCTAACAAACCAATAAATCTCATATGGGTCCACCATGTCCTAATCTCTTGGCCTCTTTTCTTTGAATTATTCAATGATATGATATGATCCCATATATATAGACTACTATATAAATTCTACATAATAGCAATATATTTTATATATGAAATTATATTAAAACTTTTTACTAATAAAATTTTTTAAATAAAAATTTTACTCTAATTTTTCTCTTCAGAGCTAATTATATTTGACCAATAAAAGCAGGTTTGACAAGAAAATACATTGACTTTTAGCTCTGCTTTCCATACTGAAAATTTTGTACGAAGATATTAAAGTGATTCAATTATGTAGGCTCTTCCAGTATCTTCCACTCACATGTGGTGGCATATAGTTTTCGTTTCCAATTCTCATCATTAGTCTCTGCTTGCATTTAAAAATGTCACCCCAATAATATTCTAAACAAAAACAAAATTAAATAAATACTTATTATCATTAAGACAGTTTTTCACAAATCCAACAACATGCTAAAATAATACTAATACATATTCACCTATCCAATACTAGAATATTCCCTCCTTTCACATTCACATTCCAGCATATTCAAATAGCTCATGAACAAAACAAAAAAACACTATTTTTATCAACAGCATCATCACCCTACATTACACCCGACAAGAAATTTGTGAAGAATATTTTAAGGAATCCACCAACCCTTTTTTTCTCCAACGAATTATTTGGAGACTATTGAGAAATCAAATACTATCATACAACAAAAACCTCAAAAAAACATACCCAACCTAAGAAGCACAGATCCAGACAGATACAAATATTAGCATCTGGTTTTTTTCCTGTGTTTTTTCAAGGATCTGAACTTGATAGGGGCTAACACAAAGATACTAGCCAAAAGAAACCTAAAAACATGTACCAAGATTAGATATCATGGGCAATTAGGGCTTTTTCCAGGACCACCATAGTAGAAATAGGTTCCCCAATCTCCAGCATTACCACTTTTGACATTGTAGCAATTTGGTTGCTCAGTGTAAGTGCCAAGGTTTTTAGGAGCCCTAAGCTTGTTATCACCATCAACAATCTGAATGTTCTTGAAATAACTTGCCTTACCAAAGCCTTCCTCAGGGAAATGCCCACTTCCCATTTGTGTTGAAGTATGTTGACCATCAGATTCCGAGTTCACTACTTCTCCTCCCCACTCAATCATCGAAGCGCTGTCCGAGAGGTACGAGAATAGTGGGGCAGGCCAGTATCCAAGAACATGTTCTTTCCCAAATTGCATCCACCAGTTTCCTTCTTTAGGATCCTGCCCATTAGTTTTACCATATACATATATCAGATGGCATTGTATCAGTAAACCAAGTCCAATAATACAAACATCATTAAACATGTGCATGTTTCTTCATACGATGAATCAATGTAAGAATCTATATACTTGTTTAAGACTAAATTCACATGGACAATGCCGTGGACAGAAAAATACTATCAAGATATAATGACAATGTGTCAGAGATTCTCTTGTGCAATGATTATTTTAATTTTTGCACTATTTTATTTATAATTTGTCAGAATGTCTAGTGAAAAATATGATATAATACTGTTAGAAGAGGAAGGAGAAAAATGTTTAAAGATACCTTCCAGACAAGGATGCTTATATCATATTGAGAAGACCCATAGTTTGAAAGTGGGTAGATGCTGGCTCCAAGGGCTATTTGATTGTTAATTTGAATAAAACCAGAGCAAAGAAGATTATAGCAACCAGTAGCTTGATACGCATCACTCTGCAACAAAACCCAAGAAAAGGTATGAAATTAATAAAACAAGATTAGTGAATGATTAGTGGAAAGAGAAAAGAAGAAACACTGTGAAATAAGAAATTAATATAACTCACAGTCCAATATGTGAAAAGTCTGGTATTGTTATCTCCATATAGATCAGGGCTGACCTAAATTGACATAACATAATAGAAAAAAAAAAGCATGAAATTGATTGAACACTTTGAAAGAGAAGATGACGAGACAAAAGCAAACAAATCAAATCTCATTCATACCTGCCAGCCAGCTTCAATACTGTTAAGATCTTGACCAAAAGAACCACCAAGGATCCACATTTGAGAGAGACTAAATTCATTGGGTTGTTGAATTTTGGGATCCCAGACGTTTATGGTTGCCTTGGCTCCATAAAACTTATCTTCTTCCGCATAAACTATGGCATGCTAATTGCTCCAAAGTCCAAACACAGACACAGAGAAAGAGAAGAAAAGAAAAAACACATCATCAAATAAACATCATATAAAAGCTTTCATCATTCATGTGCATGCACAGTGTTTTTTCCCCCTTTCTGTTTTAGTACTTATTGCTAAGTTGAAGCTTTTTGCATTATGAGTAGGGAGGTACTGGTAGTGACAGTATACAGCAGAAGTACCTGGTGACCACTCTGAGTGATGAGGTCAGGCTGAGGTTTTGCAGATCTTGGCTGAGGGAAGCTTTTGTGTTTCTTCTTTCCAAATTGTTGAACAGAGCTTGCTCTTAATATGTCATCTTTTCTGGTTCTTCTGATAGGAATGGTTCCTTCTGGGCATCTTCCATTCTGATGCCATAGCTGAGTAATAGGCTTGTCTTTTGAAGAAGACACTTTGTTGTCTCCAAAATTACGCCCTTCTGGGTGGAAATCTGGTCTTGTCTACAACACAAAGCAGAATTCATTCAAGTTGAAACGAAAACCAAAATCAAATTACCCATTATTGAATTAGACAAGGAAGTAAGCAATGATTTACCTGAATTTTGTGGTTTTTTAGTTCAGGGTGATTAAAAGCTGGCTGGTGTGAGACATGGACGCAGTCTATTATATCTCCATCAGGGCTCTGTTTTTTGTGTTTTCAACCAAAAAAAGTAAACCAAAACAATTAGAATCAGAAATTTGAAAATGAAACGAACTAATTAGTTATTACAATCTTAAACCAAAACCCAGAAAAGTTAATTCCCTGAAGTTAATCAATTATGACATGACTAAGAAGCATGAACTAGCAGAGCTTCTTCAACTACATGCATACAAACAAGTGAAACAACACAAGCTTTCAAGCGAGAGAAGAGAAGAGAATCTAAAGATTTTAAAGCCCCTTTAGAAAAACCAAAAGGTAATTTTCATTCTTTCCCCGCCAATGTTGCAATTATCGATGAAGAAAAGTTAAAAAGTGCAGAGGGGAGGGGAGGGGAGGGGAGAAGGAAATCTACTGTAATAGACTTCACAGCAGGTCTGTTCAAATTCTTCAGCTGCATCTGAACATCTAGCTTCTGATTGGAGCTGCCGGGGCCGGCGCCGGCGCTGAGGACGGAGGTCCTCGCAGCCACCGTCATCATGGGTGCCAAAAACAAGACGAAACAGAACAACATCTTCACAACTACCCACCACATCTTCACACTTACTAATTGCGTCGCCATTACAGCCACTGAATCAAAAGGATTCACCTTTCTGAGAATTCTCAGGTGGGTATTTAAGGCACTAGAGAGGAGCTTTAAAAAAAAGAAAGAAAAGAAAAGAAACACTGCTAGGGGCTATTTGAAAACTTGCTAGATTTATATATCCCTCAAAAAAAGATTAACCGGTGGGCTTGTAGATGATGATGAAGAAGCAGAAGAAGGGGGGGCCCTTTATTTTCTCTCCCCTTGTAGCTTATTTGGAATTTTCCTTTCCCTACTCAGAACACTACGAAATATACTGCCGACGCTTTTCCAACTCCACTCACAGAGAAAGGGGGTATTATTGGAATGTAAAAATATAAATGTGGAAATACATGGTGAAGTTATCTAGTTGTCTTCTACCAGACTTCCACTACTGCTCACAGTAGAGAGAGGGGGGAGAGAGAGAGTGTGTGGGCAATGGTTTGTTCCCGCTATTCAGGGAGGAAACCAAGCTAGGGTGTGGAGTTACTGTTTTACCCTTGGGGTCACGGGAACAACTCTCTCCCTCCTGCTAAGCTAAATAGGAAATAGAGGCGGGAGCTGAGAATCACTGAACTTTGTCCGTTTCCGTTGCAAAAGGTTTTTTTGATATAAAGAAAAGATCTTTTCAAGTGCGTGCCTTTTTTTAGCCTCACCCACCAACGATAAATCCAGATTAATGGGTTTTTTTTTTAAAAAAAAAAAGGTTTTTAGTTTTTACCGGGAAAAATTATATTGTTCATTTTTGGAATTTTCGCTTTTATCAACAACCGAGTTAACAGAATTCACTTTGATGGATGACTGGTGGGATCAAAAGCTCATTATTGGGAGTGCTTTATTTGATCATGATCGTGATGGACAGATAACGAAGTTTTGAAAATAAAAATTATTTGTTAAGAAAGTTAAGAGATTGCACTTTCTTATCTCAATCTCCTCCCCAATAGTTTATCAATGAATGATTATAACAAAAAATAAACTTTTTCATTTTTTAATTATTCTTTTCGATACTTGTGCTGAAAAAACATATTTGTTATTATAAATTTCAAAATAATACCAAATTTTTTAACTTTTCCTTGATAATAGTATCTTTTAATCAGTATTAATATCAAACATAAAAAATTATGATAATTCATGTAATACATTATCCTTATATCAATTAATCACACTTCTATAAACAAAAATACTTAATGTAAAATTCATGTGTGATTTTCTTATTTAATTGTTTTATTTCTCAACATGAAATATTTTTTTAATCTAAAAAAGAAAGCCATTTGGTAAAAGTTATATATATATATATATATTATCCAGGTTAAAAAAAACAACTTTATTAAAGTTACAATTTTTTTCATAAAAAAGTTACTATTTCTTTAAATGAACCAAATAATAACATTGTTTTGAAAAAAAAGTTCGATCAATAGGGAAAATCAACAATGTATCTTTTTTATGCATCATCTCTGGACTTTTCTAACAATTGAAAACAAGGAAAAAGCGTAAAGAAACAAAGAAAGAGAGAGGCAATAAGGGTAATTTTTCTTATAAAAATTCACTATGCCAATTTCTGTGGAGTTTAAATGGTTTATTTGCTCTTCATTGGATAGATCTATAATTAAACAGGGGAAATGATCTAATTACCCACCATAAAATGCGGCCATTAAATGAAATGCAATTAAATTGGGTTCGCCGTTTCATAGCTTTGGTCAAAATAAATCAAAGCTATCACACTAGTATTATAAGAGTCAATTATCGGCTATATTTTAATTTTAAATATAATATTTTAATTTTTGTATCTTCTATATTTATAATTTTTAAATTATTTTTATTAATTATATATATATTAAAATTTATTCTAAAAATAAACGAAGCATCCTTTTAATACTAAGAGTCATATTGAAATGTGATAAAAAAATTTAGGAATAAATATGATACAAACAGGGGTTTAAAAGTTTAATTAAAAATAATAATAGCCTAACCTCTCACAATTAAGTGACTAAAACCAGCCAGATCTAGTCACAACTCAGCATGTTCAACTATGTTTCACATGCAAGGGCTCCAACCATGTGCTTTCCATGTTGACTAGATAGTGGGTCATTACTCATTAGTTGCTCATAGTTTTAGAAATAAGTCATAGTATTTATAATTTATATATATATATATATATATATATATATATATATATATATATTGATACTGACCTCAAGAGCAGAGATTCATGTCTATCCTCTAAAGCCATATAAAATGATACATTTCTACTTGCTGGGCATTTATTCCCAAGAATATCCCCTAGTGCACATAAAATATTAAAGTATTAATGCATAGGGAAATTTAATACACAAGTACTTATATTTAATTTTAAATTAGGTCATTGTAATTTATTTTATTTAAATTCAGCAGTTATAGTAATATGATCTATTATAAATATTTATTATTGAGTGTAAAAACTATTAATTTTAATTTATAGATTTAAATATTTTGTGAAACCTATTTCGCTTCATTTCACACTGTTTTACTACTCATGGGTTTCAATAAATATTTTTTTTTATAAAATGTATAAATTTTAAATTAATAAATGATGCAACAAGTAATTCAAATAAACTAAACTATAACAAACTAATTCAAAATTAAGATACACTATATATAACAACTTACCTATTAACATTCTTTAATATATATATATATATATATATATGTTAACCGTGTTTATAAGTAAAAAATTTTGAGATAGATTTATGTAACAAAAAAGAAAATAAATAACATATAAATTTATTAATTTAATATTTTTAATTAACTAACGATTAAATTTTATATAAATAACAGTTAAAATGATATTGAATTAAAAAAATTTAAATATCCAACGTTTGCTAGTGAAATATTTTTTAAGTGAATTTACACAAAACCTATATATATGTGTATATGTATATGTATAGATACAGAGTAATTATAAGGAGGAACAAACGTGAGTGTACAAATGATTTTGCTAAAAATAAGGATTAACATGAAGTTAGTTAGGGGTTGACTCGATATTGTTATTATTTATTAGAAAAGAAGATCTCGTTTTATTTTTAAATTGTAGATAAATTTAATTTTTAAAAAAATTATAAAAAAAAAAAGGTGAAATGAAAGAGCAAAGGAGGGACATGTGAGAGTAAAGTGGGGGTGGGGGTCATATATATAATTATATATATGTAGGAGATGGGGTTGTGGTGTGATGTGTAGTGTTGTGTGAGTGGATGTTGTGCTTTCAGGTCACAGTACAATCCCAGACACTCGCATTTACTGCTACTTGTCCTCTTGCTTTTATACACAAACACACACTTCCACTGTGGGAGATTCCCTCACTTCACAATCACCTCTACTGCTACTTGTTTGTGTGTGTGTGACTGTGGTGTGTCTTGGGGGATACATATAAGTCTAATCAACCATTTTCATTTGTATGGATTTGCGTTGTTCAATCTTGGTTCATTGTTCATTTCCATTTCTACGTCACAACCGTGTTTCTATATATATTTTCTTAATCATTACTCATTTTCTATAAATATAGAAATTATATAACTAATTTATAAAAATTAAATAAATTAGTTATTTATATAAGATAGATATTGATTTTTACAAAGTGTCATTTTAATAGTTTGAATTAAAAAATATTTTTTTGATATTTACAATCAATATAGATTATTTATTAAAAAAATTCATAAATTTAAAAGAATACTAGAATATTTAATAAAAAATGACAAAAAAAAATACTTATCTATAGTAATCATAGGAGCAAAGATTATAACATGATCGTTACTATACATGACTGAGTCTTCCTATCAATGTAAGTAATCCATTAATTTTAATTTGTGTATTGGTACAGACTAGTATACTTTTTTTTTTTTAAATAGTGGGATTTATTCATGCCCAGATAAAATTCTAAAATTTAATTAATTAACTATCCTCAACTCCCCTAACTGAACTTTCATTTTCAGGACAAAAAATTGAAGAACAAAAATATGAGTTATGCAATAATAATTTTTTTTTATTTTTAATATAGGATATATTTAACTAATTTAATTATATTAAAAAATTAATTAATATAATATTTTTTTAAAAATTACTATAATAATTTTTTTAACTCTATCTCTTTATTGATTAATTATTGTTAATAAAATATTAATAAGAGTAATTTTAAAAAATTAATAAATATAATAAATAAATTTTATATTTTGAATTAATATTATCTCAGGTTATATACCAAATATAGCAGGAATATATTGATGTCATTATTAATTTTCATTATTTTTGACGATGATGGAATTGTCCCAATTAATTTATTACGACTTTTGTTCACTTATAATTTATCTCATTCTTGTCTCATGCCTCTACTTCCCCACATCGAAGGCTATCTCTCTTGGCTTCACACTACTTCCAGCCATTGACGAGTTTCCCCCACTACTAACAAAATAGATGACCCAAGTAATCAGCAAGCCGTTAATTGATATAATAAGCAGTCTTATTTTTATAAAAAAAATATAAATTTAAAATTTTAAAAATATATTTATTAAAAAACTTTAACTTTAACTCTCCTCATAATATTTAAGCTTAAATCAAAATGACTAGAGATCCCATAAGTCTATTTTAAAAAAAGGGGAGAAGACCAAAGCATTGTGAATGATGTGCTCCCAGGTACGCCCTAAAATAAGTTCCAATAAAATACTCCCTCCATTTCTTTTTATCTGTGAAAAAAATAGTTTTTCTATTTACATGTCATTTTAGAAATTCAAGATAATATTAATTTTTATTTTTTAATTTATACACATTTTTTTTGTTGGGTACATTAATTATCAATTTAAGTAAACAAACTACGCTTAATAGGAATTTGTTAGAAAGGTCGAAAGAATCATTTATAGGTCTACATGCAAGAACATGAAAACCGTGGATAAATAGAAACAAAGAGTTATTACTATTAGAGATCCTAACTATGATTAGTATAGATGAGCCTATTTTGAAATGTTCCAAACATAAGTTTTTGAAATGCTCTAAAGTTTAAAAAGATTTTTGGTCAATTTAATTTTTTTAAAAAATAAATAATTATATTTATTTAAACATATTTTTAGATTAAATTAAAATTTTATATAAGTTACTGAGAATATTTTTTAGAACAGTAAAATAGCTTATGAATTATTCAATTAATATTATATCTCTAGTTTTTTCTCACACTTTATTTCCTGTCTCATCTATCATATATCTTACATATTTTCTAACATCTCCCATCTCTCTTCTTTTTTTCACCTTATATCCTATATCATCTCTCATCTCTCTTACTTTTAATTAAATCATACATTTTTTAATAATTTATTAATAATAAAAATATTTCTAAAAATAATTATCAAATACTAATTTATTTAAAATTATTTTTTTCTATAAATTCTTTTTTAGAAACTATTTTTTAAAAATTGTTTAAATTTTTTTATGCATTGTTTTTTAAAATTTATCTAAATGAGCCATATCTTGATCTTCGTTTATCTTTGAATATTTATACTTTTTAAATATAACTTTTTTTAATGACCTAAATAACAATAGTTAAGTTATTTGACTTTGAAAAAGTTTGGGACGACTAAAGTCAAATTAATGTCATCATTTTTCCTTTTAATAAATACAAAAAGTTAATAAAAATTGATACTGATAATAAAAATAAATTCATATCTTATAAAAATATGAGTTCAATTTTTATTACTGTTGTAAAGGCTCATTTAATAGAGAATATCGTAAATTCTCTATAAACACTCTTTAAATCTTATGACTGTGTCTTAATCTTATTAGAAAATTGATGCGAAATACATTTAATTTTTTTTATAAAAGAATAAAAAAGTAACTACGAAAAATCACGGACTAAATTAACATATGACACGTCTTAATCATTTAATTATTTATCAATAGACTTCACATAGAATGATATATATATCAAAATTAAAATAAGAAAAAGTAAATAGGGAGCGTGTGATCCAATTAATTCCATCTCGTGAGGGAGGCCACAATCAGTGTGGATTACACTAGTTGAATGACTTGACTTTGGGGTCTGGAAGTCTGTCTTATTATTATTTTTTTAAAAAAAGGTAAAATGGTGAAATTGTTATTGAAAAGATTCCCTTGAGAGCCTCGTCTGAGATTATATAAAATGATGCTACAAATTAATTGAGGAATTCATAAGGGGCCAAAAACAGAACTTTTGTGTGGGAATGCATGAACCGAATGAGATGAGGGAGAACAAGACAAGAATAGGTGTCAATCTTTTTCCTGTATGAAATTTCACATGATCACTGTGCCTCTTTGAATTCCATTCCCCATGGGCCATGTTGTTGTTGTTATGTTCAATTATTTAAAACTTCTTTTAATTTAAAACTATCTCTTCAATTTTTAAGTTTATATAAATAACTCATATTGTTAATTGTTCTACAAAAAAATTGTTATAAGGTCAAGCTCTAATTTTATTTTTAAAACTTTTACGTATGAGTCATGGGTATTTAAAACATTTTCTTACATTAATATTACCAAAGATATTAAAAGATGAGCAAAATTATCTTAATAGTTTAAAAAATTAATATTAACTATTAAAAACTAATCATTAATATATTTGCTAGCCTGAGAAAATATTGCCTATTTTTTAACACTTTAAAAATAAGTTTTTAAATATATATATTATTTTATTTGAATCAATTATATTTATAATACTATCGAATAATAAATATAAATATCTCTCATAATATAATTTAAATTTTTATTTATCATGTTGTGATTAATTATACTATTATGCTATATTCAACTCCCCTAGTTGGTCTTTTAAAACTATTTTAATCTAAGAATAACTTTTAAATATTAGTAACCCCTATACAAAAATTTACATGGCAAAATTAACCCTTAACCAATTATGCTATTATATTACAAATATAATATATTCTACTTATCTTATTTATAAATTATTTTTAATATATTTTGTATATACTAAGGAAAAGTTTAAATCTCATTAAATATATAATAAAATTTAATAGAGTTTTAATTTTATTTCTATTTAACATATATTACACTAAATTGAAATAAAATAAACATCAATAAATAAAGAATATAATAGTATATTCAAAAAAAAATCTCTATCCTATAAATAGAAAGAAGTAACATGTTATCGATTGTATATCGGATTAACTTTTTATTAATAAATAGTTACTGAAATTTTAAATTATGGATAAAAACCTATTCTAAATTTTTATTTTTACATACATATAAAAATTTAGAGGGGTTATTGTCAAATTTTAAAAATAAAAATAAACTTATTATGTACATGACACAATATTAATTTGTGTATACTTAATTTCACCTCATCATGGTCATGATGATGATCATCTTTCTGTTGAATCACGGGCACAGAGGCAAAAGCCATTCAAGAAATATTTGAATTAATTACTCAATTTTTTAGGGTTGAAACTGGAACGGTTGGAAAGTACAAGGAACATAATTATAGGAATTGAAAATTAATTATAATATTTAGTCTGTCTTTATTATTAACCATTTTCTGCTGTCCATATTATTTTATTAAAAATTGTAAGTTTAATCTATTATAATTTATATGGGTAATTAGTATGCGAAACGAATTCTTAAAAAGCCATAGGATTTTGTGATGTTTATTGGAGTAATATATTTTTAATTAGAAGCTGTTTAAAACTAAATTATTTAAGAAAAAAAATAATACTACCTTATTAAACTTTCTGGGTTGAATTAATATTGTTATTGTAAATACTTTTCATTGCTTTGATATATTTGTTTTGGTCTGGTTAATAAGAATGTGTGCCCGTGAATGAACATAAGTAACCAGAAGGTGCTATTGATTGTCAAATCCTATATATATCTCTCGTGATTATTTATTTTAATTAATTACATTCAAAGTATGAAATGAATTACAAATTTTTAATTTATTTTCATCAATAAATTAAATACTAGGATGATTTTTTTGTTGCATCAATAAGTGTTCTAAAGTCTGCTTGTATTTTCTATGGCTAAATTATATATAACTCACATAAATATTTTTTATTATATATAGATAATTTTTTAGCATTTAAAATTTTATAATAATAGCTAATTAGAGTTGATATAGATAGTAAGAAAATGACCCGTATCTTATAAATACACAAATTTGATTCTTGCTATCGTTGTGAGAGTTTATTTAGTAGGCAATCTCGTAAATCTCTTATAAATATTTTTTGAACTCTAGAGCTATACTCTAATTTTAATGAAAGATCGGTGCTTAACTTAACTAAATTTTTTGTATATAAAAGAAGAAACTTTATAATAAACACTTGAATTATTATTAATTTTATTTTATTCTAATATTATTGAATTAAATTTGAGTATCACGATATCTAATTATTACTAATTATTAATGATAGAAGATGCAACTCTCCATTGAAATTTTTCAATGTGTGTGCTATATAGGTTTTAAATTTAGATTTAGGTAAAATTTAGGTTTGAAGAAATTTTAAAACAAATAACTATATTTATTCAAAAAATCTTTTGAATTAAACCATGATTTAAAACTAAGGTTTTAGATAAGTTAATCAGAGTAGCTTATAGAATAGTAAAAGAACTTATAGATTAACCAATTACTATATTACTTATATTTTTTCTTACAATCTCTCTCATATTTCTTCTACACCCTTCTCTATTCTCATTTTTTTTCTACAGCGTCTCTCCTCTTTTAGTTCTTTTCTACATTATCTCTCCCTTCTCTTCTCTCTTATACACTCTCTATCATTTCTCATCTCTTATCTCTTATCTCTCATAAATTTAATAATCATACAATTTTTTACAATTTACCAATAATAAAAGTACTTCTGAAAATAACTATATAAACACTCATTTATTCAAAACCTTTTTTTTCACCCAGTTCACTGGAGTTTTACCCCGACCACATCTGGATCTAACTCATGTCGCGCATTTGGCTATGGTGGGTAAGTCTCACAGCAGGAATTTTCTGCATATACGCCAAAGCTCAAACTCGAGACCTCACTTAAACGATACTGAACCGCTTATTACTCGGATCAACCCCTATTGGTTATTTAAAACTACTTCCTTTTTCATAAACTCTTCCTCATAAACTTTTTTATAAAAGTTATCAAAAAATCTCTTTTTTTTTATAAATTATTTTTTAAATTCTTATACAAACGGATTCAATATGGCAATACATTATACAATTAAATAATTTTAATTTAAAAGTGATGCGCATCATACAGATTTAATTTTGTTGACCCATATTGTGTTCCCATGCGTGCATGTGCCTATACGTCAGAAAAGTCATACTATTTTTTGTTGTTTAGAGCAGTCATAATATTTTATTACTTTTAAATAATAAAGACATTAAATTGAAACTAATATATAAAGATAATTTGAGAAAATTATAATTTTCTTGTACAATGTCAAATACCATTTGAAGGAGTCAAAATGAAAACAACGTTCCCAAAATGGACAGGTACCAAGATCATTTAATTAATTATTGGCCAAGAAATGAAAATTACAAATTAAATATCTACATCATGTTTAAAGTCACGCAATCTCTCTCTCTCTCTAGGCTCTTTATTTTGGGCATAATTAGTCTAATCACTCTCTAGATTATTGTCTAATTATGCTTTTGGATAAAATTATATCTACATATTGTATTTTTTTCTTACCAAAAAAATATTTTGACCGTTGCATGTGTGCCACTAATCAAAATTAAGTTTGACTAAGACTAAGCATAATTCTTGGAAGACAGGTAACGCTGGGAATATGGAATTAGCTAGTAACGCTCCAAGCCACCAGTTCCTTTAATTATAACTTTTTTATTCATATTTTGGCACGTCCATTTAAATATAGAATTCCATGACTGATTGTGTAACATATTTCAAAGAATATGTTTGATTTATCATAACTACTTAATACTTCATAGAAAATAAAATGCAAGACAATACTCATTCTTTTATCCTTAATTTAAGAGTTACTTAACTAATTTAAATAAATTAAATAAATTATATAAATTATTTAATTATATTAAATATGATCTAATTTTCCTAAAATATTACCTTATAACATTATATAACATATATATATTAGTTTATAAAGGAAATAAATTAATATGAGAAAAAAATAATAAATATTATAAATAAAATAGATTGAGTTATCATACTTAGAATTAATCTCTTAATTAATTTCTATATTTGCTATTTAGTATCAGATAATTATTATACTAAAATACCACTTCAGTTGTTTTTTTATACAAAAGAGAGAAATTATAAAAATAAAATAACTTATAATTGAGGGAAATGATTCAGAAAGTTTCTTTGTCTGTAAGCATCTGAAAACGAGTTTGGTATGTGCCTAAAATAGCTGTTCTTGATGGACAGTATTCTGCTAAAGCATTTGTGACACAAGTAATATTTTTTGAGATATTCTTAAATTACAATTTCTATCTATAATTTATCATCCATTTAATTTATAAAAGAACTAAGCCGTAATAATTATTAGTTATTAAGAAGCATCATGTCACTTTAGTTTTTTTTTTTCGTTGCCTATCCAGTTCATTAGAATTTTGTTCTGACTACATCTGGATTCGACCCGCATCGCGTATCTAACTATGGTAAGTGAGTCTCCTAATAAAATTTTTTTTGCATACACCAGAGTTTGAACTCAAGACTTCACTTAAATGATATTGAGTCATTTATCACTCGAATTAATTCTTAGTGATTTTGTTTTTAAACATAAAAACAAATGTTTAATGTATTTTATAGGCAAGATGAAAGTCCAAAGCAGCCTAGCCCAAATGTCGAGAGATGCGCCATTGTGGCCTTATTGGGCGGAACAGAAAAGCCCATTGGAAATTTCTTAATTTGATAAGAATTGAGGTTCTATTTCTTACACCAAAAAGGGCCCTTTCTTTCCTTTTAATCAGGGCTCCTCCATTTATACCCAAAAACCAAAAAGGGCTCCTCCATATTTTGAAGACCTTGTAGGCTCTTTCATTTTATCTATAGCCTTCAAATATTTGAATTTTAAACCTTGGTTCAACAAATGTTACATGAATAATATAAACCTTTATAGATTTTATATTATTTTATATATCGAGTTATTAGTAAAAAGTAGGAGTTATGATTTGAGAAATCGACAAAAAAGAATTTATAAAAACAAAATATAAGTTTTTGATTCACTTAATCAATCAAAATGTGAAGAATTATAATAGTTTTTTTTTTAAAGTTGATACAGTAATTAAAGAGAGGGAGCACACTTGTTCCAATAATCCAATCAGTTGGTCCCGTCAAGTTCCCTATAATAAAGAAGATTGAGCTCAGGCCAGCCAACCAACCAACCAACCAAATCATGAGACAATTGTTCATTTTTCACTATTTAGATTGTCTCATGATCAAAATGGGCGAATCATGCCTTTTGAAAGACGAGTCTCATTATTAATGTTTTATAAATATTATAATAATTTGTTATTAATTTTACTTAACTCTATGTTGAGGAGTAACTACATGTTGCACAATACAAAAGAAATGCATGTTGAGATTGATAAAGGAAGATAAATGGAGCAGCTTGGAAGTGGATATCAACCCATAATTACTATTTCTTTTTGTACTAGAGTCGTACTCACTAGCTAGCTACTTGAAGTTGAGGTTATAAAAGGGGATTGAACTACCAATTTTTACTTGTAAAGAATTATTCATATTGGGATATGCTTTATTCGCCCTCCACCTAAGCTGTGCAGGAAAGGCCCAAAGCCAATCCCAGGAAATAATGAAGCTTCATAAGGTCTTTATGTCTAGGTGCAGGTAGTTCACATCTTTACAGACATATCTATTTTATTGAGCCTCTTTCTGAGACATACACATATCGTTACGCTTTTCGTGTGGGTTGGAACTTACTCGACAAAGAATTTCGCTACTTTAGGATCGTTATAGTTACAGCCTCTGTTTAACAAGGTTTCGGTTGCTGGCTCCCCTATCATTAGGTCACCAACTTTCTTGACCTTTTGGCATTAGGCAAGCGTTAGCCCCCACACATAGTCTTACAATTTTGTAGAGACTTGTGTTTTAGTAAACAGTCGCCCCGATTTGGTCATTACAATCCCCTTTATGAGGAGGTACCCTTCTCTCAAAGTTACTACTTCTCCTAAAATGAGCTTTTGCTTTCCCCATGAATATGCAATTCTTACAAAGAACTATCTATATACTCTATTAATATCATGTCATCTTAACTATATTTAATTAAAATATAATAATTCTATATTTGAATTTTAATTGGTTGATAACTATAAACTATATTTCTCATTTTTCTTCTTCTCACGTCATTTCAAACTCCCAAAATCAAGAGATAGTGAGGGATGTGCGGTTTCTTGATAAACGCCATCGAAATATTGCCCCAAACATTTCTTCAATAACTGCGAAACTCAAAAGCTGTTTTTGACTCGGCTTCTTCTTGTAAATTCACACTGAGAGAATAGGAATGAGGGAACAGAAGAGAAAGAAAGAATGGAGACTAAAATGTAGAGAGGACATTTGTTCTAAAAGAAGAAAAAGAAAAGAAAAGAAAGGTTTGGAGGAACATGGGCCCAAATTAAAGACAGACAAGAGAAGCATCTTCCTATCATACTCCTCCCACATAGAGACATTGCTTTTTCTAAATTATATTATTATATATCTAAATAAATAATTAATTTAGATTGAGTTTCTGTGACCAGATATCTCTCCTCAAATTTCTTTTTTTAACAAAGTGAAAATTGCTTATTAATCTTCTGATCTAGTTAGTTTATCATTAGGCCTAAATACTTTTAGGTATATATATATATATAAGAATTAAAATTTTGGGGAAGAAGGGAGGGAGGGTGTAATGATGGCATCAAAAGGGAAGAGAAGAGAATGATGAAGGCAACTCTGGTTGGAAAAGCCACGCTCGTTGTTTCTTTATTTTGCCCTCTCTTCTCCTTACGGTCCCACATCCCTCTCATTGCCCATATCCCCTAATTCCGGCCTTCCCTTCTTATAATATGAACTAGATCTGTGCCCCGGCGGCGTAACTGAATTGGAAAAATAGTTATATAAGTGAAAGGATTCATAAAATTCAATCCATAATTAAGATTTTGAATCAAGATGCACTGCAGACAATTTTTAATTTTAACAACCAAAATCTGGGATGAGATTGTTTCTTCCTAAATCAATCAATTTACTTTTCACATGGGGGATTCTCATAAGTCATGTCTTTCTAGTAATACACCACAACCTGCTAGTCAGGCAGTGTTGATTGCCTCAATGCCAACCTGAACTCACAGGTTTAGGGCAGGTTGGTGGAATAGGTCTAACCCATATTAACAGTTCTACCTACTCTTAAAGGAACTCAAAATTTGAATTATGTTTCATATGTTTTATCTATAAAAATAGATAACAAATCTGAATGTAGGAGTGGCAAGAGATGTGCACCCAAACCCATTTTGATACTATGCCGTCTGAATGACAATGTAACAGCAAGAGTGACGTATTTGTTTTATCATTTTCCTTCACAAACATAATGCCAAACATGTCTAAATTGTCACACGCACGCACAATACACACACACACACGCGCGCGCATATATAAAAAAGGGTAGGCCGTGCCTGACCGACTCCACCGCCATTTTATCTGTTGAGAAAGAATGATGATGCGGGGAGTTGAAAGCTTAAAAAATATTGAAAGAGGAAGGCAACCCACAAGGTTTGGTGGATGGGGAAGTCTTGCAGAAAGTTTCCCCACAATTTGCCTCCTTTTCCCTTTTCAAACTTCCACGTGGCAGCTTTTGATCTGGTCCATCTTTCACCCTCCCCTTTTCTTTTCTATAAATATTCTTAATAAATTATAAAATGATCATTCATACCATGATGCTGTTCTATCAGGTGTGTGAGTGTGTGGGTGTGTGTATATATTTGTATATGTTCATGCCTTGCATTAATATCTCAACACATACCACTTTACTAAATTGAATTTTTTGGCTGCTTAATTTCCTAGTGGTTAATTAAATTTTATTTTTTAGTATTTGACTTCAAAGCAATATGTTTAAGGGACCATGGTTTCAGAAACACTTTTAAGTTAATGTTTTTTTTTTATATATACACGCCTAAAATCACTTTCAAAAACTAATCTAAACACCTCAGATACTAATCAAAACTTGGATCTTGAGCTTAGTCAAAATACAGGAAGTGTAATTTATATTGATTATAAGAATAATAAGAGAACTACTTGTGAATGTGAGCAGAACAAAGTTAAGATTTGTACTGTGAAATAATAAGCCAAATTAGAGAGCATGATCCCACAACAGCTATGCATGGTGGTGTGATCAAATAATACCACCATCTCACCTCACCAAATCAAACCCTTTTTTAAGAATCTAAATTATATCACCTGGACGGTGATCTATTCTTCGTCTCCCTTAAGCAATATGGCCCCACTTACACTCATCATGTCCAGCACCACACACTTCAATTCTATTCTACATTCTCAACTATATGTAGAGGTGCCATGTCAGCATCTACCGTGGAATGAGCAAAAAAGAGAAGTCTACACCTTTTGCTTTTATGTATCTTACCACCCTGGCATTTCCTCTTCTTTTGTATTCCCTTTTGTTCCTTCCTTTTCTCTCTGCGTTCTCTCTCTCTCTCTCTCTCTCTGAGCTGTGTCATTGATACAACGCCATATTAACTTTCCTTTCCTTAACCAACTCTCTCTCTCTCTATCAGTTCATCAAGTTCAGTTCTTCAAGTCATCACACTTTCAGATAGATTATCTTTCATGATCAACAAAGCTTAAGCAGCATCATGGTAATGAGATTTGATGATGTTGAGCTCACTTTCACTTTTGTGTCTTGCTGATGCTTTATGGGATTGTTCAGGAAACTCCAGTGAACATCATCGTTGGATCACATGTCTGGGTTGAGGATCCTGAGATTGCTTGGACTGATGGTGAGGTCACAGAAATCAATGGCAGCGACGCCACCATCATTACTACAGATGGGAAAACCGTAAGCTTCTTTCATCTCTTACATAAAACACCAGAACGTTGCAGATATCAATATCTTTGGCATTTCAGAGATTTCTGCTTCAGAACATTGCTCATTGTCCAGTATTAGAAATTTAGTGTCACAACCTTGGATCTGAAATCTTGATGATATTTCCCTGTCTATACTTATAAGATAGTTTTTGGTTTAATAACGGATTTACATCAGAACAGAATTGAATCTGAGAGAAACTGTTGCAATGTTTCTCATAGTATCAGAACAGAACCAATATCAGGTTTGAAATCTAACTGCCAATTTCTTGAAGCCAAACGACTAGGAATTTCCTTGTCGTGTAGGGTGAGGCCTATTTTCGATCAGCCTAAGAAGGCAGATTAGTTAAATGCATGAAACTAACTTGAAAACCAGTTGACAATAATGCAAAACATAAAAATGTTTGATGCCAGAAGGACAAGAATAAGGAAGAAGACAAACTGATAGTGAGCAAATATACCTAAATTTCAGATTGTTGCAAGCGTTTCGAGTATATATCCTAAAGATACAGAGGCACCACCGGCTGGAGTTGATGATATGACTAAGTTAGCATACCTTCATGAACCAGGAGTACTGCATAATCTTTCCATTCGTTTCTCTCTCAATGAGATATACGTAAGTCTCAACAACCGAATCAACTCCTCTTTTTACGCTAGGAGTATCACTATGAGGTCCCACGGAATCACAAGTTCCTGTGCAGCAAATGACAATAGTTGTTATTGGAACTTTTTGGCGATTACATTCATTATTTGAGACCTCATAGCAATTCTCCCTCTTACATTCCTTATATTCATGGCGTAAAATCTGACTACTAACAAGGGTGTGTGTATATATATATAAGCAGACATATACAGGGAATATCTTAATAGCAGTAAATCCTTTCCGGAGATTGCCACACTTGTATGACGTACACATGATGGAGCAGTATAAAGGAGCAGCATTTGGGGAGCTAAGCCCTCATCTTTTTGCTGTTGCAGACACTTGTTACAGGTAAAAAACCAATTAAAATACTGTTTTTTGAGTCACCAATTTGATTCTTGCTGCTGGTAATCCAGCAAAGAAACAAGATAATGTTTTGTGATATATCAGGGCAATGATTAATGAAAATGGAAGCCAGTCCATTTTGGTGAGTGGAGAGAGTGGTGCTGGTAAAACAGAGACAACAAAAATGCTAATGAGATATCTAGCTTTCATGGGAGGAAGATCTAATACAGAAGGAAGAACAGTAGAACAACAGGTTTTAGAGGTGAGTTGAATTTTGAAGCCTTTCAATTTTATTTCTCATTTTTAACTCGATGAAAAATCATAGATGGAGTGTGACTTTTTCTATTTTTCAGTCCAATCCAGTACTTGAAGCATTTGGGAATGCCAAAACTGTTAAAAATAACAATTCAAGGTAAACTATATATAGACATGTTTCACTGTTAATTTCATTTCCTGTCATAAACTACTTTTCAGTTGTTCTTACAAAACTAATCTGAAATCGTGGCAGCCGTTTTGGTAAATTTGTTGAAATACAATTTGATAAAAATGGAAAGATTTCTGGAGCTGCTATCCGTACTTACCTCCTCGAAAGATCGCGAGTTTGCCAAGTTTCTGACCCAGAGAGGAACTATCACTGCTTTTACATGCTTTGTGCAGCACCACCAGAGGTAACTTCTAAAAAATTTGGTGCCAAAAAAAAACCCAGAGAAAATTATCACTTCCTCTGTATTTATATCTTGCTATTAAAACTTTGACCATAGGATGTCAAAAAGTACAAGTTGGGGGATCCTAGGAAATTTCACTACCTTAATCATTCAAACTGCTATGAAGTAGCAAATGTGGATGATGCAAAAGAATATCTGGAGACCAGAAATGCAATGGATATTGTAGGAATCAGCCAGGATGAGCAGGTTTTGGTCCAAACCATTAGTTCTTCATCACATTTTCAGTGAAACAGTCAATTTAATTCAATCCAATCCATTCCTACATTTGATCAATGAATGTTCTCCTTTTATATAGGATGCTATTTTCCGTGTGGTAGCCGCAATCCTCCATCTCGGAAACATCGACTTCATCAAAGGAAACGAAGTTGATTCTTCCAAATTAAAGGATGAGAAATCAATACTCCACCTTCACACTGTTGCAGAACTGCTCATGTAAAAGACTTTCATTCAATCTGTCAAAGCTCACATCACATAGTTTGTAGGGAAAATTAGTGAAAAATCCTTATTTAAAAATTTTATTAGTAAGAAGGATCTAATATATTTTTATACATAAGAAATCCCAATATTCTCAAGAATTTATATATAGAGAGTACTGGTACTCGAATTTAGATCCTTCTAGCTAATAAAATTTTTAACCAGAGACTTTTTTACTAAATTTTCTAGTTTGTACTTGTTATATGATTCTCTCTTATGCCTTCAGGTGTGATGAGAAAGCATTAGAAGACTCACTTTGCAAGCGTGTCATTGTTACTCCTGATGGTAACATCACGAAACCACTTGACCCTGACTCGGCAGCTTTAAGTCGCGATGCTTTGGCGAAGACCGTGTACTCTAGGCTGTTTGATTGGTAAGTTGCAAAACAAACACAAAACCTGCATCTTGAGACAAGGATTGAGATGACTTAAAATCATTCTTGATATGTGGTAGGATTGTGGACAAGATAAACAGTTCAATTGGACAAGATCCCAATGCAACAAGTTTAATAGGAGTCCTTGATATTTATGGATTTGAAAGCTTCAAAATCAACAGGTAAATAGAGAATAATATGTGTGCAACTCATATTAATAAATTCTTACATACTTGTATTAGAATCTTATTTTCTACTTATTCCATTTACTAGTTTTGAGCAACTATGTATCAACCTGACAAATGAGAAGCTGCAACAACATTTTAACCAGGCAATGCTGTAACTTCTATATACAGTTTAATCATATTACTACCTTCTGTTCTTAATATAAGAGTTAGTTGACTTTTTTAAATAGATTAAAGAAGCTAAAAAAATCAGTTAATTATAACTAATATAATAGCTAATTGACCAATTTAGATAAATTAAAGAGTATATAATATAATTCGTCTTCAGGGATTAGATTTAGTCAAAATTAACTTATTTATTTTGCCTCCTTATTCTATCCAAAAAAGTCAACTAGCTCTTATATTAAGGGTTAGAGAGAGTATTAGACAGCAACCAAAGGGAAAATAACATCATTAAAAAAATGTATATTTTTGAACAGCACGTTTTTAAGATGGAACAAGAAGAATACACGAAAGAGGAAATCAACTGGAGCTATGTAGAATTTGTGGATAATCAAGATGTTCTTGATCTTATTGAAAAGGTAACAACCAGTGAATCAAATTGAATATTATATCCAAGACCTTCTCTACCAGATAACATATTGACATGCTTTGCATTTGCAGAAACCTGGTGGAATCATTGCTCTTCTTGATGAAGCTTGGTATGTCATTTTCTTTCCTACCAGATAACATACTTGTTTCTTTTTATGGAAAATTTTCACATTTCATATTTCCTGCAGCATGTTCCCCAAGTCAACACATGAGACATTTGCCCAAAAATTGTATCAGACATATAAAGCACACAAGCGTTTTAGCAAGCCCAAACTTGCAAGAACAGATTTCACAATTAATCATTATGCTGGAGATGTAAGATAAAATAGTAAATACTAAAATCATTACTTGGGCATCAAGTCACAAAAATGTAAAACTGTTAATTTTTTTGTTGTTGTTGTTCCAACTTCTGAAATACAAACAGGTTACATACCAAGCAGATCAGTTTCTTGATAAAAATAAAGATTATGTTGTGGCAGAACATCAAGCTCTTTTAAACGAATCCAGGTGCTCATTTGTTGCAAATCTTTTCCCTCCATTACCTGAGGAGTCATCAAAGCAATCGAAATTCTCTTCCATCGGTACGCGGTTCAAGGTAAAAGGATTCTTGTTGAAGGCATTGCATCTGTTTCAGGAATCTCAACCACTGACTTGGCTACTGCTGAATCTGTTCTTGTCATCCAGCAACAACTGCAATCTCTAATGGACACATTGAACACAACAGAACCACACTACATCAGATGTGTGAAACCAAACACAGTTTTGCAGCCAGGAATATTTGAGAACTCCAATGTATTAAACCAGTTGAGATGCGGGGTGTGTCGTCTTTTTCTTCCTCTCTCATTCTTGTAATATAATAACACTATTTGTTATGTTTCAGAAAATTCTTTAATCAATGACATTTATTACCTCGCCGGTAAATTTGCAGGGAGTACTCGAGGCAATTCGGATTAGTTGTGCTGGTTATCCGACAAAACGAACATCTGATGAGTTCCTTGATCGTTTTGGAATGCTAGCCCCTGATGTCCTAGATGGGTATGCACCATTCTTTTCTTTTAGTTGAAGAATCACCTGAAAATACTAATATGTAGAACTTCAAATATGACTCCATAAAACAATTGTTGCTTTCTTCTGTTCAGATCTGACGAGAAAACAGCATGTGTTGCTATATGCGATAAGATGGGATTAAAAGGCTATCAAGTAAGTTTGAAGGCATCATATCCATTAAATTTTTGGGAGAATTTTAGTGAAGTACCACAGAAACAACATAATTTCCAATAGATACTAAAAGATTCTGAGATTTCAGTGAAGTATTTAAGGATAAAAATGAAATTATGTTTTAATGGTAAACGACGAAAATGCCATTAATTTATTTTTCTACAATCATAAGCCATTTTCTAAAATCCTATCTAAACACACACAATTACACATACGCATTTTAACAATTAAAAATAGAAAGAAATCAATGAGAGATATGGAGAAAGGCCAGATAAATGATATGGCCGTCTGGTTCTATTATATAGATAAAAGAATTGTATGAATAGTGGTCCCCTTATTTACAATAGAATTCCTAGATAAAAGGTAAGGCAAATACGTGTAAAGTATTTACAACTATAAATAATAATGTAAATAAAAGATAATTATTAATTTCTTCTAACATTCCCCCTCAAACGAGAGGGGGTGATACACAACCCGAGTTTGCTTCTGAGTTTATCAATTTGTTTTTGAGTTAGAGCTTTGGTGAGGCAATCTGCTATTTGCAGAGAAGATGGAATATATTTGATCTTTATCATTCCATACTGTACCATATCTCTCACAAAATCAAGGTCTATCTCTATATGTTTGCTCCTTGAGTGCTGTACTGGATTGGCTGCCAAAGAGCCTACACTTAAATTATCACACCATATGTTCACTGGTTAAAGAATATGAAGCCCAAGTTCAAATAATAAAGAAGAAATCCATTTAATTTTAGAGACACCATTAGCAAGTGACCTGTACTTTGACTCTAAGCTTGACCGTGACACAACTTTCTGTTTCCTTGATGCCCACGATATAAGACTATTTCCAAGGTATACACATGATCCCCCATAGACCTTATGTCATCAGTGTCTATTGCCCAATTAGCATAAGTAAAACAAGTCAAACAGGGAGAAGAAAATGCTGAGATGTGTAAACCAAAATTGTATGTGCCTTTGAGATAACGTAGGATCCTTTTAACACCTTGCAAGTGAATATCTGTGGGCTGACTCATAAATTGACTCAATTTATTCACAAAAAAAGCAATGTCTGGACGTGTGGAAGTAAGGTATTGAAGTGAACCAATAGCTCTATGGTATATTGAGGGATCAGTAAGAAGGACTCCTTCACTAGCAGAAAAATTTCTGCCTGTTACCATTGGAGTGGGAACAGGGGCACAATCCATCATCTCAAATCGTGTTAGTAAGTCCAGAACGTATTTCCCTTGATTTAGATAAAAACCAGTCGAGTCTCGATAAACCTCAATCCCTAGAAAATAGTAGATAGGGCCAAGATCTTTTAAGGCAAACATTTGATTGAGTTTGTAAATGAAGTTGTTGACATAAACAAAGTTGTTTCCAGTGACTAAAATGTCGTCAACATAGATCAAAACATAGACTATCAGACTCTGTGATTGGAAGTAGAAAAGAGATATGTCACTCCTAGCATTAATAAAACCCCACTGTAATAATGTTTGTTTCAATCTCTCAAACCAAGCCCTGGGTGCTTGTTTTAAGCCATAAATGGCTTTAATAAGCCTACAAACATGATTAGGCTTTTTGGGATTTTTAAATCCTTCAGGTTGTCTCATATAGATCTCTTCTTTCAAAACACCATTTAAAAATGCATTATTCACATCTAGTTGCCTTACTTCCCAGTTGAATGTCACAGCAATTGATAGAACAATTTGAATAGTAGTAGGTTTGATTACTGGACTGAAAGTATCAGTGTAATCAATACCTGGTGTTTGTTGAAAACCTTTTGTCACAAGCCTTGCTTTGAATTTGAGAATTGACCCATCAGCTTTGTACTTTGTTTTAAAGATCCAATGACAATCTACAATTCTTTGATTTGGTTTGGCTGGTTCAAGAGTCCAGGTGTGATTTTTCTGAAGTGTCACAAACTCTTCCGCCATGGCTTTTCTCCAGTGAGGTATGGCTAAGGCATCATGAATGTTTCTTGGTTCTGAAAGTGATTTTAGAGATTTTGAATCCTCCAGCATCATCAAGCTAGTGAATGGGTATCTTGGCTTCATAATCCCAAATTTTCTTCGAGTGATCATATGATGAACATTCGTTGGAGCAATTGTTGGATTTGAGGAAGACATCGGGTTGACAGATTCAGAACCTGTTTCTGCAATTCGAGGGCTCAGAGTCGCGGGAGCTTGTTGGGAAAGCACATTTTGTACAGGCAAAGAAGTTGGACTAATAGATGATGTCACATCCTAGAAGCTTCAATAGTGGGTCTTTGTTCAGAATCTGGCCCATTTTGAATGGGGCTAATTTGGGGCATGTCAAAAATAGAAAAAATCATTGTTTGTTCCTCTGCTAATTGTGGGCTTCGTTTGCTTAAAAATCCTGTGGCAAAAGGAAACAAAAAAGTGTCAAAAATTACATGTCTAGATGTATATACTTTCCCTGAAGGACTTAGACACTTTAATCCTTTTTGTTGAGTAGTTGGACCCAAGACGACACATTTCTGACTGTGAAATTGAAGCTTATGAGCATTATATGGCTTCAAGCAAGGGTAGCAAGCACATCCAAAAGGTTTTAATTCACTGTAAGCCGGATGTGTCTTGTAGAGGCAAAATAAAGGTGTGGAAGAGTCAAGCACTGGAGTAGGCAAACGGTTGATGATATATGTAGCTGTTTGAAAAGCCTCAAGCCAATAATAAATGGGTATTTTAGCTTGGGCCAATAGTGTGAGGCCCATCTCAATGATGTGTCTAAGCTTTCTTTCAGCCCGACCATTCTGTTAGGAAGTGTAAGGACATGTGAACCATATTGTAATCCCCTCTTGTTGAGCGAAAGGAATAAATGATTTATACTCTATCCCATTATCACATTGGATCATTTTAATCTTAGTATTGAAAAGAGTTTCAACTTGAGATTTAAACATCTTGAAGACATAGATGGCATCAATCTTGTGTCTTAGTGGAAAAATCCACGCATATCTACTAAAATCATCTAAAAACTGAATGTAAAATCTATGTCCTCTACTTGATTGTATTGGAGATGGACCCCAAAAATCAGTATGAATAAGTTCTAGAGGACTTAGGGCATGAGAAGTGGACTTTGGAAATGGTAAAAATTTAGATTTCCCTAATTGACATGCTTCACAAACAAAATTATCCTGAACATGAAGTTTAACATTACAATTATTCAAAACTTGTCTAAGGACATCATTGCTAGGGTGACCCGACTTGCAATGCCATTGAAAAACTTCATTGTTCTCAGTTACTCCTACTCCATAAGCTTGAGGTTGAGATTCATCTTTAATTAGTGGGTAGAGTCCTTCTACCACCTTCCCTTGCATCAAAATTTCCTTTACAACATAACCATGGTCAGTAAAAAGGATGTCTACACAGTTGTCTTTAATTAACTTGTGACCACTTAATAACTTCTTGCTAGCACTAGGAACAATGAGAATATTTTTAAAGGACAATTCATTATTAGCACAAGAAATAGTAGCAGACCCAGTGCCTAGTATTTGTGCTTTACCTCCTGTGCAATTAATTAAGTGCTTGTTACTTGTAGCTCCAATTTGAGAGAGGCCATCAGTTGAAGAGGTGACATGATAATTATATCCACTGTCCAAATACCATGCAGGATCTGTTACAGTGCTTGGCCCAGCAAAATATGATTGAGGCCCAAAGCTTTGAGGCCCATGTGATGGTGATTCTTGAAACCTTTCTCAGACTTTGGAGGAGTACCATCGAGACGAGAATAGCAAGAGTCCCAAAGGTGACCAACTCGTTCACGGTGAGTACAGAAGGGGCACCGATTTCCAGGTCCTCTACCAAAACCACCTCGTCGGCCTCTTCTATGCCGACCACCACCCCCACGTTGATTGCCATTGTACGACCGGCCACCATGGGACTATCCAGACCCACGAAAACCTAATTGTGAATGAGGCAACGAGTCTACCAAATTCGCAGCAGGTTGAATGGAAAGATTCGCAAATATGTTCTGATGGTCGATATGACTCTCGAACGCGAGAAGCTGAGACTGAGCGTCTATCCAAGTGATATCAGCTTCATCAATCAGTTTGACAACTATCGAGTTGTAATTCGCGTTGAGGCCATAGAGGGCATGAAGAATAAGATCTTCTGTACTTATGGGAGCGGTAGCTAGGGCAAGTTGGTCAGAGATATGTTTAAGTTTGGTGAGATATTCTTCTATGGGCATCGTATTCTTTCGAATAGTGAAGAGTTTAGATTTGAGGGACATAACCTGAGCCTTGATGGAAGCACAGGTCAGTTACTTTGCTGTGTGCCAGAGATCGAAAGCCATTTTGCAATGCAAGAGTTGAGCACCAATTTCTTGAGACATGGTATTTCTCAGCCACCCAACCAACATCCGATCGACTGCAACCATTTTGAGAACTCAAGATTAGTTTTCTTGATGCCTCTGTTTGAAATGTAAGGTGCAGGAGTAGAACTAGTGCCATCTATGTGTGATTCTAGACGATTGCCCTCAATGAGAGGTAAGGCTACTGATTCCCAGAATATATAATTACCTCTGTCCAACTTGATAGAGGATGTATGAGTAGAAGATGAGAATAGGGAATAGTATTTGAGATGATTAGCATCATTCCCAGTATTACCTGAATTGGCAGAGGAGATAGCACTCGGAGCAGACATACTATTAGACCAGAAAAATTATCTCTTGCTCTGATACCAAGAAAGAAATAAGTGGGAGATATGGAGAAAGGCCAGATAAATGATATGGCTGTCTGGTTCTATTATATAGACTAAAGAATTGTATGGATAGAGGTCCCCTTATTTACAATAGAATTCCTGGATAAAAAGTAAGGCAAAGACGTGTAAAGTATTTACAACTGTAAATAATAATATAAATAAAAGATAATTATTAATTTTTTCTAACAAAAATAACAAAATTTATGAGTATATATGGGAATTTACAACTCCTAATTTACAACAGTTGATATAAAATTTGCCAAGCATACATAAGCATTTTAGCTACTGAAATAAAGGAAGAGCAATTTGGTCCTTTACCATGTAAACATAATTTCATTTCTATCCTTATATACTTTACTGAAATTTTAGAATCTTTTAAGACTTATTAGAAATTATGTTGTTTTTGTGAGACTTCACTGAAATTCTCCCTTTTCCCGTACGTGGAGTGCTTTGAGCTTTAATAAATTTTGCCCCCTAACTGTTTCATGCAGATGGGAAAAACGAAGGTATTTCTGAGAGCTGGTCAGATGGCTGAATTAGATGCAAGAAGGGCTGAAGTCTTAGCCAGAGCGGCTAGATGCATACAGAGACAAATCAGAACACATTTGACCAGAAAAGAGTTCCTCACCCTCAGAAAGGCCACAATTCATATCCAAAAATTATGGAGAGGTTAAAATGAGTCGTAAATTCATGTACTTATTAAGCTCTCTGATCAAGATATAACTTTGATTTCAACCATTTTTTATCTTGGTTCTCTTCATCATTTCAGCAAAACTTGCACGTAAACTTTATGAGCAAATGCGGAGGGAAGCAGCTTCGATCCGAATACAGAAGCATGCACGAGCACACACTGCAAGAATGCATTATACATCATTGCAAGCATCAGCAATAGTTATCCAGTCAGGGTTAAGAGCAATGGCAGCACGAAATGAATTCAGATACAGACAAAGAACAAAGGCTGCAATCATAGTTCAGGTAAAGACATCTTTTTTACGGAATTTTTAAAAAATTAAGAACTTTCTTCTCATTCCCTTTCATAGACACAATGGAGAAGTTTCGACGCCTTTTCTGCTTACAAAAACCTGAAGAAGGCAACTATTTCTCTTCAATGTCTCTGGAGAGCCAAAGTAGCTAGGAAGGAGCTCAGGAAGCTAAGGATGGTGAGTGTTACTTCTTATATATATATATATATATATATATATATGTTCAGGAATTCAAAGATGTTTCTGAATTCAAAGCATGATACGTTGATTGTGCAGGCTGCAAGGGAAACTGGGGCACTTAAGGAGGCGAAGGACAAGTTGGAGAAGCGTGTTGAAGAGCTTACATGGCGACTAGATATTGAAAAGCACATGAGGGTATGGCTTCAATCAACTGTTTCTACATGATAAACATTAAAGGACTATGTGGGACATTGGTCAAATGAAATAGTGTTTGATAATAAATATGTTGCAGATTGATCTTGAGGAAGCTAAAGGGCAAGAAATTGCTAAGTTACAGAATGCTTTACAAGAAATGCAAACTCAGCTTGATGAAGCTCATGCTGCAATTATACACGAGAAGGAAGCAGCTAAACTGGCAATTGAATCGGCACCACCAGTGATCAAAGAGGTACCTGTCGTCGACAATACCAAGCTCGAGTTACTAACAAGTAAAAATGAGGAGCTAGAGGTAAATCCAAAGATCATTAATGTGATACAAAACTTATATGATGATATGACAAGTAATTTGATTTTAATTCTGAAAATGCAGAGTGAAGTAGAAGAACTGCAGAAGAAGATTGAAGAATTTCAGGTAAAGTGTTCAGACATGGAAAAGGAGTCTCAAGAAAGAATGAAAGAGGCTGAAGAAGCACATCTGAAAGCAACGCAACTTCAGGATACTATTGAAAGGTATTCAAATAATAACTGGCCACAAAAAAAAAACATTGCTACCATTATGAACTGGCTTTGATTGTGTTTTCCTTATTATGGCCATAGATTAGAGTCAAATTTGTCAAACCTTGAGTCTGAGAATCAAGTTCTAGGCCATCAGGCTTTGGTTGAATCAAAAAATGAGGAACTCTCCGAGGAGCTTAAAACGTAAGATACCTTATACACAAAGCTAAAGCAATTATGTACACCTCTGAAATTCTGACATCTTTCTTCTATTTCCAGCCTCAAGGAGAAGATTGCAAGTCTAGAATCAGAGAATGAAATTCTTCGGAGCCGGCCAGCAGCTACTGTGGTTCATAAGGTTTATCCAGAAAAAATAGAAGAAGAAAAACAGGAAACTGTTATTACAGAGAAAATTCAACAGAGTGCTATTTCAGATACAATAACTTCACAAGTCAATGTACACACCTCCTTAACTTTTTCTCATAGAGAAGTATTTCATTATGTGACACTGTCTATTATGGTGCTTGCAGAATTTGGATAATGGAAACCTCACAGCTGAAGAACACCAAACAAGAAAAGTACTCCAAACTTACTTCAACAATTCTCTTAAGAATTTCCGGATCAACACTCGATAACGGTATGCTAATTTTAACTTATAAAATTGTTTTCAGGAACCAAGACAACCAGTCTCCTTCCTCATTAGACAAAGATCGCTCACCGAAAGGCAGCAGGTATGTTTTCAATAAGATAAAGCAAGCAGTTGCACATTATGAATAAATGGAAAATTACAATTTTCATCTTTGTTGTAAACAGGAAAGTCATGAAGCACTGCTCAAGTGTCTTGCAGAGGATAAGAGATTTGAGAAAAACAGACCAGTTGCTGCTTGTGTTATCTATAAAGCGCTTCTTCAATGGAGATCCTTTGAAGCAGAGAAGACACTTATATTTGATAAAATTATTCACACAGTCCGATCATCTATTGAGGTAGTATACCCCAATAACTCTGTATACAGTAAGAGCATGTTTGGGTTGATATCAAAAAACACTTTAAGCCTTCAAAACCATGATTTTGAGGAAAGAGATACCAAACAACTGTTTTTTTTTTTTTGTGCAAAAGTATTTGTACATTTGAAACAATGGTTTGGGGTGGAAACCCACAGTTTTTCAAAAGCCCAAAATTTTTGCTTTTTTTAGAAATTATTTTCTTCTAAAATCATTTTTATCAATTTTATTTAGAAGTTATTCTCTAAAAACTAATTCAAACACACTCCAAAGTTAACTGTAATTCCATTTTGTGCTTTAGCAGAGTCAAGAAGGAATCAATGACTTAGCATATTGGCTCTCTACAACTTCAACATTATTGTTTTTCCTACAAAGCACACTCAAGGCAAGCAACTCAACTAAGGCAGCAGCTCGTAGTAATCGAAACTCCCCTGCCACTTTATTTGGCAGAATGGCACAAGTAAGCTCCCAAAACTGCAATGCAAATTTCCAGTGCATTAGAGATCAAATGATATAATGTAACGTTTCTTGTTATACAATTTAGGGCTTGCTTTCATCCTCCATGGGCATGGGGGTTTCAAGTGGCTACAGTGGAATGGTGGGAAAACCAAATGAACAATCAAAAGTGGAAGCAAAGTATCCAGCTATTCTATTCAAGCAACATTTAACAGCATATGTTGAGAAGATATATGGAATCATTCGTGACAGTTTAAAGAAAGAGATCAGTCCACTCCTAAATCTGTGCATTCAGGTTTACATCATATATTATAGAAATCATCTAAGATTACACCATGACAAATATATATCTCGGTCGATTAACTTGTCCTTATATATATGACCTTTGACAGGCACCAAGATCGACGAGGACTAAATCGGTACGAGGATCATCGAGGAACATACACTCAAATATAGTTGCAAAACAACAGGCATCAAATATGCACTGGAAAAGCATTGTCGATAAGTTAGACCATACCTTGGGAATATTGTCTGACAACTATGTCAGTATGAAATACTCACATGTGGTTTTGCTGGGTTTTCTTTATTAAAGATGAGATTTTTACTATATCTTATACATCTTGTGAATTCAGGTTCCTCCCATGATTACAAGGAAGATCTTTAGTCAGGTGTTCTCTTTCATGAATGTCCAGCTTTTCAATAGGTAAGAAGATTTTCAATTAAACTGCATTAGGAATTTCAGGCCAAAAGGCGCTAGGAATCTTAAGAGATAGTATATTCAAATTCTAATTTATAGCAAATACCATGAACTATTAAGGGATTGAGAAGGTTGCTATCATGTGACCTAAAAGGTAACAACCTCTCAGCTTATGGGAATAAGCTTGCTTGCATCTGTCTCTCATAAATTCCACTGCTTATGCACTGTGACACCCTTACCATGAACTAACAAAAACTATGAACTGGCAGTTTGTTGCTTCGTCGCGAGTGCTGCTCGTTCAGCAATGGAGAGTATTTGAAGGCAGGTTTGCATGAGTTGGAACAATGGTGTATCAAGGCAACTGGTCAGGTAAACTTACATTTTTGTAATAACAATCACTTAGGCTGGAAGGAGAAGAACATTAAAATATTCATTTTCTACCTTTTTGTTTTTTTTCATTTTGCAGTTTGCTGGATCTTCTTGGGATGAACTCAAACACATACGCCAAGCCGTGGCCTTTCTGGTATATAGTTTCTTGGACCAAGACTATGAACTTGAATAATCTTTTTCTTTCCCCCCATTCCTCAAGTTTTAATTTTCAAAATGCTTCTTTATGCAGGTCTCGCACCAAAAGACACAAAAATCTTTGGATGAGATAACAAGTGAAGTATGTTCGGTAATAATTCATCTAACTCCTCTATCAAAAACGCCATATAATTTTGCTCTTAAAACTTCTCATTTCTTGTTTTCATGGTTATTGTTTTGTTCATGTATCAGGTGTTAAGTATCCCACAAATATATCGTATTGGAACCATGTTCTGGGATGACAAATATGGAGCACAGGGGTTATCTCAAGAAGTAAATCCTTGACTTTTTGTCTATATATAGCTCTACCGCATGTTTTTACAAATATATTTTGTCCGTATATATATATTTTTTTGAAACTCTCTTTTTTCCAGGTAATTAGCAGAATGAGAGTACTTGTGGCAGAAGACTCCATAAACATACCCAATAACTCCTTCCTTCTGGAGGTGGATTCCAGGTAATTAATTATCAATAAACTCTTAAAACTCTTTTCCAATCCCCCTTTTTGAACTCCATTCGTCACAGGAATTTATGATACGTATGCAAATCTTGTACTCCCTAATCTTATAAGCAAGCTTAATTATGTAAGAGACTTGACCTCCACGTTAATTTATGATTAGAGAAAATTAGTATTTTGATCCTACTAGTTTTAACTCTGATGTAATTTATCCTCTAAAATTTGACTCAGTATATCTTAATCTTTATAGTTGAGTCGATTACAACTAATTATTAAACTTTAGCTCAACCAATCCTAATAATTTTAATTATTTAAAATATTAGTCTTTATATTTTAGAAAATAAAATTATACTCTTCCGATATTTAGTATAAGACATATTTAATTAATTTAATTAGATTAAAAAAATTGGTTAATATGATATATTTTTTCTACAATACTCTAATTATTTTCCTCAACTTTCTCCCTTATTCTCTTATTTGATTATTATTGAAAAAGTATTAATAGGTAATTTGGAAAAAAAATTGAAAAATATAATAAAGATATTTTATATTTAGAATAAAAATAAATTCTTTAATTAAATTATATATTAAATATTGGAAGAATACATTTTATGAAGGTAAGAGATTGAGTTAAAACTATAAGTTATAATTAAATCATACATTAAATATTGAAAGAGTATATTTTATAAAAGTATGAAATTGAATCAAAACTATAAGTTCTAATTATATCGAGTCACAGATTCATAGACTGAATTGTAACGAATTGAAAACTACTACCAGCAGATTCATTTTACATATTCTAATGCAAGGCATATGAACCATAAGCTATGAAAAGTAACATGCCAGATTTTAGAACATGATTTAGGTTTAGGGGCCATTAAAAAACTTCAAACCTGAAAGTGCTTTCTTTTTCCGTCTATTAATCAATATCACTGGTTTTGTTCTATCCAGTACGCCTTTCTCAATGGAGGAGATGTTCCGTTCCATGACTGACATCCGGTTATCCGATATCGATGTGGATCCACCCACAATCCTAAGACAAAGATCCGATTTCCAATTCTTATTGCAGCAAGTGGATGGCGACTCTCATTGAGATGCTCAAGTTTTGGTTTTCATGTAAAGCTATAGCTTTTTTTTTTTTTTGCCCTTTTTCATATAATTTTTTTTTTGTGTCAACCGGGTTCACGTACACTCAAAGGTATGGTTTTGTTCTGTTCTGTTCTGTTCTGTCCACAACTCGCTGGGTAGAGCAGACAGTGAGTGTGCATGCACCTGCAAATCAAAGGTTTTTTTTTTTTCAAAAAATATTTAATTTTTTTGGGGTTTGGTGTGGAGAGAGTAAATTGAGTGGTGAGGAATTGAATTTATTTATTTATTTTTTGTATGTTTCAATCATTTTTGGGCAAGTTGTCTTCTTTTGTTCATGTAAAGCTTCCCATGATGATGATATTCATACTAGACCTCAGTGCGATATATCATTATTGTTGCATAATCTGCAAATAGTATAATACGAATGAAATGGAGAAAATCTTGGTTTTTATTTCATTAATTGTAGATTTATGAATTATGTATGTATTTATTTTGTGCTAGTCAAATATCAAAAGTCAAAACATGTCGTTGGAAAGACGAAGAAGTCAATTAAAATAAAAATATATTTTTCTAGATATATTATCTAATAATCAGATATTCTTGACCAGCCATGATCTACAGTTCCAGACCAACTCGTCGGTTTAAAAAGTTTATTTCTGGATGTAATATTATTAAAATATATGTGTGTGTGTGTGTGTGTGTGTGGGTATATAAATACGATGTTGTGGGTATGGATATACATGGTGAAATGGACGGTGACGGGCTTACCATCTATTTTCATTCTTTCTGAATTCAACGATGGGAGGGTACGCTTTGCCGTTACCCAAATTGGCGCTTCCACGCATTACCCACAGTAGCTTTTCCTTCACTTTTCCCGTTTCTGCAATTCAGCATCGTCACTCTGCAAATTCCTCCACTTTGTTCTGTAGTCACCGAGTTAAGGTCAATGCAGAGTTCTCTTCCACTTCGGTTCCTGCCCAAGACCGCGAACAAGAGGAAGAAGAAAGGTTTCAAGGGATGGCGGTTTTGAAAAGCGATTACAATGACATAATGATTGTCGACACTCCCACATCTAGAGTGCTGTCGACACTCCCAAATCTAGAGTGCTCCTTCTTGATTCCTCCTGTACTTTCCCCCTCCCTCTGTGTGTGTGTGTGTGTGTTTTTCCGAGTCTTGTGTACTTCGAACTGTAAGGACCCCCTCCATATGAGAGCAATAAAAATGGGGTTCCTAATGATGAATAATCTAACTGAGTTTTTCTTCTTTTGTTGCAGACAACGTTCATAGCATTCTTTATAAGGAGCAAAAATGGACAGAAGCCTACTGGGTATGTCGGTTTTCCTTCGTTGTTTTAGTATTTAGTATTTAATTCTGCGGATGATGTTCTTTGATTACATCACAGTATTTATGCATTGTTAGCTAATAGCTATGTTTGTAAGTTTTATCATTTCTGAAATCTATAACTTATTTTATGCAAGCGAGTTTATTTCTAATGATGCGTTAGTGTTAACAGGATGAGTTTGCTAGCTTGCCCGCTATAGTTCCAAAAGGTCCCATCGCTATCTTAGGTTTGCTAATTCATTTGTTTTTATGATTACAGATATTTTACAAAATTTAGTCAATGATATTTACAAAAACCATGCGTATGTTCTTAAGTAATACAAGATTGCGTCTAAATCTTTCAGGGTGTTGGAACTGCTGCTCATCTGATGCTTGACTTGTGGCCTTCGCTGCAGCTTGAAGGGTGGGAGATTGATCAAATTGTAGGGGATTTTACTTTTATGCATCTTAGTTTTTTTTTTTTTAACAAAAAAGAAATATTTTAATGCAATCTTCATGACTTGCCCCTTTGTTCATTTGTGGGGTTGGCTCTCCTCTTTAAATCATGACTCACTTAAAAGGAGCTCTAGTTTATAAGTTTTCCACTGCAGAAATTGATGGTCGCAATATCTTTTCTGGAACTTCTTGGTCTCCGTGGATGATACGCTAATTTTCATTTCTATTTCAAGCAATAAGATTTCATGTTTAAGTAAATTTCATTAATCCTTGATGCATATATCCTGAACTTACCTGTATATTATCCTTGGGAAACCAAATGATCAAGTTGATTGATAAAGCGAGAGATTATTTTGGTCTATCTGATCTGGAGAAACCAACAAAAGAAGGTGGCATACTGAATATTCATATTGGTGATGTCTTCATTCCATCAGAGCATTTGCACAGAAAATATGCTGGTGAGCCATTCATATCATTTGTTATCCATATGATGTCAATGTTTTTGTTTAATTTTAGTGGAAGTAAATCTGTTATTTTGACCATCTACCTACATATGTTTGAATATTTCTCAGGTATTGTTGTTGACTTGTTCTCTGATGGAACAGTCTTGCCTCAGCTGCGTGAGGTATGTTGTTATTTTCAGCATACTGATTGCCACGTCTTAGGTGACTGAAGTTCTTCTTGGCCAAAAACAAGAATTTTTTCCAGGATAGGAATTCTTGCTGTCTGTAGTTTTAATTCAATCCTTTTCTCTTTCAATATATATGAATATGACATGAAAAAGTTTCTTCATGTCCTGATCATGGAATCTCAAAGAAAGAACCTATTAAGATTGAGATTTTCTTAAACTAGGCAAATTGTGGCTTTGTTTTCTTGTTTGATTAAGCTCTTTTTCTTAGTTTTCTCAAAGAAAGTCGTTGAAAAACAAGATTATACAAGTGTCTCAGCATACCAGCATATTGGGTTTCACATTTCTTATTATTTGTTTTGATGGGATAATACATGGTTGGAATTACATGATAGATTGATGCCTGGAGGTAGATTTATGGTGAATTGTTGTGGCATTGATGGGGGATCAGATGCATCAGATGCAAATTTGGATTGTGAAATTTGGTTACAAAATCCCGCATTGAAAACATTATCCAGAGCATTTCCTTGGCAAGTATGGTTTCTGTTGTTTAACTGGATTCTTTAACTGTTTTATGCATTATCATGCAATAGGTTAAACGTGTTTTTGTGCTTTACGAAACAAACATCACAAAATCACTTTTCCATAATCCAAATGGGTAACAAGTCTTACAATTTGACCTTAAGAGTAAAATTTTCAGCACGATATACGATATGAACATGTCTTTTGCCCACACCTCATTATGTTCTTTGTAATTCCTTAAGTCTTGTTTAAGGATGCTCACAACAGTTTGTATTTGAGTTGATCAGTTGAGTTGGAAGAGAATGCCGAAGGAAAATGGCGCGAATTTCATGGCACTTACAGGACCCTTGCCTGATTTACCGTCATGGTCTGCCGTTCTCCCATCTACTCTGAGCACAAATGGGAAGCATTGGAGACCCTCTGAGCCTGTTTCTTAAGTTCGAGCTTAAAAGGTCATAAACTGAATTTAAAATATGTAAAATTGCCACGTGTCTGGTTTATGAATTAGTGCAGTTTGATCTTCTGATTTTCTGGAAAGGATCCTGAATTCCTGATTTAGCTGGTACAAAAGACCAAGAAGTGTAATCACCATATGAGCCCTTTTTTGTATCTTCAATTTGCAACATTCTAATAGTCTTATTGAGTCATTCTTTTAGTTGTATTTGGGGCGTCCGATGAAGTAACCTGGTAAGAGGACTCTGATTATATAACACAGCAAACCCCCCCCCCCCTCCCCACCAAAGAGAGGGAGAGAGCTTTCTGAGGGAGAAAGAAGTTGTCTTTTCACAAAAATTGACTCCTTCAAATCCATATTTTATATTTATCCCATATTTCATACATGGGAGGTTATATGGATTTAAACTTTAAAATCATAAAGAGAAATTTTTCCCAGTCGACCCATTGTTCTCCTTATTATCATTATAGCCCCACTTGAATTGGCCTAGGTCTTAATCCACAAAAGATGGACTAGGTATAATTCAACAGTTTGAAATGGAGATAAAATGAAACAGAAAGAAGATTGGATTAACACGCACTATACATTTCTTCTCTTTTTGATTCTGACACTATTTATTGAATTTTATTATAAGGTATCTAGTTTTAGAGTTTATAGCTGCTCTTTCTAATATAAGTGTCTCATCTATAAATGGAATTCAAAACCCAAAGAGATTTAACTGAGTTTTATACCACTAAATTAATTTTATGTTATTCACTCCATATATTTCAAAGCATTAGTTTAGAGGATAAAATGTTGTCTATTCACTCTTCTGATATTCTTTAGACAACTTCTATACGCTTAAAGATGACACAACTACAACTAGCCATGGTAAGTCAATCAATACATCATATGAAATCGAATTCAGTTAACCCTGTTATTTTACTATTCATTTCTCATTATCGATTTACATGTGTTTTTAAGTTTATATGCATAGCCTGCAATCCAGGAAGGGTGTTGAAGCAGTTTCTGTTATTATCTAATTGTAAGGTATGGGATAGAAGTTATAAGGCAAAGATTATGCAGAAGGATTGACATCAGAAGATTGATTTCTGGTATGGGAGAAAATCCGGGGAATATTCTTTTAAGAAAAATGAACGTTGAAAGGGGTTGAATTTGAATGTATCTCCAAAAGCGAAGCCAAGAAGCGGCGCAGTGTTCTTTTTTCTGAGTTGTTTAGTTTAATGATTGCGCAAAAAGAGGTTGATGAGGTGTGCACAAGTTCAGAATGTTCAAACTTGTATGATGGATCATATGAATCATCAAGTTGGTAATTGCAGCTGTATTATTATAGTAATACTTGTATTGGCATTTTAACAGCCATAGCCAGCCACTGATGGGCTAGAGAAATCAACTTGTATCCAAGTGGGTTCCTTGAAACCAAATTATCTGCAAATGGATTTTTATCTGATTATGACCAAAAAGGCAAGCTGCTCTTTGATATAGTGTCAAGTTAATCATGGATCATATTTAATAAATTTGTCTTATAAAGGCCAACCAAATTGACCCAATAGATAAGCACATGTCTTGTACCCACCCTACTAAAATTGTGTTTGGATAGATTTAAAAAAATTACTTTTAGAGCTAAATCATGATTAAGGAATTAATTCATCCAAACATCAATAAAAATGAAAAAATAGATTATGAGTCTAAAACTATAATTTTAAATAATTTGTTCTATCAACGTTTGGCAAAGTATTTTTGCTTTCTGGGTCATAATTGCAATTGTCATATTTAAAAGTATTAAATTGCCCTTAATAAAAAAATATAAAGTAAAATTTATATTTTATGTAATTATCATAGCTTATGTCCTTTTTAATAATTTGTCTATAAAAAAATGATTTTGATAACAATCATCCAAATATCCCTAATTTTTAATATTATTTTCTTCACAAAATCTATTCTCTAAAATTTATCATATATTCTAAAACATAAAAAAAAATTGTAAGCATTGGTGCAAGTATTATTTCAACTCTAACCTTTAGTTTGTATTGAATTTAGAGAAAAAATAAAGAAGATATAATATTATTAGGAGGGAAACTTTTAAAAATAATATTTTTTTCATATTTTTTTAGAAGTTATCATAGTATTCCCTCCCCTTATTTTTCTCCCATTTTTCCCTCCATTCAAACCAAACCTATCAACTTGATCGATCCCCAGGCAAAAGACGATAAAAACTTGTCCTGAAAATTTAGGGAAATTAAAAATTTAAAATTAGGGAAAAGTCTCCCATTGGCAATTTTAAAATGAGAAGACTTGATAAATTTTTATATACATAAAGTATTAATACTCTGATTTAGTTCTTTATTACAAATAAAAATTTTAATGGGGACTTTTCTCCAATGTTCTCAAACATGTATTTATCTTCAAAATATTTACAGCCCTCCATTGAGCATATAATGGAACAAACAAGTTCTTATTTTGAACAAAAAAGAATAGACATAACCTGGGAAAAAGAAGACAAGTAGTATGTTTCGCATGATAAGTCGCATGAACATGAACCTTATCAGAAAGATACTAAAATGCCTGTTAATTCAATCAATATAAACCAGATATGGTCAAAGAGGAACCTGAATTTTCTTCAGTTCATCAACTCAGTCAAGCCTTATTGTTGACAATTAATCTGCTTAGTTTTTTTTTCTTTATTTTTTTAATTAGAGAGAGAGTGAATGACATTGTTGGAGAAGCATGGAACAGAACATGGAGGCCTCAACCTCAAACATTAATGTGTGATGGACGATGCAGTGTTCGTAAAGATAACGGCACCACCACCCAGCAACATGCACCCTATCAATCTATACATATCTCTATATAAATATAATTAACTTAATTAAAGAACGGTCATAATTAATTAATTAATAATGTTTAATACTTAGCAGGTTGGATGCGTAGTGAAAGGACTGATCAAGAGTGATAATAATGATAGCTTGGGAAATGTCATAATTAGGATTTTCCATTCATTACAACACATCAACGTGTTTGACCAGCTATGTGCACTACTTGCCATTAACACACTGTCATGTCATATATATATATATATATATATATATATATATGAAATGCAATATTTGAAGAGTGGACTATTGAGGTAGCGTGGGAATCCATTTGGTATGAGAGTGAGTGAGGGAGTGAGCCATATATGATATATATATGTGTGTGTGTGTGTGCATCCATCCCTTAGGCTTTTCAATGTTTTGTTAATAATTGGGATTTTTATGTGATCGACACCTTCTTTTCTGCCTTTTTTATTACATCCCCACGTGCTTCACCCACGCACTTTCAGGCCTTTTCCCCTCTCATTTCTAGCTACCTGTATATATCCCAATTCTATGAGGCAATGCCAAATAATTGGCTCAGTATACAAGTCTTCCATCATATAGAGTTTGAGGATGAACATATATACACAGCCATAATATTATAAGTGAGAAGATTATTTCCTAGATTATATTTAAACCACTATTATCATAAGATAGATAACTGACGTTTACAATTATTAAAAAAATTAGTTATTTTTAATAAATATATGCATGCTAGTTTTACTAAAATACATCTTTTAATCATTATCTCCATTAATAAAAATTAATTATAAATTTAATAAGTAAAATAAATTGATGTCTTATATTTAACATTTAAATAAGTCTTTTAAGTAGTTCATTAGTATTATTATACTCATCTAATCCTTAATATAAGAACTAAATAAAAAGTTTATGTTAGCCTTAAATGTAAGATATTTTTTACTGATATTTTATTAATAATAATCAAATAAGGGAGTAAGGGAGAGAATGAGAGAGGCTATTAAAGAAGATTATTAGGATATTTTAGAAAAAATGACACATTAACTAATTTAATTAACTTATTTGATCTAATTAAATTAGTTAAATATATCATATATTAAGATATTAAGGGCAGGAAGAGTAATACTTTTCCACTTGAGCCTAATTTTGGAGTTATATATTTGATTTTCATTTTTGGGTGTAGCTAAAAAGAGTGTTATCAGGAGTAGAACATGGCCACAACCCCTATCAGGAGTAGGTATATATTAGTATTGTCAACAAAACTAACTTAATTAATAACTCTGGTTAAGTGATTAACAAGTGAGTTTTGGCCAATGCATTCATAATTACTTCTTCTTCTTTTTCGGTTGCATGGGACTCAAGAATGAAAGTCATATACTATTTATTTTGACATTACGAACACTATATATTATTCAGTAATTTTTATATGTAGGTACTATTGTTAATAATCTTTCTTTGCAATTTACAAACCTTCGAAAATGACAATAAGAATTTTGAGTATTCCATATAATTAAGCATCGGATTCTTCGACTTCTTTCAAATCATGCTTAAATAAGACAAAAGGTCCCGGTGGATACAATATTTAGTATTTCACGTAAGTTGCCGGCAACACACACACACACACCCCCATGACCGTATTTTGTGTTAAAATTTTCAGATAATATTAATGAAAGAAAGATCAGATAAATTATGTTAATTTAATTTGTTTTGGCTTTTCACCACATTTTTGTGTGTAATCTCAAGACAAATCCACAAAAAAGATGGTCAAGGATATGTTGAAATGATCCATGGATCACGTACTAGCAAACAAGCATGGTCTAAAACTCCAAAGAAACAAACAAAATTTGCCTTCATTTTTTCTGGGACATACATGATAAATACCAACATATATAAATAATATCCAATATATTAATTAGTTCAAACTCAAACTACCATAATCTGGACAAAATAACGATCTAGCTCTAGACATATTCCCTATGTAAACTTGGGGAGTTAATCCATTTTCACTGATTTTTAAAATTACCTAGGATCCGGGAATCCCAACTTTGCATGATGTCTACATCCCAATAACCCAAAAAAATTAACTTAAACTCGCGATTTATTTATTAATAAATTGATAATGGAGATGTTCTTAGTGAATAATGACTGGAACCCCTAGGTTTGACCATTACACTGAATTTGATGCAAATTCTCCACTTTTATGATCATGATTCAAGGCTAGCCGCTGGATTTCTTGACTACAGAGATTAGCAAAGCCTAAGTGCGAAATATTAAAATATAAAAATAATCATCAAGATCAAGAAAATTAAATTAAGATATATGGCTAACTCTGAATTAAGGCTAAACAACGGGTCAAAAAGAGCTGTTGATGAGCATATTTTATATAGTACAAATATAATCCTAAGCACACGCTCATTGTATAATTATAGTCTAAATAATTGCAATAATAAGAATTATAATTAAGAATGAGGTAGATTGAGAATATTAATGGGAAGAGCTGAAATTGCATTTATATCATTATTCTTTGACTTGACCATGTGTCTGTGAGAGAGGGAGTAATTTGAGGACAGCTTATAGATTTATTATATTTTAATGAAGGAGAAACAAAACCGACCAAATTTAATTTATACCAAAATAAAAAAATATGAGGAAAAAACCAAGAAGAAAGAGTTAGAGTATACGTAAATGTGTATGGATATACTTCTAGCTAATTGACAGTAAAGCAGAATTTCTTCATTGTATAAGGCGATTCTTAGGGAAGTAAGGTCTCCCATTCAACCAACATTTACCAAAGCCTATTTAATTAATTCCTCATTTCACAATGCATTCATACGTACTACTTACAAATTAAATCACAACTAAACAAGCATACAAGTGTGTGTGTGTGTGTGTGTCACAGAAGGTCATCAAGAGGCTAATAACCTACTCTAGCCATCTGTATCATTCATTATCTTTTTTAATTAACATAGTTCGTTTTAGTAAAAATGTATTTTTAGAAGTAATGTGTATATTCATGTCATAAAAATTGTGCCTTTAATTAAGTATATAACCAGATAAAAATGAGTAGAGATCCAAAAAAACACCTCATATACTCGTACGTACGTACGTACATACATAGATAAGAACGTTACTTAACCCTGGATTAGTCATATATATATATATATTCTTGTTGATTTGGTTAATGGAATATAGTACAATATTTATATATTTGTGTGCCATTCTTGGTTGTCAGTCCTGCTTGATGGTGAAGCTAGGTTATTTGCACTGATCCAGATACATCTCTCTCTCTCTCTTAAAAACCACGTCCGTGCCCTTTAAGCGAAGTAACTCAGTTAGCGGTAACGTAAGCTTCGCATCGCTGTCTGCTCTTTCCCTCTTCTTTGTCTGCTTTCCTTTGTCCTTCACACCCAGATTTCAATTCTTGCTTCACACACAGTTCACAAAAGGTTTGTACTTTCTGTTCTATGATCTTTTATTCATGAAACTTTAAACATGTTTTACAAGTTCTCTGGTGTTTCCTTTCTTCTTTTTTTCTGTGTCTTTTCATTTGATAGATCATGAGAACCGTTTCTGAGTCTTTTCTTGGTTGATTAATTATATGTATATATATGACTCGAAACTTTGTGCTTCCCGAATGGCTGAATCTAGCTATAGTTGATCTTTTACTTAGCTCTCGACGAGTCTTCATTTGTCATGTAATTTGATGCAGTTTTGTTAAATCATGTTCAGTCTTCGCATCGCTTGTGATTCTTTTTTTTAGCCCGTTCTATGGATCCATTTCACCGACGTACTATAAAAGAGGACAATTCTGGTTCTGCTTGAAAACATACACAAATGAGGTAGATGATGGAGCGGTGTTTCTATAGGGTTGTGTTCTAATGTAAACATCTTCTGTTAAAAAGTTTTTTACTTTCTTATAACAGACACTTTATCAGTTTTCATATCTACTACCAAAAGGTCTTTTGGATTCATCATTGATTACTACTACATCAACTTTTGGAATATCCAAAAATGGTAGTTTACTAGGAGGAGACCTGGTGAGGATATGACTCTCTCTCTCTCTACATGAATGTATGAGTATATATGAAACCCTATATATGTTTCATTTTCAGGTGGTGGAGATAGAGAATGATGCAAGGAAGCGGACAAATAGCGGTGCCTCCAGGGTTCAGGTTCCACCCTACAGATGAGGAGCTTCTTTACTATTATCTAAGGAAGAAAGTTTCTTTTGAAGCCATTGACCTCGATGTCATCCGTGAAGTTGATCTCAACAAACTTGAGCCTTGGGATCTCAAAGGTTTGCTTATATATGTAGCTTTTATTCATTTTATATATGAACCCTAGATAGCCAAATGCACGTTGGTGCAATATTAAAGTTTGGGGCTGGTCTTGTGTGTGTGCAGAAAAATGTAGGATTGGATCAGGACCTCAGAATGAGTGGTACTTCTTCAGCCACAAGGACAAGAAGTACCCGACCGGAACACGAACGAACCGGGCAACGACGGCCGGATTCTGGAAAGCAACGGGGAGGGACAAGGCCATATACCTGAGCAACTCCAAGAGGATAGGGATGAGGAAAACCCTAGTGTTCTACACTGGGCGTGCTCCTCACGGCCAAAAGACTGACTGGATCATGCACGAGTACCGCCTAGACCAAGACGATGCCGATCAGCTTCAGGTACAATAATCATATCTTCTTTTTCTGTTTCATAATTTCATGACCTAACACATGAATCATTAATAACTTTATATAATTTGTGAAACAGGAAGATGGGTGGGTGGTGTGCAGGGTATTCAAGAAGAAGAACTTTATCAGAGGTTTTCAACCAGAGCTGGAGGAAGATGAGCAGATAATGAGCCACATGGCGTCAACAAGTACTGCTTCTAATAATTGCATGAAGGTACTTGAACCATTAAAACACCGCCACCACCTTCATCATCATCATCAAGGACTTGTTCAACCTTATTATGATGACCACCATAGTAATAATAATCATAGTAACTATGATAATAATAATAATAATTATTATAGTAGCTGCTTTAATGCGTCCATGCACCTACCACAGTTGTTCAGCCCAGAATCTGCAGTACCACCAACCCTTCCTTCTGCAACCTCTTCATCCCCGTCGTCGTCGTCGACGATGAACCCCATGGACGTCCTTCACTGTTCTCACAACTTGCTTAGGCTCGCTTCGACTTCTTCTTCTCATTCTCCTGGAGGACTCATTAGTAATCTCATGCATCAACAAGGTGATCAGAGACTCAATAATGGAGACTGGTCCTTCTTGGACAAGCTGCTTTTAGCTTCACAACAACAACAACCTGTGGTTCCTCTTGTGGGGGCTTCTTCTCCTCCTCCTCCTTCATCCCACAAGTTCCCTTTTCATTACCTGGCTTGTGATCAGAGTGACCTCATGAAGTAATAGCCTTCTTCTTCTTCTTCTTCTTCTTCTTATTCTTCTTCTTCTTCCTCTTCTTCTTCTTCTTCTTCTTCTTCTTCTGTCATGTGTTTATGCATTAATTGTCTCCACTACTTAAGTTATTATATTCAAGTCCTGTGAATTAGATACTTGTTGAAATTCTAGCCAGTTATCCAGTTTGTTGATTTTGAGTAACGAGCAGAACGTAACTATATATATCAATTGTGTGTATATGTATTTGCGTTTGTGTGTGTGTGAGAGAGAGAGAGAGAGCTTTAAAGTTCAAACAAGGACGAAGAACATGTGTGCATGTGAGGGAGTGAATATGAGCCTTTAAAGTTCGAAACTGGGAAGAAAGTGACGGACACAGCAAAAATGTGAGAAACCCCAATCATGGATACATAATCCTTGAGAATTTACTCTAACTTGTGTATTGAGGGATCACGCAGCGTCAACAATAATTTATAAGCACAATTATATTAATCGCATCTCTTTAAAATTCAGTTAGCAATCATGATAAATCCTAGCTTGCAAGCCAAAACAAAAACATCCATGAATGTTCAATCGTGTGTGTGTGTATGTATATATATATATATATATATATATATATTCCTTGCCTTTAGTCATTATTTCTTTCTTATTTACATTGGATGTCATAAACCGGCCTTACCCTAAGGATTACTTGTCATGAAATTTTTTGAACATATATATACACACATTGTATAAAACATATGATTATATATACATATAAAAAAGACATACTCCTCTTGTCATTAATATGATATATATTTAACTAATTTAATTATATTAAGAAAATTAGTTTAAGTTAAATAATTTAATTTTTTTTAAATACTATAATCATCTTCCTTAATTCCTTTATCCCCTCTTATTTGACTATTATTGAAGAAGTATTAATAGAGATAATTTAAGAAAAAATGATAAATATAATAAAAATTTATTATATTTAGAATTAAGATTAACGCTCTAATTAAATCATATATTAAAGACATCAGAAATACAATAGATCACAATCATTAAGTTCATGATCATGTGTTTATGACTAGGTTTTAATGTATAAGGTCTGGTCAATGCTTTTGTTTTCCCAGTTCTAACTTTATTAGAGCAGGATGAATCACTTTTCAAAATTTTGTTGATCAATTTATGATAAATGTTTCGTATTATATATAGGGTATCGAATATACTTTAGCTTCCTTACTTGGCAATTCTCCTATAGTTGAATACGCTAAGGAAAATTTTTTTTGTACAAATTTTTTTAAAAAAATGTTGGACTCATCCACGATCTAAAAGTAAAACAAAATCTCCCTTTCTCTTAGGCTATACTAATATCAGGTAGAATAAGTTGTCTATTACCCTTAGGCGTAAATCTGACACCTAGGTATATTATATCTCTTTAAGTTTAACGACTAGAATCATAACAAAATGGTACTCTCTAAGAATTGAACATGTTCTAAATAGTCGTATGTTTTATCTCTTTATCAATTGAACCTACAAACAATAGATACATATAGAGAACTTAGTACATAGAAAAAGTAATAAGAAGAATAAATTCGTATCACCATCATCATTTCCCTTCTGCACTCGTTGACCTCGTGTAGGCATCTTGTTCCTCACACTCTCTTTAGTGGAATAAAGTAGAGCTAATAAAACGAGTCTAGTCTATCAACTAATTTCATGGGGTTAGATTTAAGTTGATAATATTAATATTGGGTAGGGTAAGTGTCAATTATCATTAAATGTTAACTTAAATATTTTAATTAAGATATTTACCATAAAGTTTTAATTAAAACTATAAATAAGTGATATTTCTCATATGGAACCCACTCCATACATGTGAGAAAGTAACTGTATGTAGAGTTAGGAAAATGGGTCTAGCCTGTTTTGGGGCGGGCTCAACCTTTTTTTTAAAAAAAAATTATTAATATTATTATTTATTTTACCCAAATATTATTTTGAATACTTTTATTATTGACTACTAGTAAAAATAATTATTTATTTGATAATATGTGTTGACATATTATAATTGATTAATATTATGTTAATATTTATTTAGATTTATAGTTATAAAATTTGAGATTTTTTATAAAAAATAGAAATTTTTAAGAGTATAATATTAATAATTTTTTAATTATACTAATATAATATTAAAAAAAATTTATTAATATTTTAAAATTTTAGAAATAATTTTTTAAAAATATTAAAAATTTAAAAAAAAAGTGGCTACGGGCTAACCCACCCCTAAAGTGGGATAATTTGTCAGGCCATTTTACCACAACTAACTGTATGTCTTGATTTGTCCCCATCAATCCAATATGGTGGCCGAGCTATCAAGTTAAGCCCATAGTCAAAACTATCTATTTTTTGTCATCCTTCGCCCTAAAGAAAGAACTAACGCACCTATTATACTCATAGAGGATTGAACTCCCACCATCACACTTCAAAAAATGACTTAAGAGGCACTTGGTGTCATTGGGTTAGAGCTCGAACTAACGTGGTTTAAATTGGAGCGATATCATCAGTGATTGAGTTGACAAAAATATATTTTTTTTATTGTGGATAAATTATTTGTACGTGAATATTTTTGCTAAAAGTATAGTAGTACATTTTATTTATTGAACCAAGGATGTTTAGAATATGAATCTCTTTTAATGAGAGAAACATTAATTGCTATATCAGCTTTCAGTTCACTCAATTAATATGATTATAGGTTTCAGCTAATAGGATATAGAGTAACATGCAAGTTCTTTATTTGTCACTATTATTTTTGTTTACTTTGATGCCATTATTCTGCTTTAACGCATTTAAGTCTTCCTAGTTATACCCAATTAATCGTTTCATTGGACCACTCTGCAGAATTTAATCCTTTTTTTTTCTTATTTAAACTCAAAAAACCTACCTATAATAAATTATACTATAAAATACTATTTTTAATACTGATTATAAGATTTATTTAATTTTTTAAATATACCTAAAAAATAAAATAAATTAATTATAATAGTTAATTGATTAATTATAACATTAATATTTTTTTCCTCATCAAAAAACATCATACTCAAAGGAAGAACGTTTAGTGAAAACTTCTTTGATTTGTGTTCTTCTTTCATGTTTTCTAGACTTAAAAGGGAGAAGTGCTTAGAATTCTCATACTTATCAAACTCTTGTTTTTTTTAAAAAAAAATTAAGAATCCAACTAAGTGTTTATCTGTGTATAATGTTCGAATTATTTTATTATTATCAATAATATTCAATAATTTAGATTATTGTTATATAGCATTTCAAAGCTTTCATTGATTAAACTGTTATAATATAAATATCTCCTATATATTTTAATCTATCTATATTATAATATATATATATATATATATAAGTATAAAATATATATGAGATGTAATGGAAAACTTAAAGTTATCTCTTGCTATTAGCTTAACTGATATGAGAAAGAATTGTAACTCAATCAAAGAATACTGTTAGATAAATAACAGGTTCTTTCAACTTATAATTAGACACAGTGATGATAATTTGTATACTGTCATCACTAATATGGAACCTTTAAGAGTGAGTTTAGAAACTAAGTTATCGCTCTGAAGCTCAAAAATTATCGAATGATAAAACTGTAAATTATTAATTTTTACCATGAGAAAATTAACCTTAATAAACTGAGTTAACAACCCATCTTAAACTGGGCCCAAATAACTACGGGTCACACTAAAATATATTTATTGATTATTCTAATTAATATATAAATATGTTATATTATAATAATAAATATCTTGTATAAACAACTCTCAATTTATGTATTGAGACCATAAATATGATTTAATTTAGCACTTATACAATGATATCATCTGTTTAGTTGATAAACAATTATTAAATCGATCTATGAAAAATAACTCCATTAATGTATACACACAACAAAGTACAGTTCTGCAATAAAATCAAAGGGAATAGTAAAATAAAAATAGGTTAAATATACAAGGAATACAAATAGTGATAAAAACTCCTAGAATAGTTTTTGTTATTTGTTTGAATAACTTAGTTATCTTGTGATTAAAATTCAGTCAATATATATATATATACATAAACCTAATGTTATAAGCCCTTTTGAGCTAAATCTAAATTTATTTTTTTTTAAAATAAACAGTCATATTTATTTAAACATACTTTTTGATCAAACTATAGTTTAAAACTAAAATTTTAAATAAGTTAATCAGAGTAACTTATGGAACAGTAAAAGAGTTTAGGAACTAACCAATTATTATATTACCCCTACTTTTTCTTACACCCTCTCTTCTATTTTTTCTTAAACCCTCTCCTATCTCTCATACTTTTTCTTACATCCTCTCTCTTTTCTTTTCTTATACTCTCTCTACCCTCTCCTCTCATCTGTTATCTCTCTTTATTTAATCTCTTATCTCTCCTCATTTAATACTCATATCTATTTTTATAATTTACTAATAATAAAAATATCTTTAAAAATAACTATCTAAATACTCATTTATTCAAAACTATTTTTTTATAAACTCTTCTCTAAAAGTTATTTTCTATAAGCTGCCCAATTTTTTTTTTATAAGTCTATTTTAAAAATTCTATCTAAACACACATTAATGGGCTTAGTCGATTAGGAATTTTAATAAAGTTTAAGGTGAAGAAATTCGTGCTTATTAATACATAGTTTTTGAAACAATTGGAGCCAAATTCATTCTCATTCCCACGTCTTCTCAAATGTCCAGTTAAAAAGCTAGGGTGAGATTTAGGCATGTAAATGAAAATAATTTAAAAGTGAAATTATAACCGATTGGCTTGTTGACCAAAAAAAAAATAATAAAAAAATATAAGGACTGTCGGCAACAAAAATTTCCCACAATACAAGTATACAACTTTCTAAATTATGGTCATTTATTTATTTTTTGTTTTTTCAATAATATTTATTTTAATTTTAAATATAAGATATAAATTTAATTTTACATCTAAATTTATAATTTTTATAAACTATCTTTATTAATTCCACATTTAAAAGGAATTAAAGGGTACTATAGTTCTAATAGAAATTATTAAAAAATATTTTAAACAAAAATTAAAATATATTTTTTTATAAATAATTAATTTAATTAATTCTTTTAATCCTTATAAATTAGTTATACTCACGAAGAACATATCATTTGCTTCAATACAATACACATTAGGTAAAAATAAATTGGAGTTAAGATAAGTGTAAAAGAAAAATACTAAAATTATAAAATATAAAAAAAATTGGTGAAATTTTTTTATTTAAATATTTTATTAAATAGAAAAATCTGATTATTTATTTATAGAACATTATGATACTTTAATAAATTTATATATAAAGAATATTAATATTCAAATTCATATATTTATTATTATTAAAAATTTCAAACACCAAATTTTCTTTTTATTAGTGTGTTTGGAAACATATAAAAAATTTAAAAAATTTTAAAACAAATAGTTATATTTGTTCAAATGGACTTTTGAATTAAACTATGGTTTAAAACTAATTTTTCAGATAAGTTAGTTAGAGTAGTTTAGAAAACAGTAAAAGAGATTATAAATTAACCAATTACTATATTATCTATATTTCTTCTTACACCATCTCTCTTACTTTTTCTTATACCCTCTCTCCTCTTATATCTTATTTCTTTTTATTTAATACTCATATTATTTTTTATAATTTATCAATAATAAAAGTACTTCTAGAAATAGCTATCTAAATACTTATTTATTCAAAACTATTTTTTTTATAAACTCTTCTTCAAAAATTACTTTCTATAAGCTATCAAAAAACTATTTTTTTATAAATCTATTTTTAAAATTTTATCTAAATAGACTCTATATATAAGTAAGAAATATCACACATTTGAGATTTTATTTGAGACTTAATTGGGACATTTTATTGGCCGTGGAAGAAAAGAGATATTTGATAGGACATGAATCAATATTGGAATACTGGCAAGAAAAGTGGAAGGAGCATGCTGTCACTTAGATATATAGAATTTCTTGACGGATTTGCAGTCAACAGAAATAGAACAAAAGAAAGAAGTATATACTAAGCTGTTTAGTTACGGGTCAAATTTTAAGTTAAAAGTACTTTTACATTAAATTATAATTTAATTAAAAAAATAAATAAACAATAATTAAATATTTATAAGAGTTTATAAACTAAAATATAATTTAAAATAATTTTAGATAAATTTATGAAATATTTTTTAGGTGTCAAAAGTATTTTTAGATTGTGTCATCACTTTGTCCTTATCTTTTTTCCCCCATCATTTTATCCTATTAAATTCTTTATAATTTATCTAAAAAAATTATTATAATATTTATCTAAATATTTGTTTTTTATAATTATTTTTCTCTATAATTTTTTTTTCATAATCTAAACGAAACGGCCCTAAAACAAACTGGTGATACATAACATTAAGAGTGAAGAAAACCAATCACATAACATTCTATCAAAAGAAGTGGAAAAAAAACTAGATTACGAAAAAGACAAAATTAAGTGGATAAGATTGAAGAAAAGTTTTTAAGAATGTCAAAAGGGGACGAGTGTCTTTTGAAGACTTAATGGCTGGTTCATCCCCCTTAGCATGTTCACTGTTTAGTGTTTATATACAAAAACTATATTATATTGCGGTTGAAGGGCTTTGGTGATACTTGACTTGGAATCAAAGAAAATTTGCTCATATATTGTCGTCAACGGAGACAACATGAAAACGAAGACCAAGTCATACACTCTTTTCTCCGTTTCAGCATCAAATTTTTGTCCTACGTGTAACCCATTTTCGTTACTTTAGTAATCAAGCATTGTCATTTTGAGTAAAATTTGATTGTTTATTTATTATTATTATTATTATTATTGAGTTATATCGAGTTGATCCTTATAGATCTTATGGATTAGAGCTCAAATCCATTTCAAATGGGGCACAAGTGAGAATAAAGAGAAATATGTGTTCGTGGAGATGGTTTCACGGGTAACCCCCCCGAATGTGATACCCCGTATTGATAACTCCGAACGCTTGACTTAGTAAAAAAAGCCTTGGTATAATTAAAATTTCACTATTTTTTTCATTCAAGTTGAAATCATGGAGATTTTATTTTTTTATAAATAAATATATAAAATTGTAAAGGGGTTTGATTTGATAAAATTAAATTTCTTCATCACTCTCATGATCAAAAGAACAAAACTAGTTTAGAGATTAAAGAGTCAAGAGTATGGTATAATGCGTGTATTTGAATATAATTTTTTTAAAAAAAATAAGGCTCACGAGAAAGAAGAATTTTTATAACATAATTTTTAGAGAAAAGTTTAATTTATAGAAAAAAAATAGTTATAAATAAATAATTATTTATATAGTTATTATCAGAAAGACTTTTATAATTAAAAAATTATTAGAAAAATGATAGTTTTATTAAAAATATGAAAAGATGAGAGAGGATAAATGGTGAAAAAGGAAGAAGAAATATGATAAATGAGAGAGGATGTAGAAGATATAAAGCAAAGAAGAGAGAGATGATAGAAGAGAGATGGGAGAATGTGTAAGAAAAAATAATAATAAAATAGTAATTATATATTTCATAAGTTCTTTTACTGTTCTAAACAGTAGCTTATCCTAAATTTTAATTTTAAATTATAGTTTATCCCAGAAACACTTATAGATAAATATAATTTTTTATTTTAAATTTTTTTTACTAAAATTTGAATCAGAAATCTTTTTAAAAATTTAATTTAATAAGTTTTCAAACAGCCCATTATTAATAATGTTAATAGAAATTTTGTCAAAGCCAATTTCAATTCCTTTGATCAAATTTCAGGGGACATGACTCACTCCCACGTATGATATGTGTGGACTAAAAGCAAACGAATCTGTATTATTATTATTTTAATATTCCAAAAAAAATATAATATTTGACTTTTCAAATGTTGAAGACCTTAAGTAGCTACCATATAACATCCTTTCCTCACATTGATATTTCATAATTGATAAATGTGATAAATATAATTAAAGTCGCCTCATTATTCTATAAGGTCGATGACTATAATATGTTACTGCTCTTGTATATTTGTTTCTTTACTTTTCCTTTACATATTCTTTTTTTCTTCAAGACAAATCAATTAGTATTCATTTTACGTACTAATTAATTCGCGTTCTAGTGGAGTTTATTTCCGATTGTGGTAGATCTCACTCCTTAATTATTTTGAAAATGATAAATTCGGGTAAAATTTGTTATATCTAAAAAACTATTTTTATTTATTTTATAATTTAGTGTTGTTTAAAAGAAAAACCACTTTCTGTATTTTTTTTCTTTGAAACAAACAAAACACTACTTTCTTAAGAAGTGTTATTATATCCGTGAAAAAAAAACACATTTTTGATTAATACAAATAAGTAGCTTTTGAAATACTATGTTTTTTGTATAATAATTTTTTGAAAGGAGTTAGACCCACCTATTATCTAAGAGTAGGGCAAAATATCTATTTTTTTAGGTGATACTAATATCAGGTAGAATGAGTTGTCAATTACCCTCAAACATAAATCTAGATACTTAAAGGTTAGAAAGTATCTAAAAGTATCGCGACTAGAATCACAATAAAATAATATTCTATAAAAATTAAATATATTTTAAATAGTTATATGTATCACCTGTTCGCTTATTAAATCCACCCACAATGAGTCTTGAATACTTCTTAGCATTGTTAAGTTGTAAATTATCTAAATAGACCTTTCACTAAACGTACACAAACCTCATTTTGTTGTTTTTAGTCATGACACATGACCTTCAAAACTTATATACAGGACAATTTTTATTAAATTAAACTCCACATGTAATAAATAATAAAATATTTCAATACACGTAATGCTTATGTGTGATTTAGATAACCCAACACGTTTTGTTTTTTTTCCCCCATTAAAACTTAAGCAAGACACGTCTAAATATGAATAATTAAGTATGAAATATAAAATATTTGACAATTAATTATCAATTAAAAGTGTAATAAATTGTCAAATTTTCTGTATAAATACACATAATAAAAAACGTATAAATATTGAGTGGTCATAAATAAGAGAACTGGATGCTACGAATTAGGCGGGCAAGCATGTTTGGTTTGCAACTTGGTTGTAGACAATTTGGATAAAATGACGTGAATATGCTTTTAATTTAATCAATAATTCCTATCAAAAGTTACAATAATTCATTTAAAGATATATATTATTATTTTTATTTGAAAAACAAATACTAAAAAAGCACTTATTATATCCTTAATATAAGAAAAAATTATACAATATATTAAATTTTATATTAAAAAATATAATGGATAGAATTTACCTGGATCGTGTTGAGGAAGTTACCTCATCATTTGTGAAGGATTTGTAGTGTTTAACTTTCCGAAAAATTTAGTCTTTTAACGAATCAAATAAGATGTATTTCATTACTACTTCTCAAAAATGATCACTTCCCTTTCCCAACTACTTACCCAAATCAAGCAATGCCTTATATGATTTGAGTTGCATACTCGCATCCTTTTTAACTACAATAATATTTATCAGTTACAAATTTATTATATACATATACTTTGATCTTATCCATAAGATAAATAGAGAATTTTTTTATCATATTTATGAGTCATAATTAAATTTTTTTATATAAATATATAATTTTTTATTTATTATTATGTATACTTTATTCTCATAAAATATAATATATATTAAATATAAATAGTCTTAAAAAAATTGTTAAATTTTAAGATAAAATTAATAAAATTTAATTTTTTTTAGTTCTAATAAAATACTTTGAAAATGATTTATAAATAAAATTAAATAAATACACATTTTAAAGTATATTTATTATATATTTATAAATTGAGCGACAAATATTATATTATTCATAAATCATAAACAATATTCCATCCGAATTTATAATCAGAATTGAGCTATAAATTATTTTTCTTTTTTTTTTCTTTTACCTTCCTATTATTTTCAAACTCCATATAACAACCATATAAACAAGACGTGAAACAGCACACGGGTGTCCTTAGTCTTGGCCACAGGAGCACGTCTCAGTACTAAATTAGTGTATATAAATAATAATTTTTGTCTAAAATTAATTTTAGCCAAAATCATGGTTTAAAAATATAGTTTTGAATAAGGTATTAAAATAACTTTTGGAACAGTAAAAGAGTTTATGGACTATCCAATTACTATTTTACCCATATTTTTTCTTATACATTCTCCCCTCTCCCCTCTTCTCTACACTCTCTCCTCTCTCCTATTTATTCTCTACCCTCTCTCCTCTCTCATATTTTAATCAAATCATACTCTTTTTAATAATTTATCAATATAAAAAGTAATTATACTACTAATCATCCAAACATTTCTATTCTCAAAATCTATTCTCCCTAAAATTTTTTTTTCAGAATATATTCTTTCTAAAATCTATTCTCTAAAACCTAATTCAAATATGCCTTAGGTGTTGCATGCTGCCTCAATCCTTGACAACCTAGGAACTTTAAAAAAAAATATTCATTTTGAGAAAATAAGATTAATTAATAATATATATATATATATGTATTTTTCACATTTTTGGATAAATTATTATTATTATTATTATTTTGGGGTCCAATTCCATCAATCGCCCTCTGGACAACGACTCTGTCATTTTCAAACGCATCCATGAACGAAAGTCTGGCATGTGCGTTAAAATCTCGAATTTTAATGCATCATCGCAATTTGTTCCCCCATAGTGTTTTTCTTTATTTTATCTATTTTTTGGGGTAGAAATTCTAATAATCTAATCAGCTCCACCTCAATTCTTGTCATCCCCGATATTTTTCTTTTCTTTTATTTATTTTTTCATCTTTTGAAAATTCAGTTTGATTTCTTGTCCATTACTCAGTACAATGATCTGCACGATTTGTTGGGAAAAAAAAAATTAATGAACAAGTTCGTCATCATGCAAAGCACGCCCAGTAATTTAATCTTATTTTTTTAATTAATATAATAATAATGCTTTTGACGAAATATTGATAATCTATATTTATAGGATGCTTTTTTTTTTCTTCAAAAATTAATCTACAAAAGTCTTGGAATAGTTTCACTTCATTTTTAATTAAGTCTATATAATTTTTTTTAATAAGGTAATTATAGTTTCACCTTATTTTAATCATATTCTTATAATTTTTTTACCATGTCTTTATAATTTTATGTAATTTTTAATCAACCCCTACACTAAAATATAATCCGAATATCAAATAATACATTGAAAAAAGACATGTGTATATATATTAGCTACAAAAATCATTTCTTGGTATTCACTCTATTTTTTTTTTAAATCCTATATTATTAAGAAAAATACACACATATATACCAACACAAAACAAACATATCAAAACATAATCCCTGTGCACAAGTCAAAGTTACTCTCCGTGGATGAAGCCATGCATTTAGAGAAATGGGGCCTATCAACCATTAAGACCTCGTATAAGTAGATGACTGAATTTATTAAACATAATATCTTGACTACATGGCAAAAAGATTTTGTTGAGAAAATTAAAATGTATTTCAATAATTTTTACATTTTAAAATGATTAATTTTTAAATTATCAATTAGATGATATATCATATTTTCTAAAATGAAAGAGAAAAAGTTGCCTATCATCACCGCTAACAAACAATGAATTTGCAAAGTCCAAAACTTTTTTATTATTCATGTACAAAAATTAATGATATATTTACAACTTTTTTTTAAAAAAATAAATTTGATATATTCACTATTATCATGTATTATCTATTTAGTGTCTATTTAGTTTTTCCTAAAACTATATTTTAAAAGATATTTTTGAGCTAAACTATAACTTAAGCTGCAGATTAAATAAACAATTATCAAATATCTAGACAAGTTTATGAATTAAATGATAATTTTAGAGTATAAAATTATAATTTTAGATAAACTTATGAGATTATATTCTGAGTAGGGACCAATACTTTTGATCTGTATAATGATTATTTTATTTTTCATCCTCTATCATTTTACTCTATATATTTTCTAATAATTTATCTATAAAAAAATTATTCTAATAATAACTATTTAAATATTTATTTTTTTAAAATTATTTTATTTTAAAAAAAATTATTATTCATAAACTATTTTTTAAAATATAAACCATGCGTCCCTTTAAAGGTGTTAACAAGTCGTTGTAAGAAGGGTCATATAAGATAAATTATGTTTTTTTAGTATTTTTTTCGGTGCCTCCTCCTATTATATATAGTTTGAATGGAATCAGAGAAATGGTGAAGCATGAAGATGAATGCAACAAACTCACATGCGATGGTGCGATGCGGGAGTGCATGTGCATATTCCATCTGCCTAAATTTTATTTATTCTAACAAACCTATATCATCAGACCTACTCACTAATACTGACAAAATCCTTCACACAAGTATAGGGTTAAGTTGCCAATATTTTAAAATATTTTTTTAATAATATTTAATACTTTAAAAATAATTTTTTATATATCTAATATTTAATTTTTTAAATAATACTCAATATCTTAGTTTAAAGTATTTATTGTTAGTGATAAAAAAATATTTTAATAGTAAAATGACATAAAAATATTTTAAAATATTATATACTATTAAAAAAATATTTTAGAATGTTAAATATATAAAAAATTAATTTAAAATATTTAATATTATATATATAAAGTTTTATATTCATCTGTGATTGTCGACTGACACCAATTTTTTTTACCCACCTTGCTGCTGGGACCATGCCGGTAACTTCTTCTCGGCCTGATGATAACTTCCCGCTCAAATCTATCTTTACAGTGACGATATATATATATATATATATATATATATATATATATATATAAGAAGATTAAAGAAAGATTCAAGATATGTAAGCTAAGGGATAATATAAAATATTATAGCAAGTCAACATAATCTCAGCAATGTAGGACCACGTAAGGCCAACGGCGACACAAGATTTTCAGGTAATCTTTGCCTAAACATATTGGAAAAAACCAATTCTTTGTTGATCCAAAGATTTAATTAGCCTCATTAATTAATGACAATACCAGAGTATTTAACTTCTTGTGGATCAAATTTTGTTCTTTTCCCCTCTCCTTAAGAATGTCATGCAAATAAAAATCCTAAAAATGAAGACTTTTCACCACCTCTAACGAACTAAATTAATGACAATATCCTTAAATCTTTTTGCGTCATGGAACATGGCTTTTAGAGTATTATCGGCATGGAGGTTACCATTTTTATAGCAGCAAAACAAGGGATTCAATGGCGAGGAAGCCGAGGAAGGAGCGTGGTTAAGCCGTGTCTTATCTTAACCCATGGCTAATTAGGTTGCCAAGTGTTTTCTTGGTTCTCTTTCATGAAAATTCTCATTCTTATTTGTCTCGGGTGAAATGATGACTGGGAAAAAAAAATCGTTACTTTTTTTTTTTAATTTTCTTTTCTTTTCTTTTCTTTATTCTTCTTTGTTGAAAAACTTTTATGGAAGCACCAATTAAAGCAAAAAGATTCTTCCCTCTATAAAGCTGAAGGCGAGGTTGGTTATATGTCCTCAAAAGATAAATAGTAGTTTTTTTAAATATATTTAATAAATCTAATTCTAAAAATTCTGCCTGGACCGGGACTTTTATGAGATGGGCAGTATATTATAGGGGGCGATCACGCTTGAGGGCCTATTTAAAAATTTATCAAATTTATTTAAAATTTAGATTTAACTTAAAATTTAAGTTTATAAAAATTTTAAAATAAATAATCATATTTATTTAAATAATTTTTAAACTAAATCATGATTTAAAACCAAAATTTCAGATAAATTGGTTAGAATAACTTATAGAATAGTAAAAAAATTTATGAACTAGCCAATTACTATTTTATTTTTACTTTTTTTATACCATCTCTCCTATTTTTTTATACCATCTTTTATCTCTCCTACTTTCTCTCTCTTTTTTTTACACTATCTCTCATCTTCTCTCTTCTCTTTCCTCATTTAATACTTATACAATTTTTCATAATTTACCAATAATAAAAGTACTTCTGCAAATAACTATCCAAACACTCATTTATTTAAAATTATTTTTTTATAAATTCTTTTCCAAAAATCATTTTCTATAAATTATTAAAAAAATATATTTTTTTTATAAATTTATTTTTAAAATTTTATTCAAACACACAATTAATCTAAAATGATTATGGAACTGTTTAATGTTTATTGGGTTATTAAAGAAAGAAAAGAAGTGGAGGGAAAAAAGAAGGAATAAAAAAAAAGAGTTTTTGTTGTGGGTTTCGAGAGCTCAAAGGTGGAAGGAGTTTCCTAGCTCAGCGCCGCCAAGAACAAGAACAAGAAGGGAAGGGTGGCAGTTTGGAAGGAGCTGTATCTTCTTTTTCAAAATTTTGTGCCTTTCTTATGTATTTTTGCTTAATTCATATATATTATTTTGCTCGTTGGTTAGTTTAGCTATTCTAAGGTCAAGGAGAGTTTATTTCACCTTGCTGGGGGGCTATAAAAGAGCAACCTTCCCCCTACAGAGAGATATAACCATACGAGAGACATTATAAAGGGAGTTGAAGAAAGTAGGAAGAGAAGAACCTTGGAAAGCCCGCCATTGTGAACAAGGTTTCTCATTATTCTCTCCGTTCAATTCCAAAATTCCCATTGTTTCTCATTTTTGTTATTTACATCTTTTTGCCATGATATCTATGTAACTGGAATCTGTTTCTTCTCCCCATATCCTCGCTTCCGTTTCATTCCAGAAACCATTCACTCTACATTTTCTATATTGTTATAGTCATCATTCTTAGTTTAATCAGAGGGAAAGGGAAGAAGTCTCAGTATAAATATACCTCAGTGGTAGCGGTACTACATATCTTTGCCTGCATAGGTTGTGTCGTCTTTGTTAGTTCTCATTACTGAACTACCATCTGTGTTTCTGCTTGTTCTCTGCATTTTTTAGTTGGACCAGAGGTGAAGGACCGGCCTTGTGTGTGAGCTAAATTGAAAAATAAGAAGGAAGAATGAAGTACGTCTTGGTGACTGGTGGTGTTGTAAGTGGACTTGGAAAAGGGGTCACAGCTAGTAGTATTGGGCTCCTTCTCAAGGCTAGTGGTCTCAGAGTTACTTCAATCAAGATTGGTATTTTTCTTGTTCTCATTCTTATTTTACATTGAAGTATCGCATTATTTTTGAAGAAAAAATGGTGACATATGGGAGGAATTCAATTGCAGAAGGCCATTGGGCCTGAGAAGAGAACTCTTTTGTTTTTTTTTTTGGCTTCCAAATTGACCATTTCCTTGATTTCTTGAGGTTTTTTTCATGAAAGGAATTCCTTTGCTTTTGAAAAAAAAAAAAACAAAAGGGGCTTCCTTTGTCTGATATGCAGAGGGCCATTTGCTTTCCCTGAGCTGATGTATCTTTCTTTTTAGCTTTCATATTTTCGTCTTGGCTTGATGTGGACTCTGATCCTCATGCTTTTTGTTCCCTTTTTCCCCATTTAAATGTTTTTATATCAAAGAAGGAAGTGCCTTTCTCTGAAAACTATTATTAGATAATATGATGAAGCAGTTTATTCTAAATTTCTACTTACAGTTTTTAAACTTAACTGTCATTTGCAGACCCGTATCTGAATACTGATGCTGGGACAATGTCTCCTTTTGAGCATGGGGAGGTTTATGTTTTAGACGACGGTGGTGAGGTAAATGAATGAAATTGCTGTTAATTAATTATGTATGAGAGCTTGCAAATTGCTACTTCTTTTGTATGAATTAAAAGCCAGCTTGAGATTGTATCTATATCTTCTATTTCTTTTTGGTGTTGAAGGTTGACCTTGATTTGGGAAATTATGAGCGTTTCTTGGATATCAAATTAACCCGTGACCACAATATTACTACTGGAAAAATATATCTGGTAACTAATGAACACTCTTTATCCTTATTTCTAAAATTATGTTTTATTTTTCATTTCTAACTAGCCATGGCTATATTTGCTTATTGTGATGATTAATTTGAAATTTCTTTTGAACACGTACTAGTCTGTTATTGAAAAGGAGAGAAGAGGCGATTATCTGGGAAAGACTGTCCAGGTTTGTTTAATATTTCAGATTGTCTCTTTTAAAGTTACCTGCAGTGTTTTGTTGGACCTTGGTTTTATATTCAACTTTTTATTATTTGTAGGTTGTTCCACACATAACAGATGCCATCCAAGAGTGGATTGAGCGTGTAGCAAAGATCCCAGTTGATGGAAAAGAAGGGCCTGCTGATGTTTGTGTTATTGAATTGGGTGGAACTATAGGTAAGTTGAAATTTAGTTCAAACAATGCCTTGTGTTATTTTTTATAATCATGGTTGAGGCGTGAGCAGATTTTGTTTTTTTTTTATGCAAAGAAAGTTATGAGCTGGAAAAGTCTCAACTTTAGAACATCTTTATTATGAATTCAAGATTCTAAATTTAAGAATATCTTTCTTTTGATATAGGTGATATTGAGTCTATGCAATTTATTGAGGCGCTGGGTCAATTTTCATACCGTGTAGGTAATGTTTGCTGTGTTCAAACCATACAGTTTACTAATTCTTTTTCTTCTATATTTGCTTCTCTGAAGCCATTTTGCTTATTTTTACTATTTATTATTGTAGGTTCTGGCAACTTCTGTTTGGTTCATGTCAGCCTAGTTCCAGTTCTTACTGTTGCTGGTGAACAGGTAAACTGAAATATATATGAAATTCTCATCCATGTAATGTTTATATATGCTAATAAAAAATAAATAAGAAATGAAAATAATTTGGTTTAATACGTCAATTATAAGATTGAGAATTTTGGTTTATGTTAATTTTTCTATATCTATGATTTACGAACATAGTTTTGTTGTGCAGAAAACAAAACCAACTCAGCACAGTGTTCGTCAACTTAGAGGATTAGGTTTGACCCCTGATATTCTAGCTTGTCGCAGCTCAAAGGTGTTTGTCCTTATTGCTTTTTCCTATAATCCTGTTACTCCATAAAATAATGGTCTAAAAGAAAATATGGATCTTGTCATTGCCAGGAACTCGATGAGAATGTCAAGGCAAAATTGTATCAGTTTTGCCATGTGCCGGTAATGTGACATGGTGACATTTTTTTCTCCTTAATTTTCAACTAGACTCATAAACATCTCTCTAAAAAAGCTTTTTTTATTTGTAGTTATCAAACATAGTTACTCTTCATGATGTTCCAAACATTTGGCACATTCCTTTGCTATTAAGAGTAAGTAAATCATAGTTCTTTTGGAACTGCTTTCCGTGGTTGTCTTGTACTACTGGAAACTTCTCTATGAAATTCTCTCTTTATTCTGATCATATTTTCTGTAAAAAATAGGATCAGAAGGCACATGAGGCAATCTTTAAGAGATTAAACTTGACAAGGTTTGTTTGCCAAATTCAGGTTCTGAGAAGCTTTATTTATTTTTCTGTCATTGTTTGCTTTGTGGTTTCTGTCATGCCACTAATGTCCCTTCTATTTGCAGTGTTGCTACTGAGCCTAATTTGGAGGAGTGGACTGCAAGAACAAAAGTTTATGACTCATTGAAAGAAACTGTGCGTCTAAATAAATCATGTCTACAAGAAATTAATTGATATTTGATTCTATAAATGTTTAGCGCTTAACTATCCTGTGCTGCACAGGTTAGGATTGCAATGGTGGGAAAATACACCAGCCTTTCAGATGCTTATCTATCTGTTTTAAAGGTATGTTGTTTGATATTGATTTGCCATGCCTTATAGTAATGCTTATCAATTTCCATTTACTCTAGCATTCTTTGCAACTTGTGACTTTAGTACTTCATTTCACAAAGGATCATGAATTTCTCCTTTAAAGTATTATTCTCAAACCCCACTTGGTGGGAGCCTCGTGTACTGTGCGCCCTATTTTTTTTATGTTAGTCACATATATGGACCTATAGCAACGCATAAGTATCTGGTGCAGGGAGGCTTGAATTTAGACAATGTTCAGGGAGAGTTGCTGGTGGATTTAAATTTAAGCATCAAGGATCAAAGAAGACTAGGATTACTGTGGATACTGTGGGAAACAATACGACTACAATTGGATATTTAAGAAATTATGCTGCCATATGGTTTTGGTCTTTGAAGACATTTGTGACTCACAAAAGGATCTCATAGCCGGTTGGTAGTCACAAATTAAGACAAAATTATGCTCTTCATGTACGTATATATATTGGAAAGAAGATGATGAACTGCTGTTCAGCTGCTGTCTCGTTATTTTTGTATTCTTGCAACTTCATGCGTAATGCCAGAAGCGAAACATTGAGTGCGTAGTTTTAGAGATTTCTATTTCTCCCATACCACTGAAGAAATGTTTTTCGTGATATCTTCTGTCTTCCCCATGATACATGGACTATCACTGTAAGACTAAGTTCTGTCTTGATCAAGAACTTATCCGCTTCATTGTCCGCATTTATCTTTCTCCTGCCATAAATTTTTTTTATTTTGCTGCAAAAAAAAAAAACAAGTCAGAAACTACTTTAAAATGCATATGATAACTAATGAATGAGGTGCATGGCTTGGGGCATGCATTGGCAGTGAATTTTCTTTGAATTCTGCTGTATTACTAAGTATTGAACTTTCCTTGTTTGTTGTGCAGGCGCTTTTGCATGCTTCAGTTGCTTGTGAGCGTAAACTAATTGTGGACTGGATTTCAGCTACGGATCTGGAAGATGCTACATCTAAGGAGGTGAATTTTTATATCACTAATGCATATGTTGGTAAACTTTTTGGCCAGATCTCTGATGATTAATTTACTTGCAGGATCCTGAAGTGCATAAAGCTGCTTGGCATCTTTTGAAGGTTATCCATCCTACTAATTGCACTCTGATTTTTTCATTTTTCTTTCTTTAATATTGCTGCAAGTTGTAAAACACAAGTGAGGTTAAATTTTGTTTTCCTGAATCATGTTCCATTGCAGGGTGCTAATGGGGTTCTAGTTCCTGGGGGTTTTGGTGAGAGAGGGGTGCAAGGGAAAATCCTTGCTTCCAAGTACGCTCGAGAAAATAATGTTCCATATTTGGGTATTTGCCTGGGGATGCAAATTGCTGTCATTGAGTTTACACGATCTGTTCTGGGTCTACATGATGCTAATAGCACAGAGTTTGATCCTGAAACAAAGACCCCTTGTGTTATATTTATGCCAGAGGCATGTATATTGCATATTGTATTAGTAATAATCTTCCTCTTTGATCAAGTTATAGTTAACCTGGATTTTATTCTATTGATAGGGCTCAAGGACTCATATGGGAGGGACGATGCGACTTGGTTCAAGGAGGACTTTCTTCCAAGTTGCGGACTGCAAATCTGCTAAGCTGTAAGGACCAAGAAGTAGCTCAGTTTACACACACACACACACACACACAAACACAATAATAATATTCCATCTCCTAAGAAGACACCACGGTCTCTCACTTGATATTTGTGTAAATGATACTACTGTAATCAGATATATCATAACACTATAATTGGAATTATGAACAGGTATGATGATGCAAGTTTTATTGATGCACGACATAGACATAGATACGAGGTAAACTTATATTTTCATGCTAAAACTTTCTTAAACTTATATTTTCATGCTAAAACTTTCTTTGTGGATGAAGGCGCAGCAAGAATAAGTCACTTGAAATAATTGTAATGCCATGTAGGTTAATCCTGACATGATATCAATGCTAGAAAGTGCAGGCCTATCTTTTGTTGGCAAAGATGAAAGTGGGAGGCGCATGGAGGTTAGTATATTTATGAAGCCTCACTGGTGTGGATCTTAGGGTTTTCTCACTAATTAATAAATTTTAATCTTGCTGAATATGTGTTTGTTATAAGTGCAGATAGTTGAAATTTCTGGTCATCCTTTCTTTGTTGGCGTTCAGTTTCACCCAGAGTTCACATCCAGGCCAGGGAAACCTTCCCCACCCTTCTTAGGTACCTCTCCAGAGAGCCAGTTCACATCTTTTGACAATATTTTTTATACAAGCATGCAACACACTTGTTAATATATAGTTATTCTTGATGAACTCTTTTCTGAAGATTAATTTGGAATCCCTTTTGCAACCATGATGGTCTTCTTCCTTATCATATGGCTATTTTGTTTATTCCTTTCATTTGGGCTGTTGGATCAATAGTGCATTTTTGAATCATTTCATGAATTTACTAAAAATGATAATTCAACATCTTAAAAGGACTCTAGATTGTTTTTCTTGTAATCTTAGTCTGAAATGGTTGTGTTCTGGCATTATTCCCATTGCCCCAGAAGTGACCTTAATTTTTCCTCAGAGCCTGTAAACTAAACGTCTTTCTGTGAAACAGGGTTAATAACAGCAGCATGTGAACCAAGAACAGTTCTACCAACAAGCAATGGCCACGCTAGTAAGTTAAATAACGGGAAATATAGCAATGGACATTCACCAATGTTAAGACCACACCACAATGGAAATGGATTCAAACCTTCCAATGGTTCCCTAAATGCTGTGTATGCTAATGGCAATGGTCCTGTATACGTAGATGGAACCTGGTAATCATCGTCTGGGGCTGCTTCATCATCATCTTCTTCGCTTTCTTCTTACCTCTGCAATCTTTGCTATAAATTTCACGAAGGGCTTTCCTTTTCGTGTGTCCTCGGTTACTCTGTACAGTTATTGAGAGCGGGTAGAGAGATCTTTTAGCTCTTAAAGGGTGGAACTCGAGAGACTTGATTCCAGAATGAAGAAAATTTTGAGTCTAACAGGATTTTATAATTTTCCCAAAGTATAGGGGCTGAAGGTGTAAAATTAGCCTTGCAACCAAGGAGTGTCTTGTTTTTTACCGAGTGGCCGTTGGTTTGAAGGAGAATGTACACTGTTCTTTAGTTATGTTATGAACAATGGACTCTGATTCTGTTTGGTTTAATTTTATTTCTTGACAATGGAAATCATATGTTTCATGTTATTAAAATGGCCCTTGCTATTGCCGCCAAATATTATTATTAGCTGGCCTGATTCAGACAGATTCAGCGACAGAATCAAACCAACCACTGCTTCTTACATTGTAACAGATTCTAATATGGAATTTTCTTGGATAGAATTCTGGCCACTTCATTCTTAAGAACAGTCCTTTAATATTTGCATGTACATATGTAAGTAATTGAAGCAATTACATTGTGAGATTCTATTGGAATTATTCTAAATGCATAAACACATTCCCTATAAAAGTGCAGTAAGAGGATAAAATCCTGATTAATGGAAATTTCAAAAAAAATTATAAAAACATAGTAAACGGCTTTCATGATCACTCTTTTGGACTTCAAAAAAGATTATCCAACATGTCTATGTCGTGTTGAGTCATGGTAGTATTCCTTTGCCCATATAAGATGTAGGGAATTGTCATCTTTGCCCCTATTTTTATTCTCGTCTTCTCTTTTTTGCACTCTCTCATATTTTCTTGCATATATAAGTAACATTCCATTTGGTTGAATATGAGAATCATCCTATAATATTTACTGGGGGTGATGGCTTGTGAAACATTGTGAGGAAGCAGTTAAAGCTACCATTTATAGATGTGATGTGATCCATACATATTCATATTTTTTGTATAAAAATGTTATTAAAATTTAATTTAGAATGTTCCAAAATTCCCAAACTCAACCTCAAGCTTGACAATTTCTACTCCAGTCAAAATGATTGCCTCACTTACTGGTATCTGAGCAATTCTTCCTGTTGCTTTTACAGAACTTACCTCTTGTATCATCAAACCGTCACCGAACATTCAGTCAGATTAGAGAGATTCCAGAAAATCTCTACATAACCAAGCATGAAACATCAGTCAAAATTTTATGAAATTAAAACTGTTAAGTCTTTCCATTATGAACAGGTCATTAATTCATTAGCATTCCCATAACTCTTAATCGACCTGAATATGCATCTTTGAATGTAATAGCAGCTACGTGAAGGCAAGAAGACATCAAAAGACCAGCATAAATATTCAACATGCATAAAAATGATTTTTCAACGAATTTGAAGCATAGATGTTTGCCTGAAAAGTCAGTATTCAAACAAGGCAATTAATTTTGAAGACAGCTACAATCATAGCTATGAAGAATTACTTAGATAGACATCTAATGGGTCAATGCACCAATTTAGCTCTTGACTGTTGACATTCATTGTGGATATACGTAAGATCCTGTTGTGGTAGCCGCGTAAGGTTTGTCTGTGGCCAATACTGATGTATGTTATGCCTGCAGCTCCAATCTTCTGGTACAAATGAAACTGTAAAAGCCGAAGCACAACAGAAACAACTTCTTTAATGAAGGATTATCTTTCAGCTCCATGCGGTAGCCAAGAAGAAGAAAGAAAGCTCCATGCGAATTGGATGACATAAACTTTTGTTGATAAATCAGATATATGTCGGATAAAAATTGAAACAGAAATTGAAAACTACGTCATTGGGTTCATCGAGTTCACTTGTGGATTCATCCAATAAAACCAACCGAGGTTTTGAAAGCAAAATGCGAGCAAAAGCAAGTCGTTGCTGCTCCCTAAGAGAGAGAACACTTGTCCAACAGTGTTTCAATTTTTTCTTGGAGTTCATCATTCCATTGGATTCCAATATAAATTATCTCTTTGAACATTTGTAAGTAACACATATCTCTTCCAAGGTATTAGAGTGCAATTTAGAGCTGCTGCTTCTGTCCAAGACATCATCAAACTCACCTGCATGTGCAATCCAGGGATAGTCTTCAGTGTGTATTTCACTAAGTCAAAATTTTCTGACTTAAAAAATGCAAGATTTAAATGAATCTCTCTTATCTGCAGAGTAGAAGGGCATTCACTGATTAATGTTCATATTCATTCATAAGATCCTCATACATCTAGTGATGGGAAAGATAGAGAAGGAAAACAAAACATACCAAGTAATAACAGCAGAAAATGCACTTATAGCTTGAAACTTGTACACGACAAGGAAAAGTCCTCAAGGATGTGATTAAAAGCAGAGATAGATTGATTGATCACACCAATCTCAATTTTTGCTGCAAAATACACGGGTGCTACGATGGCAGCAGGAAGAATTTGAATAAGATAGCGGTAACCTGGTAACCTCTGGTGAAGAACTGCAGATTTCTAGAAGAGATCAGCAATTGCTGCAAAATAAGAAATACAAAGTTCCATCATTAATCAGCGCTTGATTGTAAGATAAAGCATGAAACTGCATGACGTAACATACAGCAAGAATTATTATAGTAAAAGGGAAAAGAAGGAATGCAGAAAAGAGGTTGCATGCGGTATCTCAATGAATTGACCAACTCCAATAGTAAATGACTGAGGTTGACTGATTCAAATCCAAGGGTTTTTAAATGCAAAGTGTTGATATTCAGAGAATAGTCCGATAATTTTATTGAATATATGCAGCGGATTATAGAGTACAAAGGGATCCCAAGAGATTAATGAGTTGCGATACTGGAAGATACTATACTGATCCTGATATGATATTATAACCTACCCGATTCTCTCCCTTCAAATCTGTTATGATAATAGATAATTATTTTATTTACATAAATAGATAATTACCACACAAAGGTTCCAGTTAATCCGCTCAAAACAGTTGATCTCTAGGAAGCATGGACACAAACATGACAATGTGAAGAAATTTATTATGCGGGTCCAACATATGTCAGATAAGGACACAACTCCTTGCTTGTACTTCATGGGTTGGTCTAATCCAGTTTTCACAGTACATCATATGTTGTTAGATATAGATTTATAATTAAAATACAATTTTTTTAATGTGATTATTCATACAAAGGTCTTAAAAGTTAGATTTTCAAAGGCACTTCTGCAGCTGTGCAGAAGAATTTGCATTTCACTTTCTTCACCACCGTAGAAAGCAATTGATTCAGCATTGTCTCGGATCCTTACAAGCCCATAACGAAAATCTGATTCTTTTCTCTTGCAATAAATTTAAAGTCACCAATCCCCTGTATTAAGAAAATCTCAATCAATAAAACTGGCACTATGTTAAAGTTCCCCATATATTTTCTGGGTTTTGTCTTACATTCTGAATTTTCACTCAAAACAATAGACCCATTTCCTTTCCAAGGATGACAGCTGCCCACTGATGGAGTATATGAGAAGAACAACAAAGAGAGGAGGATAGATGTGATATAAGATGTTACTGAAAGAGATGAAGTCTGCGGCAGCATTAAAGAGAGACATAGAGAATGAAAGACCTGTTGCAGTGAAAGAATTCAGATCATCAACAATTCGCTGGTCCGGATTATCAAGTGAAGAGTGTGACTGAATCTTATAGAAAGTCTGATTCTTAAAATAGCGTTCCATGTAGTAGCTCGTCATCCAAGACCTCCATCTCAAAGAAATAGTTTCTATCGAATAATCTCTCAATACAAAAAACTGCAACTCAGTGATGAAGAAAGTTAGGAACATGTACACTATATTGGAGTGAAGTACTACAAACCAGAAGATCAAAGCAAAAAAGGCATTCAAATAGCAGAATCCCATGATACTAAAGCAAAGTCCAGCATATCTATACAGAATAAAGTCCAGAAATGAGCTCACTGGGATTCCTCCAGCAAAGCCACCCAAATAGTAAAGTAGCTGCTTCGTGAATTGCCCTTGGTCCTTGTCTTGCATTAAGAAATTTAAACCGACTCGGTTGTTTGACGCTAATTCATGAAAGGTTAAAGCGAAATCTTGCATACGCGCTGAGTATAAATGGTCAAATAGATAACAAATGGAAGACAACACAAAGCAGTTATGTGAACACACACACACACACATGAACCTACTGGCAAGTGCATTATAGAAGTCTCGCCCAAGGAAATTGAAGCCGACACTGATACCAGTGGTAGCCAAAGTGAGAGCAAAAACAGCAGCAAGCTTTAATCTTGCTCGAACTTTGTCATCTGACGATCAATAAGGAGTCGCCACTTTCCAGAACCTTCTGAAAACTGTTTGTAGCTCAGGAGCCTTGCCGTGTGTAGCCCCATAATCAGTTAGTTCCTTATCTTGCTGCTGCTTCTCCTTCAATTCAACCCTATCTATCAAACATTAAGTTAATATATATATATATATATATATATATATATATATATATATATATATATATTGAATTGAGATCCGAGAATGCTTGTTAAAACAAAGAAGAATGAAGGTAATAACACTTCTTCTTTTTCCATTCAGCAGATACATATGTATATATATATACACACACACATACATATGAACACATATACGTTGAGTATAATCAGGGGGAACAAATGGAGTGAATCATGAGATACATTCAACAGGATGATCTCTATAATCTTTCTTAATTAATTCCCCATAATCAGGCCTTAATGAATGCTAATTAAGTGTATGATTTCTCTTTAATTGAAATATTTTCCATACTCTCCCTCAAGTTAAAGTATAGTTATTGATCATAACTTGTGAATTAGATATTCAAACTTATCTCGAGGCAATCCTTTTGTGAGTATATCTGTTGTCTATTCTCTGGAAGGGATGTGCTTAAGTTCGATCGTTCCATCATCAATCTTCTCTCTTATGCAATGTCTGTCTATTTCTACATGCTTTGTTCGGTCATGTTGGATTGGATTGTGTGACATATTTATTACTGCCAGATTGTCAGAATGTAGTTTGAAAGGTAGATCCATTAGCATTCCCAATTATGCTAAAACTCGTTTTACCCAAAGTCCTTCACATATTCCAAGAGCTATAATTCGGAGCTCTGCTTCAGCACTACTTCGAGCCACTACACTTTGCTTTTTACTGCCCCAAGTAACCAAATTCCCCCACATATAGGTGACATAGCCCGAGGTTGATCTTCTATCATCTTGATCCCCTGCCTAGTTGGCATCTGTGAGCATTTTCATATTTCTCTTATCAGATTTTTTTTAATAGGAGACCCAGACCCGAGGAACCTTTCAGATATCTGAGAATTCTGTAAACTTCATTCAAGTGTTTCTATTTGGGGTTATGGGAATGTTGGCTCACGACACTGACTGCATAAGCAATATCTGGCCTTGTATGTGATAGATAAATCAGTTTTCCCACTATTCGTTGATATCTTCCTATATCTACCTTCTCCCCTAAGTCCTCATCATCTTTAATCTTATCAACCCAAATAGGGGTGTCACTGGTCTGTAACCCATCATACCTGTTTTATTTAGGAGATCTAGAATGTATTTCTTTTGTGAGATACTGATTACTTTCGCAGATCTTGCCACTTCCATGCCCAAGAAATATTTCATATTCCCTAAATCTTTCGCTTGAAATTCTTGATTAAGAGCCTTTTTAACTCTATCAATTTATGTTGGGTTGTCACCTGTAAGAATGATGTCATCCTAATACACTGCTAATACTACAAGGTTCCCATTCACGTGTATGAAGAATAGAGTATGATCGCTCTGCCCCTATGTATAGCCTTGTCCTTTTAATACTTTGTTGAATCTCTCAAACCATGCTCGGGGAGATTGTTTCAAACCATACAAAGATTTTTTCAGTTTACAGACCTGACCTTCCCTCTTTCTTGGAAATCCTGGGGGCATCTTCATATAAACTTTCTCCTTCAACTCCCCATTTAAGAATGCGTTTTTGATATCCATTTGATGTAGTTGCCAATCTAGATTAGCAGCGAGAGAAAGTAGGATTTTAATGGTATTTAATTTGGCTACTGGTGTAAGTGTCTCAGTATAATCCATACCATAGATTTGAGAAAAACCTTTAGCTACTAGTCTGGCTTTATATTTGTCAAGACTCCCATCAGCGAGGTATTTAGGGATAAATACCCATTTGCAGCCAACTGCTTTCTTGCCCTTTGGTAGGTCACGACTTCCCACGTGTCATTTTCCTCGAGATCCTTCATTTCCGTCATCACTGTTTGCCTCCATTTAGGGTTTGTGAGGGCCTCATTTATATTGTTAGGTATTCTGAGTTGATCAAGGTGAGAGACAAAAGCATGATGTGCAGGAGATAGAGCCTGATATGAAACAAACCTTTCAATGGGATACCTGGTACATGACCTGCGTTGTCTTCTAACAGCTATTAGAAGATCAAGATCGTTATTTTGCTTTTGTGGTGGTTCAGGACCTGCATCTAGTTCACACTCTTGGTGTGCATCATTCACTCGAGGAGTATCACTTATCGTATTTCTGCGAGTATAAACTTGTCCCCACTTATTAGTATCTCCACCTAAATTCTTGTGCTCTTCACCATCTGTGGATTTCTCGGGTACTGGTATATCGAGGGTATAGATCCTATCAGGTTCTTGGTAGAGGTACAATGGTTCAGGTTCAGTTTGGGGTTCCTAAGGTTCACTCCAAATCTTCCCTTGAACTGTAGGTGAGGTGTAAAAGGGAATGGTTTCATGAAATGTGACATCACACATGACATATAGACATTTAGCTATGGGATCAAAGCGTTTGTATCCTTTTTGAGTTCCAGTAGGTCTAAGGAAGATACATTTGGTAGCCTTAGGAGCAAGTTTTAAAGTATGATGGAGGTGGACAAAGGCAGTGTACCCAAAAACCCTGAGAGGAAGGGTGTTTTCCAGATAAGGTAGATGGAAGTGATTTTGGAGGACATGGAGAGGTGTCTGGAAGGCTAAAGGTTTACATGGTATTCGGTTAATTAAGAAAGTGGCCATAAGGACAGCATCGGACCAGTAGAAAGTTGGGACCTGACTGCTAAAAAGAAAGGCCCTAGCTATTTTTAGGATCTGTCTATTTTTGCGTTTAACAATGCCATTCTGTTGGGGGCTATATGGACAAGAGCTCTTGTGGGTGGTTCCATGTTGTCTAAGGAACTCAGAGAGTAGGTGATTAAAGTATTTAGTGCCATTGTCAGTATGGAGAGTCTAAATTTTCATCTCAAATTAGGTGAGAACCATGTGGTAGAAGTCAACGAAGGTTTGGTATACCTCAGTTTTATCCTTTAAGAGGAAGACCCAAGTGACTCGAGTATGGTCATCAATTAGGGTCATAAACTACTTGGATTGAGTGCAGTTGGATATACGGGATGGACCCCATAGGTCACTATGAATAAGAGAGAATGGCTTAGAAGGGCGATATGGGATACTCATAAAATGTGTGCGATGATGTTTTGCAAGTTCACAAGAGTTACATGAAAAAGTTGAAGTTTTATTAAAGCAAATTGAAGGAAACATTTTGCACATATATTGAAGGTTTGGATGTCCTAATCTCTTGTGCCACAACTCTAATTTACTGGCTTTAGGGAGAGACGCTTTATTGCGAAGGGGTTACAGAATCATGACAGTTATCTAGGTAGTAGAGTCCGTGGAGCTTCTTAGCAACACCAATCGTCATCCCCGTGAGCAGATCCTGAAAAATACAGGGGTTGGTAAAGAAATTAGCATGACATCGTTTATCCCTAGTCAACTGACTAACTGATAATAAATTATATTTTAGGTTTAGAACATGTAAAACATTATGCAGTGTCAGAGTTGGGAAACATTGATAGTACCACTCCCAGGTACCAAAGAGTCAGAGGCGTCAGCTATTTTAACAGTCAGAGATGATTGTGCAGGATTATATGTAGAAAAAAATGATGATTCATTTGTCATGTGATCAGAGGCGCCTGAATCTACTATCCAACAGGAGTCTGTATGCTTACCTTTGAGGGTAGCAAGGGCTTTAAAGAAATTACCTCGATGTACAATAGTGGCAACTGGTTGCTTACGAGATTGATTTTCGAGTGCAATGAGACACTCTAAAATGATAGTCAATGGGTCTTGGGCTGGTGGACTTCCACGTATTGGGCCTATGTTGATGCAGCCCATCAGAGAGGAATTTGCTAGCCCAAGAGTGGAGCTGTTCATTGTTGGAATAGCTGCTGGGCCCATTAGACAGGAATTTGTTGTTGGGCCACGTGTAGAAATGGTCCTCGCTGGATCAGCTACTGGGCCCAAGTCTGTTGGGCCGTCTTTCACTTCTGCAGCATTTGCCCTGGATCTCCTCTGCCTAGGTCTCCAATCTGGGGGTTTCCTATGAAGCTCCCAGCACTTCTCCCTTATGTGACCCTGTTTCTTACAGTGGTCACATATAGGGCGGTCTCTCTTTGCGTCTTTAGCACGGACAGCAATCACCGAAGCCATCTCGGTGGTGGTCACTGGTTAAGGGGCAATGGTTTCAGTCATCATTATGCGTCCGCGGGCTTCTTCATCACGGAGAAGAGCAAAATCCTCGGTCACCAATGGAAGTGGAGTGCGCTCAAGGAGTCGACCTCTGAAGTCTTCATACATTGGATTTAGGCCAACGAGGAATTCATAGAGCCTTTCTTCCTCCAGATCCTATCAGTGGGTGGCGGCGTCCTCGGCGTGCCGCCAGACATGCTATTTTAGTTTATCTAATTCCTGCTAAAGCGTCCTTTTCTCTAGGTAGTATACATTCAAGGGGCGATTTTATTGGCGCACAGTCCATAGTCGAGCCCTAAGATCAAACACCAGAGCAGCGGTTGGGCACTTGCCATATGCCTCTTTTACGGCTTGCCAAATTTCTCTAGGCAGATGTAATGAACATGAAACTCCCGCGGACAGTGGGAACCATCGTGTTGAGAAGCCAAGATGCTACAAGTGAGTTTTCCGTCTTCCACCGTCGGCGTGTACCAGCATAATCGGTGGCGGGAACTCGTTCTGGATCAACTCGAGACTGTCACAGCCATCAAGTGCAAGATACATAGATTGAGCCCACTCCAGGTAATTGTCAACTGTGAGACGCTCAGGGACAATAATCATAGTGGAACCTTCAACGCTGGTGACCTTTGTTAGGAGGCGTAGTCCACCATCAGTCATGGTAGAGTCGACTTCGGCGGAGGGAGAAAATTGGGACCCTGAACCTAGCTTTGATACTATATCAAATTAAGATCTGAGAATGCTTGTTAAAACAAAGAAGAATGAAGGTAATATCACTTGTTTTTTTTCTATTTAGCAGATACATACATATATATATACATATGAACACATATACGTTGAGTATAATCAGGGGGAACAAATAGAGTGAATCATGGGATACATTCAATAGGGTGATCTCTATAATCTTTCCTAATTAATTTCCCATAATCAGGCCTTAATGAATGCTAATTAAGTGTATGATTTCTCTTTAATTGGAATATCTCCAAAAATATATATATATATATATATATATATATATATAAGAGAAGCAAGAGCACAACCAAACCTGATGGGGTTCCGGCGGCATTGGGGTGGTGGTTGTTGCACAGGATGAGAAACTGCTGGTGTGGTCGCTCTGATTCCTCCTCCGGCGAGCTGCTTTGATAAGTGGCATGGTGGGCACTTCAACTTGGATTCAAGATTTAAGACAGAAGAAAATGATAAGCATTGCAAAGAATGAGATGAAGGTGGCGATCACTGGATCAAGGATTTAGCAAGACCAATTGATGAGGATCCCACCAACACATGCTCCATGACTGGAGATCGTCACCCTCTTTCGGGAATTGCCAAAAATCTAATGGAGGCCAACCAACTAGTATTAGCCATCCCTATTATATTTTTCAGCATTGCCCACAAGAAACATGCTTTGTCAGTTTGTCTTACCGTATGGATCCATTCCAAAATTATTCCTCCATTTGGCCTTAACTTAATTTTAAATTTTCAATTTTAACAAATTTTTTGATTTTTTTTTAAGTGCATCCAGTTGTAGGCAAGATTAAACATGCAATCTAGTGCAAGCAAGAAGGCGAAGGTGCGCATTGAAAGGCATTAGCATGATCTAAATTATAAAAAAAAAAAAAATCTAAAGACAAGTTCCATAGATTAGCCGCATCCTATATATTCTTAGATTTATATCATACATGTCACGTGTTCGCATCTCGAATCGAGATTGAGAAACTATACATGTGGGAGTTGGGCAAAATATGTTTGTTAAAACTTGCTCAAAAAATGTGGAAGGATTTGAATTGGACTGATTTCGAACACCGTTAATTCAATCAATAACTGCCTCGATGAAACTCCCCAATCCGTTCATTTTATATTATGCAGCCGATAGTTCATTTATTTCTGCAGTTAGTTTCGTTTTAGTCCCATGTGACCTACCAATTTATTGATTTCGAAGTCTTAAAGCATTCTAATATATTCATGGCGTTCGTAATTCAGGTGCAGAGACGAAACTGTTGTATGAGAAATTTGAACGAGACGGAAAAATAAGACGCAAGAGAAGGAAATGGTAGCTTAAGGGTAAAGACCAAGCACACTTCTACAGCAAATTCAATACTCAACATAGAGAATATATACAGCTCACATAACAACACAAGTAAAACTAACAATACTTGTATACATAACTAGCTAGATCCTTCAGTAAGCTAAGTGAAATCAAGAAGTGAAGGTAAGTACGTAGGTAGCTAGCCAGTGCCAGTAACACCAAGGTCGGGCTTGTTTTCATCTTTTCCAGCGCCGAAGACAGGTCCACCTTTACCGGCGGGATCTGGAACCTTCTCCTGTAATTTGTCCACCTGAATGCTTCCTTGGTCGTCCCAGGAACGGATGTCCGTCCTCGTCCTGTTCTCTCCTCCTTCCACCGACTCATACACCGTCGCCGTTCTCGCCTCCTTCGGCTGTGCTCCTTGTGCCCCTGACATCTCCGCACTGATCTCTATTCTCTCTCGAACTGTTTATGCAACGCTGTGCTTTCAATCCCGCCATTATATAACGGTCGAGCAAAGGAAAACCCGGTGAGGAACGCGGGTTGTGCTCTCTGACCAGTATCAACCCACGTGGCATCCCCTCATGCTATTGGACTTACACGTATCCTTCACTTTTCCACGTGGTATGCTTACGCTCTTTCTGCCTCCTTCAAGAGATAAATTCAACTACGACAAATTAACTCTATCAACTTATTTATCCCATATAATATAATTTTTTGTTCACCTTTCATATATTTATTTTAATTTGGAATTATTATTATCATTGACATATCTTTTTTTCATTTTAATTAATAATAAAGCGATGCAAATATTAATTATAATCTAATAAAATGTATTATATTGTTAGTAATTGATATAAAAAATACTAAATTGGCGATAATATTTTTTGTGTAGTTTAAATCATTGAGCGAACATTTTAAATAAACAATAAACTTATAAATTTAAACGCTCAGATTAGAAGTGCATGTCATGTGTATTGCCTAAACCATATATCACTAAATATAAAGTACACCATCTCTCTCATTATTTTCGGTCGACAACAATTGATACAAAAAGTTAAGAGAAATTGTGCAGCAACAGGAATGGGCCCCATCACAAGAACTTATGGACGACCAAGCCAACTAAGAAACCAAGTATAGCCCCACCAAACACTTCATTCGAGGTGTGGCCAACAGATTCTTTAAATAGGAATAAACAATCTTCACCAGCCAACCTGGAGACTTCTTCTGAATCTGCTACTAGTTCCCCATCAATTTGCGTTATTGGTTTGCTTGATTTAACTGCTGTTAGTGTCGGATCCAAGGAAGTGGCTTCTTGTCCTTGTGACTTCAAATGTGTGGAGGCTCCAGGTTGAGAGATGCTCAAACCAACTTCTGATCTAATTTTGGAACGTATTACAGAGTTTAATTGCATCTGAATCAGTAGTTTGTTCAGTAACTTGGCATGAGTCCCCACTTCTTTTCTTACACCCTGTAAACCATGATCACCAGATCAATTCTTTCAGATATTACTACTTCAGCAGTCTGCATGGCTCTAACAAACTTAACAAAAAGAACACAACTGAGATGTCTCCTTAAGAAACGAGGTTTTGTTCAACATGCCATGGAACCTCATGCAGTTATACATGATATGGCTAGAATATGATCAAAGCCCTCAAGAATAGCTCCTTCTTAATAGAATATTCTTCTCAAGGTTATAATGTAGTCAAGACGATGAGTCTCGAAATATAGTTAAGAGGATGAGTCTCGAAATAATAAGGTTATTGCCAAATGACTTGGAGGTTACTGGTTTATATCCTAAAAACTCTCTTCATTTGCGGGAATAAGGCTGTGAATATCTATCTCTCTTCCTAAACCCCAACTAGTGGGAGATTTATGTATTGAGCCGCCCTTTTTTTTATAATGTAATCGACATATGAAATTACAAACTCTTGTAATCTTTAGTAAGATGATATTTTTTCCTACAAGTAGCCTTTTCTCTAGCATGATCAAACAAGCACCGTCTGAATCCAATTTTGTCAGAAAGACCGAACATTTCGCAACCACATCACTCAAATGGTCATTAAAAGAACCATGATAGTAGATACATGAAGGGGGAAGAGGATTATAGGAGAATACCATACCTGAGCATCGTACATAATAAGGCCAGCAAACACAAATGTAAGACCAAAAATGGGGTCTGAGAACCCTCTGCATTTGCAAATTAAACGGTCACAAATAGCACATCGATAAGACAGCCGTCCAAAACATAATTTTATGCTCTATTCTTCAAGTTTCAGAAGATTACATAAAACAGAGAAATATTCTCACCTCTCAAGGCCCACCAGTGTTGCAGAAGCCACTGTTGCCTACACACAGGAAAATGCAAATAACTGAGATTAACACTGAAAACTAAACCCCCTAATTGGGGTATAAATTTAATTAATCACTCAAGTGATATAGCCGAAAAAAGGATCAGGGAATGTCTAGGCCATACAGAAGAATGTGTTGAAGGGAATCCTCCAGTATCAATCACCGATCTGATGTCAAACTTCCTTCCATAAAGAAAAACAGAAGCTAAGGGCTTAACAAGCTGCCCAACTAACGCAGAAGCAAAGGCTGCAATCAGAACCTTAATAACAGAGGAAGGATAATGTCAGTAACATAAATTAGATGGGGAAAGGAATCTTAAATACGCTTTGGTTCATCTAAAATCATGAAAGTTTCAATTTGGTCCTCATGATGATGCTTGACTCACCCAGGTGATCAAGCGAGATCATTCTCTGGTTATCAGATTTCCTCCCCCAATCCGTTTTTCTCCCAGAGAAATATATTTTAAGAATCATTTCACTCGATTACTTCTCCTCTAGTAAATATATGTACAAAAAACTACACTATCAATTTCTCTTGTATAAGTCGACCACAAATTCTTGCCAGACTTGTGTACTTTCTGATAGTTGAGGAAAGACATTAACTCAATGAATACCAGATGATCAAATTGAAACTTTTACCAAACAATCTTGAAAATCAAGAAACGGAGTTAATAAAAGAAAAAAAAAAAAAAGAAACCCAGAGACTGTAGAGAGAATTGAAGCATTACACCATGAGATCACCAAACGAATACCTTGTTAGAAGCTAACTGAGCGAAGGCATCGAACAGTCCTGGTCCGAAACAAGAAATTTTGAAGGAGGAGGATCTGGTGTCTCTGAGACGAGGCAGGGGCAGTTGATGGTGAAGAATTAGGTTCGTTTGCTTTCGCCATTGGCTGAGAGGAGTGCAAATCTGAGACGGAGCAGAAACCCCAGAGAAACTGGAGTGTTGCAATATCATAGTCTCTCTCTCTTCCGATCAATCTGATCACTGAAAACGATTTATATTCATTGTTTTGAAGTCAACCCTGACGATTTCGTGCCAACTTTCAAAGTTGTTTTCAACATTTTTCAATAAATATGTCTTTGGGTCAAATGGAGCCGAAAGCTTCACTAAATGGTGTTTGACTATTTGAATCCAAATATATAGATATCATTTTTTTTTAATGTTAACCATGAAAATTGTCATCACAAATTATACTACTTCCAATTCTAATAATAAAATCTAATTATTTTTTTTTAAAAAAATAAAAATTAAATAAATTAATTAACTATAATTAAATCTAATATTTTAAATAAATTTATATTATATATTTTTTAATCTACTCGAATATATATTATATTAGTTATAATTAATTTTTTTTAATTTATCTAAAAAAATTAAATAAATCTTATAATAGAATTAGAGATACTATTTTAGTAAGTTGATGTGGTTATAATAAGAATTTTTTATTGGTTATTAATTAGTGAAAGAAACCTAAAACTTCAAATATTTGAGTTTGACACTTTTTTTTGCAAAGCATAACTCTCCTTCTATTGGAAGGAATCAAATACTATGAGCATTTCTTCCAGTCAAATTTAAACCTTGATTGTGACATTAAAAATTGCTGCAACATGGCAATAGTTTTAATAATATTATTAAAATAAAACATACAAAAGCTCTCTAAAATTTTGTGTCAATTATATATGATATCCCTAATCTTTTAAAGTTTAAATTAAAGAATTTTATATTTTGATTATTAAGTTGTCATTAAAGTTAATAGTTTTTATCATGTCATAATTTTTATATTTTTTTATTATATAGTACAGTCATTTAAAAAATAATATTTAGCATTTGACATATAAAATATTTTCATATTTAAAATAAAATATTTTAAAAATATAAAATATTTAAATGACACTTAAACTTGAAATTTAAGATATTTTTTAAATACTTAAAATAAAAACTTAAAAATATAAAATACTTAAGAAAATATTTAAAATATTTATTTGACCATGTATTATTTAAATAAAAATAAAAACTACTTAAAATTATATTTAAAATTTTAAGTGTTATTTTTTAAATGATATTTTATATAATAAAAAATATAAAAATTATTGTATGATCAAAATTATTAATTTTAACGATAATTTTATCGGCAGAAGCTTAATAATAAAAATATAAAATATTAGATTTTTTAATTTAAATTTTTAAAAGTTAAAGAAGTTATTTGCATTAAAATAAAGTTGAGAGGTATTTTGTGTATTTAAATTAAATTAAAACTTAAATAAGTGAAGCTAGCTTGTGACTCAAGTGAGAACATGCTTGAAAGATTAACTTTTAATTTATGCGTCACTATCTTCTTGAAATTGCTAACAGTGCAAAGCTAGCCTTATTACCCATCTTTCTATACAAGGAAAAAAGAAGCACCGTTACCAACCAATTGATTAGAGAATTCCATATTCCAAAAAAATCTCATCTCATAGCTTAAACTCAACTCAACCCTGTAACGATCAAAAGTTACCTTGTAATAAGCTGAAAGTCATAAAAGAGACTTCAACAGATGAATATACATGTTTATGCGTATAACATTCATTTTCACATAGCTGTGTTTTCATGCAGGTTGGTTCTACACAGTGGCTTCTTTCCAATGACTCTTGCAGCTAAAAATACTCAAAATCTATGTACAAGTCATCAACACACTGTTTGTGTTGATCTTTTGCAATATCTATCATCCTCTTGTCTTTTGGTATCAGTGCTTCTTTGGTAGCAAACTGGGAAAAATCTACAGGCTCTGGTATATGTGGAGGCAAGGCACTTCTTACTAAAGCCCAATTCACTCCTTCAAAAAAAGGGTGTTGTTTAATCTCTGTTGCTCCTCTTGTATGGGCAATTCTCTTGTTTGGTTCTTTCACCAACAACCCTTTTATCAGATCTCTTGCTGCTGAACTTACTTGGGGAGCTTCTGGGAACTTCAATGGCTGACCTATGACGTTGAAAAGCGTGGCACGATTTCCTGCACCCTTGAAGGGAGTTGTCCCGTGCAAGAGCTCGTATAAGAAGATCCCGAATGTCCACCAGTCTACTGCGCTGCCATGACCCTCTCCTCGGATAATCTCGGGTGCAAGATATTCATGTGTCCCCACAAATGACATTGATTTCACATTTGTTGGCTCTGCCATTAATTCAGGAAGGGGACCTCCGAGCACGGGACCAAAGTCGGATTTCGATTTGCGAGCCTTCTTTGAAGGTAAAATGCGTGGGAAGAAAGTTGTTGGTTGCTGAGCACTACTCTGCACAGCATGGTCTTCCTCTAAAATGCCCCCAGAACCATTGTTATGGGTAGATGAAGATTTGACAAGCGTTGGATTGACCGAGCAACGAAGCGATAAATCAAAGTCTGACAACATGATATGGCCTTCATCTCTAACGAGGACATTCTCTGGCTTCAGGTCTCTGTACACAATGCCTAGCATGTGTAGGTACTCTAGAGCCAACAGAATCTCCGAAGCATAAAACCTAGCCAAAGAAATAAACAATAGCACAAAAGTTGAGGTCAGAGAGTAGAATAAGTACAATTTGTTACTAGAAGAAGATCAAAATTCACCATTACTAAGTGGAAAAGATGCTTTACATATATTTCCTTGTATGAAAATTAACAGAGATTATTAATTTTTATTCAGTCATGCATATGTGAGTGAAAACATATTTGACTGACTTATATCTTCATTTCTTTCTGGTTTTCCACTTTGAGGAGGAATAGATGTGCATAGTTTTAGTGTTTTACCCATGTAGATGTTGTTGTTTAGATTTGAACCTATAACCTCTAGGTCATAAGGAAATAACCTTATTGTTTTGCTCAGACTCACCCTCTACCATCCAAAATTATTAAAGACTCGTTTCATAATGAAAGCTCAATATAGTGTAATACTCTTATACGATGAAATTCATTTATCATTGTACCCTTTATATGATGATTTCATGGTAGATAGTAATCAATTAAAAGTCAGTAAAGCATATATATTTGTTCAACATTGACTATAACTATTTTACTCTGCATTACAAGTGCAAGATGAGCAGTTCAATCAATGAATTTGAAGGATTTCAACAAGTCAGTCACTAACCTTGCAGCTTCTTCAGTAAAATGCTTGTTAGGTTGCTTTTGTCGAAGAGAATGAAGATCGCCTCCACTGCAGAACTCCATGAGCAAACAGTAGAACTTCTCGGTCTCGAAGTAGGCGTATAAAGTGGGTAAGAACGGGTGGTCAAGAAGTCCAAGAATCTCCTTTTCCGTTTGTGCTCTCAATAACTTATTTCTGCTAGCTAGAGATTCTTTATCCATTACCTTCATGGCAAAGTAGCTCCTACTCCTTTTAAGTTCCACAAGATATACAATTCCAATGTCCCCATACCCCATGCGCTTAAGAAACCGAAAATTGCTAAGATTAAGATTCATGCCCCTGGAAACCATTTGAATCGCATCCCATCGCACATCGCCACCCGTATGTGGCTTAATTGGAGGACTAGTGCCATCTAAACTATTGCTACGAGAGCTATTGCAACTCCCTTGGCCATAACTACTTGTCTTTGCATTTGTTGGCAATGCCCTTGCATTTCCTGGTGAGGGTGAAGGATCACAAGCAAACTTGCCTTCTAGTTTCTCGGGTTTAGATATAGTTCTCGTCGATTCGGTATGTTTGCCGGCTTTATTCACCATTTGAGGATGACTAGGAGAAGTATTTGCTGAATTGGTATTACTATGAGCACCATGATGTGTCTTGGCAGGTTCTACTGACAAATTGTGGTTCATCTGTACCAATAAGCAAACTGATTCTTTGATCAGAACAAAGCACACACCTCAAATATACGAATAATTTCATCGCGAACCCAATGATGTCATACCAGATTCTCTTTAGAAAGAGTGAATGAATTAAAAATTAACAAACACGGAACAATGACCTGAAATGACTCAGGCCTATTGACAGGTTTTGACGCCATTAATGAACAAGGCAGCCACACCCCTCAAGAGGAATATCTACCAAAAGAACAGAACTATATTTTAATTCAGATGATCTACAACAAATGAACTAAACACATATAAACATGAAAACAATTGAAACTTAGTGTCGGAGACATTATATCAAACAACTGCAGGTCGAAATGCAAACATATCATCATCAAATATATGCAGATATAAGAAAATGAAGCCTTGTGGTTGATGAAGCATTCCCTCATATATGAACGTCAGACCTTCAAGGAAGAGAGAAAATGCAGTGAACAAGATTCATCTAGAAACAAATTTCAGGAAAGCAGGGGACATACCTGAAAACTACAAAAATCCTGATAACTTCTCAGGTTGAGTCACCAAGAGCTGATATGATATGTTTTACCCTGTTTGGCCTATGAATTGAACAATTTTTCTTTGAACTTGCGAATGAAGAGAAGAGATAAATGAAAGGGGGAAACTGTGAATTAGGAACGGGAAGACAACATGTGGGTTCTGAAAATGAGCTGGTTCTTGATTGGAGAAGCACCACACATCCTCATCAAAAACGCTGAGAATTCTCGAGAGGAAATTGTGGGGGAAAATGAGGGAGTTAACAAGAGACCCCCAAATAGGAAAACCCATTTTCTTTTTCTAAAATGTAAAAATAAGAAAAACCAAAACGGGATATGTTATCAACTCAATGGATTTGTTTACTAGCAGACAGTGAAGACATGGAAGAAACATGAGAGAAGAGATAGAAGATGGAACTGGCCGTTGCAAAGATGACGGATTTTTAGGCGTCTTTTTCTCTGTGAAATACTTCACGCCCTCACAACACATTTTCCTTCCTTCCCTTGCACTTGTCTTGTCTCTATTTCTTTTCCATTTTTTTGATTCCTCCCAAAAGGTTCGACCTTTGTCTTGGCACCCGCCATTTCTGATTTCCTATTCACTTCCATATCCATATCTGCTTCATTATTATTTAACATGTTGCTAGAAATTTCTCCTCCAAACAGAAGATTTTACATTGTGACATTGAAGTTGGAATTGAACATGTATAGTTTATAACGTGCTTTACATGATTGAGGTAAAATTATGATCATGATCTGTCAATTATAAACAGTTTTGTATGAGCTAACTCCTGTTAATTTTCCGTTTGAGGGTCAATTATAATAAAAACGCAAGTAAGCCTTGATTTCCTTCCCATTCATAGAGCCGATCAGTTCCCTTCCGCTCCTTCGGTTTTCTTTTCGTTTTTTACTGTGCAGGTGGCATTCGGTTTGATTAACATGTGTTGTGAGCGCAAACAACAATAGAGCATAATGTGGGGTATTATTAGGGATCATATAGGAAGGTGAGTTGTGGAATTCACAAATCTATTAGGGTCATGTAGCGTCAATGAAGTTGAGCAGTGGGTTGTCTACAAAAAACTAAAGTTTATATAGGAAATAGAATTTAAAAAGATCATTCTAAAGTCTGATATTAAAAATGTTGTTGAGATATTGTCAAATTTATGGAATGATAGATGTAATTTATTATTTTTATAAATACATAGTCTTGTAAAATCATCACATATCTAGATATTACAATCAAATTGCATATATTTTAGCAAAAGAAAGATTAAGGTCTATGAGAGTTTGAAAATTAATTTCCTTGTACATTAGTTTTATTTACTTAGGGTGTACATGCCCTCTATTATACAAAAAAAAAATGTGTTGTGAGCAATATCCACTTGTTTTTTCAAAAAGCATATTTCTTTAAAAATATTTCGAAGGATGCAGGTTCATCAATCGTCAAAATTTTTCTACCTGATTGATGGGAATTAATTAATTAGCTTAACCAAACATTATAATTCCCTCAAGTTTTGCTTTACCATAGCCATCGTTATCTGTAAAAGATCAAAATTTTTGGTATGTTTGGAACTTATAGTGTTGCTTAATCATTATTTTTTGATAAGATACAAAATATCTATTGCGCTCTAGAAACAATGAAAAAGGGGGGAGAAAGCCCCTATCGAATAGTTCATTTCTACCAAATTATACATTAAAATGTTATGCTATACAATATGAATTAAAATAAAACAATTTTATTTCATTTTTATTTATCTTTATTCCTTACTTTGAAAAAAAAAATCTTCACTCTACTAAAATTTTCCATTTAACTCGTGAAAACAAAACATTGAGCTGAATATTTGACATCTCCAGTAACAAAATACTAGCTTGCTTGTCCGTACGACTAAGAATACCAAACAGTGACTTTTAATATTAATCATTCTTTTCACTTGCAAATAAGTTCCATCAACGTTAACACCGAACGAGGTGAAGAAAATTCTAAATGGCCATTACTATTAGAATAATTTAAGCCACAAAATCAATTTCTACTTTTAACCACTTTCAACAGTCACAACTTGTAGTAATTCAACATGATTGATGATGCAATCTTTTACACCGCAATGGTAAACCCATATCAAATAAATTTAAAAAAAGAGGGCTATAAAAAGATCAATTCTTGCGGATATGCCACTTCAAGAACAAGATATACTCAAAGCAATTTCGGAACTACAGAAGGGAAATAGGCATGTCCTAACCAACAAAATTACTCCCCAGTATCAAAAAATCCTGAAAATTAATCCCAGCCGGTGGCAGGCACATTCTCAATTCCGGCGGTAGGAATTTGTGGGGCGGGAGCTTGGGGAGCTTGCACAGGTTCACCCCATTCTCCTGCAAGGAGCATTTCAATTAATCAGATGCAAATACAAAATCTTAACGAAAAACTTTAAAATGCCGATAGAACAAGCACATTTAACCCTCATTTCAAGACAGCATGATGTTTAAATCGTTTTGCTGGAACAGGGAGGAGTCTCTTGCAAAAATTGGATACTCATGCAAGCATCAACTTTGCAGATAAGTTGAAGAAAAGGAGACAATGAAATCCATTGTGTGAAAGTACTCCCAGATCAATAAAAAAAATGAGGAAAAAGAATCAATAATGCTAAACTTCGTATAGAATATAGAATTATCAGAGGATACATAGTTAAGTGAATGACGTTACCAGCAGCATCTGCAGCCCAATTGACACCAGGAGCCGCAGCAATAGGTTGTGGAACTGTATCAGACGTCCAGGTCTGATCAATAGCAGCAGGCCACTGGTCATCAGTAGCAATGCCAGGAGCAGTTAAGTTTGTAATAGCATATTCTGGAGCAGCAGATGCTTCATCTTCCTCTTGTTGCTTGGTCTCCTCAGGTTCTCTGTAGAAGAATAGATCCACCTACACAAGAAAAGGTGGAGATAACTTGTGTTAAAAACTTGAAGGAAAACTCCTGATAAGACTAGTTTCTTCAAGAAAATTGTAAAACTTGAGAACATTGGCAAGGATTTCATTAGCAATGAATAGTCCTACTGAATAGCACAAGGCATTCAAAATGCAGAATTACAATTCAGCATAAGATCCGAAAATAATTACCATCACATCCCACTTAAGCCCTGGACGAATAGTGCCCCTCATCTGCAGAACCATCCTTGCCAATAGCCAAAAGAGACAACCTATGCTGTGCTTTCCCTTATTGTTGGCAGGAATACCGATGTCAACATATCTCATGGGAGAATCAGTGTCACAGAACGCAATAGTTGGGATATTTCCAAGTGCAGCTTCCTTAATGGGCTGCATATAATATAAATGATGGCACAGAAAACAAAATATTAAAAGAATTCAATTAGAAATGATGTCAACCCTGTAACCCAACAAGGAAATTGTAACAGGAACTTTTTAACCCATTCCAACCACATATCTCTCACTCTGAAGTGTTATTACCTGATGGTCTGTTCTTGGATCAGTCAGAATGAGAAGGCGAGGCTCGCTGTAGGATGTCTGGAGCTGGTTAGTGAATGTACCAGGAGTGTGCCTTCCAGCAAGTGCATGGGCACCTGTGTATTGGGCAAACTTAAGAACTGCTCTCTGACCATAAGGCCTGGCAGACTGAACTATAATATCCTGAGGGTTCTCTATGGCAACAATAACCCTAGCAGCAAGCTGAAGCTTTTCCCAAGTCTTCCCAAGGTTGATTATGTAAATACCTGGCACCAACAAGGACTAAAATCAACAAAACTTTGAGGCGATCCATCATGGTAGTAGAAAAGCCTAAATTGCCAGGAATGGACAAAAGCAAACACCACGCACACCAAACATTCAAATTTAGAATTTGAATAGAAAATGAATAAAGCCGCTGAAACACATAGATCACATAGCGAGTAAAATTATCACACCGTGAGTTAATAATCAAAATTAAGACCATGCGCAACTCAATCGCTTCATATTTTTTACAACAGGGGTCATATCAAAGCTACTAAAAAATACTAATGAAGCCTACCCACAAAAATGCATATGAATAAATGAAGGTTAAAGATCGGGAAATATCTGTATGGTCATCAGAAAAAGCAAAGATCTTAGGCTATTTATTAGTTTTTCCAGTTTTGTAGCACGAACCGCCTAAAAATTTCACTGACCATACTAAAGCTACTTATAATTTACAATTCCAAGTTAATATTATCCATCCATACTTTCCTTTTACATTGCCCAGAGGTACATCATGGCAATAATACAAAGAACAATACGCATTCAGGAAAGTAAACAATAAGCGTATTGGAAGTGTACTGTAACATAACATAAAACTTGGGTGCCTAAAATGAGTTATTTCTTTCTGTTTTTTGGCCAAAAATGATTCATGCAGAAATAAGCTAATGAGATCTTGAAATGCAACACGTACCATCGTTACGGCGCTTGAAGACGTATCGCTCCATTTGAAAGTTACAATTTTTGGTTCCAAGGTGAACCTCCGCGGCCAACATCATTTGGATGTCAGCCTCCTTCTGGGAGAGCTGACGCGGCGGAGCAGCGGTTGTAGTAGTACTGGTTGCCATGATTCCGAGATGTTTCTGATGCTCTCAAATCAAAAGCCTGAAGCTTTCAATTGAGACGCAGAACTAAGTAGGCAAACTGAAGGAGAAGCCGCGCCAGCCAGGTTTGCGGGGCATTTATGCGTTTTACACGTAGAGACGATATGGAAACCCTAATTTTTCTATATGACATAAAAGCCCTTTACTTTGGGCTTAAGGCCCAACAGCTTTTCTTGTGGTGTCGTCTTCTTTGTGATTTTGGGCTTAAGGCCCAACAGCTTTTCTCGTGGTGTTGTATTCTTTGTGATTTTTTATAAGCTATATTTACTGCAACATCCTATCATTTTAGGTTATATTTAACACTCTTTTTTTTCCGTTAATTGACACTCATCTTATTTTAAAGATTTATTTAATTTTTTTAACATTTACAATAGGATATGTTCAAAATTTTTAATATGAGCCACATTATTTATCACTTATTACAAATTTCATATTGAATTATATAAAAATAGAATATAGTGCTAAAAAATGAGTCAGTCTGCTGGTTGCAGGCCAACCCGCAAGTTGGGAGAGGGTAAACTGTGCAGTGTAATGGAGCGGGCTAGTCTACGGGCTATATAGCCCATCCTATTTTTTTTAATTATTAATATTTTAAAAAAATATTTTTAAACTTTTAAAATACTAATAAAAAATTTTAAATATTATATTAGTATAATAAAACAATTGTTAATATTATACTTTTAAAATTTTTTATTTTTTGTAAAAAAAATAAATTTTATAACTATAAATATAAATAAATATTAACATAATATTAATCAATTATAATATGTTAATACATATCAATAAATAAGTGATTATCTTTACTATTATTCGATAATATGAATATTCAAAATAATATTTGAGTAAAATAAATAATAATATTAATAATTTAAAATTAAAAAAAAAGGCTGGCGAGCTAGCCTACTTAAAAATAAAGCTAACCTGAGCTTGTTATTTTTATAGGTAAAACGGGCTCCACCCATTTTATTAGCTCTAATAGAATATAAAAAATAAATATATGTACATTTATTTTTCACGTGGAGCCATAAAAATAAGTTGCACATCAACTTATTTAATGTAAAAAATATATATCATTTTGATGGAGTAAGTTTAGATTTTGTCATCTTATGTAATTATTGGGATTGTGGTTGCTAAACCAATGAGTAGGCCACCTCATATAACTTGTCTCTTTTCTTTTAATAATCTTTATAAAATTAACGAATTATTACGATATTTTCATCTCTCTTATTACAAAAATTGATATTTCAAGGTAAAAATAAAGTGCTCTCTTGACAAGAAAAATTAAAAAAATCTTTTTGCTGGTTTCATTTTTCCTTAAATTGTTTCATAAGCTAGCTAATTAATTGTTGTTATTTGATCATTAAAATTCAAAAAGAATTATTTGTGTATTCAAAGTTTGAATTTAATTATGTGACATGCTTATTGATATTTCAAAATGATTTTTTTGGGTCTTTGTTTTTTATAGACTTTAGGGCCAATATTCTATACAATACTTACTAAGTTACCTTTTATATTTTTATTAGTATATAATCTCATAAATTTTTTATAAATATTATTTACGTTTTAGAATTGTATTTTAATTTTAGTAAGAACTAGTATCTAAATTTTTTTCTGTAAAAAAAAACATATATTTTTCTCTATACCAATTTACCCCATTATTCTTGTCATGTTTAGCCAATGTAGTGAACCATATTGAAGTATTACTTTTAATTTATTTTCTCTTAGACCAAAAAATAGCAAAAAAATTAAAACAAAATACCCAAAAATTACAAGACAGAGAGACATATATTTAGCAACTCCTTGATTCAATCCCAAAACTTCTTCCCTTTTGCATACTCTCACTATACATGCCATGCATGGACCCATTTGTAAAGTCTTTGTTTTTCATACTCTCTCACAAATACAGGTCTAGTAATTAAGCAAGGCACAAAGCCATCTCCTCCTCCATTTGTGAGCTGAGTTAATTACCATGGAACGAATCTCAAGATCAGATAGCAGATAATGGTAACAGGCAAGAACAAAGCTGTTGTGACGATGATCCTGAGAAAATTGAACAAACCAACATCACCAGTTCCACTCTCTTCGCTTGATTAATAATTAATCAAAGTGTCTAGAAACTAATTAACTTACGTTGTGCTGAATATCTCAGGATGCACATTGTATTGCTTTGCAAACACAAAACAAACTATTGATAAGGGAAGAGCTGCCTGCACAACAATTATAAACATCATTCAAACGTATTATAGCTTTTGAAGTAACCTATTTAGATATTATGACTCAACCGTTTATGGCGTGTTTGGATTATATTCTAGAGAAAAGTGATTTTAGTGGAGAATTTCTTTTGAAAAATTATAATTTTTTTTCTTCTAGAAAATCATGGTTTCGTCATAAAGTGCTTTTTAAAAATTTTAGGATGTTTGGCTACCATATTTCAAAACTATGGTTTATACTATTGAAAACTGTTTTTTTAGGATTACCCAGATATACTCTTAGACTAACAAGGGCTCTATTACGGGTCACATATCGAGGATTCTCATAAAAGAAATGGGGTTTATAAGTTCAAAGGGTTCTCCTATCCAATATACTAGTCTTTAGGTGAGAACACTTAATGATATTGAAAATGGCTACTCATGAAGGTTCTGAACAGCAAGAGGCTGAAGCTGCCAAGAAGTTGGCACCTCTATTCCACACAAACTAGTCTTTTGGGATAGACTCTTCTTCTGGATATATGTTTGTTTCTATGTCTATATCAATATATACATATGCCAAAAGGGTCTTCTTAGCAGTGTTACCTGGACAGTTGCTGTATCAAATACAATTCCATGGAGACCAACAGCAACAGACGTTGCAGCCATTACTAATGGGCCAAGTAATAACCTCACGGCTGTGCACTTCACCAACATGGATATTTTAGTGGATATTATCTGGGGTTGGAGAGCTATGAACAAACCTAATTAATTACACAGGAAATGATAAAATCATAAATTTATTTCCAACTGGCCAAGATATATATATATCAGAGAGTAGCTTCTTAGATATAAAGTTGATGGCTGACATGGATTGATACCTAAACTGAACATTGCCATTCCTATTCCTGTTTTAGATATGATTGCAATGGACCCTTTAATAATCAATGGCATTTCAATGTTGAACCTGTAAACGAAAGCCATAATATAATCAAATATACACAGAATTTGAGTAAAGAGGATAGGAAATCATTAATATCAATATCTTTTTTCAAAACTTGTGAAGCCAAGCCGATGAATCATAATGGCTCCTCTCACAATTTACAGTTTAGATGAATCGCAATGGCTCAAATGAATAGTGCCAACTAATTTTATAGGCTTCATGCGACTTCATCATTTTCAATTCCCTCTCTCTCTCTCCCTTTCAAATTTTGATTCTCAAAATCCACAACAGTGAAAATACTAATTTAAGTGTCTGTTACCCTATAATAGACGCCATAATTACTATTTTTTGCTACTGTTATTAGTACTACATCCCATATGCAGTAAAAAACGTATTTTTAACAGACACCGAAATTAGTATTTTGCACTAATGCTATATTAACTATAGTATGAAAAGTCATAATATAAAGATTTGTGAAGTACCTGAATGCTATGAGGGACCATACAAGGCCTACAACACTAGCATATGTGTTTGGGTTTCTAATTAGTTTTCTCCACACTGTGATTATGATGAGCTTTGCTACAACACCTGATGGGGCACTCTCCTTCTTTGCTTCATCATCATCCTGGTTAATCATAGCAGAACTAAAACGAACCAAAAAAAACAAAGTTCAGATACAGATTAAGTATCATTGGAATTCAATGGCGATGAATATTCGCTCACCCCTTAGATTCTGTTTCCGTATGATGAGAAGAAGAAGGCTCAGAATCTTCAGTTATGGCCTCAATATCAACAAAAGATGAATCTGCAACTCTACAGGTATTAGATCTTTGTCTGTGATAATGTCTTTCTTTAGTACTTGATGATCTTCTTGAAGAATACTGTCTTGGAACTGAACTCATAGCCCATAAGTTGAGTTCATCTGCAGATTCCATCGAACGAAAACTTCCCAGGGAAATCCCTGATGATACAGAGAAAGATCTCACCACAACATGTAGCCTTCCATCATCACCAACCTCAGTATCAGTTTCTAATTGTTCAAGTTCACTGAAGGAAGAAAAATCTGGGCCAAGTCTCATAGATCCAATGGATTTAGCAGTGTTTGGGAATTTCTCTGCAATAAGGATTCTAGCTGCTCTATATTCATACATGGCTAAAAGCACATTCATCCATATCAGAGACTGAATCACAACAAGTTGAACCAGTAAAGAATATGAACTATCTCCATACATGGATTGAAGAAGAGGGAGCCCAACAATAAGAGTGTTTGAGAGAGTTGATAGACCAAAGAGGGTTATTACCCAATCAAAGCTACCATTTTTGCTCAGAATTTTCCATAGGATCAGTGGGATAAAAATTACTACTTTCTGAAGAACATCAGCAGCAATGGCTTTGAAGTTCATGGTGTATGGGTTATTTGCAGAGAGAAGGTCAAGAACAAGAACAGGAACTGCGAAGTTACTCACGAAACTGTTGATTCCTGAGCATTGTTCTGGGTTTAAGACCCTCCACCATCTAACTGAGATGTAGCCTAAGCCAATGGCAACATACAAGGGCATAACTGCCCCAAGAACTGCAAGCAAATCTATAATCATCTTTTACCGTTTGAGCAAATAGAAGGAAACTGGATAGAGGGAAGAAGATGAAATTCTCAGGTTGTGTTGCTTCGTTACTTATACAAGCAGTAGCAGCCACGGTTGGAAAGAAATATGAATGAATGATTTCAAGTTTAAACAGTAACTGAATCAACGTGGATCTTCTATGCATCACGTGCATTAATTAGAAACAATGCAAGCTAAATCTTTGAACGTTTTATTTGGTTCAAGTATCTTGTAGTCGGTGCTACGTACATATTCGGTAACTCTTTTAAGATATTCTTTTTTACGAATTTTAGGCTTGAAGTTTAAACCGCATAGAAACAATGAACATGAAGATATTTGCATAAAAATGTGGTAATTTGATTTAATAACAGATTCTTTGGTAGTTTACTAAGAAGAGCAAAATCTTAGGTTAATTATGGTTGCAGAAAAAGTAAGCACGTAGTGGGAGTGCGTGCATCAGATAATACTAGAATAATGATATATTCATATTTACCCAATTAATCTACTGATTCAGTTCAGGAACCAAAAGATTTCATTTCATTATATTGCTTTCATTTTTCTTATTAAAATATCCAAAATAATTATCATATTAAAACTATAGCAGGAGACAAATCAAGTTATATTTAGATAGGTGTGTTTGATATATATTGCAAACAAAATCTTTTATTGTACATTTCTTGCTAGCAAGCACTAAAATAGATGCATGTATCGCATCATATGATGTAATAAGAATATAATGCTGCATGCATGTAAGTAAATTATGATTACTCTTGACTTTTTTTTTAGATAACTATCTAGCATGTGATATTAAAATCAAACACTGTATTATTTCACAAAAATAGTTTATCAATAAAAATATAACACAATTTAAAACTATAACTTTTATTTCATATTAAACTTCAAATTAATTTCCATTTATAATTCATGTGTTTTTTGCTTGTTATATTAATAATATTTTAATAAGTGGAAGTTGCTGAAAAGTAACTCATTGAAATATTTATGGCCTAATTAATGGTATCTAAAATGTGTTTAAGGATCCAATTTCTTGAACGGATCTAACTCATCTTCACATGTGCCCAAGATATAAGGGCAACACATTTTTATATATTTACAACATATTTTTAACTATGTATAAAAATGATGTGCAACTTATATTCAATAAGATATGTTCACATAGTTAAATAAATTTTAGGTATTTTAGGCTTTAAATATTTTAATGAGGGATTTTTTGACACTTTTTTTTTTTAAAAAAATATTGAGGAAAAGTCTCGAATACCTTTTTTGGTTATGAATAACCTAAATCAAAGTTATTTTGTGTGCACAAAATTTATAAAATACCGATATTTTTAAAACCAACAAAATTTGATGGCTTCTTCAGTTATTCCTTGTCTTTTTTTTTTTTTTATGAAACGGGAAAGGACGACGACAATGATGATCCCAAAATTTGCAGTCCCGTTTCCCGCGTCAATGGGACACAAGCGAAAAACGCGGGACGCTTCTGCTCACTCCATGGACCATTCCTTCTCCTAATTATAGTACTTTCTCCTTTGATCCCACCTTCTTCCTCGTTCCTTTCCCCAATTCATTTATTCCCATTTCACCACCTCTATTCATTCATTTCCCAATTTCAATTTTCTCACATCGCATCACCTTAATCCATGAATTCCCTTTGGAAAAAACCGCATAAGATGAGATCCCCACTGCATTGGAATCCTTTCCTCCTCTCCTTCCTCTTCACCCTCATTCTACTCTCCGCCTCCGCCGACGGCCATGCGTCGTCGGAGTGTGAGTCCAATCCGGATTCCGTCAGCCTCGAATTGCTGCACCGGCACGATCCTCGGATTCCGGGGAACGAAAACCTCAAGCTCGATAAACACGAAGTCAACAGAGAGCGAGTTCTGATGGAAATGCAACGGAGGGGTTTGACTATGCTTCAGATGCCGCTGCACACAGGTCGGGACTTCTTAATGGGCGCTTTCTACGTGCAACTGAGGATAGGAACGCCGCCGCAGAGTTTCTGGATGATCGCTGATACCGGAAGCGATTTGGCTTGGATGCGATGCAACGACAACCAAACCGACCCCCGAAGGTCCGCCCTGCTCCGCGATGGCGGCAGGGCGTTTTGCCCAAAGCTGTCGACGACGTATAAACCGTTGACATGTGGAGATCCGAAATGCAAGAGTCACGATTTCGTCGACCTGAATGTTGACCAGGAATGTCTCCACCCAAATGATAATTGCACTTATACGTACCCGTAAGCTGCCCAACTTGATCATCTTTTCAGAACTATGAACACATTCCCCTGTATGTGATGAAGAGCAGGGCAAGCTGTAGATAGAAAGATTGAGTGAAAAAAGAAAAAGAAAGTAATTTAACCATTGAAGTTTGAACCAAAATTTAACTATCTTTCACGTCATAATAATAGTTTACATGATGGTTGATTATTATTATTTCGTGGATAATCTTTTGCTATTCTAGACATTGTGTGAGAATTTCTTACAGAATTATTTGACTTAAACAGGTATTCGCATGGTACAATTGCATTCGGTGACTTTGGTACTGACGTGGTGACGCTCGGCTTGCATGGGGAAAATAAGGGAACAATAGATGCTATGGTAATTGGGTGTACTCAAGAAATTCATTTTGGTAGCGATGGCGAAGGTAAGGTCTTCAAATATACAGACGGTATCTTAGGAATAGGCTACTCCCCACACTCCTTCATGTACAGAGCAACCAAGCAGTATGGCAACAAGTTCTCATACTGTTTCATGGATCATGACCTCAGCACCAAGAACTACACCAACTTTATAACTTTTGGTTCATACGAGACAAGCCAGACTGCAAAAGCCACCTTGTCTGCTCCAATGCAACGAACCAAACTGATGATCCAATCAGACGGAGAATATGGTGTCCAAGTTGAAGGCATCTCTATTGGAGGCCAAATGTTGCAGCTCCCAGCAGAGCTCTGGGATTTCAAAGCTGGTGGAGGCATGACATTAGACACAGGATCAAGCTTGACGTTCCTGGGTAAGCCAGCTTTTAAAATGATTGGTCAAGAGTTAATGAAGGCAATAGAACCAAAATACAAGATCGTAGTTGAGAATTATACTCAATTAAGGTACTGCTTTCTTACTGGGGAGCATGGTGATGATTTTGAGAAGGATGTCCCAAAACTGGCCTTTCATTTTGCTGGAGGGGCCGTGTATGAGCCTCCTGTTAGAAACTACGTGATTAATATGAAACCCAATTTGCAGTGCATTGGTATAATGCAAATAGCTAGGGATAATCCTGAAAGGGCAGGAATATTAGGCAACATCATGCAACAGTTCCATCTCTGGGAATATGACTTGGCCTCTATGACTGTTGGCTTTGCACCCTCTCAATGCACCTTTTAATTCTACAGTTACCCTAGTGCTTTTCTTTTCTTTTCTTCTCCTATTTTTAGGGACATTATTTATCATTTTTTTATCAGTAGGTTAAATTGACTGCGAATAATCTGTAAGTTAGTTTCAGATATATGTTATTTTTAGGTTAAATTAGACATTTTTTTCCAATTTTGGACCTAACCTTTTTTGTTTTCAAATTTTGAGAATAAATTCTTTTAAACTTTTCCAATTTGTACATGTGCAATCAATTTCCCTGCAGTTAATTAGGTTGGAATATAATGTTACCAATACCCCATGATACATTAAGAGTTTTTTTTTTGTATATGAATAATTACAATTTAAGAAAACTAATTGCATATAATTTAAAATTTCATAAAATCATTGGCTCAAACAATTAAACTTTTTTTCCTTTCTTGATGTTGGTGAAGCCCTTCCTCACTTTAAGTAAAACATCTGGACTTTTGACAAAATTGTATAAATTTTTAATACTAATATTATAATTTGAAGGTAAAAAGGTAATATTGTAACTATATTACACTCTTTTTTTTATTTCTCCTCCGATATCCCAAAGCAAGCTATATTTCAAGCTCAACAATGACCCCAAACTAATCTGGAACAAGAATTGAATTATCCTTTTAGACAAGTCTTGAACTCAAAACCTTTAGTTAAGTTAGACCAACTCTCTAACCAGCTCATTTAGATGGTAACTACATTACACTTTTTTTAATAATTTTTTTTAAAAAAAATTAGTCTCATCTAAAATTTAAAGATAAGATAAAGTATCTCTTCATCCTACACTTTAAATTAAAAGATTTAGGATTAAGCTCAACTCAAGGATCAAATTTCTGACCCATGACCTTCTCTTCATGGGCCATTAAAACGAAAGGAGTAAGACGGGCTACTAAGTTCTTAACATGGCCTTTGACCCATCATCCATGGAAGGAGGTTTCGTTAAAACAAAATTCTTATAAAAAAAAAATGCACAAAGAGAAACAACTGTTGTATAAAAAAATAACTTGGGTTAACTTTACCAGAGAAAGGTTAACCTTTAAACAACTTAATGAATTAATATTTATATAAACAACTTAATAAATTAATATTTAAATTCCTATTAAAAGATATATTCATATTTAATATTTGATAATATCTTATTGATTATAATAGGATGATAGTTATATTTAAAAAATAATAAAAGATCAAAAAGAAAATAACTAAAAAAGAAATAAAATTAAAAGTCAGTACATAAATTAAATAAATGCAGAAAGACAGGGGAGGGGTTGATGATCTGATAAGATTCATCAATTGGCATTTATGTAAAATAAAAAGAAACTATAATTTTTTTAAAGAAAAAAGCAGAGAATGATGGTGAATAGCATTTAATGCGAAGAAAATGCAATGAATATTTAATTATCCAAAGCGCGTGATTTTCATTGTCAAAACAGATGTACACGTGGCTTGCATATGAAGGCTTGTCGTGGCAGATCATGGTTTATGTACACTGACGACAAGAAGGAAAATGTGGCCCCCACACACAAAGAAAAGAATAAAGAAAAAGGGGGAAAGTAAAGAAAATAAAAGAAACGAAATAAGCCATGAGAAAAAATGAAATTATAATTAATAATTAAATCATAATATTATTAAAGCTAAAGTATATATATAATTCTTTATATTTGCATTAAATTTTATTTTAATCTTTTAAATTTTAAAAATACAGTATTAATTTTTTAAATTTATCACTATTAACTTTATTAATAAAATTAATTCTTTAATAATATAATGAACTAAAGTTCTAATTTTAACTAAAAAATTTTTTTATAAAAAATATTCTGTTAGATAATATTTTAAATATAATTATTTTTAATATAATAATATATATATTTATATAAATTTTATTGACAAAAAAATCTAACTCATGGTGAGTTAACAAATAAAAAATATATATTGATTCAAAATTTAAATATTAATATATTAATTTTTAATTTAAAATATATTTAAAATAAATAATCACATATCAATCCCAAATTTTTATGTGCAGAAAGCTGATAAAAAATATTAAAGAATTAAAATTAAAATTTTGAAATTCTTTATAATTAATTAATTGTTAAGTTGTTATTTAAAATTTATTGAGTTAATATTTTTTTAAATTAAGATTATATTTAAATGGAGAGAAAATTGATAAAAAAAAGAGGAAAATATATTAGGAAGATTTTTTTTTTAAAATGACAAAAAGTTACTATTTTTTAAAGTTTTTTTAAAAGTATTATTTTTTTCTTTATTTTTTTCGGACATAAGATTATTAAAGTTAATATATTAAATTTAAATGAGTAAAAGTATATTTTTTAAATTTAAAAAATTAAAATAAAGTTTAATATAAATATAAAAAATTAAACATATACTTTAACTTATCATTATTTATTAATAATATTTATTTGTTTTTACCATACTAATAACATTCCCCTGATTATTTGAGTCGTATGAATTATATTATATACGTGTCTATGTATATATATGTGTATATGTATATATATATATATATGAATGTAAGTATGTCAAAATTTTCAGTCACATATACTCCCACTCATCTTTCTTCCATATAAACTTTAAGCCCACATGCTAAAAAAAAAAAAAAAAAAAGACTACAAACCTATGTGGGAGAATTTCCAAATTCATAACAAAATTTTAACTGAAAAGGAGATAAAATATATAATTATTTAAAATATATTTAATTTTTAGATAATACTATTTTATTATGATTTTAGTTATGACGCTTAGAGAGACATTATAACTCTTAGATCTCTAGATTTACATATGAGAGTAATAGACGACTCATCTTATCTAATATTAATATTATTTATAAGGAAGGAATATGACATCTACTCTTACATTACATGTGAGCCTAACCCTTTTTAAAAAATTTATACACAAAAAAAAAATTAAAAGCGGAGCAGTCAAACATCTGTCTAAAATCTAAAATAAAAATAATTTTAACTCCCAAAATCTTGATTTAGGAACTAAAACTTTAGTTTTGTTATAAACTATAAAAAATAGCTTTTAATTCTAAAATTATAATTATTTTAAAAGTTAATCCAAATAAACGCATAACTAAAAAAATGTGTAGAGAATTTATCCTATTAAAAAACTTAAGTATAAATATCGTTAAGAGAAAAATATTAAAAATTATTATGAAATATTAAAAAAGAGATTTAATCATAAAAAATAATTATAAAAAAATCAAATGATAAGTAAGTTATATAAATGTATTATTATTTTTTTATTTTAAAGTTTGTCATTCCATATTCTTTAAAGAAATAATAATTAAATATTTATTTAAAATTATTTAGTAATTTCCCAGAAAAAAAGAGTGGCCTGACACCACGGAAATAATGAGAGAGACAAAAAAGTGCAAGATAAATACTTAGCGCATAAGCCATTGGATGACTCTGACATTTCTGCAAGAGCTTCCACGTCTCTTCTTCGCTCTTCTGGCTTCTTCTGTTCTATGGATGAATATTCTTTTCTTCTTCTTCTTTTTAATGTATATTAATAAATATTCAAAGCAGACTACAATTAACATCTTCTCTCATTGCACGGCAAGATTATTAATCCCTAAACTTATAGGTAATCCCTTCAATAAAAGACAGCATCTGTCTCATTTAATTAAGACTTTTTTCAATTTTTTAATATTCACTTCGATTTATCTATCATGGCATTTTCAAAATACACAGTGTTCCTAATAGATTAATGAATCAATCATCCAATTTTATTTGCTATTTATGTAAACATTTGATTTAGGTACTACAAATTATTATTATTTTTTATACGACTAAAGTCAAATTTAATTATTATTATATTTAATTAGGGTAATACTTTTAAAAATATTTTATATATTTATACATACTCAAATTTAAAATTTTATATGTGAATTATTATATTATACATCTAATTAATTTATTTTTTCTTTTCTCCATTATAGTGGATTCCTTTGAAAATTTCAGCACATAGATACTTTTATTTCTCATAACAAACCTCAAACTTGTCTTCTGACCAAACTAGAAGTAAAAAAAAAAAATCGTATTTTAATAAAATAATTTAATGTCTTTTTTAGGTCGAAATAGATAATTTGAAGTAGTCTAAGTACCACTTTCTTCGTGGTTGCCTCCATGATGGGCATCCAAATTTTGATTACTGTCTCAGTTTTTAGAACACAGATTGATCCATTGGTACATTGGCAAAAAAAATAAATAATGAATTTTCCAATAATTAAATTGTATTTCATGTGAATATTCCATACCATATTGCTCTCATGAAAATTAAAAAGTCCAGAATGAGTATCAATTCTTTCACGCAATATTATTATTATTATATATATTCTTATTCTCACCACTAATTGACTTCTTCTTTATATATCTGTTTAAACAATTCATGGTTCGATGCTCCTTCTAATAACCAAGAAATAATCAAGTAATTAAAATATTTTTTTTGAACTTAATATAATATAATATTATTATATTTGAGCATCTAGAAAGTAAGAAGGGACAATGTGGTTGTCTCTAACGAACCCCGATATAGGAATGCATTGGACAGTTGGGACAGTTTAACCAAGGACGCTTAATAGCATACTCTTTCCATGAATTTTCTTTCATTAAGATAATTAAATTAAATTATATATATCTATCTAAAAAATAAAATAAAAGGGGAACTTTCAGACAAACTTCCATGGTTGAGATCTCAAACTTTGGTTCAAGTCAAGATCACAAAATAGACATATCGAGTAAAATATTAAAAATAGATAAATAAACTAATAAATTAATCTGATAAAGAGTTTTAAAAAAGTTATTAAAATTAAATTTTATATATATTTTTTTATCTTTATTGAGTTGAAAAGATAGTTGTTTTGAATAAAAAAAAATATCAATATGTACCGTACTTTAATAACTATATTTTGTAAAATTATATAGGATTAATTAATATTTTTTATTTTAATATTATTCTCTCATAATTATATATAATATTTTTATATATATTAATTAAATTATGTTATTTTAATCATGATCTCAATTTAATTATTGTTATATTATTAACACTTGAATCATTGTCTTAAATCTTAAAATTTTGATTTTTAGTATCTTGATATTAAGTTGCTTTGTGCAACTTTTCTTCCCCATGTGTTAATAAAGTAATTAAGTAGATGGGAATTTATATAAACAAGAAAAGGTTGCGGATTGGGTCAAGATTCCTTTCCCACTTATTCTGTTTTTTTAAAAAGAAGAAAGAAAGAAATAAATATTAAAGGAGTGGTTTATTCTCTGTTTTATTGGCGTTTGCCTCAGTCTCCACTACTAGTGAGTTAGGATTTTGAGCTCTTTCAAAAATTATAAGCCACTGATTTATTATGTGCGTGTGTCAGATAGAGTACACTAGCACTCAGAAAATTAGAGAATTACTTCAAGAAAATCATAAAAATTAACCCATATTTTCAAACATTAAAAATGAAAAATTCCCTCCACAAGGACATATTACCAAAAAATGAGAAAAATGACAATTTTTTTTTTTAAAAAATCGTGATTGAGATTTGAAAACCAACTAGATCCTATACATATATTTTGTTTTTATATTATACTCTCTTTTTTCAAACAAAAATTGTGATACAACTCATGTAATAAATTACTTTGTAGGTCTTATAAGGATTTTTATGATTTCATTGTTTTAATTTTATATAAAATATTAAATTAATTTCTTAAGAGAAAATTTATTTTATTTTTTAAATAAATTTTATTTTATTATTTTGTTTCGTCATATTTGGGTCATCATACTAGGCCATACCACAACCTATATAAGCATCACTACAAGCAACACCTTTTATAGTAGAAATTTGAAAACTAAAAGTTTAGGATTGCCAAATTCTACTTTATCAATACTTTTTTTATATTTTTTTCATATATATAAGTATTATTCTACTAACGAATATTAAATATAAATATATTTCTCAATAATATAAATAAAAACATGTTATGTTAAGTTAATCTTTTACCTTAACAGACTAGGTTATATAGTAAAAATTTAACCTAAACTTAACCCGTGACCTATTATAAGTATTAAATATAAATACATCTATTAATAATAAGAGTAAAAATATGCCATATCAAGTTAGTCTTTTACTTTAACAAAACAGATTATATAATAAAAATTTAGCCTAAACATAACCTATAGGTTATTATAAGTTTTTTTTTCTACATTTGTCTAGTATGTACAAAAGTTTAACTTTATCTGTTAAAATGTCTATATTTTTTAAAAAATGCTATCAGACTTTCAAATAGGCCTCTAAACATGCCAACATTACATATGCCTACAAATAAGTTAATATATCTTTAACACAAGTCAGATTAATAAGCCTCCAAAGGGCCTTGACAGGCTGCATAGCCTATTTCTACTTATACTTATCAAAAGAATTTAAATATTAATTTATTATGTTATAAATAACTAAAGTTTTTTATTATTCTCAATTCGGTTGGTAATTCTACTCCATATTTTATAGTATAAGATTGCCATTCAAAACGTCATGCTATTTACAATAAGGGAGAACATGTTTAGGTAATTTAATTTATAAAAATTATTAATACTTTCGTATTCAATTTTAAAAGTATAGTTGTTAATATGATATAACATTGTTGTGAATATTGAAAGAGTCATTGCAAATGAATTATTCAAAATACTAAAGTGTCCAAAATGACGTTCCCCTATTTGATACTGCGATTTTTTAATGGAATAATAGTTCTTATTACTATTATTTAAGTTTATAATTTTTGGGATATGTTAAACTTTTTTTTTTAATTTACTTTGTTTATTAGTCATATGTAATTTTTAAAATATTAGGCTTTGATATATTAATTGAAATATAATGAGTCACATTGTTTGTAACTTATGATAGAGCTTATATTAATATTCTTGATATTGATTTTTGATTTTTTTTTTGTCTTGATTTTGAGATTGATATTTTTTGAATTAATATCATGAGAATGAGGTTCAATAATATTATTTTTAATATAATGAATTATAACTGAAAGCTTATTATTTAATTATGTCAATTTACCCATTAACATATTGATGCAACTTTCATTAATTTCTTTCGATCTTGAAACAAATTGCCCCATGTAGTAATATATCGAAAATATAAATTAGATTATCCAGTAATCTATATTGCTAATTAACTGTAGATAGAAGATTCTTAATTTTATTTCTATTTTTGCCAAAAAAAAGAATTTTATTTATATTATTCGATCAACAACAATAATTATTATTATATTTAGAGAAAGGTCCGTATCAATTGGAGCATCAGAGACTAACATATGCAAGTAACGTATACTAGCAAACTATAGGACTTTGAAAATGTTTAATTATATAATTATACAATATTACATAATACATATAAGTTAACAGAGGTAACAACAAATTTTAAAATTAAATTAATAATATTTAATAATAAAATTTAAATTTTTTTTGGATATATAATGATAGTATAAGAAAGAGTATGTATAAATCAAAATGATCAATGCCCACAAAAACATTTTTAATGTTTACGTATCAAACATAGTTAAAACATAAATGAATTAAACAACCCATCAAATAAAAACATATAATACATGATTTAAGGACCCTTTTCGTTCATCTTTATCCAATGAGCAAAACTTTTAAAAAAACTACACATTTTTAAAAATAAATTAAAATCTAAAAACTGCAACCTTCACATCAAATTTAAAATCAAATAACAAACGAACCAATAATAGTTAGTTAAAGTGATTAATTCAATCCTCATTTTTCATAATTAAGATTTTGATTTCAAATTCTTTATATAAAAAAATATATATTAGGGATGTGTACATATGTCCTATCCTAGGACCTAGATATCTCGCCTTGATCCTAATAGACTTGTTATGAGAAGGATTGGGATATGACACCATCCGGTTAGGACAATAGAAAATGTTAAGATAAGATGTGTCTCAAAATGACCTTTGAGATGTCCCATTCTATCCAAAAGTTTTTTAAAATTGATTGATAATATTTAAGGTTGTAGCCCCTCATAATTAACTTTCCCAATTCCCTTGCCTTAGTTGAATTCGATTCTCTCATAGACTTGCAACTCAGTCTCAGAAATTAGATTCAAAATTCACGGCATCACAATTCAGTTGCGCATCTTTCTTTCTCTTCTTCTCTTTCCAGCAGCTCTCACCTCCTGTATGTCGTTCCTTCTTCATCTTCGATTCATATTCGGAGTTAATGTTCTGGGTTGACATTCTAGCTCTCTCGCTTGTTGTTCTAGTTCTCTACTGTTGCTCCTCTTCCTCTACTCACTCTGAAACTGTCTTACTATTTCCAAGTGTGTTTCTTGCTGCTATAACTCAGCTTCAGCTTTTTCTTTTTTGATTTTCTTTGAAAATGAACTTTCTCACTCTCTTATTCTTAGTCTTACTTTGCTGTAGGGGTGGGAAAATGGGCTGGCCCACCAAAAACGGGCCAGCCCGCTTTAGGGGCGGGCTGGGACGAGGCGGGCTGTGCAGCCCGCCCCAAAACGGGCTGGCATTTTGCCAGCCCGAGCCCGCCCCGTTTTAGGGGCGGGCCAGCCCGCGGCCCGCCCCTCTTTTTTTTTTTTTTTTTTTTTTTTAATTTTTAATATTTTTAAAAAATTATTTTTAAACTTTTAGAATACTAATACAAAATTTCTAATGTTATATTAGTATAATTAAAATATAGTTAATGTTATACTATTAAAAATTTTTACTTTTTATAAAAAATATCAAATTTTATAGCTATAAATCTAAATAAATATTAACATAATATTAATCAATTATAATATGTCAACACATATTAACAAATAGGTAATTATCTTTACTAGTATTCAATACTAAAAGTATTCAAAGTAATATTTAGGTAAAATAAATAATAATATTAAAAATTTAAAATTAAAAAAAAAAAAAAACGGGCTGGCGGGCCAGCCCGCTTAAAAAACGGGCCAGCCCGCCAGCACTGGCGGGCTGGGCGGGGCAGGCTGTGCAGCCCGCCCCAAAACAGGCTGGCAAAATGCCAGCCCGAGCCCGCCCCGTTTTACTGGAAAACGGGCCCAGCCCGCGGGCTGGGCCCATTTTACCAGCTCTACTTTGCTGTAGCTCCCTCTCACTCGTCATTTGTCTACTAATTTTTTATTATATAGTAGAAAATTGAAAATTCCTGTCTAGTCTTTAACCCGTTCTACATCTCACAGACGGGACACAGGACATGAATGTCAAGCTCCATCTTATATTAGGATCAAATTCTATAAAGAAAAATTTTGGACATAACATATTTACTAATTATTTATTAGTAATTATGTTAAGGTTGATTTCGCATTTTGCCTTATTTTCTTGTCACGTCAAGCATGCAAGGTAGGTGTGTTATTAATCATTAATTAATCATGATTACCATTTCAAGTTAAGACATCGTTAAGCTAAACAAGCCAGAAAAGGAAAGCCGTTTCTGATTCTTGTTCGTTTTCATCGGACGGATAGGGTTGAAATTAGTGACCCTTAAAAATATTTTAATCTATTTTTTTAAATTAAATATTAACAATGACGTGGAGCATTCTCCACCGTCTCCTTTTCCTATTTTATGAGATGCCATTTTCTTCTCTTCCTTCTTTCTGTGTCTTCTTTTTTAACCCCCCTCTCTCTCTCTCTCTGAGGCTCCTTTAAATTGGCTTTTCTTTCGATACAATATCTTTCTATAAAATAAGTCATCATCTTTTGAAGGATAATAGACGGAGGCTTTGGGAGTGATTCTCGGCGTTTTCGCAATTCCGATTCAGGCGGCAATCGGATATTTCGCCTTGTTTTTCTTGTAGCCTGAAACTAGAGAGCCAAAAAAAAAAAAAAAAACAAGAAGAAGAAGAACAAGAAGGAAGAGACAAAAAATATCTAGACCTAGGATTTGTTTGTCTGAAATTTTTTGTTTTTTCTTTTTCGAGGGCAAGAAAATTTCAAGTTGTTTTCTTTTATGCATTGGAGGATCTGATTGAAGCGGAGTTTTGCTGTATCAAGTAATTTAGATTAGGCGATTCAAGGATTCTTGTTGGAATTTTAGAGCTGAGATTCTGTTGAGTATCTTTCCAATGGCAGCTCAAGTGCAAAAAAGTATTCCCTTTTCTACTTTGCTTAGTTCTTTGTTTCATCGTTATTACGGTTTGACATGATTTGATCTATTTATGTTTCATTCTCTTGTGTATATCAAAAGTCATCGTGTGCATATATGAAGCTTGTTCTTGTGGTTGGTAGAGTAAATGTATATTTATTTGCAATCATGCTCTGTAAAATAGGAATAAAAAAGAGGAAAAGAAATCACGATTTTTATTTGGTGGATTTTTTCTGCTTTTGACAGCTGCGGATGAAATGAAGCGGAAGAAGCTCCACGTTGACTCTTCCCCTGCCGAACTCACCAGTTCCAATTTGGTAATTCCTATTTGACTCCTTATCCATTTTTTTCTGGTTCATGGGATTCATTTCTATTTGTCTCGCGCGATTTACAAGACTATAGGAAGGGAAAGATTAAAGTATGAATGAACTTTGAATTTCAGAAATTCCTCTATTTTTATATGTTTTATTTTTTTCTCTCCTTTAATCATCATGTTCTTTTTCTTGTCATTGTAGATCGATTGACATTCTTGTCTGGAATTTTGAATATGTATTTTCAGGTTCCGTCCAAGGATGCGAGTTCCCCATCTGACGAAATTTCATGTATATCATCTGTGGGAGAGGCCCCAGGTAGCCTTAAAGGAGATGTGGATCAAGAGCACTTGGTTACAGATCAAGCAGTTCGATATCCTGCCAGTGGCTTTTATGGATACTACTATCCAGGTTTATTGCAGCTGATTGAAGATTCTGTGCTAGTTCTCTTCTTTTGTTTGGGTTAATTGTATATTTACATTTTCACATCTTACGTTAGAATAATCACAGGTTATGGTGGTTCCTATGGAGATATAGACAATCAAGGGTATTATGTTGGTGCTGATGCAGGGGAACGTCAATATCCTGTGAGTATCTTTTCTCTGTGGTTGACCATTTCTATATGTAGGTAAATTAGGTCATCTGGGGTGCAAATTTAAATTGTTTGTTATGGATAGTGAAGATAGAATAAAACTCTGGATGATGATTATGCTCATTTATCAGCATTTTCACCATGTTAGATCATTGAGAAGGGAACAGAAGAGAGTGGTATTTGTGAGTCATTTTTTGAAATGTAGCTCAAATGCATGTGGAAAAGTGAATCACTTGTAAGAAATGTTTCTATACGAATTTACCTTTTTGTTGCTTTATTTAGGTCATGCAAGCAGATAATGGATCTTATATGTATCTCATGCCAGGATATCAGACTGGCTACTCTTCATACTTTCCTGTGAGTACAATTGGTGTAGATCAGCAGTATGTTGGTCATGTGTATTCCCATGGCTCCCTCTTTGAACCAATTGCTTCACCTGGGTATTATTCAGCTCCTCTGCCGTACGGGGATTTGATGCCAGTGCCCTATTCATTTGATTCATATCCAACTACCCAAGATGGATCACATGGAAACGTTTATAGCGAATTGGCCAGAAAACCAAGTGGGAAACCTAACTTGTCCTCCGAAAGTCATTCTGGCAATCTTGCGTCAAAGCCTGTGTCTCATTCTAACTTGAGCCACCCATTAGAAGTAAAAAGTTCTGCACCATTAAAAGATGTCTCTTCTGGTCATGCTAAGCGTAACCCGATAAAATCATTAAACAAGGTTCATATCTTTCTTTTCTGGCTTAATAGCCTTATGCCTCGTGTTCAATATCTCCTTAAGACTACTCTGACGATTTTGTGACGTTTTTCAGGCAACTGTTGGTGGTGCAATCCTTCATTCTGATGTAATTGCAAAGGGCTGCTTGCCTATTACCAAGTTTCCCACATACAACCAAGGAAAGAGTGGACTACTCTATCCAAACAACTTGCTTAATGTGAACTCAAACACCAAGGGTTGGGTTAGCACAGAAAAGTGTAAATGGAGAAGCAAGGTCGGTGGTTCAATTAATGAGCATAATCATGGTCCTAGAACAGTTAATGGTAAAGGCACATTGATGTCTGGAGGTAATTCTACTGGAACATTGTTCACAGATGGGAGCGGAAATGGCGACACAACCTCTCTTGTCAAGATGGATCAATATAACCTTCCTGATTTTCCAACTAAATATGATTATGCATTTTTTTATGTCATAAAATCATACAGTGAAGACGATGTTCATAAGTGCATAAAGTACAATGTGTGGGCTAGTACTCCTAATGGGAATAAGAGGTTGGATGCTGCATACCAGGAAGCACAAAAGCTGATGGCAGAGAAAGGAAGCAAGTGCCCAGTGTTTCTTTACTTGTCGGTATGATTTGGAGTTCATCTTGATTCCTTCAAAACAAAAGTCTTAATTCTCCTCTGTGTTCTATAATTTCTTTTCAGGTCAATAATTTTCGGGACGTTTGGTAGGATGGAAGAGTTTTTGATAGAAGTAAAATTGAAAGTGTAAATTGGCTTTAAAAGTTTGTTTAGTAGGATAGAATTGATGTATATATTTTTTTATAATTTGGGATAAAATGGTCTAAAATATTTTTTTTTATAATTTGGGAAGGGTTAAAGTTGTCTAGGAATTTTATAAATGGGGTAAATATTCAAAAAAATTTACTTCCATTTCCATCATTTCAATTCCTAGTTTTTTTGATAGAACCAAAATGATTTAAAATGTTGAAAGTGGAATCCGTTGCCCAACTACAAAACATGGCATTTATGTTGAGTTTTTTCTTTTTGTTTTGACTTCAGGTCAATGCTAGTGGTCAATTTTGTGGAGTAGCTGAGATGATCGGACCAGTCGATTTCAACAAAAGTATGGATTTCTGGCAACAGGACAAATGGAGTGGATATTTCCCTGTAAAATGGCATATTATAAAGGATGTTCCAAATCCTCAGTTACGACATATAATACTTGAGAATAATGACAAGAAGCCCGTGACAAATAGTAGAGACACCCAAGAGGTCTGTCAATGTTATGGGGATCATATTGTTCACTGAAAAGTTTCTTAGTTATGCGCATTCTTTGCTTTCTTCCCTACACTTAATGTTATATTGTATGTGTTTTCAGGTGTATTATACTCAAGGTATTGAAATGCTTAGCATATTCAAGAACTTTGTGGCTAGGACTTCCATATTGGATGACTTCGAATTTTATGAAAGCCGTCAGAAGGTCATACAAGAGAAGAAAATAAGACAGCATATGCCTATTTGCAGCGCACAGGTTTGCTTCTTTCAGTTCTATTTTCTTCCAAGGTTCTTTGCAAGTATATAACGCAATGATTTCCATCATACATGTTGATGTGGGCATCTTTGAGTGCATGTGCATGTGTCTCTGGGACCCCAGACATAATTGCACAGGAAGGAGCTGGATTCTTTTTCAGCATCTGTTTTATTGCTAGTTGATAAAGATTCTGCTTAAAGAATCGATTTGGAATAAATAAGTTGATAATCAAATATCTCTTTGGACTTAAGAGCTTAAGAGCATGTTTATTGTCATTCTTTATTCTGGATCTTAGTACTGCTCGTTTCATACCATAGTTTATTCTAAGTTGAAAGATGCTTTGATCTCTTATTGCCTCGTGTATAATTTTGTTGACAACAGATAGATCGATTAACGACTGCTTTAGGCTCATTAGACATATACCCTGTGAACAACACCGAGGATCCCAAGGCGGTTGAGCGAGTGAAGGACTGAAGAAAATGCTAGCCTGATTCGTTTTCTGGTAAGCATCGGGTGATGCTGCTGCTGATGATTGATACAGTAGCTGACACTGCCAAATAGAAGAAAAGAGCTCAAGGATTTTGATTCCGGCCAAGTGCTGTTGGTTTGGAAGGGGGAAAAAAATAATGCACCTGGGGGATTGGTGCTCAGATTCCTCTACGAACTGAGGAATGGGTTTGGGAGATCTTCTGGTCGAAATTAAGAGGGCGCCAAGATGCTCAATTGTCATTTACTTGCTTTCAAATTGTTTTTAACGTTTTACAATTTCCCTTGTAGTTTTGGAATTTAGTTCAATGTAACGAATGATTAGTTGTAAGTACTAGGCGATCAATTTCAAATGATGAGCTCCAACGGAAGACAGTGAAAAGTGGCTAAAATTTTTAAAACAGCTTCCACACGAGTAAGAGTAACTATGGTGCCTGTTTGGTTTACCATTTAAAAAGTACTTTTTGGCGCAAACCAAAAGCACCCAAAAAGCTATACAATCTCTAAAATTATTTTTAAATTAAATTATAATTTTGGATTATTTAAAATTATAGTTTTAGATAAATTTATAAGATAAATTTTTAAGTAAAGTTTAGAGATTTTAAGCTAATAACTATCTTGCCATCTTTTTTTCGTCGACTCTCTTTTCTCTCGGCTGACGCTTTCTTCCACTTCCTTCTGTACCATTTTTTCACTCGCCTCTCAGAGCTCCTTCGCAGTTTTCTCGGCCCCTTTGTTCACCTCCATTTCGTCTCTAGGCCGCTATCTTCTAAGCTTAGTTCCCTCTCTCTGATAAGTTGCTTCTCTCTTCTCTCTGCTCAAAGACAGTGCTCGCTCTCTCTTCTCTGTTGACAGTCGGAGGTCACCCTCTCTTTTATATGGAATCTCTCTACCCACTCTTTTCTTGGCATCGATCATGTATTCTCCACCATCTTCTGCTCTGTTCTCTGTCATCGTTCTTCTTACCTTGCAGATCGAAGCTTGTTGGAGGCTGTCGTCTTCTTCCCTTCAGATCTTGTCGGTTGATCTGTGAGTGAGTGAGTTTCTCCATCTCTTTCATTCCTGATCTAACCATTTCCCTGTGCGTTTAAAGTAATTTGTTCAAGATTAGTGTTTGTTTTTCTGATTAGCGTTGATCTAATCTCTTTCATTAGTCTTCCATGTGCGTTGAAAAATTCCACAACCCCGCCCCCCCTACCAAGTTTCACATTAGCGTTTGTTTTTCTGTAATATGGCTTTCTTAAAACAGATCGTGGAAATGTTCTTAATTTTGTTAGATATCTTCTATGCCTCTATGCCTGTAACCTGGTTTCATAGTTGTATGGGATTTATCAGAAAACTTTCTTCGCCTATTCAGAAGTTATTCAAGTGACTGGTGTTGCCAAAATTACATTAGTTTCTTAATTTCGAATGCATTGGGTGTGCTACATATTCTTTGTACATAAGTTTACATCTTTACCTTTCTTGTTCTATTTCCTTCACTTTTAAGGGAATGCGAGGCACATAATACCTGATATCAACTTATAAAAAACAAATGAATTGATTATGCCAAGACTTGCTTCCAGAAAAGTTGTTCTCTTCTTCCTCTTCTGTGGGCTATTTATCAATAAGGGTGATTAACGGCATGCTTGTTTTCAACTGTATTTAATTTATTAATATATTTCTTAAACTGATCAAGGGAAGTTGTAAAGTAGCCATATTGCGTGATTGATTCGAGTGTCGAAGTTTCAGCTGTGCTATGAGCCAATGACTTAACATATAGATTATGATGAATATGTCATAAAATTTCTATTATTTATGGAAATTTGGGAATGTAGATGTGTGAACAAGATCATTGGTTCCACAGAGAGTCAACATGCTTCTCAAAACTTGTATCCAAATACTGAGGTTGAAATAGGCTGAAAGTAATTATTATCATTATAATTATATGATGGATCGAATATTTCATCTGTGCTTCTATGCCTATTATTAATATCTGTACTGGAAGAAACTACTCAAGGATACATTTGAAAAATAAGTATAACGCGTTGCAAAAGGAATGTCAAACATGGAAGAAATTAAAAGGTTCAGAGATAGGGTTGGGGTGGGATGAGAATAAGGGTGTAATAGTAGAAGAAGATGAATGGTGGGATAAGATGAAATTGGTATGATGTTCTTCTTATCATACATCTCACATCTCATTATTTTTCAACATAATGGGAAAAAACATTTTATGACCCATGTTTGTGCAAGAAAATCCAACAATCAAAAAATTCAGATTCAAAGAGCTGCAGTTCTCTTATGAGTTAGAGTGTTTGTTTAACAATGTGGCTACTACACGATATTGCAATGGTTCACCACCTTCAAGCACATCACTTGAACTAGGGGAAGAGTACGGATATGAGAATGATGATGGTGTTAATCTTGAAGAAGGATCCGGAGATTTTCACGAGGGTGCAGGGAACCCAACAAGGGTAAGTGGGGAATTGAATAAGGTGACATTCCTCTCGTCCCAAGGTGCTAGTGGCGATACAAGTGTCAAGGGGAAGGGACCAATGTCTGTAGGCAACACACTGAGGGTTAAGAAGGTGGAAAGGAGGCAAAAGGACCTGCCTCGAATGTCATTGCAGAATGCCTGATTGATCTGATTGGTATGCGGAGGTTAGCCATATGCAAATGAAGAAACACAAGAAGTGCAAGCCGACATTCCATCAATTGGCACAGTCATGACTCACATATGCACTAGTCAGCAAGTTAGGGAGAACATGTATTTCTTCATACGATGCACTCAGTCTTGAGAACTCCTGAGAATAGGGAGATATATTGGTCAATTAAGGATGACCTGCAACTAGTTGTGGGGTTTTTGCATCATCTCTGTGATGGGTGGATGATACTCATAGTTTGAACGATTTGTTTGATTTTTAAATGTCTATTTGAATATTTAATTTACTTTCATATGTATAAACACTAGTTAGCCATTTCTTTCAATAGTAATGTTGTTTTTTAGTTTTGCAACATATTCTTTGATAGAAATGGACCAATCAAGGCGTTTACAAGAAAGTAGGGAGCGTGGGGAAGACACGGATAAAGAAGTTGGTATTTTGGTTGGTGTTTATATAATATTCTATATGTGTAAGGAGCTTGTGTGTACAAGTGAGTATATAAGTTTGCAATAGGTGAACGGAGTTTTAAACGATGATATAGTTTCGAATATATTCGAGTGTGTTCCTAGATCTCTGTTATGCCTTGCAGCAACACGGCTTTAAGGAAGGGAAGAGCATGGGAATACATTAGTAGGTAGCAATCTTTTTATGGATAGTTGCACATGCAAAAACCAGTAGGCAAGCGTAAGAAATGTTCAACACTCAGGTGAAACGATTACTAAATATTTTCATGAAGTCTTACGAGCATGTTGTGGACTTGTAAGTTAGAACATCAAACTAATGGATCATGAGTTTAGAAATGTTCACACTAAAATTAGTTAAAACTAGTGATATTATCCATTTTTTAAAAATGTAATTGGAACAATTGATAGGATACACATTGTTTGCATTATCCCTGTAAAGGAGTAAACCAAATATTTTTGTAGAAAATGATATACGTCACAAAATGTCATGGTGATTTCTGATTGCAACATGTCTTTTACTTTTTATCTTGGTTGGATGGCAAGGTAGTGCTCATTATGCTCACATATTCAATCGTACATTAGCAACTCCTTCTATGAACTTCCCCCTTTCACCTCAGGGAACCCTATTCATTGCTTCAATTATTTATATATCTCTTTTAATACAAATATTGACGGTACTCATTTTTCGTTTAAATAAATATTATTTAGTCAATGTAGCTATCCAACACTAGACGGATGTCTTGATCCTTATAGATGTGTGTATTACCATCTTGGTGATTGTGTGACAGCTACTAAGCAACCTATTGCTAACAAACTTTTCAACTTTACTCATTTAAATTTAAGGTGCACAATAGAAAAAAACTTAGGACATAGAAAAATAAGTTTAGAATTGTACGTAAAAGATACAACTACGACTACCTAACATAAGTCTAAATTGTTTGTCCACCGTTGGCTATACATAATTTTATAAGAATAACTTCTATTTTTTATCATGATTTTGAAGAAAAAGAACAACGCTTTCATGATTCACAATACGATGATAAACCCATCGTCTGTAGGTTTAATTGGTGAAAAGGTGAGACACGCGACCATTTGGAGTGTATTCGATTCCCGGGGAATACTATTTTGTTATGATTTCAGTCACGACACTTGGGGAGACATCCTAGCTCCTGGGTGCCTAAGTTTATGCCTGAGGATAATAGATAGCTTGTCCTACCTGACATTAGTATCGCTTAGGAGGAAGGGAGACTTCGTCCTATCGTTAAATTATGAGTAAACCTAACCCTTTTTTAAAAATTTTTGTACAAAAAAAAAAACCAATACGATGATAAAAATGAGCCTTCAGTTACATTCTTTTGTAGAATCTTCACGTGCAATAGATTGTTTATGTTATCAAATGAAAGATAAAATTCTTTAGTATAGACAAACACAATAATCATCTATTGTAGATACTTTTTATTAAATATTTGACTTAAAATTTTAATGGCTATTAAATCATATTGTATTTTTTTATTTTATATATATATTAAGTAATTTTATTTCCCTTAGTTACTTTATATTGATCAAAATATATAAAATTAAAATTTTAATTATATACAAGAAAATAAAAAATTTAAATATAAATTCTTATTTATTATTAAGTACTAAATAAATCATATATATGTATGTATATTATTTATTATTTTAATATCAAACAAAATAAAAAATTATACTTTATATGATCATTATTTTACCTCATCATTTCTAGTAATTTACATATAAAAAATATTATTTTAATAATAATAACCAAACACTTATTTTTTCATAAATATTTTTTTAAATAGCTATTCTCTAAAATCACTTTCAAATTATTTTTCTCCATAAGCTAAATATAACGGGCTCATCATTTAATGAAGTAAAGAGTGCTAAATGTTATTCTCATCAGTAGCTAAATTTTCTCAAGGATTTTGTATGATATGCAGACGCATAACAAGGACATCAAAATTTCCTCAAGCCAATGAAGCTACACTCTAAGAACATAGCAGTCCCTAAATTTAGTGGCAATAACTCAGCTCAAGCTGTTTAATATCGCAACATTGGCCAGAAAATGTATTTACATGAGAAATATAATGCTATTATCAATTAGTTTTAACAGACTAAATCGTGCTACACAAAATACTTAGCCGTCTAATTCCAGACTCGGCTAAATTGGTTAAGCATCAGGAGGTGGCTGCCTTCGACCACCAGCACGACCACCTCGAGCAGCTCGACCTCGGGGTGTTCCTCTTCCACGGCCTCTTCCGATTGTTGAAACCACACCAGCCTGTCTCATTTGAGCCCTTTCCCTTGCTCGCTCTAACAAATTTATGGTTGTTGAAGTACTACTCACGGGGGAAGCCTGTTTTACCTCTTCAGTTTCTGGGGCAACGCTAGTGGTACCTTGCTTAGAAACAGGTATGATTCTGGAGGAGCCAATTTCTACAGCATTGCTGCTTGTAGTGCCCTCAGTAGTACTAGGCGCAGGTGCTGCAGGTGTACTAGGTGCCGGGGCAGGTGGACTAGGCGCACGTGCAGGCGCAGGTGGACTAGGTGCACGTGCAGGCACAGGAGGACTAGGTGCACGTGCAGGCACAGGTGCAGGTGGACTAGGTGCACGTGCAGGTGCAGGCTCAGCCACCTGATCAGTCTCAGCGGCAATCTGGTCATTGGCATCGTTTGACTTATCAGAACCATCAGCAGCCTCCTCAGCCACTTCACCTTCCTCATTCTTATCGTCAGTTGAGAGCTCGGGAGAATTGATCTCACCTGCTTCTAGTGCTTCATCATCTACTGCGGTCTGGGAAAGTTCAGGGGTTACGGCTGGCTCAGAGTGACCTTCCTGAATTTCTTGGTTTTCCACAAGGTTAGATGCATCATTACAGCCCTCAACGTCTGCACCCTCTGGTAACAATTCTCCCTCTTCTTTCTCACTCTCAACTTCCATTGCTGACTGCTGGTTGTCTGGCTCCCCCTGATCTCTCTGCATATCGTCAGAACTCACTTTTATCTCCACTGTTTGATCCAAATTCTCCTCTAACATGCTGCTTTTGTCACCTTGTGATTCCTCTTGAATCATAGTATCAACATGCTGCGGATCTTTGGACTCAACTTTCTCAACAACCTCACCTTCATTCTGAGCATCAATGGCTTCCTCATTTTGACCTTGAAGTAACTCACCACCATCGCATGACTCCTCAGGGACTGGTTGACTGCCAGTATGTTCCGGAGTTGCAGCAGGTTGTCCTTCAGCACTTTCCAGCGGGGAATCTGAACCCTTTGATTTCTTCACAGAGGGTGCACCAACATCTGAGGTGTTCTCACCAGGTGCAACGGATTCATCATGTAACTCGGAGGTGGAGGTAGGAGCAACACGTTTACGAGCCACTGATTGGGGTAATTGAGAAAGATTGGTTTGAGTGTCTGTGTCACCGGAAGACCCAGGCTTGCTTGCAATTTGAGTTCCTTCAGCCTCTGACATTTCTCTATCACCTTGTGGCTCCTCAGGTTTTCCAAGCCGAGGCCTGACCAATCTCCTACCTGTTTTACGTGGTTCAACATTAGCTTTAGGTAAAACAGGTTTTTTCTTACTTTCTTCAGTTGCTTTAGGTGGTAAACTGCTTGCTCCAGGGGCATTTGAGACAACGCCAGGGGATTGAGTGGAGACCAGAGGACCTGCATGAAGTTGAATCGCAAAAGGATAACAATTACAATATCATAGCGAAGCGGGTCATGTTCCTTAGTGACGAGACAAAAATACCTGCAGCACTGCCTGGAGTATCGGCAATTGAAGTGGTATCACCTAGATTAACACGACCTCCAAGCTCAGAGAATACTGATTGAGCTTCTTTTTCAAAGTTTTCAACAGCCGATATATAAGGAGAAGCAAGCTCGTCTGTGTTGGACCCAGAAAGAAGTTGAGCCACGTTGGTTCCCTACGAAAAAAGTTATAAAATTTTAAATTGCCAGCACAGACAGAAAAAAGACTTGCTATGAAACAAAGATTACAGTTAAAAACGAGAGTCAAGGGCACACAACTCAGAAATAAAAAATTAATCCCCGCACATCAAATCATGTTTATCCCTTTTAAGTTTTCACAATCAAAAGAATAATAGTTTATGCCCTTACCTCGTGAAGGTTGCCTATTATATGCCTAAGCTTCTCAATTTCATCTGATAACCGTTTTACTGCCTCTTTATGCCTCTCAAGTTCATTTATAAACTTTGCTTTCTCCTGAAAGTAATATTAAGGAATAAATGAAGAAAAATAAACATATCACGTATGGCAGTTGTACAGGTAAGAAGTCAAACAAATGGAGGGGAATCCACAGCAAATCATTTTAACAAGAGTAAATATGTCCCAATATTGAGTACTGAAGAAATGCCATTGAAGTAACCAGAACTGGAATAGCAGCGTATATAAATTGTAAAAGTTTTAGACATAGGGTTCATACCTCTCACGAACAAAAGAAAACAGACATGCATATGGATCTTAATAGGCCGCGGAAAGAAATATATAGTAACCAATTTCATCATCGCGAGCAGCCCTACTAACAAATCTTGAACATGATGATTGATCTTTCCAGCCGCAGAACAGCCAGGTATGCATGAACAAATTTTAAACACAGATGCTATATAAGAGAAGTTAGGTAATCAGAGTATCACAAGGAGGTCACTCCAATCTACCTAGTAATCCACAGGTAAAAAAATCCCTATCTCTGCAGTCACATTTCTTGTTAGGTTCTCCACATTTCTCAATTATGCCGTATTCATTGAGCATTGTTCCACAAGTCTTAACAACTATGCAAGAGGGTAAATATTTAATTTTTCAAAGATAATAGTGATAGAGTATCAGTATCCAAAAAAAAAATGGAATTATAAGTGAAAAAATTCAAATGGCAAAAAGAGGAAATGGGAAATTTTATATTTTTTTGGTGGGGGGCGGGGCAAGGGGGATACCTGTTCAACATTGCTGTAAGAGTCCTTTATAGCCTTTTCAGTCTTGAATCGCCTGCCTTTCTCCATTCGATTGTCTTCCTTCTCCTTCTTTAATTCATCCCTCAGTCTCTCCAGATGTTTCTCCAAAATCTTAGTCAAAATAGGAAATAAGAAAGTCAAGATGGAGCACACTCTCCTTTCTGAAAATTAGAACAAGGGGAAAATACTTCTCAAGAACATTTCAAGTTCAAATGAACCTGTATTCTGGTATCCTTTTCCTCCTTCATGGCCTGATCACCAGTTACATCCCTCTTCCCTGATAAGCAACATCAAGTTTTGAATGACATTCCAGCAACAAACAAAGCAAAACATGTACATATGGCCAAAAAGAGGAGGGGGAGTCTAGAACGGCCCCTATGGAGGGTTGTGCTTTTTCCTTTGGGGTAGGGGTGGTCGGGATTGAAAAGCAGACTACCTTGCTTCATTTCTTCTAACTGCTTAGACAGTTGTTGATTTTCTTTCCCTAGATCCTCTTTTTCCCTAGACAAACCATCCATCCTCTTCTGAAAGGATGAAAAAGGGAAGCAAAGTGAGACATTTAGAAGTAAACTTATATAAAAAGGAAAATACAGAGGTGATAAGGAGTACTCTAAATTTCTATATGAGAATGTGCATGAACCTTGAATTGAGCCAGCATTTTCTTGTGTCTTTCCACATCCAGCTTTAGGGTAACCTGTTACACAGACCGTAACAGATTCAATATATTTAAAGGGAAGAAATTACATTTCCCAGCTTTTCAGTCAAGAGATTATGCCAGACCTCAGCTTGCAAAACATCATTTATCCTCTTTTCTCTCTCTTCCAAATCCAACCTGCACTTAGAAAGATCCTGCTCCAGGCGTGATATTAAATTCTGTTTTTCCAAAAGATTTTTCCCCATTTCATCTGCTTGTGCATGCTTCTCTTTCAATTTATCCTGATGAAATCAAAGCAAAAAAGAAAATAAAATCCAAGCGATAATAATCTCCCTTCAAATATGACTCAATCAGATGAATTCAAGGCACGGCCTTGTCAACATAATAACACATATACAAATACCATTACAAAGATAAAAATGCAAAACCTATAATGACCATGTATGTTACATTTTAGATCATAAATGACTAAAACAACCTTAACAAGACACGTTCTAGATTTTCTCTACGACCATTTTTATTTTTAATTCCAAAAAGAAATTATTTATAGATTTTAAGTATATTGCAATTAGAAAGCAATACATATATATATATATTAAAACTAACCGTTAGACAAATAACTGTTCACTAGCCAAACCAAACATACATGTTAAAACTTGAGAAATCTGAGGTTAGGCAATGCAGGATGGTCTTCTAAGAGTTACCCAAGCATCAGCTTTCTGACGACCATGACTTTGAAAAAAGGGGTTCTCGCTTCAAACTTCTAAATCCTATCGGCTTACAAAGGGGAAAACAATTCTAACAAGTGTGCCTTACCAAAATCAATGAAACTATTATTGCCCCACTACTATGCTGATTTCACATTAATTTCAAAGAAAATCACACAGTAACCACATACTATCCACAACTTGATTAACACCCAAATATTGTTATAGCATAACTATTTTCAAGAGTGTAAGACACATCGAAGCTTAAGAGAGAGGAATAATGATTGGCATATTAAATATCAAGAGATAGAAGGCTACGAGAATAATAAATCTTTTTTTAATTTTTCCTGAAATACTAAATCTAATCTAAATATAACTATAAATTAATATTAACTACTGATGAGCATACTACAAATAGAATACAGACAATAAATCAACAGGCTATTCCCTAATAAATGGCAACATCTTCAACCAACCTGCATATCCCTAACAAGATTCTTCATTCGATCATACTCTTCCACATCAATATTTTTACACCTTTCAAGCAGCTGAACAATTAAAAAAATAAAATAAAATAAATAATGAGAAAAATTAAAACATGTAATCGAACTTCATTATCACCTCCAAAATGCAATACCTCAGAAACCTTGTAATCTAGATTGTTCTTTTCCGTCTTAAGTGTTTCAATTGCATGCTTGCATCCTTCTAACTCAATCTCTTTCTCCTTCAGTAGATTCTCTACATTCTCTGTCTCAGCTCTTGCCTTTCGTGCTATTTCACGCAATTTCTAATATAATTTCAACATTATCTTTTAGTAATAACATTTTTGGCGCAATAAATATTATATATTTGTACAAAAAGGCAGCACAGATGATTGGTAAATGCATAAAAAAGGGGGGGAAATGAAAAAATACATGAGTACAAATTGTTGCATTACCTGGCACTCCTCAAAATTATGCTTGTTTTCTTCCCTGAGCTGCATGTTGCTCTCACGAAGCAAGTTAAGTTCTCTAACCTGAAAACCATTTAATTCCAAACAGCTCATGATTTCAACCATATTATATAACTTTATCATGCAACACTTCCAGCTGAAACAAAATAGTAGATAAAGTCATCACGAAGCAAGTGGAATGCTAAATATAAAGGTCATTGTTAAACCACAGAAAAGGAAAAATACCACCAAATAGAACAATTATTAACCTGAAGCTGCAATGATTTGAACTCTTCTTCCCCGAACAACAATGATTTTGATTTAGCACGCTCAGCTTCTAGTGATGCATGCACAGAATCTGCCGCCTTGAGAGCACTCTCAAGCTAGACGACCAATTGAAACAAAAGACACAGAAACAATATACAATTAAATACAAAAATCACTGGCTAATAAGAATAAATCACAATCAAACCACTAACAACGCTACATGCCCTAAGGAAGCTTGCAAAGGAAAAGCACTTAAGTTTCTTCAATTCCATAGTGTAGAAACTATTGAAGGAAGCAGTTAAAGCCGTAAAGGGTAACAAAAGACACGAGAATTTCCCTCTAACCTTAAATTTTCACAACCAAACACAATGATGATCCAGTTTAAGCAAAAATGATAATGAAGAATGATCCACCAGTACTACCTTGAGCTAAAGTGTTTTTTCAAACTATTCATGAAAATTTAAGAACGATATCAATATGATAGGATCAGTAGGATTTTATAGGATTGAAGATCCAATCAATCTTATGAATTCTGCTGTTCTACCACTACTTATAAGTGGTCCCAATCATTAAGAAACATATGGTCATTGAATTGTTCCCTCGTGAGGTTCAAATCAGAATGTTATAACCAGCAACGAGAGTGAGAGAAACAACTTCCAAAGAACTCAATAATTGAGATGTGAGATATATAGAGTTCTGACAATACAGTTAGTAACAAAGATTTGAAAAAAAACAAAATACCATGTCAATTTACCTGGGAGTGTAATCGCAGCTTTTCCTGTTTGAACAAGGAAATTTCTGTTTCTGCCTGCTCAAGGGAAAATCAATATTATATAACCAGAAAACTAACAGGAAAATACAAGTAAAACATAAGCATTACAAGAAGATATTTACAATTTCTTTCGAGCGTCGAAGATAACTAATCACATTTTGAAGACCAGCATCACCAATTGTATCTGCACTGCTACTTGTGGAGGAAATACCGGCAATATTACGCTCTTTCTCAGCCCATTGGATATGCAAAGCTTCCAGTCGGCTATGCAGTATTTTATTCTGAAGAAGTTTGTGATGTCACTCAGCTAAATAATTAAATATCATAACGGCAATTAAGGGAAATGTATAAATGATATTGCCATCAAAGGGACGTCATAAGGGGTCCTATATGTCCACCTCTATGCATGAATCAGCACGCAGCCTCACACAATGCTTCAAGGACAATTCCAAAAGATCTAATAGAAAATTACAAAATTGAGAAGTAGAATAAAGTTTCCTAAAAACCCTGATATTTCAAAACCAGTCCAGTGGCAATAACAATATAATATACATGTTCCAAACATTACAAGATAAAATTGGACTAGCTTGCCAACAATGCACATTGAACAAATACATAGAAGGGGAATTTCAAACAATAATGCAGCAACTAAAATGTTAGTCTGTAAACCCCGAAAAATTACTTTAATAACACAGATTATGACATGTACAATCAAATGTGTCATTTTGAATGTGTATTATGTCTTTCGATAAAAATAACATACAGTTTTATGCACACATTGTTCTCTTTTATACTTGTTCAGAACAATTTAGTTCATGTAAAAAAGCAACCATATGGCAAGTATTTGTTCCTCCAAACCAGCCCTTGCAGCATACACACTCCATTTCATAATCATTAAGCTAAACACTATAACAATCAAAACACTTGATTATACAGCATATCTCTGAAAATACCTGTTCATTGATTTCATTGTACTTCCTCTCAGCATCATTCTTTGACTTTTCTAGCACTGCCTTCTCCTCTTCCCACTTGACCTTTAGTTCATTCTGTCAAATGCAAAAGAATGTCATGCATTGCAATTTTAAAATTTCATACTTGGAACATATGGCTTAATTATTTTATAGGTAAACTTAACATTTTTATCAGTAGACTTATGACATCATGATTATTGTGATTGAATATTGATATTAGTAACTTAATTACTCCATTAAATTATCATTAAGACAAATAACTAGATAATTATGATTGAATATTTAATTTATAGGTCAAATGTATATAACATATTTTGTCTTAGTTAGCTCCTTGCTTTGCTTCATTTAAAACAGTCCAGATTTTACAGATGAAAAAACTAAAAACTAAAAAAACATAAACTCAACATGGAAAGTGCTTGCATGGGAAAAGAAACAAACTAAAAATTGAAGTACTGGAAATTTTACATTTTCAATTTTCATGGCATCTGCCAATTTACGTAATTCCGCAGCCTCCTCTTGCAGTGCTGCTAGTGCTTGTGATGTTTTAGTCAACTCCTGAATTGTCTCAGACTGAAGGATAACCTGAATAACAAGAAAGAGGATTGTAAGCACACATAAATATTAAATAGTAATAGCTTATTATCTCACTCACACATGCACAAGACTTGAAGAAAATACCTACTCCAAATTTAAAGTATTTAAACAATTGAAACAGATAATCCATAATGAGATCTGAATCAGGTTAAAAAAAGAAATTAACCTGTCTTTCATAATTGGTTTGAGATGTGCGCCATCTTTGATGTTCCTTGTCTAGATCTTCTTTTAAGGCAGCTATCTGAATTTCCATTGCTGAAATTTCCGAACTACAGACATAGACAATGTAAGAATCATGCAGAGAAACAATAAATTTCACAACACAGTCATGAGATATAACTCACGATTTAGCTAAAATTTCTTGTTTTAGATTTGAGATTTCAGCCATTGCAGATGCCAGAGCCTCTTCCTTTCCCGCAGCTGCAGATGCCACCTCTTCAGATTTTAAACTAGTTTCATTTTCAAGCTCTGAAACCTTCTCTCTCAGAGAACTAAGTTCGGCTTCTAGGGCTTTTTTCGCATTGTCAGCCTAAATAAGTTCCAAAGTGTAAAAAAAACAGTGCTTCATATAATAACATACAGCTTAACAGGTGGCTATTCAGATTCATTTATTCTCGATACCTCAATCTTGAGGTTCTCATGTACAACTTCTATCTGCTTCAGAGCATCTTCATTTACCTCAGCAATGCTCTTATACTGCAATGTACAATGTAACCAATCAGTTAGTTCAAAGACCAAATTGAACATGATTGATACCTAAAAACTAAATGATAACCTGCAGCATGTGAGATTTATTAGCCTGTGCTTCCTCTTTCCATTTTTCAATCTCCTGTTTTGCAGCATGCAATTCAACAACAATCTGGTGCAATTTACATAAAAGCAAGGTCACTACCCCATGTCAAAAACACAAGTGATGCTTTGTTAAAGCTATGAACATGTATCGGGCTATATGAAATCTATAATTTAGTATATTATGGATGCCATAGTCATGGTCATATAACTAGCATGGACAACCAGGCATGGGACACTGGGGAATAGACGGGAGACTAATGGAATGCAGTTAGATGTTTATCGGGCATAAATAGCGGGAATCAAGAGTGAAATAGGTATGGAAAAATTATAGACAGGTTTTAAGGGAGGCAGCTAGCATCTCAAAGGCCTAGAACTATTATCTTTTTATACAGTTTCTGGTTTGTTATACTATGGGTTTTGCTATTGTGCATGGTGTTCGGTTAGAGCTACTATTTGATTTCCTCATTTGTAATACTTCTAAGCAGTATAGCTCATGTCGAGTAGTAGGATGTTATCCAGTTTCTTGCTATGCGCATCATTATATATATACCCAGGTTATAAAACACCTCAGGTAATAAGGCAAAAGCACATCCACAGCTGAAAAGTTTGTACCAGATAAGTTACAAAAATGTAAACCTACCTCATCATTAGACAAAGTGCCGGACCTACTCACTCCATCCATTTCGACCTGCTACATTCAATGATAAAAAGAAGTTAACTACAGAAATGCAAGAATGCAACCATGTCTAAGAAACTTTCACTCAGATCAACACACAAGGGATTAACAAATAGGTCCCCCCGAGAATCTGAAATATTAGTCAACACACCCCCTTCTTCGCCCCCCCCCCCAAAAAAAAAAAAAAAAGCTAATAGAAAAGAAAAGGTGAGGGCTTGACCATGCATCTTATAATAGTAAAGCCATAGCAGAAAGTGATGCCGTTTCTATCCTCAAAGTAAAATGGCACCAAATACACTTCAGCAGAATTGAAAAAATTCCAAAGCTTCAGAAGGCTAGATTATTTTTTTCCCAAAGCAAAATACTAAAGATTCAACTTCACTCTTAATTTTAAGGTCCCTAACAGGTAAGAAACTAGAGACTTCAACCTTATGTCAAGTATTTTTGCTACATATAAATGAAATATTTTCTATGAAATTATAAATATAGAAATTGCACATACATAATACCAGGTGATTTATTTGTCATTCCTCAAAAACTCTAGAGGAAAAACATACAAATGCACTGTCTAACAAATTTTTAAAAGGAACATATCGATAGAAATTTAACTGTGGAGGAGAAAGGGAGGGAGAGAAGGGGGAAGAAACCTGGTCATCAGTGGAACTCAATTTTCTCTGAAGACCGGAGAGTTTTGCCTGTTAACAAGGGTCAAAAGTCAATATTTATTTAAAACAGATAATAAAAAAGATGCGTAGTTGAGAACAATCTGAAACATGTACCTCTGCAACAGCAGCCCTAGACTCAGCAGATGCACTGGCACGCAATGCATTAGCTAACTCCTTGCCCATCTCTTCAACCTGTCTCAAAGCGTTTTTTACAGTCTGGTCACGGTCCAGTGTGAGTGTCCGCACACTTTCCCGCTCTTCTTGCAACTCTTTCTTGGCCTCAGCCCATTCCCTCTGAAAATTGATCCATTAATTATAGATATACCAATAAATCACTAGAAAGGAAGACATAACAAAAATTTAGATGAGAATCATGTGCTTGCTTAGGGAACTAGGAAACACGCAACCAGCAAAAACGACAGCAACGCAAATGTCAGATGTGTATCCTGCAGTTGGGATACGGCTACAAAGACATGCATACTTTATCCTGCACTATTTTCTAGTTGTTTAAAAAAAATAATGGCATCAGATGAGGCTGGAACATGGCTAGGATAAACTGCTCACTGCAGGTTACAAAACTGTTATGGTTTACCCTGCTGTGTAACATCAGCAAGGCTTGGTGCAGCTTGAACAAACACATGGCTCTATGCTATTTTGATTGTGAGAAGAGGGTAGAGAAATTTTTTCTTTGTAGCAATATGCAGTTATTTTGGCAAGAGGAAACTTTAAACATACAAAGTTGTTTCCCCCATCACACAATTGTTATGGGATTTGACAGCTTTCATTTTATGGAATCCCTTCGGTGTTCAGATGATGGTCTTTGCAAAAGGTTGTCTCTGTCGAATCTACCAAGTGACTAGACTGCTATGCTACATGTTGGGTACCTTTTTTAAAAGCTTTTCTCTTTTGTGCTTCTATTTTCTTTGCAAAGAAGTTTTTTCATGCTCTGACATTGGACCTTATATTCCTTCTCAATACAGTTTCTTTTTCTATAAAAAAATGAGGGGAGCAAGTCTGGGTGGAGATGTGAAAAAGCAAAGGACGATCCAATCAGAGATAAGAAAACATGAGAAAGTGAGAGGGAGAGTTATTATTGTTGAGAAGTACAAGTATTCAAGTTATAGATCCAGCTTGAGGGGGAGCGTTGAGATGCACTAGTTTAGATTTAATTATTAATTAATTAATATTATGTTTTATTAGTTATTTAATTAATTATCTAAAATTAATTTTGGATATTATTTAGAATCATATTTGAATATTAAATTATAATATTTTAGAAGAATAAATCTGTGATATTATGATATGATAGATTCTAGATTTAGCCTATTAGCTTGTACTTTTGCCTATATAAAGGCATATTTGTATTCCCATTCATTCAAAGGATTAACAATATTTTGAGACTTTATTTTTTCTCTACTTTCAATCCTTCAAATCTCCACAATTATATGTTAAAAAATACATAGGGGATCGGAACTCCCTAGAGGATAAACATCAGCTGAATCAAGGAGGTAAGAAACCAAAAAAAAGAGCTTCACATAACCTTAGTATTTCCTAGTCAGTAACCATCAGCCCATTGAATACTGAGAATATAGAATATAGAAATATAGTTGACAACTTTGATTTAGACATACAAACATAAATTATGCAAATAGAATTTACTAAGGAATGAACAACTAATTTTATAGTATGATCCAAATCCCAAAAAGAAAAATATCATGATATAATCTACTTGCAACTTGTGTGTATTATACTTTCATATTTGATTCTCTTGATAGATTTATTTTTTCTATGGGTTTTCCTAACTACAAACAAATCCCAACCACATTCTCGAGAATTTTTTCCTCCACCATAAGTGCCATATCATATTCATATTGCACTTTGATCCCTGCTTCACATTCCAGAAGTAATGAAATTAGGATTCTTCAGTCAACAGGAAGAGTTCAGAAGGAAACAGAAAACACACCTCCAATTTTTGTATATATTCTTCTTGTTTTCTCCTCTCTGCAGCTCTTGCCTCCTAAAGTTGTCAAAAGGAATAACATTATTCAAATAGTCATTATAAAAGCAATAAGAAATGATAATAATATCCTACCTCTCGGATTTCCTCAGCACTCTGTATGGTAGCCAAACTAGCCTGCAAAAAATAGTGTCAGAATGTTCAGAAATTATAGGAAGTCAGATATAAATACCAAAGAAAAAAATATAAAGAAACTGTTTCCTAACCTGTAGGAGCTGCACCCTCTCAGATAAACTGCGAACCTCATCAGATGCTCTCTTTTCAGCATTTAATATAATTTCTTTTTCATTCTTCAAAACAGACAACTGACAAAGAAAGGTAAGCAATGAGAACATAAAAGAAACTGGTTCATTGAACCAAACATGTTTATAAAACTTTAACTAATTTAATTCATCAATTTTTTTAACCTCCATAGACAGCTTTCGAGAAAGCTCCTCAGTGGCATTCAACGACTCTGAACTTTCCCGCAGTTTTTGCTGGTAGTCCACAATTAGTTGAGAAAACTCCACATTTCTTGCTAATAGGCCATTGGTTTCCGCTTTCTGATATGCCATCAATCATATCAGATCAAAGAATAAATAAAAAAAGCATGAATCAGAACAATCAAAGCATCATAGAAGAACCATTAACTATTGGAGGCATGTAATGACCTGGTGTTCAAATTCTTTCAAGAAGCTATCAAGCCTCTCCCTAGCAAAATTTGCTTCAAGTGCCGACTTGTCACGTTCAGACCGTAGTATAATATTCTCACTCCTGAGGATATAAAAGTGGAGTGTGAAGCAATTATTGTTTACAGAGAATAAAACTAGTAGTAAAACAATACAGTTAATGAACTATTGTCGACTAAAGATTCACTGATACTAACACCAATACTGACACTGCATGATACTAATCCTGTGACATATGATACAAGGTTTGTCATGTATCTGCAAGTTCCAAATATGCATTGTACATGATACAACTTTATTTCTGAGAAATGGGCAACATAAATTCATTATTATACGTACAACTTACTCCTAACGAAAACCTTCTAAACAATATGGCACTAGAATTTATGCTCCTCACTTGCGTTATACAGTTAAAATTAGTTAGCCAACTGCTATGTGTTACTACTCCATACAAAAAGACACTACTAATATACAGAGTATACACTCCCAATGCTTCCATTCATTCCTCCTCCTACTCCTTCTTCCCCTTCCTGTATATGGTATCTGAGCCAAACCTAGGGATGAAAAACTCTTCCAGCATTCAAATCACCCGAGACATTTATGGCAAGAAAGGGCTTGTTTCCTTCACCCATGCAATTTTGGTAAGGCTGGACAACCACAATTTCTTGCTATTGAAGCAAAAAATAAGGAGCACCACTTCCATCCACAGGTATGGGCTACAAAGATTCCTCGATCATTCTGTCACATCCCCAGTTGAGTTCACAATAGAGGAAGACCGACAAGAAGAAAAGGTGAACAAAGAGTTCATCATGGGGAGCCAGCAGTACCAATTACTGAAGTCCTGATGCTCTACTTGGAAGCAAGGAATATACTCACCGGAACACTGGTTTGCAATAATACTGCTCAAGTCTGGGAAGTCTTAATGTTCTTTGCCTCTCAAATGAACGCAAAAATCAAACAACTACAGAAAGTCTTGAGGAATACCAAGAAAGCCAGTCCTCCCATGAATGGGTTCTTGCTAAGGATAAATTCGAGTCTAGAAGAGTTACCTGTGGTGGTGTTGGTTACCACCCAAGATCACATGGATTACATCTTTGGGTCTAGGAGAAAAATATGACCCTTTTATCACCTCAGTTCCAACAAGGTGTAATCTTCTTCATTTAATAATTAATTTCTTTTGCCTCAATTTGAAAGGGGAGGGAGAAGGGAGGAAAAACCACCAAGACCCACATGTTGCTTTGACACCACAAGTTTACCCATTATTTTAGTAAGCGCAGCTCTAAATCTGTAGGTCATTCCATTAAATATTTTTTGAAACATGATATAACAAAAACAATTAGCAAGGAAAAAAATTACATATTTAGAGAAAAAAAGGGGGCAGCCTAGTGCACAAGACTCTCATCAGGTGGGGTCTGGGTCTGGGAGGGTCAGATGTATGCTGCCTTCTATATAAACAAAAAATTAAGATTGCCATAACAGAAAGGACAATTATGCGTAGAAATTTTACCTAGACTTTGCTAGATCATCCTCAAGGCACCTTACACGCTCCATGGCCTTTTCAAGGGACCTTTTAGTAGCTTCCTAAAATAATACAAAAAATGAAACATATTTACAAGAATGAAATGAAATAAAATAAAACGTAAGGTTGTTTCTTAAGGTTTCACCATTACCTGTGAGCTTTCAATTATAGTTTTAAGGTTGTTTCTTCCTTCATCTGCATCAGCTAAAAGTTTGGGAAAAAAAATAAAACGTAAGGTGCCCCAAAATCTGTGTATTACTTGAAGATTCTCATCTGACAGTAACTAGGCCAAACACCAGTACAGTTCATGCACAAACGCTTCTAGATCTATCATTAGCATTTTCCTTTATGTTGACATTTTTTTACAACATACCAGAAGTGCTATAGTGTACATAACAAGAAAAAAAATGAATGGACTTTCTAAGAAAGTGACAGTTCTCTAAAGAAAAACAGGCGATATTAACATTTAAACACTTTTCAAATGCAAACACAAAATATATGCAACCCTGTCCCCGTTAGCATTGGTCAATTTCATTTAACCATGGAAACATAAATTAATTACCAGAATTTGCTACAACCAATGAGATTTTCAATGTTTTGGGATCATAAAAGTCATAAGTTTAGTTTTAATTAAGTTTAGTTTTAATGATGACGGCTAGGAGGTGCAATAAGTCATGCAATTAGTGTCATTCATTATGTCCTTGCAGCAGCACAAAGCATATGGTTGGATTGACATTCAGTCAATAACCACGTAACTCTGAGAATCAACGCTTTGCCAGATTTTTTGCACTCTTTGGTTCTGTTTCCATTCATCAATAATGGGATCTGAACTTACCAATCAGCCAACAGATAAGGTACCAAAAATCCAATTTTTTCCCAGGTTTTCCTACCCCACTTATAATTTCCTTGAAATTGGGATGCCAACTGCTTCTACTTGATTAATTCGATCTTGAAGAATGGCACAACTTAAAAGTCTACATCCTATAGCAAGGGATTGCACCTATAAACCAAATTCCTTAGTTCTGAGATATTGTTTGAAACAATGAAATGTTTTTATTTTCCGTTATTATTTTATTGTTTGTTAGTATTTTATTTTATTAAGTCAGATTATTAGATTACACATTATGATATTTGATCTAAGATAAAATCCCACTAATTTTGGGATATTAGTGATCACAGAGAGAGAGAGAGCTTGCTTTGTCTAATAATCTAGCTGTGCTGTACAGCTGTTGAATCAATGAAAATCATTGACTTTGCTCATATATTTATAGGAGCCAAAAGAATCTTCAGAGAGTCATATTGACCCCAATAACAGGTTAAAAACTTTTAAGACACAGAAAGATGAGGATAGCTGCTACTAAAAGAAAACATATAATTATTTCAGGAACCTGTAGGAGCTTCAGAAGGACTTGAATGAGATAAATGAAGACTATGTTCCTCTTCATACAACCTCTTGTACATTGCAACCTACACAAGAGGAAACAGAAGGTAAAAATTACTGGTATTTGTATAACAACAGCATAAGTAACCGCCTCAGATATATTAACCAACAGGAAAAACAATAAATTTGGTACTTTCAATCTCCAATAACTATAGGTCCTCTGCACAATGTTTCAAGTCCACGAATACTAGTCATACCATTTCCCCATTCCTCTATTGAAGAGAAACTCATACCCTAGATCCAGGCCATAGACCTCCTACACTAATCCAAGAAAACGAGAACCATAATAACTACTTACAGATGCATGAAGTGATTCAATCATACGGCCCTGCTCTTCTGCTCTCTGCAGGACAGCTGTTACTTTATTAGAAGCTTCTTCAGTATGCTTTCTGAGCTCCATATCAAGCTTCTCCTGAAGTTTTATAGAACAAAAACAATTAAATCAAATATACTACAAGTTCCAGAAGCAAAAATGTTTGAAAACAAAGAATCATTTGCCAACCAACCTTGAACTCCAACTCCTTATTTTCTATCTGGTTAGAGAGACTTCTTGCAAGGCTTCTAAGTTGCACATTCTGCTCAACCAGCCCATTTATATCCTTGAAGGTCAGCTGCTTCCCAAATGTCAATTGAACACGTTATAAAGGTTTAGAAAAGTCAGAAGATAAAGAGAACAAAAAAATACAGGAACAGAGCTCACAAGGTGCTCTGAGATAACTTTTTCAGCGTCAGTCTCTGTATGTGTTCTTGAAAGACTATATGCACCATTATCAATGGTATCAAATCCAATTGATCCACAACGAAGTTGTATATCTCGGCATTCCTTCAAGAGAACTGTCACCTGAAAAAAAAAATCAATAACTGACATTAGAACAGATAAATGAACTAAACCAAAGATAATGTCTGCAGAAACAATAGAAATGTTGACATTTTTACAAGAATATATTAAAACTAAATGTGGGGTCTGTGCGTTGTGGCAATATTCATGTCTTACCAACCAAAGTTCAAAAGTAGACAGTGAAAAAACTTTATGTTCAACTAATTCCTAACAAATTTTAATTTTGTTTTCAATGGTTTTCCCACAGGCATGCCTACAATATCACATAAATGTGGCGCTTCAATAACAAAGAACGTTTTCTCCTTACCTGTTTTTGAAGGTCAATAATCTCTTTCTGCGCTAAATTATAATCCCGTTCATGCCTTCTGAGGTCAGCCTGCAAAATATATGCATCAGCAAATCAGAAGATAGAAGGATAGGAGTCAGGGGAAGACAGATGAAATTTTAAGTTCCATTGAAAACCTTCAGTTCCTGGATAGTTTTTTCTAAGATTGCCTTTTCGGTACGGGAGTTTTGCAATTTTTGGTTCATCAAAGAGTATGCTTCAGCCATCTTTTCATGTTCAGCTGCATCAACAACAGTTTAGTTATTAGTAAAAGAGCTATAAAATCTATCATGAACAAACTACAAATAAGCTCTACTGCATTTGATTGTATGGATAGAAGATATATGAAAAACAAAATTAGAAAGAGGATCTTAGCATAGGCTTTACATATTTGGAAAAAAGGAAAAACAGCTTTTTCTTAGGCAATGTCAAATTGTATAGACAAATGATGCTTGCTATTTAAATTGTTAGCTAATTTATAACTCTCTGATAATGACTCTGAAGTAACGCTTTTTCTTTAATTGTTTGTTACTTTATAAGTCTTCAGTCATATTATGTTAATGCATGTTTCCTTTTGAGGGTGATGAGCTGAAAATTTTGGCCTAGATTCTCCTATAAGTTGCAACCATTGGATTTGCATTAAAATAAGAAATTCCAGAGTCATTACCACCAAAAATAAACAATTTGAAACAGAAATTAATATACTCAATCATCATCAACAATGGCATACCTCTTTCATCTATAATGGCTTCTGCTTTCTCCTCTAACTCATATAGAACCTGGTAAAGTAATAGAAAATTATGTACTATCCAACCTAAAACACAAGGGAGTACATGACATGGAAAAGCATTTATACAAATATTACAGGGCATAATACATATAATTGACAAAATCTGTAAATCATTTTTATCCTTTATTTGCTTTTTTACATATAATTGCCTAAATAGTATTATTTGCAGGTTTACAAGTTAAAAATTAAAAATTATAGGTATCGCACAAGTTTTACAACCATGGGCAATAAAAGCCAGAATTTTGAAGGATCAAAGGGGAAAAAAACCCAAATGTAAATTTAAGGGAGGGATGGAGGAATCCACTCTTCTTCAAACCACATTGGTCAACAACACAAAATTATCACTTAAAAATTCAATCTTTGAATATGCTTGCCATAAGCATATAAGCTAAATCATCAAAGCTAACTTCTTCACATAAACAAAGGAAAACCTAAAATATTAAAAAACATATGGCTGAATCATCATTAGTTAGGGAGTATAAATAAAAACTTGCACCATGTGAAGCATACCCTTTGCAAAATCGCCTCAGATTCCTTCCTACCAAGCTGCTCATGCCGCAGTGCATCAACAGCTTCTTGGTATTTTGCATACATTCTCCCCAACTTCATCAAATAAAGAAAGCAAAATAAGATAACCTAATTTAATAAACCAAAGAGGGAAAATTGGAGTCAGCATGAAATTTAAATTTTGATAACTCACACTCCATCCATCACGCAGAAGGGAAGCAGCTAATGCTGTTCCAGACACACCAGCAGGAATTTTAGGGACAAGCATGTTACTTTCCTCAACTAAGTCACTGGTTTCATTTGATACCAACCACCTGCAACAAAAGTGACAACTCTGAAGTCTGGACATGCCAAACAGCACATTTATCAGGCAATACAGAACCATGATCTAATATGTCATTATGTTAATGATAATAAAATTTTTATGTCTCTGAACGTCTCCAAGTGTTCTGTACAGAGACATAAACATCATAAAGAAAATTCGTGTTGGTTCAGAACAGAACATTTTCAATGTCTCTGAACATCTTCAAACATCTTTCTCCTTCACTAGTATTTCCATTCACCCACAGGAATTGATGGAACAAACATCCCGTCACTCCAATATTCAGTAGTTGAGAAACGTAGGCTGATTTTGGCACTGCAATCAACCCTATCCCTTCTGTAAAAAACACATTACCACATCTCAAACATATTAATAGCAACCATCAGAGTTTCCAAAGCCATTCTTGTAACTGTCACCTGTAATACACGCAGGTGTGTCCACACCACAGAGGTAACAGGAAGAAAGGATTTATTGGAGAAGATGAATATTCCAGATCCATGAGTCAACTTTCCCATATGAGCATTCGGTATGGAGTAACGAAATAGATAGCAGAGGGGCAAGGTTACAAATTCTGATTCTTTTCCCCATTCTTGTAGCCATTACAGCATTACCTGGGGATTATGAAAGCACAAAATATAGACCCTGAAAAACTCATTCTTCATTCCGCACCTCCAGAGCTGAGCAGAGGCCATTGGCTCTTATCTTTTTGTAGAATCAATCCATAAAAGCCTCAGGGAATCATTTATAAGGTGCATCTCATCCAACATTGAGCTCCAAACCTCAGAACTTCTCCTTGATTTCTTCTTTCGATGCAATTTTTCTCTTTCTTTTTCCCGATATGGTAGGGTTCTGGTTTCACTTATGATATGTTTCATTTTTGGCGACAAATGTAAGGAAAAAAGAGAAGACAAAAGATGATTTTTGTCACTAATAATATATGTTCCATTTTTATTTAATAAGAAAACAACCAAATTTAGACAGGAGAGGATAACACTGAAAGGAATACGTGAAGATGCAGTAATTCAAAGCAGTTAGAGAATGAGAAAGACATACGGTTCAGGGTTGAAACCGCTGTGTGGAAGAAGATACCGCTCATTTTTCTTACTTCTTTCAATTTCAGCTTCACATGACTCAAGCTTTGCTTTCAATTCAGAAGCCTCCTATAAGCACCAAAATAAAGAAATTAGGCATGATAACAGTTCTACTTATAAGCAATATGAAATCAAAGTAAGTCAAATTATCAAACAATAGTATTGCAACAAATCTTAAATTAACCTTACAACAACCCATGCGAAGCAGAAAAAATCAAAACATGTTTAAAACAAAAGATCTTTGAAACTTTATAGCATCCCAGCTTAAACATTAATATATGGAAGAAAAGGACCGAATACCTTTTCAAACTGTTTTTTAGCAGAAGATTCCTTCTCAAGTTTCTGCTTATAATCGTCTTCAATTTGCTTCAGATGAGACTGCTCAAACAACAGCATTGTTTCAAAGTGTGAGCCTTCTCTCGAACTAAAATTCCAATATCCAAACATCAGAAAACCACATATATCAAACAAACTTCACCTCCACTGCTTTGATCACACCCTCAAGCTCTGTCGCCTTTCTGGACCATTCCTCAGAACTTTCTTTATATAGTTCATTAAGCTTATTAACCTGATTACACCATATATATTATACATATATATTAATATTAAGAAATAAGTATAAATAATAATCTTCTCAAGACAATTTTAAACAATATAATAAATAGAACTTGTCATAACACTCACAGTTGAGAGCTCATTATACAATTTCTGTTCATTAGCTGCAGCAGAATCTTTAGATGAAATTAATTCCTAAGAAGTGAAAAAAACATGTTAAACAGGGAATGAGTGAGGCTGGAAAAAAAATTAATCAAATATAAAGATAATAAATGGAATGTTCCCAACCTCATGCGTAGATTTAAGCTTCATTTCTAACTCCCTCACTCTATCCTTGTTCCACTGTAGAGATTTAGAGCATTCACTCAATTGCCTCTCTACCTGAAAGTGTTAATATTAAATCATGTTATTAAAAAAAAGAGTGAATTTTAAATTAAGAATCTTTAGTAATCATATAAATCTCACTGACATCTGAAAGTCTAGAGGCCATATCAGCCTCCCACTCAGTATGTTTTCTGCGCATCTCAAAGGAACTGTTAACCTTAGAAGTCAAATCATCATTCAGCCAAACATTTTGTCTCTCAACAATTTCTTTCTCCTGCTCACAAACAATTTAAGAAAAGAAAAATGCAACATCACTTCACATTGAACTGTTAATATCTGGTGCATAAAAAATGCTAAAGGTACAAGTACTAAGATATCCAGGAAGAAAGTCAAAGCAAAAGAGGTTGTATAAAATGTTTTGAATTTTAGTGCTATATGCTATATTATAAAGAATATATCTAATATTCTAATCATGCCACAGAAAATCTAATTGTGAGCTCAGACCCAATATTAATTGTTTAAAAGAATGAAAAAACAGAACCTAGATATCTCATGCACAGAAAAAAAAAACTTCCCATACGGGAAAAAAAAAAGAAAGCAAGGTAGAAGAGGGATCCTTCTCTGTGATGTCTTTAATTACAATCAGACAGATTATCACAAGAAGCGAAACCATGCCAACATCCAAGGCCCAAAACATTGTGAAGGATATGTTTCACTTGTCAGAAACTAAACAGCCTTTATTATTGCACCACCTCTACAACTATTAAGCTCTATAATTGGCAGAAGGAATTTACGAAACTCATAAGCTCTACAAGCAGCCAACTTATACAAAAAGTAAATGAAAGAAAAGAAATCAAGAAAGACCTGTGAAAGACGAGAACATTCAGCACGGGATCGAGCCAACTCAGCCTCAAGTTCACTCAAACGAGACTCCTTCTGAGCAGCATTTTCAGACAAGTTTACCTTCACAACCATCGACAACAACAAAACAAACAGAATGAGAGCATTTTTAGGCTTCAACTTCAGAAACCACGCAGAAAGAATATAAAAGTGAAAGAGGCAGAGTAGCAGAAATAACTTACAATCTTATCGAGATAGCTCGTGATGGCGGCATTCTTCTCACTAAGCAGCAAATCCTTCTGCTCATTCAACTCAATTAACTGCCTTTTCGACTTATGCAACTCACTCACCTCTGTCCTCAACCTCTCTATCTCCCGGTCTTTCTCAATCTACAAACTCAAAATCAATAACAATAAGCAATAAATAAAGAAAGCCAAACAGTGGCAAATATGCAAAACGCTTCATACAGATTGCAAATGAATTTTCTCCTTCTGCGTTTGAACTTCGGCGAGTTCAGCGAGGCGTTGGTCAAGGGTTACTTGGAGTTCAGCAACATGAGACTCGAGCTTTGAGAATTCAACAGTAAGAGAGAGGTACTTCTGCTCTATGATAGAACAGTTCTGCTCAGCGTTGATGTCAGAAGCATCAGCCTTGGCCTTAACAGTCTCGAGTTCGTTAAGAAGGCTGCGGATGAATGCGTCGGCCTTCTCGGCCACCGCAGCAGCGTCGTTGGAGAAAAGGGAGAACTCCTCATCGGAGAGAAAAAGGGGCATTTTTAAACCAACGATGCCCTAATTCGTCGCGATCAGCCTGAACGTTAGAACGGAATTTGAAAGAGAAAAGGATGAAGGAAGGAAGAAGGAATGGAAGAGGGAAGAAGCAAATTTGAAGAGAGGGACGATTATGAATGAATCCCTATGGAGAAGCTACAAAGAATGGTGCTGGAGGCAATTTCTTCCTTTGTTTTTTTTTTTTTGGGCCTGGGTGTAGGGATTTTTTTTTTTGGGTCTGGGTGTAGTAGGGATTTGTTGGCTGGCCCCTTGGTATTTTGCAATTTGGTCCAATTTTGTCTGAAATCCACAACTGAGTAAATGGGCCGCAAGCGGCACATGAATTTTACCTTTTTTTTTTATTGTCCATCTAATTGTCCATCTAATTCATCGGAACCCATCGTCCGTGGGTTCAGCTAACGAAGGGGTAAGACATACTATCATTTGGAGTGTGTTCGAACCCTAGAGAGTACCACTTTATTGTGGTTCCAGTCGCGGCGCTTGGGGAGGCATCCTAGCTCTTGGGTGCTTAGGTTTACGCCTGAGGGTAATAAACGGCTCGCCCTGCCTGACATTGATATCGCCTAAGAGGAAGGGAGACTTCGCCCTGCCCTTGGATCGTGGGTGAGCCCAACCCCTTTCCAAAATTCTTATACCAAAAAAAAAAATCATTGGATCTTTATCCTAACTATATCTATATTTGACTCGTATCACACACCTAGTTATGGTGGATGAGTCTCCCAACAGAAATTTTCTGCATACATCAAAACTTAAATTAGAGACCTCGCTTAAATAGTATCGACCCACTTATTACTCGAATCAACCCTCATTAGTTACCCTTTTATTTTGCTCAAAAGAAAATTAAATCATTCTGATTCTTTGCTAAGCCGGGCTTCCTCAATACTCAATAGCCATATATCCAAATTAATTTCAACAATAAGAATTAGAGTGAAAAATAAAAATAATTATAAATAAAATAATCAAAATTGAAAATATTTGAGGTGATCTATAGGATTTTTCTTCTTCTGTTGGCTTGGTGCCAACTAGCTTAGCTTTCATCAATTTTAACCACAAAAAAAAAACATCCTTCTATTATACTCTTAAATACTCTCCCCAATTATGAAGACACCAGCGTCAATAATAATAGGGTCCCTTGTTGGCCAAAAGAGGGGGGGGGGGGGATAAAAGAAGGGTCCTTTACTGCAAACATCAATTCCCTCTCTAACATGTTAAATGCTGATGGGAAGTTGACAATATACATAGTTCTTTTAAAAAGAGATAGGGGAATAGGAAGATAGATACATTGAAAAGAAAAGAAACGAATCTTACACTTTCTTGTCCCACTTTTCTTTTTTGTAATCAAATACTTGCGTTTGAATCCCAAAACATATGTGATGCCATTAGTATTATGTTTTTTTTTTCTAAGTATATATGTCATTTTATTAAAGACAATCATATTCAAAAGATTGTCAAATATTAAATATAAGCATTTCTTATAGTAAAGATTTAAATATTACTTCGCTATATTATAAAAGATCAGTTCCTTCTATTAGATCAAATTCCTATTAATTATACTATCAATATTCTATTAAACTTTATTTCTAATGTTTTGACCTCTAAGCCACGTGATAATAACTTGATTGTTGTTTGGAGAGTCATTCTTCCAATTTCATGTATTATGTAAGGTTGAATTTTCTTTATTATCTTATAAAGCTTTAGTCAAACAATTAATAATTATGTTTTTATATTTATCAATTTGATATGATTTTATTAAAAATGAAAGAAAAAAATCTTGTTTATAAGCGAATGAGAATGAGAATTTGTTCCAAGAAAAAAGAAAAAGGAGAAAGAAAGATAGATTCTTGCACACAACAAAAGGGAGTAGGCACATGGGGGAAGAAGATACTTGTATGAATAAAACAATTAGAGAGAAAAAAGTCTTTGTATTAGTAAGCAAATGGTACAGAGAAGCACATGGCCAATGAATTGAACACCACTCAAAAATCAACACGCCAACTCCAAAACTAAGCCAAACAGTTAGAAACAATACGCAGTAAGCAAACATAACAATTAACCACCAACCCCATCCCAAAAAAAGAAAAACACAGAGAAGAAGTTGGTCCACTCTCTCCCTCTATCTCTCTCTCTACATGTGTGTCTCTCTCTCTATCACACCCACACAGGCTGTTAAAGTGCACAAAATAATGCAAAGTCTCTGGAGGGTCACGTGCCCTTAAAGCAAACTAACTGACACCCCACACATGCCCTTGCCTTCACAGTTGAACAAGCACATGTCCTCTGTCCCCTAACTCTCCTACCTCTTCATAACACATTCCAAACCCTTCTTAAATACAAATTTTAAAGCAAACCCAAACTGTCAATACAATGTCTCACACAGTCTCACATATCAGCAAAAGAAAAAAAATACAAAATAAAACCTTCCTTTAATTTTTTTCCTCTCACTAATCTAACATTATACACAAACTATAGTTAGCACTTAGCAGAATCTTGCGTTATATATATATATATATATATGCTCTTCTGCATGCATCAGCTCTTTTGGTCAACTTTTGAAATTCTTATGTATCATATAGCACACGTACTATCGAGATTTAATCTGGACGAGTTCAGATGAGTTGTATTTATGTGGGCCATATGATATGTAAGAAATTTTCTATAGAGAGAGGTCTGTGGCAGTGGTGGTGGTGGTGGAGCGGGGGTGAGCTGCCATTAGAGTGCATTGCAAGTGTCTGTGGCAAGTGATCAAGTGGTCGTTGGTTAGACCGGCTGCTTGCATGAACGAGTGAACCACAGTCGGACCAACGAACCTGAAGCCTCTTCTGACCATGTCTTTGCTTATGGTCTCTGACTTGGATGTTTTCACTGGGATCTTGTGGCCAAACTTGTATTGGGTGGAGATGGGTTTGTGATTCACAAACCCCCATATGTATTTGTCTAATGTTCCAAAATCCTTCTTAAGCTGAAATAACACAATTTGCAGAAGAGGAAGAATTAGCCAAACAACACATGATACCATATTTAGCAAGTGTATCTCCAACACTTTTTATCCAAATGTCCTTTAACTTTAAAGCATGGATAAAACACAAGTCTGTTGTTCTATTTCAAGTTGAAATTTCAATTTTCTTTTTATGAATAAAAAAATATTTTATTAACATTCCCAACAACATTGATCCTAAAATGATTGCTCTTTCTTCTTTATCTACAGGGGGAAAAGACTTTTATCCTTCTGTTAAGACGTGGCTTTTAACATGTTTAAAACATCATTATCATTAAAATTTCTAACCTCTTGAAACTTGCTGATTTGAAGAGGTAGTTAAAAGAGAGAGACTGAAATTAAAACTCTCAAATCATTGTTGTACTTTCTCATCATTGGCGCTCTTTGATTAATCTTCTCTTTCCCACAAGAACAGAGATCAAACGGGAAAAATGCTAAAATGGGCACAACTTACAAGACATTATAGTGCTTTGCTTACCCCTAGAATTCTGTTAGCATTGTCAACAACACCTCGAACTCTGCTAATATCAATGCCATATTCTGAACTAATAGCCATCATTTGCTTCTCTGTGAAGTTGGCCACTACTTCTGCATCAAATTCTGAAAATGCAGTCCTGTTCATATTTTGAATTAGTTAGTTACCTTCTTCCTTTAAGGATAAAGAATATGATAATGTAGCTGAACACAAAATTTCATTTTTGTCCTAATAAGATTATCATTTATAAGTCCATCCTCTTACAAAATTAAACTTATTTTAGCAGAATCCAACCTGAAATCTTGGCGTTTCTTCAAGATTGAGGTCCAATCAGATCCAACCTGAGCACCGCTGAGGACCAGTAGTTCGAACAGCATCCTGCGTGGACAATAAGGCTTTTTGTCAATTTCAGTAATCATTTTCCTCTGCATATTTTTGTTTGCTACGCGTTTGTGTCTTTTTCTCTGTGAATGTGTGTGTGTGTGTGTGAGAGAGAGAGAGAGAGAGAAGTAGGGTTTTACTTGTCATCATGAACTGGAACTCCCCATTCTTCATCATGATAAGCAATATAGATGGGATCTAATGATCAAACGAAACAAAGTCACAGAAGTTAGTGCATTCTGTAACTAACAAAATGGGTTGTATAATTATGAAATTCTGTAACTTAGTATTATATTACCTGAATTGCTGGTGATGAAGCTGCATCTTTTCTCCTCCTCACTAGTTTTTGTTAAAGAATCAAGAGGAACAACTCTATCAAACTTGGCAGATCTTGATCTTCCATAATGTGCAATCTTCAATTTCCTCTGTGCTTGTTGCAGAGCCACTTGTTCCCTCCTCACAGCAGCAATGCTTCCAGGTGCTTCAGTGATCAGAGAAGAAGAATAACTCAAAGAAGCCTCAACAGAGCCACCACAAGAACCTTCATTAAAACTCTTTGACTTCTTCCTCTCCAAACTGGGATTATTAGCTTTCATGGAGTTTCTTGGGGTTGGCACAATACCAACAACAGCAACCTTCTCAGAACTTGAGTTCAGGTTCATCCCATTATTATTATTATTGTCACTCCCTCTCTTAATTGCTGGAGGCCTTGGAGAGATTAAGGACTTTGGAGAAACTGGAGGTGTTGTAAATGAAGAAGTCTTTGTTGGGAACAATGTTGGTGGTGATGGTGGAGAAAGTGACTTTGGTGGTGCCACTTTCTTGATGGAATTCCTCCTCTCAAGGTTAGGAACTCGGTTACAAGTAGGTTGAAGCACCGGCCTGCCATTGATCCTGGTCATAACCGGTGGAGTTGCCCCAGCCGGCGAGGCTTCAATGCCTACACTCACTTTGGCCTTAGAGCTACACATTTCTCAATCCCTTTGCTTATGAACAGAGAGAAAGTGCTGGTGAATTAGGATTCAGAAGGACTAATGGAAGAAAAACCAGAGAAGAAAGTGATGATGATGATGAAGAGAGAATGAAGGAGAAGGGAAGGGAGGGAAGTGGGGTTTTATAAAAAGAAATGGGGAAGGTGTAGTAACATGGGGAGGTGGGGATCTGCCATACAACCTCTTGTGGAGGGCATTACTTTATGCAAACTAAACCACGAGGGCTTGAATGTGACACACACGCTTTCAACTTCTTAGCCACTTGGTAAAAAATGCCTAATAATAATACTTGTTAATCTTCCTTTCTACTGAGTTTTGTTTTGGAGCCTTAAGAGTTACTCCCGATCTTTAATATAAGAGTTAGTTGACTTTTTGAGTAAATTAAACAAGTTAAATAAATCAGTTTATTATGATCAAATACAATCCCTTAAGACGAATTTATATTATGTATTCTTTAATTTATCTAAACTAGTCAACTAGCTATTATATTAATTATAATTAATTTATTTTATTTTCTTAATTTATCTATAAAAATTAACTAGCTCTTTTATTATGAGAGAAGAGAAGAATGAAGGAGGAAGCTTGCAAGAGGATTCGTTGGTTGAGAGGGAGATACATATAATTGAGCTGCGATGGAGTTACCAACCACGTGTTTTCAATACACAGAAACTTCCCCTTTCTCCATGATTTTGTAGATTCATGTCTTTCACTAAGAGGGAACAAGATTCTCTGAGAATCCCTCATAATACTGCCATTTAATTCAAACTAAATCAAGGATTAAGGAGATGTCACATCTTATCAGAAATGATTTTTACTGGTGTAATTTTAACCATTGGTTTGCTTTTGAATGGAAAAAACATGTTACAGCAGAATTTTACTAGAATAATTGTGTACAACCAACCTAGTGTGTTATACTTTATAGGCTTGATGAGCCTAAAGAATTTTATTTCTTCTCTGCTCGAGAATTTTGAGGTTTGAGTGGTGGATAGGAAGGCGCGAATGTAAGAAAAAGACGAATGATTAGTCTATTCTTTTTAGCCGTATGGAATCTAACCCTCTCTTTCTATGTATGGTTGTGTGCGTGAGGGAGAGAGTAAACGGTACAGGTTAGAAAAAGCACATGGGATCCTTTAGAGCACCATTAGGTTGTTTTGGGATAAAATTGAAAGGCGTTGAAAATTCAATAAAAGACCAACAGTGTTTGGTTAGGTTCTGTTCAATCCTTTGTTATGAGTCTCAAATTGGCGAACTTTATAAATAAAGTGTAGTTTATAAGTTTAAAGAACAGTCATAAGATTTGGCTCTGTTTTTGAGCTCGTGCTCATTGCAAATGTGCATTCGTTGAACTGTACAAAGAGGACTATTTACATAGGATTAGATACTCTCACTTAACAATAGTCTTTTGAGGTTAGGCTTTGATATTAACTCTTTGAAACGATGTACATACAAAAAAAATATCCTCCAAGAGCTACCCTTTGGATTAGTTGAAATATAATTTGGTTTGCTAACTTGAAAAGAGAATACATGAGGTATGTAAAGATCATATATAACGTTTTGTGGGGTTTTTTTGTGACCCTTGAAAACTGAGATCTTTATTCCTTGCTCTCTCTTTCTCTCTGTTTCTTTTTTTAATTTTTGTTCTTATTTTCAAGTCCCACTTCTAGTTTTATTATGTACTATACAGTTATCCTGATCTTCATATGTTTCTGCAACGAGTGGTCCTGATATTGACTGACACAACTCACAAACACATACATACACTAATGGTAGACGTCATTGTTCTTCATCCTTCCAGGTTGGCTGAATAATAACTCCTCCACTTGGATTCAAGACAAACCATTTCATTAGAGATATTTTTTAACGGGTTAATTAATGTCCAATTTTACTCTAGAAAGTATTCACATAGAAATTATAAATATTTGAAAGATTTTTTTCAATTAATATCACCGTGAAAATATTAAAAAATAAGCAAAATCATCCTATCCATTAAAAAATAACATTGAAGGTTAAAAAATATAGCATTTGCCGTTTAACGGGGCAGGAACACTTTTAGAACAATAATGATCTAATAAAAACTTTTAGATAATTATAACTTTTATATAAAATATTTTAAGACAAAATTTGACATTAATCTATTTTTTTTAATTAAGAAGACTTGAATCATAATAAAGAAATATATAAACATGTTAAAATAGTAAATTTTACTCAACAAATCAAACTATGCTTAATTAATATAATTCACGTACGTATTTTTTTTTATTACCAGCTTAATTTTTCTATCTTTGGCTACAATTTTAAATTTATTAGAAATAACATGCAAGTCCTTGATTGAAAATACTTTATGTGTGTCAAGACAGAAAAAGGAAACTTCCTATCTACATATATCATCCTCTTTAGCTGGATAAATGGTCCCAAAGAGTAAATAATGGTACTAATGAAGTATACATATGGTATCAACAAGTTCATACAAGTTCTTTACACTGTACACCCTTCTTGTTCCTTTTCTGTTTTTTAATATTTTTGTCTTTTCTTTAAAAGAAAAACATACAAAAATTACACACACACACATATATATATATACATAAGTAATGAGATAGCTATTCCTAATTAGTTTTGACAATATTTAAATTAGGTCCATTATTTTTTAATTCTATATACTTTTTTATCAAACCCTGAAAAATTCACATACTTGAAAGGCAAATATATGGTGTAAAATTAGTATAGTTTATTGACATGATTCAGTTAATAATACTTATTATTTTTAAAAAAAAAACCCTGGCATGTTCTCAGATTTCTTCTGTAGCTTGCATTACAGTTTCTGCTTTTTGTTGTCAAAGGTCTTTCATATGATTTACTGTGAAACCTTTGCTTTAAAGTGATACCTCATTATTTCTTATAGGAAAATTCATTTAAAAGAATAAATTAGTTCTTTAAGGGAAAAAAAACCATTAAAACTTGAAATAAATAAATAAATGAGGGGAAATAAACAATCTCCATCGTGAGACATTATGATTGGAATGGTCTGAATCTGATATTGAGGTTTTGTTAAACATATTTTTTTATACAGTAACGTTTGACAGATTGAAAGTTGGTGATGCACATTAATTATTTTTCGTTCAAATTGTGACATTTAATTTTCATTCATTGTGATATTAAGGAAATAAATTTTTTATATTTATTTTTTATTGAGTCCAACGTGTTATTTGAATCGATTGGATTATTCTAGATCCACGTCATGACATTTAGCATTTTCTTAAAGAATATTAGAAGAATTACATTTATTTTAAACACAATGCTCATATTTAGTTTAGTTTGTAATAGTGGATTCATTGATACGATGTAGTTATGCGTTCTGGCCTCTCTCCTCTACTCTTTTTCTCCACTGCCTTTTTTTCTATCCCAAATTGCGCGGGTTTCCCTCTAAAAGAATATGAATTAAGCAATTCAAACGACGTCGTGTCTGGCTCCCCTCTACCCTAGTCTCCTGTTCTCTTCTTCCTTCTTCCCGATGGTGAAATCCCAAACGAAAACATGGGACTCAGAGACACGGCGTCGTTTCGTTTGAACGACATTGACTAACTAAAAAAATTGGCAAATGAACAGATCAAAGATCCATTTTTCCTTAGAACAAACCAATCATCCATGGGTTGAATCCAACCTCCTCCTTAAATTTTATGTCTGTTGGTGTTCCCGAACAAACAAAAACATTTGATCATATGTAGCTAGAAGTTATATTTTTTTATTAATTAACGTACCGGTGTAAACCAAACAAATAATAACTTAAAATTAAATACCCACCCCTATATCCTATCCCTACACGTTCCCTATACATTATTATTTCCGTTTTTTTTATATTAAAAATTTTGGATGAGGTTAAGATTATCTATAGTAAAATTTTATTTTCTTTTAAATAATATTAATATTACATAAAATAAATTATTAATTATTTTTAAATATAAATTTAAATACATATTTTTTTTAAGCTCTGATGGGTTAGACTTTTTTTTTTTATGTCATATGTTAGATCAACATGTATATTCTTCATTTTATTCTTTTCCTATTTACAATTTGACAAGCTACCTACCCAATGATCTTTCCGCCCCCTTTCGGGGAAAGTAATAATTGAGAGATACATAGAAGTGAAATCCGTATCAAAGATCCGCTTATTTGATCCATCTAATCCATCATTTGAACTGGTAAATACCCAGATTAATCCGGTGCAATCCGATCACCCAAAAGGTTGAACATGTAAATCTATTATTGAAATTTATAAAATATGAGAGTTAGATTTAATGTCTAATTTTACCTCAAATAATATTATTTTTAATAAAATAATATATATATTAAGTATAAAAAAATATAAATTTATATATTTATTCTCCTATTTAACTTGTAATGATATTGTTTTTAGCTTAAAAAATACTAAGCTATTATATTTATACTTTAATAAATTTATTTTATTAGATTATGTATAGTTTATGTATATTTTTTTCATCTACTTATAGACTAATGTTTTTTTTATAATTATATATAATTTTTTATATATTTTTATCATGATTATTTTGACCCTAATTAAAATGTGAACTTTTAAACTACTATTTTAACTGGTTCAAAATTACTGACCCATTTTTTATACTTTAAATATAACTTTTAACTCTAACTTTTTTATTATTTATACACAATTATATTTACTATCGTTACATTATATTGGAGGATAGTTAAACTCAAATTTAAGTAGGGGTAACTCTTCTAGTATAATTTTTTTTATTTATAAAATTCAAATTATGGATATTAATTAGGGGTACTCACACGACGAGTCAGGACCAGAACAACTCCGTCCTATATCTCATTCTGATATAGTACATTGGATGCAAAATGCGTTCTGTGTCTTGTCCTAAATTTGTCTCGGTCCTATCAGGAATAGGATAGGACATGAATTTTTGATCTTATTTTTTTTAGAAAAAATATTATAATAAAATTATCTCAATAAATCATTACATATAAAATATCATAAGAACTTTCTCTAAATACCAATATTCCTCTATAATATAAAATGATAATTTACCCAGATAAAAGGAAAAAATAATAGTAAGGAAGAATAAAAATATCTGTATAAGAATATTTGTAAGTTAAAATATCTGTATGAGAGTAACAATTAGCGAGACCTATGACCGTGAACAAGTAAAGCGTAAGAGAAAAGAGATGGAGAGTTAGAGACGAATTGACAGAGTGAGAAAGATTAGATAATGTAATATATTTTTTTATAAAAAAAATTAGGGTTAAAATTGGACAGGAGTTCCGAGGGTCAAGCCAAGACCCATTATATCTTGACCTTTTTTTTATCTCATCCTGATAATTTTTTATCTTAGTCTTTCTTAGAATAGGATAGACTTATTTCAAAGTCATTGAAATTAGGGAAGACACTTAAGATAAAATAGAGTTAGACTCATTGAAGAGAATTGAGTTTATTCTACAGATCCAGTTATGAGTGATTTTGATTTCCTCGTTATTATTTATTGGCTCTTTTACGTACATATATGGGGATAGATTTTCCACACGATTTACAAAACTTTTTGACAATACTAGTGTGTTTGGCAAATGTGGACACCTTTTCCCCACAAACAAGACATGCCATGTGGTTATACGAGGAACCGACCTTTTATTTTTCAATAATTGGTGATTAATAATGAGTGTCTAGATAATTTTATATATATATATATGTGACAAAAATAAAAAATTTTAGAATATATGTCATTGCATGTCAATTTAATTTCCCTTTCTTTTGGGGATAAATAGGCACATGATTATTCTCATTTCCTCGAGCCTTCTTCCATTTGAATTATTTTGTCTCAAAAGTTTTGATTCCTCAAATATGTGCAAGGGGCAATTAATTTTGTAAACCACATGATCATGGATCCTTCACAGAGGCTACCCCATTAAATTTTGGTAATCTTTTAGTCCTAAATATAAATATAGAAGGAGTTAATTTTAATCTTAGATATAAAATCTCAATTTATTTTATTTTTAAATTAATTTATTTAATTTATAAATTAATATATAATTTAATATTATACAAGAGTATTTCAAAAAGACCATTTTATATTTATTATAATTAAATTATTTTATCTATTTTTTAATATATTTAAATTAGTTAAGTAATTTTTTATATTAAAGGTAATTTAAATTTATGTTTATATTGGATAAAAATATATTTTAAAGTTTATCTGGAGAAAAAAAACTGAAGCCCATGTGTTAATTAATATTCATGAAGCTTCTACAAATAACAAGTCAATGCCTGCATATTCAAGCGATCCTAAGCTATTACTAGATATTATATTCACGGATATAATATATTTTTATTAAATTTTAGTATATTAACCAGACAGTGTGTGTATATATTTTCATCAAAATAAATTTGTTGGAAAAAAGTACATCAAAATGAGTCAACAAACAGGTAATATATAGCATGAATATATATATATATATATATATATATATACCCCACCAAAGGCAGAGGAGTGAAATATGAATAGAATGTAAAGTTAAAATGTTTATTATTTTATAATAAAATATTATTTTTTTGAAAAAAAAAGATAAGATAAATGGAGGGTATATATGGAAATGAGATGGGGCTAGAATTATTGGAGGGTGTGTTGTGAAGAAGGAATATATGGTTTGTCTTTGCACCAAGCAAAAGGGATATTTGTTACTTTTTTTAATAATTTTGTTTTCATTGCTGTTTGTTCACGACCCATGAAAAAAAAAAATCAAGTACAAGTACAGTTCCCTCCAATTATTTTGTACACTACTTTTGTACGCATGAGTCTTCTTCTTTTCCACTCTCTCTCTCTCCTGATGAAGAGGTACCCCCAAGCGCAGTCGTTTTGTATCTTGCCTATATAGTATTACCTAGGGTCAATTATTCTTCGGACTATTTTTTTTTCTTCTTATTCACAATACCGGTAGAAAATTTCAGGGATGTGTATACCACGTCAGATTAGATTAGTCATCAACTCAAAATTTGGTCTGAAAAAAAAAACTAAGTTAAACAAAATAATTTATAATTTGATTCTAATTCAATTTTAATGAGATATGATTGAACTAAATTTAACTCAATAAATTATTTAAATTGGTCTAAGGAATTCAAAACTAATTTTGTTTCATTTTTTTTCCTTTATAAAAAGCAAGATTTTCATATAATAAATACAACTAAGATAATAAAAAAATATTTATAAAACTCATTTCAAAATATTAAAACTTAATTATAAATTCATAAGAATCTCTAACAATCGATAACATTAAATAATACCTATATGTCAATTGTTGGTACTATTTTTCTTTTGAGGTTTCCTCAAGGGCTGTAATTTGCACGTGTTTTTGTTGGATTTTGTATTTTCCAAGTTCCTTCTCGTTTGGACACTTTTGATTCACATATCAAACAGCTAAATAAATAAGAAAAAAATAAAGAATATTTTGACACAAAACTAAAAGTTGCCTATGTGTTGTTTACATGCAATTCAGGGTAAATTATACTCGTTCTATTTATGATTCCAATTTTAAAAACAATATAATGTGATTTTGATACGATTTTCATAAGGTTTATAGATTCAAACATGTGATTTAAAGTTTAAAAAAAAAGAAGGAATTGATTTATTGGATAAGGTTGCAAAACAATTCAATTGTTGTCCCATGTCTGTGTATGTCCCAAAAATACAATAGGCTATGATTTCCATCTATAGCAAATATTATTAACGCCTTGGTTATTTGGTACTCTTAAATAAAGTTATCTAACTAATTTAAATAAATTAAATAAATTAAATTAAATTAATTATTTATAAAAAATGAGTATCTTTTTAAAATATCTATTTTAATAATTTAAATAGGAAACTAGCCTCTTATAGAAAACTCATTTAATATTTGTAATTAATAAGATTTTTTTAAAATTATAAATTTAAAAAATAAAATAGATTAATGTCATACATACGTTTAGGTTCAAAACAAACACCTTTAATAGATTTTGTCTAAGGGTATTTGGCCTATGGACTATGTATATTATAAAGTGAGCAAATTAAAGTTTAAATATCATCTTATTAAAAAGATTTTTATGGAGAAACATACTAATTGTAAAATTTTAATTTAAATTTGTCGGTTGCTCAACTATATGATAACATAATATAAAAAAATAATAGATGTTATGTGGCCTAAAAGGTTATAAAAAAATATCTACGAGATTTTATATTTAAGCCTTAAATAATATGTAAATAAACATATCAGTTTCTAAGGCAAGAATGATAAATCAATCTCCCTAATAATTTATTTGAAATTTTATGTATATATCAATTATACTCAAAATTAGATATAGTTATAATAAAATTATAGTAGAATCAAATATATGTTGGGCAAATTCGTGTAAGTCATGCTTAACAATAATTTTCACGATTAGTCTCACTTCTAACCATGGTTTTGGTCACAAAAGAAGAATTCTTGGCCATAAGGAAAGGAAAACGTCCAATGAAACCATCAAAAGAATCAAAATAGGGTACATATTGTACCCAAAAAAAAAACAAAACTAAGGACATATACTTAGAAAAAAAATCATCAAAATGAAAGAGGGTCTTGTATAAAAGAAAAGCGTCAAAGTTTCTTTTTGTTATTAAATAATTTGATCACACAAAATGATAGACCATTAATCTTTAAATGTATTTAAAGTTAAAAATTTTAAGTGTATATTAATAATAATTACTTTTCCAAAAGTTTGTATCGAAGATGGACTAGTTTTAGGGTGTGTTTGGATTATTTTTTGGAGAATAGATTCTGGAGAGAATAGATTCTGAAGAGAATAGATTCTGGGAAGAATAGATTTTGGAGAATAGATTTTGGGAAGAATAGATTATGGGAAGAATAGATTTTGCAAATAGAAATGTTTGGATGATTAATAGTAGAATCACTTTTTATATTAATAAATTACTAAAAAGGGTATGATTTGATTAAAGTATGAGAGAGGAGAGAGGGTAGAGAATAAATAGGAGAGAGGAGAGAGGAGAGAGAGAGTAGAGAGAGAGGAGAGAGAGAGGGAGAGGAGAGAGGGGAGAGAAAGGAGAGAGAGAGGAGAGGGGGAGAGAGAGGGAGAGGAGAGAGAGAGGAGAGAGAGAGGGAGAGGAAAGAGAGAGGAGAGAGATGAGAGAGAGTATAAGAAAAAAGTAGGGGTAAAATAGTAATTAGATAATCTATAACCTCTTTTATAGTTTTAAAATCTATTTTCAATAGTTTATTCAAAACTATGGTTTCAAACTAAGGTTTTACCCAAAATCAATTCTAGACAAAAATAGCTGTTTGGCAAAAAATTTTATAAACTAAGGTTTTATTTTAAAATCAATTTTAGACAAAAATTAATATTTATGTGAAATTTTTTTAAACTGAATTTTTGTCCTAAAATTCATTCCCAAACGCAAACCCAAACACGCACTTAGTTCATTTGTTGAATGATTCCCTTATAAAGGTTTCTTTTTGAATGTTCCCAATTCAGCAGCCGCTAGAAGCCTCTCATATGTTTTCATTTGACTCCCTCACTCACTTTCTTTCTCCACAAGATAAGATTGAAGCACAGTCGAGCTGGAATAAACTTTTCTCGAGAAAATCAAACGATTTATTTCGATCCCAGAACTTTCAGGTGCCATTTCACTTCTCTTGCGTTTCCACTCACTTGGTATAAATATGCAAACTCACATGCTCATCCCCCCCCCCCCCCCAAAATATCAACAAAAAAAAAAAGAAAGAAATAAAAAAATACAACTAATCTTCTCACACCAGAAGCTCAAACAAACAAAGAAGAATGTCTCTGTTCCAGACCCTGTTGAACCAAAGTGACTTGTTCGAGCCTTTTCGAGTTTTTCTCAATGAAAATTCAGAAACCCAGATGGATTGGAGGGAGACCCGAGAAGCGCATATCTTCGAAATGGATCTTCCTGGGCTTACCAAAGAGGATGTGAAGCTCGAAGTTCATGAAAACAGAGTTCTCTGTATCAGGGCAGAGAGAAAAGGAGGAGGAGGAGGAGACAATGACGAGAGCAAAGAGGAGGAGAAGAGCCTCAGATGGCATTGCAAGGAGAGAGAAACCATTAGAACCATCTCGAGGAAATTCAGGTTACCTGAGAATGCGAAGGTTGAAGCAATTAAGGCCTCAATGAGCGATGGGGTGTTGAAAATTACAGTGCCTAAGGATGAGACCAAGAAGAAGCACAAGCAGCAGCAGAAGAAAGGTTTGATTTTATGTTTTGGTGTGCATATATGTTGATTGCTATGTTTGTATGGAGGGTCCATTTGTTCAATCTTTTGCTCTGCGTTTTTTGGATAGTGATTTTGGGATTGAAAAGGTTTGAAGCTTATGTTCTAATTATTGTTGCTGTTGTGCATATGTTTATGTATATAAATTGAAGTTCATATTGAAAAGCAAGAAACTTCATATTTTGGGGTCTTTTAATTGTCTGATATAATTTGGGAGTTTGGAGATATTCAGTTAAGATGGTGGTTTAAGGGTGTGAAATTATCATGTTTTGATGGGAATTTAAAAAATAAAAAAACTATATTTTAGGAGGGAAACTCTATTTCTCATGCAGCATTTCTCTTTCTATATTTTCTTTTCTTTATCTTTTCTGCATCTCTATATCTTTTTCTTCTATATTTTTTTTAATTAGGCAATATTTTTTAATAATTTAAAAACTAATATTTTTAAAACATAAAAATTATTAAAATAAATTTTATCTCTTAACAAAATTTTATTTAATACTCAAAACTTAATTTAAATTTAAAATATTATATTTAAAATATTTAATTTTCTGTTAGTAGTTAAATCAAGTTTTGTTAGTTTTTTCGTCTATATTAAATAATGATTTAAAATAAATATAGATTTTGCATGAAAAGGGAACACCAAAAAATTGTTGGGCTTTCATCGTAATATGGCCCAAACAAAGATAACCCATAAAACATATATAACTAAGGATCACCAAAAATAGTTTTTTTTTAATTACAGCAATTATTTTAAAATTTTGTAGAACTTGTGGTTGACTTCAATCATTGCTAGCTGTCCAAAGATGCCTCAACGCCTGCTTAGTTTTGGAACCAGGAAAAGCCTTCCCATGAAACACAGAAAATATTTCTAATAAGCTTCATCTTCTCTTGGGGATTGAATTATTTATTACCTCTTCTCTGTTCTTGAAATGGCCAAAATCAAATCCAAATCCACGTGTTGACATGTCAACATTATAGCAAACAGAGTGGCCACCACGTTTGGTTTAGCTCTCGTGCTTTAAATACATGACATTTTCCATTTAACGTACCAACAACACAATATTTGGCATATAGCAACTACTACCAAAAACATGAAGCTCTTCCATGTTTCTGTGATTTTGGTTCTGGTTATTACTTGCTGTCTAGAAGCAGAGGCAAATGTGAGGAAGAAATCAGCGAATTCCTTATTACCGCCAGAAGAATTGCTTTCAAGTGGTCACTATCATAGAACATGCCCTGATGCTGAAGCCATTATCAACCAGAAGGTTGTAACTTGGGTTAAAAAGGACCCCACTTTGGCTCCCTCCATCATCCGGCTTCACTTCCATGATTGTGCTGTTAGGGTAATCACAAATCTCTCTCTCTCTTTAGATGGAGTGATCATAAATAGATACTTATGTTAGATAAATATAATTAACTTTTAGCTTATGATTCTAATGTAGAATGAAATACTAAATTTATTTATATCAAATTGATATTTTCTTAATAAAATTTATTTAAACATAAATCACATTACTTTTATCCTAATTTCAATTTATTTACAAAATTCAGTTGAGATAGAAGTTTATTGTTTTTGTAAATGTTAATACAGACATGCCTAACATTTCCTTGGGATTCACGTCTATGTTATGAGAGCAGGGATGCGATGCATCGATTCTGCTGAACCATGCAAACGGTGAGAGGGCAGCTTATGAGAGCAGAACCCTACGAGGATTCCAAGTGATAGATGACATAAAAGCAGAAGTAGAGAGAAGATGCCCTAAAACTGTGTCTTGTGCAGACATTCTCACTGCTGCTGCAAGAGATGCCACCATTTTAGCAGGAGGCCCATTCTGGGAAGTCCCATTTGGCCGCAGAGATGGAAGAATCTCCATAGCCAAAGAAGCCAGCTTTGTCCCTCAAGGCCATGAAAACATCACAGCCCTTCTTCACTTCTTCAAAGACCTAGGCTTGGACATACTTGACTTGGTCTCTCTCTCTGGTTCACACACTATAGGAAGAAGCACATGCAAATCCTTCATGAATAGGGTTTATAACTTCAATGGCACTGCAAAACCTGATCCTTCATTGAACATATATTACCTGAAAATGCTCAAGAGAAGATGCAAAAGAGAGATGGATTTGGTTCACTTGGATGTGATAAGTCCAAGGACTTTTGACAATGTTTATTACACAAATCTTGTGAGGAAGGTGGGTTTGCTGTCTACAGATCAGTTATTGTATTCAGATTCAAGAACTGGTCCTTTTGTGCATGCATTTGCAACTCAACCTTTTCTTTTCAGTAGCCAGTTTGCAGCTTCCATGGTGAAGCTTGGGAATGTTCATGTTTTGAGCAGGCCACATGAAGGTGAAATCAGAACCAACTGCAACTATGTCAATCCTGTTTGATAAATAATTTTTCTGCCTATGAATTTATGAGTTGTTAAATTCATTTTTTTAACATTTGGGAATTATTACTTGGAGTTATTTTTTTCAAATGATTCTGTTGTATTGGAGTTTTGGTGTTAATTCAACGAGTTATGTATCGTGTAAATGTTTGTTTTTCAACTTCATGAAATTTGATGTGTGCCAAGTTTGTGATTATAGTGAAGTGAAATAGTCAAACTATGGGCTGATTTATATGCAATATTAATGATCATACAAAACCCTTAATGTCTCCACTACCTTCAAAAAAGAAGATACTGCCAAGCAAATGCCTCTTTTCTGGAAAAGAAAAATGTTAGAATTTATCAATTGTTATAATGCTGTTTCAAGCTTAATCTTCCGTCTTGTTTTGATATAAGTGCCCTTTTTTTTCTTAACAAATGTAAATAAATATATTCCTGTATATAATTTTTTTCTTGAGACAACTGGACTCAAGACCTAACAAATAACAATAAATACTATAATGGACAACAAGAACTTTGTATAATCAATTAATACATTTTTTTATAAAATATAAGCATCATTTTGTTGAAGATAATTATGTTCAAAGAATTATTTGTCACTAAAAGATAATATTTTTTTCAATTGAAATTTAAACGTCAATTTATCATATTATAAGGGATTAAAATCTTCCACTAGATCTAACTCATTAGTGGATATATTTTTTTATTCATATTAGTATTTGTCTGTGTTATATACGAGTATTATCGTGTCTAATTAAAAATAATTTTATTAATTTTTTTTATATTTATATAAATTCAACCTCAAAATATGATACTTAGCTACCAAAGCTAATTTTACTGTGACTAATATCTATTGAAATAAATAATCAATTAGATGTTTCTCATACTATTATATATATATACATAGTCTAAGATAGTAAAGCCCTTACCGACATTCTATTTTATCTTAAATGCTACATATAAATATAATTAAGAAAAAAATGATTGGATCAAAGTTCCACAGGACAGGGAATTACGTGTTAGATTGGTGCATAGACAAGCAATAAATGCATAATCTCGAATTATTGGGCGAACAGTAGAAGATGGATAGATAAATCCATATTATAAAAGGAAAACGATTATTAAAAGGAGACAGATCGTTCAATCACAACGCTGAAGATAAAAAAAATCTCTCACTTTTAGATCAAGCCAGAGAGAGAGAGAGAGACGGAGAGAGGGAGTGGCTATGGTGAAGAAGGCTGTGTTGATCGGGATCAACTATCCAGGAACCAAGGCGGAGCTCAGAGGTTGCATCAACGATGTATGGAGGATGCACAAATGTCTGATCCAGCGATACGGTTTCTCCGAGGACGACATCACCGTCTTGATCGACACCGATGACTCCTACACCCAGCCCACCGGAAAGAACATCCGATCGGCTATCACGAGGCTCGTGCGCTCCGCCGAGCCTGGAGATATCCTATTCCTGCACTACAGCGGTCACGGTACTCGCCTACCCGCCGAGACCGGCGAGGACGATGACACTGGCTACGACGAGTGCATTGTTCCGTGCGACATGAATCTCATCACCGGTCAATTCCAACTTTTTGTCCTCAGATTTTATCTTCTTTTTTTTTTGCCTTATCTTATTATTGCGTTTCTTTTTATAGTTTGATTATATATTATATAGGTTTTCATTAGGACGCTACCTGTAAAACCACTTCAGGCTAGAGAAATGATCGTAGTATGCAATCCAGGAAACGGATCTTCTCAGTATCCATTTTCTCAGCGTCCCTCATTATCCTTAAATCCCAGCCGTTCATATGATCTAAAAGCTGACAATACTCCACGTCATCAGGCTTAATGAATCTTCACTCACTCAGAACGTCTTCTTCCTCCTCCGACTACGAATATTCCTTAGCCTTCTTACTTCTCTCACAGTATGAAGACTCAGATATTAAAATATTTGACTATATGGGTGAAAAGGACCTTGTTTCATGGAATTCCTTCATATCAATTAATGCCCAAATAGGAAATCCATGTGAAGTGTTACAATGTAATTCTAAAGACAACGTGAACAGTAGGTATGAAACCTGATCAGCAGTCTTTTGGGTCGGTGTTGTTTGTGGCTGCATCAACGACATTCAAAGGATGAAGCCGCTCGGTAATTGCAACAAGGTGACACAGCAAGAAATCTTACTATAAAAGCCATAGGATTCGTATTTTGGTATGATGAACCTTGGGAGCCTATAAAACTCATTAATCCGCACTAGCTTTTGGGGGGAGAGGTGAGAGAAGTCGAAAGTTGAAGAATATTCACAGTCGGAGGAAGAGGACGTTCTGAGTGAGTGAAGATTCATTAAGCATCCGGATCATAAACTAATGACGTTACACAGAAATTCCTTATTTCTGGGAATCTGGATTCAGAGTGTTGTGAGCGCTAGAAACTAATTGTAAAGTTAACGCCTTCTCCTTTTCATGATGAATCTCAATATTTCTAGGACATTCCTTCGGTATCTATGACATAGCCATTCCTATCCTCTTTAATTGGTTCATTGTCCATTGGTCAATGTTACTGCCACCTAGGTGGGGTACCTGTATTACGGGTACAGCAAAATTTCCCATCTTCCTGAAATTTGATTGGCCAACGTAAAGTTTTTATTGAATGACCCTTGAGATCCCAATAAATTCAGGGAATTTCATGTTCAGCCTCATCTTTGTTTTAGATCCATCATGGGGGTAACGTAACGTGGGCGTTCATCCTCCAGTTTTTTTTTTTTTTTTTGGCATGCTAACTCTCGAACTCGTGCCTCGCAGTTCAAAGGCATGACAGTAAACCACGAAGGCACGGGTGTAGCTAGCATCCTCCAGTATTTAATAGTTCAAGAAAACTGTGTTATTTGGCCCAAGATGACTTTCCAAATCCCAGTTTTTATATGCATTTGTTTGGGAGGTTCAAAAATTGACTTTTGCAGAATGGAATATTAACCCAAAACATGGTTTTGCAAATTGGTAGCCAAACATACTACTAATGCTTATTGTTGAAATGTTTCCCTTGCGCTGCCATGCTTCGAGCTGGAAACAATCCTAATATGTTTTGTGTAAACAGATGATGATTTCAAGGAATTTGTGGACGAGGTACCGAGAGGCTGTAAGATCACAATTGTGTCAGATTCTTGCCACAGTGGTGGCCTCATTGAAGAAACCAAGGAACAGATAGGAGAAAGCACAGGAGGGGAAGAAGATGAGCACCAGTCAGGCTCTCGTTTTGGGTTCAGAAGCTTTGTTAAACAAAAAGCGAAAGACGCCATGGAGTCTCGCGGCATTCGCATCCCTTCAGCACTACGTCACCATAGGGATAGGGAAGATGATGAGGAAGAAAGAGATTTTGTAGTTTCACGTGACAGTGATTATGGCTACGTGAAGAGCAAGTCTCTCCCTCTCTCAACTCTCATTGACATCCTGAAGCAGAAAACTGGGAAAGATGATATCGATGTGGGGAAGCTGAGACCTACTCTGTTCGATGTGTTTGGGCAAGATGCTAGCCCCAAAGTGAAGAAATTCATGAACATTGTGTTTACCAAACTCCAAAGTGGTAATGCTGAAGGTGGAGAGGGTGGTGGGATTTTTTGCATGGTGGGTAGTCTCGCCCAAGAATTTCTCAAACAAAAACTGAATGAAAATGACGAGGGATATGCAAAACCTGCCTTGGAAACACAGGCGAAGGACAAGCACGAGGTGTATGCTGGATCGACTAGTCGCCACTTTCCCGCTGGTGGAATTCTAATGAGCGGTTGCCAGTCGGATCAAACTTCTGCAGATGCAAGCCCTTCTGGAGATTCTGATCAAGCTTATGGAGCTTTTAGCAATGCCATTCAGGCTATAATAGAGGAAACTGATGGTTCTGTTACTTACCATGAGCTTGTGGCGAAGGCTAGGGAGATGCTAGAGAAGCAGGGCTTCACTCAGAAACCTGGACTCTATTGCAGCGACCACCATGTTGATGCTTCTTTTGTGTGCTGATATAATTTTACAGTGCAGAAAAACAGAGATACATAGTAAGATGTGTTTTTGATTGTGCTAGAGTTTGGAAAAATAAGTCATGCACAAGGGAATATTAACTTTATATATCATTTCAATGATAATGTGTTGTGATTGATACAAACTAGTTCAAGACTGGACACTATATGAGATACGGCCTAGGCATATCTACTACTGTGTTTCGCATGATCAGGGCCTTTACAAATATACAAAAATGCAATTATATGCCAAAAATGGGTGATGCTATTCAAAAAAATTCACAAAAAAAAAAAAAAAATGAGACTGCATGATTCTATTGCATGATGTAGAGGATAAGCCCTTCTCCCCTCCAAAAATTGTTCATTTCTCCAAACAAAAACTGCATGTTAAGGTTGAGCTCTTTCTTGAAACCAAAAGTGCTCCTGCAGTTCAAACCTCCAGATGATAGCAACAATATTATCAACTTTCTGAAGGCAGCAATCAATTGCCTCGTTGCAAAAAGAAAACAAAGGTGACAGATATACGTTGGTCCCAGGTCAATCATCGATTTCTTGTACCCATGCTAAACCTGTGTAAGTCAGAAGTCCAAATTAGATTGGCTTCTACATCACCTTTTCACGAACAATGAATGACATCAAAATCATTAATATAAAATATAAAAAAAGTAGCAGAGTGTATAACTTGGCTAGAAGTCTTTTGATTAAGCCATAAAATTTTTTGTTTCCAATGCCAGTTGTATTTTAGCAGACTAAAGAGTAGTATAATCTTTATCTTTTAATATTTTTGAGGTCCTAGACTCGGACAATTTGCTTCCAAGTGTTACTTAACCATACATGATTTCAGCTTGATCATTAGACTAAAACAAAGACTTCTATAAATGCTGAACACCATCTCATTTTCTATCTTATACATGAGCAAATAATTAGTATGTGAGAGAGAGAGAGAGGACCTTGAAGCACAGCTTCAACTGCTGCATTAGGAACAAGAAGACCAACTATACGTCGGTTATCTGTAGTAGTTTCAATTCGTACAACACGTAGCCTCCTATGGCTTAGGCGGGCCTGAAGAGATAGTTAAATGTGGTCTTGAGTATATTTTCTTCATGAGAATTATCTTTGAAGAAATAATTCTTGAAAGTTGAAACTATTAGAAAGACATGTAATCAGTCATGGCTAAAGTCAGGAGCATTTCATAATTCTTCAATGATTCATTGAACCGCCAGGACCCCTCACATTGGACGCCTTTCAGGAAAGAAGGAACTTGTTTGGAAGGTACTATAATATATTATTCTATTTATATAATCATCAAAGCCATTTGTAACTTATTTTCCCCAATGAATCTAGTCATTCTAAAACTTCACCCAACTAAATCGCCAGATCAAAATGGTAAAACAATTTTCATCCCTAGAATGCTTCAGATTATGCTATGTTATATGCTGGCTAAGTACCTGATTAGATAAGGCCTTCTCTATAGTTCCCCAGACAGGAAGAATGAGGCCACCCAAGATATTTACTTCCTGCAGTCTTCTGCCAACTGTACAGAATTTGCCAAGCTTACAATTGGGACCATGTATACACTGCCACGAGAGGTTAAAAAAATGTAAGATAATGTAGAGCCATCAAAAACTTCATATTTGTTCACCTTAAGTCTAAAAAGGGCGTACATGTATTTAATAGCGGACATGCATACTGGAATATCTATGTTTCGATAGGTGATGTTTCAGATTAAAAACACATAAGCAATGGTAAGCTGACCATTGGCACAATAAATAAATAGTTTTCAAATTATCAATTTTTGGATTCGGATGTGTACTATAGTTAAAAAATGATGGAGAAACACTTAATCTTATTGAAATAGGTTACTGAGGACACATACCTGTTTAGATGAAACTTCATACTCATCTTCCCAGCCCGTTTCAGCCTTCTCTAAGGATGAGACTTTTCTATATTTGCTCTTCAATTCTGCCAGGTTCATCTCCCTACCATCAGTAGAATATTACAAGGGTAAACGAACAATCAACCTGAAAGGCTCAAGGAGACTAGATGGGCTATTAATACATACCGATGTGACTCTCCAACTGGAGGACGAACTATCTTATACACCCCGGAAGTGGAACTGGAAGATAGCAAACAACAAAAATAATGATATCACTAAGGAGATCCTCCAGGATCATGTGCGGCACACAGGATGGGGTGAATTAGGTGCATCAACAAAGACGTCATTACTAGAGAGGGAGAAAGTAGATGAAGGGAAAAAAATCAAAATAAGATCAAGATGGTTTAATTTAACATTTAAATTAATCCCTGATTTGATAAATAAGTTCATACAGAATTTTGGACAAACCAAATGAGTAAGAAACATATAACTTCCAGTTCAGGCGCTTTATTCCCGTCCCCCACCTTAACCAAAGGGCCAAGATACTCATTATATTTTCAAAATAAACTCCACTAGTTTAAAATCGTTAAAAATGAATCTAAAACAGGATAATAGATACATAAAAAGAAGGAATGATACCTTTCAAATGCCAAAATGAAATGACGTCTTCCCAACCATTCCCTCTTGGACTCATAGAAGCCATCATTAGCTGAACCAAGCCCATCCTTTTGCTTTTCATTCAGCATGGTACTTGCGCTCTGACATTAAAAACAAGTACCAAATCAGAAAGATGAGTTTATCCCAGTAAAGCATCCCATTATTTGTATACTGTTGAAAGGAACAAGCACCTCCCATGTGATACCGCGATCCAAGATAAATGTAAAGAGAACTGTCGAAGCTCCAGTGAGATTATCAACATGGACTGTCTGCAGGTAATAGCCCCAACCCCCTTCTCCATATTAGTAATAGAAGAGACTCAATGTAATTACATGAGTGGAAGAAAGAAGTCTAGCACAGCAAACCTTTGGAGTCCCTTGTAGTTCAATGCCATGAGCTCTCAAGTCAAGAATGCCAGTATCAAGGTTACCTTCAATACGAGCATTCTGAACAAGAAGATCCAAGATACTCACAAATAACTCAAATAACCTGTTAGTATAGCATTGTTAAGCCAATTGAAGCAGACAATAAAACTAAATGCATCCCATTGCTTAATACACAGAAGGTATACCTATTCTGAATCTCAGGAGGTAGTCCCAAAAGCCGGTTGAGGAATCGGCCCACATCATGCATATCAGAATCAATAATACGCCCAGATAACTTTCCAAAATCTTTACCATTACCTACAAATATAGAAAGCAGCTAGTTTACTTATGATTTGATAAGACTATGAATGGAATGTGGCGTCAAAATCTATACTACTGCAGCATGAGCAAGTTGGAAAATATTCAATTATTTTAGAATCATTAAGGGCAGTGGCATGGCACATAAGGGCAAAAAAAAAAAACAGAGAGAGACAATTACCAAGCGTCGTGTCCCTAACTATTCCGACAGATACAAGAGCAGCTTTTGCTTTAATAATAAAGTCCTGAATTGTGTCTGGTCTGTCAGATATGCATCCTGGTGGTACAACTGGCAGCAAATCCTGAAAACAATTGTTGTCAGTGTATGGATTTAAGCTATATTTAGAATACCAATATGCATATTCCTCATTTGCAAAGAAATTACAAAACCTGCTCCATTATTCCTTTGTACATAATCATTAGAGCTCTCTTTCCATAAGCACTATCATAATTATACGCACTTAAGGAAGGTCCAGCCCTGTATCAGATCCATCCATATAGTGAGGAACATAATGAAATATGCCAAAAATCATTCATGTCAGCTCATTATAAACAGAAAAGGGATGAATCCAACTTACCTGCGGTCACCTTGAGTTAAAGCACCAAGAGATTCTAATCTCTTAGCAACAATCGATGCAAATCGCCTTTCTCCTCCAAGATTAGTAAAGAGTAACCTGCAGAGGATATGCACGGTCTGAGGTCAGTTTCTTATCTTTGTGCATGTGTATATAAAGAGAGCAAGTACAAAATTTATCAAATAACCTGTATTCTGGGGCTGAAGCTTGATTTGACCGATGAGTTCTTCCAAACTGCTGAATTGCACGATCAGCACTCCATGGAAGTTCAAGAGTTAAATGAACTCTTCTTTTCTGTCATTCAAAGGTCAAAGAAAGAACCCAGAATGTGAGCCCAAGACAACCAACGACATATTAAAGTAGTATCTAAAGTTCAGCTAAGAATAAGATGTCTTTAACATCAGAACAAAAGGACAAACAAAGCCACCGATAATAGAGATGAAAACATTTTCCAATTATTTAGATGTACCTGATTTATGGCTCTTCTATCTGCCTGCAATGAAACACCAGCTGATCCAGCTTCAGATATGATAGCAACTAACTTCTTACCATCCATAAAGAGCTGCTTCTCGTGCATGTTGACCATCTCCATCGTGACATCCTTTCTAATAGAATAAAGTGACAATTTAGTTATCATTAAATCTACTTCAGAAGTAGGATAGGAAAGCAAGCTACAACTCACGTATTTCGAGCTTGATAGGTAACACCTTTCCCGCTAGGGGCCCTCACAAGCATGCCTCTCCTTCCTGTCATTTCTGCAACTTTGTCAGGTCCTCCTAGCTGCATATTTAATACAATTATAGCAATCAGAGAGAAGAAATAGATAACATCAATTTAACAAGACAATCCACTAATCTGTATCATTTCAACAAAGATTTATCTTATTTTCCCAACCTGTAGACAGTATCTAGTGTATTGGAAGCAATGATAAAGATTATAGCACAAGCTAATAACAGACATCTCGTTTCTGCAGGATTGCGGTTTCTTCAGTTAATGCAAAACGCAAAACAAGTATTTGGAAGAGATTATTTTTGTATCCTCCCTGTGTGTTGCAGCTAATGGTCTTCGTAGGAAGGCCATCATTTGTTGATTTACAAAGGGTTTGAACGGGTCTTCTAAGCTAACGATTGTTTCTATTTCCCCCCTTGGTTTTGGGAGGATTACTTGCCCTCCATTTCAGTATTGTTTTTTCTTCTCATCAATAAATTCCTCTCTATCCAAAAATAAAGAGATGTGTCTATTCTGCAAAGGAGGATAAGGAATTATAAAGTCAACCTTTCAACACGAGCAATGATCCAAACTCAGTATAAACAAGGTAATTTAGTTACCCCACAACAAAAAAGAAAGGCAGCATATATTTATATCATTCCTAACCATCCTAACATTCTGTGTTCCGATCCCTCTTGGTCCACAAGCCTCAATACATATGCTGGAAATCTGGAACGCTGCTCATGGTGTATAATTGTGAATATGCCTCAGCAAATATGTCATATATCATAGTAAATGCTCTTTCTTATTTTCTAACTTACAGGGTTGGCAATGACCAATTATTAGGCTTGGTATGCAACTTCTTTTTTTGATAAATAACCGTAACAAAACAAATGCCCAAGAAAAAGGAAGTAGCGCAGTTTGAGAGGAAGGTGAATATAAGATTAAGCATGTTTTCCGCAGCAAGAAGTCTTTCAATCAACATGTGATCTCTACCTGGTCAGTAATATCATCCAGGGGATTATTTGGAAGATCCAACGAACGGATAATCTGTAAAATTTTTGTCTTACGCTCCAAAGCTGCATCATACCTGTATAAATTCATAATGCATTGATCATTGTCTCCTTTCTCTAGTCTACTTTTTTCACATTTCAGTAATCGCAACGCCTTGTGATTTAATCTTTGTGAACAGCTATCCAGACTATAAAGATAGTTGATACCATTACAACTAGAACTCTAAAAGAGATTCATCTGCACTTATGGTGCACCACTCACTTTGTGCATTGACCAAATGAATAGAAACAGGCAGTCCGATAGGCAAATAATGCAACTGTGCGTATGAGACACTAATCTAAAAATGCACACACAAACCTCGAAAGAAAAATGTAAAAATATCAACCTCTTCTGGAGTTCATTTATGTACGCCTGTCGTTTCTGAAGATATTCATCTGTTTTTTCCTTGCACAAATGACATGACCATTCTTCAGGAACTAAATCATTAATTGGGGGCACCAAGCATGCTGAATGGACAAATTTACCACAGCAGGAACACTTGAGCAATGCTTTACTTTCCTGCAGGGGAAAAACAGTAATTGCAGCAATTTCTGGCATCAAAACGCTTTAAAGATAAACATAAATATAAAAACCGAAGACTACCTCTTCCATATTGCAAATCTCACATATCTGAAACTCATCATCAGAATCAGTAGATTCAACAGCAGAATCAGCTGCATTACCCAGTCAAAATAATTAAAACTGAGAGCAGGTATCAAATTTGTCTTCTAACCCTATCATGTTTCACACATTAAATTTTCATAAAGATGCCACAAATGACACAAATGGAGAATTTTATTTATTTAGATAGAAAAGTTTTAAGAAAGAAAAAAGGATAAAAATGAAGAGGATTGAATATCCTATTAAAACAAACGTCAGAACAGCAAACAAATAAAAGGAAAAATAAAGTTAAGCATGCAGCACTGCCCAGTCCCTTTTCAACCCAAAAGAAACACTGTCTTAAATAATCCTTGAGCTTAACACCAACAAGACGCTGCCAAAAAATATTATCCATATGTCAATTTTTAGACTATGAAACACCCCTAAGGCATGATTGGTAGGTGGAAAGTGGAAGTGGAACCTTCCACTTCCCTCGTTTGGTACGATGGAAGCCACTTCCACTTCCAATATTTTGGACTATTTCAGTTCATCAGAAAAGTTGAGAATTAAAATGACGAAAGTAGAAGTGAATTTTTTTGGACTATTTTATCCTAATTTTAAAATTTTTGGACAATTTTAACCCTTCCCAAGTTATAAAAAAATATTTTGGACCATTTACCTCAAATTATAAAAAAAATACACATCAATTCTATACTCATTTCTATCTTACCAAACAAACTTTTAAAGCACATTTCCAGCCTAATTCCACTTTCATTTCCATTTATACTTCCATCAAAAACTCTTCCATCCTACCAGACGTACCACTAGAATTATTCATAATCCACTGTAGCCATATCCAAATTATTGCTTAAATCAAGCATTGCCACACGCCCCTAGAATTACTAGCAATCTGCTGTAGCCATATATCCAAATTAGTCCATATGCATTAGAAGCATGACACAACTCAGGTAGGATACACAAGATTCATCAAATTTTGTTTTGAGGAGGCTCACTTTCAGATTCTTCATCACTCTCAGCATCACTAGGCAGTCGCCAGGACCACTTGGCTACTTTTCTAACCCTTCCTTTTACAGATACACCAGGAGTTGCTGAGTGCCTTTTCCTCTGGAGCTCCTTTACTCCATCCTCCCCTATGATTGAAAAACAGAAGAACTTCTAAATGCATGGCAATGTCACACATGATAACCATCTAACAAAATAAGGCACTAAAATACCTGGAAGAAGTTCAGGCTTTTCTGGCAATGGATAATTTTCTTCCACAAACTTTAGTAGTAATTCTCGGGGACCAGAAACAAAGTCATCAAGTTCAGAACCCTATCAAAAATAGTAAATAAAAATCAAATCACAAGGCTAATATGCTAAAGACATTGCTTTACATGGAAACAAAACAGAACCAAAATACACACATATTTTGTAACAGCCTCCTCAGTCCTTGCTTCTCCAGTGCTCTGAAGGCCAATGACAACACACTTATCTTCCAGTAATGCTTGCTTTGCAAGTCTCACAGCAGCAGGGACTTTGGCAGACATACACATATGTCTAAAAAAACGCTACAGCATTATAATGCAAAGTAGGAAAAAAGAAGAATCAATAAATTGTTCAATACCCATTCAACAGAAATTATTAACGCATCTTTAGGAAGTACTACAGTGGCACCCATACAAAATCTGATATGGTGATACCTGATGGCTTGCCCAGTATAATCTCCATAACTGACTAGAACTAGGTTTCTCATTATTCAGGAAGGCACTGGCTGACATCAATTCCACTCGCAATTCTGCCCAAAATTCTGCTGCCTTTTTATACATATCCTAAGAAATTGATTCAAATAAAAAGATCATGAGATATCATAAAAGACAGCTTAATAGAAAATGTTCTGTATTTACAACTATTCATTCTATAAGACCATAAAAGGATGCAAGCACGATGCTGCAAAGAGATCATTCAGAGTCAGATGCAAGACACATCTCCATTAAGTAAACCACCAATTCCTTTTTCTTATCATATGCATTTGCATAACTGACAGCCTCATTATGGGGCTACAACGCAAAAAAAGCAGTTTCTTTACATTCCAAAGTCTCAAGCAATCAAAGTAATCATGGATTTCATTTTAAACAGTAACAGTAACAGGGGAAAAGAAGATAAAACAATTCAAAATAATCACATCTATAATCCAACATGTTCCCAATATCTTCTACATCAAATGTTGATATCTTTATAAAAATGAGACTGTCATTTCCATGCTAAAAAATAATGAGCAGAGTAACAAAAAAAACTAATGACTTTAGACGACACCAAAAATGATAATTAAGTCTCCATAACTATTTCTTTTGTAGGAAAATAACTAGGTACAAAGCAGGAAATAATTTGTGAGTGCAAACAGATCAGATTTTCCTACCATCATTTCATCTTCTAATGGGGCTTCAATAACTTCAAACTCAACACCCTTGTAGCTAAGTGTTCGACATAAATACATTCCCCTGAAATGAGAAAAATGAAGCAAAACAATAAATCCCCAATAAACATACGAGCGCAAGGCTGAGGGTGCAGTTGTATGTGGATATATTATAACCTTGCTTTCATGTCCATTGCAACTAGTTCAAGTGCTCCCACACCCCCTCTATCAAGAGCACCTACATGCATGAATTCCTCATAAGAATTTGTTTATTTCAAACATTTGCACGACAAAGTCTCTCAGAAAAGAAAACTCACGATTATTATAGAAACAGATTAATTTGTGAACACAGGTAAGAAATACATTAATTTTGTCTTCCTTCTTATCACGAATTCCTTTAAATCAAATTAGATTTCTTTTTGACATTCAAGGTACTAGGACATACCCAGCTTTCACCAACAATACCAACAGGGTTATTGAGGGTAACACTGAATGACAGCAAAGAAACAAAGGGGACAATGATAGGAAAAGTTTACATTGCGCATGTTGCAATATTGGTCTTGATTGGTCAACACCTTATCAGGTTAGTCAACATACTATAAAAAAAAAAAAAGATAACGGTGGGGATTTAATCTTTAATCTTAATTGTTCGGGAACTATAGGGGTTGCTTCAAATAAACTATAAGAACTAAATTAATAAAAAAATTTGGTAAATCATAAGCACCACAGAATTAATTTTCCTCACTGGTTTATTGTTGAAATTGAAATCCTCAATATAAAATATAAAACGTATAGGAGTCATGAATAGTTCTATTTATCTTAAACTTCGCACAAACACCAAATAATTCATTTTCCCCATATCCAACTGAGGCTCACAACTTTATTATTGAAATTCAAACTTCTGAAAAATGACAATCACAAGATCAACCAGAGTTGTGAATAGCAAAAAAAAGTTATGGATTGAAGAATTTTGCAACCATAAAAAAACTATCAACTAGGGAAGCACATTTCCATCACAAGAGGTTGCAGAAGCAAGCATATAAACGAATCAAAATCTAGTAACAGACTTTCACCTTTCTTCAAAAGAAGCTAGTAATAGAGATACATACATATTTGTCGTATTAGTGAAAGGAAAATGGAGACCAAATGCTAGGAATCCAGGACCACTAGCTATAATATTTATGGACAGGAAAAGAAAAAAAAAGACAAAAAAGTCACCTAGAAATTCACGGAAATCAATAAAAGAAGTCCCAGGTCCCCAAAGACCAAGTCGAACCATATAACCCATATTGCGAGGCTCAGATGCACCAGTAGCTGAGCAATAGACAACACGAGCTTCAGGGAGTCGATCCTGTAAAATTTGATTGTTAACTGCTTAGGGAAACTCAGTTACTATCCACCACTCCAAAACTGATTGTTTCAAGATAACCTTGACCACATGAACAACTTAATTATAGCAGTAAACAACCCATACATAAAAGCATGAAAGAGGGAGAACAGGGACAGAAAGAGGTAGAAGAAAATCTTTGACAAAATGGTCTATGCCAAAGGTGTCACAAAGAAATTAATCCTTAGTGCAGGATTATCGTTCCAGACCATGCATACCATGTAAACTCAATAAGTTTCCAAAAAGTGGAGGATTAAAACTGGCACAAAAAATATTTTTTAATACAAAAAAGTCCTTCCCATGGTTTCCTAACCACATCAATATAAAATTGAAATTGTATCACTTAAAGAAAAGGTAATGCCAGAAACATGTGGCCATTATTTTAAGAGATTTTTTAGCTGAAGAACAAACCTGAATATCAACCACTGCTTCACCTGTACGTGTTGGCTGACTACCAGATTCAGGAACCAAATTTTTTGCTTTATGACACTACAATGAAGAAAGGCCCTTAGAAAGAACCGGTAAAATAAAATAATAGAATCCAAGAACTATTTGATTCCTCACTTAATCAAATTTAGAAATAACAATTGACATTACAAAATATTTCGTGAGGAAGATTCCTTGCCTCATCAAAAATGACAAGACCATCAAACCCTGGTCCACACCACTGCACAAGCTGCTGAAGACGAGAACGACCTTTCTCGGATGATGCTATGAGGCTATTGTATGTCAAGAAAATAACTCCCTCCCTGACCCCAACAGACTTCGAATCAAGCTTAGAATAAGGCAGTTTGTTCAAAGCATGCACTGGATAGATGAAAAAAAAGAAAGAGATACTTAAATGCATAATAATGTTTTTTTTTTCAAATTGTAAGCATGCACAGGACAGATGGAAAAAACTCCTTTGTGGTACCTACAATAAACACATTAAAAGTAAATTGAAGGAACGCCTCAAAGGAAATTTGGCTTTCATTTGGTGATAAAATTGACTCAAAATGTTGGGTCCTTTTTCTCTTGACAGCCCTGCCAGCCCTCCTAGCGTGTATCATGTCACTAATGACATGATTAGATCCAATCACAACTACCATTTAATCACTTAATGACATGATCCTCATACTTATTGAGACTTAACGGCTCTTTTTCTGTTTGCGGCCTAAATCCATATATATTCCTTTTTGTCTAAAATAAAATTCAGGACAGAATTCTCAGTTTATCTCACCTCTCCTCTTCTCCTAAACCATCATTAAAGGCATCTTTTCTTAGAAATTAGGTTACAACTTAGTTTTAACAATTTTAACTTTGCTACAGAAAACTTGTAACCTTTTCCTTTCATAGCTACAGCAGGATCTTGTTAAAATTATAATTTTAATCACAAATACTAACTAATTTTATGAACAGAAAGTTGTCTACAGCTTTTTTAAAACTATCATAAATTAGAAAGCTACCATGATGTTCAAAACAAGTCATATTTCACGTCCTTCGGTCTTTCAATAGTATCTGCGTGCACTGACAAATAAATCCCTTGGAATAGCTAACTTACCTTCTTAGTCCTTATCAATAATTTCCCAAATAAATATGACAACTTTAAGTTTCACAATAGTATCTGCGTGCACTGACAAATATACCTTCAATACAAGTTGCACCAACATCATCCAAGTCTCTTCTGGCATCAAACTTCAAGTCAGAACCAACAGAAATCCACCTGTGTAAGATCATTGGAAACATGGCAAAGTATCAAAATACTAAACTAAGGGTATATAACCCAGTATCAAGCCAAAATCACAGAAAAAGTAAGTACACATCCTAGAGGAAGGGCATATGAAAATGCATCACTAGGAACTACTGTTTATCACACACACAAACAAAATCAAGCACACATACAAACAAACATGCAAAACTGCATATGGAGACTGTAATTGTGTGACCTAAACTTACAGTGCTTTCCTTCTTCCATGGTGCCAGTTCTCCCATATTAACCCTGCAATTGTTCGACCTTTGCCCACACCAGCTCCATCCCCAATAAAGAATCCCGCCCTAGCACTGTTGGGTAACTGCTGAAGATGTCTCTGTCATAGAAACTAACATCATACACATGAAATCCAATCGAACAATAATTATCATGAATTATGTCAACAAAGGAACCTGACAAGCATAGACCAATGTCTCAATTTGCAAGCATGACAGGGCCTTTGAACTTTCCAAATCATCTTTAATTTTGGGATCATAGGTAGGCTCAGGAGGCTGCACTGCAGACAAAGATGATGTTTCCACAACAGGGTCTGGGTGTGAAGGTCCAATAGATACTTTTGGTGGCCGCTGCATCATACAACATTCAAATCCAGTGAAATGCATGTCCACAACTTAAAATAGCAAATACATTGTTAATTTGGCTACGAAAAACGACTAGCATGTACTATTCTCAAAAGAAAAATTTTAGAACTCACATAATCCATAAATGTTTCTCCCACTGGGCCACCTTCATCTTCATCACGCTCTACTTCAACAGCTAACTAAAAGATTTAGATGTGCAAAACAAAAGTATGAATGCAATAAGAACATAAAAATATTCAAGCAACAGTTCTCAAATGAAAAAACTTGAAAATAACAACCCAGATATTTCCGGACTATAAAAAGTAATACCCTGAAAAGGGGAAGTGAAAACAAAACAGCCAGATTTTGAGGTTCAAAATAATCAATGCATAAAAGAATTGAGAAAGCTAACCCAACATATGAGGCTCTAGTCACTTACTACTTAACATAAATGAACAAAAAAATAAAGGAAAAAGGAAACCAAGTGACTTTTTTACTGGAACAAATGCTCAAAATTCCAAATAACCAAATAACAAAAGTTTGCATGCTGCTAATGACTTCATATTCTTCATAATCCTCATTGATTAACTGCTTCGCAAAAAATCACAGGTGATTTTCCCAGCAACTCACAAAGCAGAAACAGATTATGGGTAGTTTTCAAACTCTTGCAGCAAGAAAGTACTACTGTGTATTAATCCTACTAAGAATTGTCACCAAACAAAAACACAGCCTTAGAAAGAGCTTCAGCCTTCCAAGTTGTATGGTCAGTATTGAGAATGGAAGAGTTCCAGATTAAAAGTTGAAAATTTCAGAAGTGTCTTGGTATATGTAGATAAGGAGAACTGAAAAAACAAAAAGGGGATCACAATTGTCTACAAAGATCAGTAATAATGCAACATCTCTTCTGTACAAAATGCTGACAAGTTTTTTAAGAAACACAGCTAACATTTCGAATTCAATATTTTTTTCTGTGATGTTGGCATTTCTTCCATTCCAAAACAAGAATATCTCAGCATTTGGTCTCGAGGCAATCACAAAGAACGGGGGATTATGCTAGGATAAGGATAGCAGAGAAAGACTAAGAGGACAGGTTATGTGATAATACAAATTCTATTGGAACCTGCTAAACATATCTGTAAAACTGGAAGAACTAAAGGACAAAATTGGCACACCAACAAACCGAATTGATATCCCCATATTCTGCATCTACTCCATCCTAGTAAAGCTAGTTTATATTACCATCTTTCACTTACTAACTACCATCGCAAGATATTGCATATACTGCCAATACCTTGTGAGATACCTTGTGTAACTAACAATAAATGCTACTCCCACGCAATTAAGCCAGAATCAAGCACTCCGCACAGCACAAGAATCTAAGATTACACGAAATAATTCACCCCAGGAAAGTAGCAGCATAATTTTCGTTCACCAGTTCATGATATTGAAATTTGATCAAAATGATTTTGCCAAGCCAGCATTGTTAGAGTATGAAGAGTGCAAGAAGGGAACCAAACCTCGTTGACTTCTTCTGGACGAGGTCCAGAAGGGAAGAACTGCTTGACCTTGGAGATATCAACGGCGAGGTCAACCCCACATTGTGGGCAAGCGAACCTTGCGAGGCCGGGAGGGACATTGAGGATGGCCTTGCAGCTAGCACAAGGAAGCTGGATCTTAGAGGGATCAATGCCGTGTGCCGGCACGTGAGACTGCTGCGGCGACGGAAGAGGTAAAGGTGGGTGATGAGACGGTTTCTGGTGGGCCCTACTCATGAGCTCCGGGGGAAGCATCTGCGGCATTCGACAAGAGGGGCATGCGAACTCCGTCAGTCCAGACGCCACCGCCAGGATCATACGGCAACCAGCACAGCGCACTTGAACGCCTTGTCCGACATGGGACGACGGCGAGGCCAACGGTGGCGGAGGCACCGATGGCTGAGTCATTGTGGAGAAGTTTGGAGGAATCAGTGAGAGAGAGCCTCGGGGGTAGAGCCTGTCGTTGCAATTTGGGTGGGAAATTTTGGGGTTCGGAGATGAGGAAACGTTCGAAAGGGCTTTTGTCGGAGGGATTTTGGTTAGTTTGGCGGGCAAGGACTAATGTGGTTCCACGCTTATGTGTTTTCTACTTATAATGTAAATTTGCTAACAAAATTATATAATTCATATACCAGATGACTCATTTTTTAACTCCGTTACATAACCCCCCATTTGTTTTTATTTATAAGATTATGTTATAGTGATAATTACAATATAATAATCTCTTTTTTTAAAAAAAAATATTACAATATACGTCACTTATTTTATCATTCACAGGAACAGCAAATACGGCAGAAAGAAACCTAACGCAAACCATCTGCCATCATTCATCCCATCACGTGCGCCTTTACCCAAAACTTGATCCTCCTCATGCCATCATTCCAGGAGTTCAGAATATGCAATCCTTCTCAACCGTAGTTTTCAAAGACTCATCTAAATGTTTGTAGTGGGCATTGCTTCAATCCTAGCCCTAAATCCTCTATTTCTCGTAATGCTGAGAGCTAGGATATTTTTCTCTAGTATAAGTACAAGACGTTGGGTCATAAGTCAAGTCAATATTTACTATCAAATTTTGTCCACAAGTTCTTTATCCATATTCCTAATTATGCTTCTCAATTTTCTACCATAACTTGGCAAGAAGTCTTACATTGTTTAGGATTTTTCTCTTTACATCTGTCAAAGTGGTGCCTTTATTTTCATTTATTAGACTCTTTGATAATTCTATCTGTACTTTAACATATGGCATTATGTAAAACTCTTATTTTTTTAATATCATTCTCTCTTATAAAAGACTGTTTAGGAAAAAAGCATCTTTTCTCGTCCCAATAGAAGATGCTCAGATTCTTCCTCCTGCACACTTCTTACTCCTCTCTATCTTCGATTTCTCCTCTAAAAGGCTCTCCTGTCAAACCTTATCTTTAATTAGATAATTCTCACATGTAATAACTTCTCCTACTACAATGTCCATCCGCTTATATTCCCACGTTATTGCCGGCCACCCTCTAACATCCAAATCCTCAAATCCGGGCAATTCGTTTTCGCCTACGACAGGTCTTGAAACCATTAAAGCCAGACTAATGGACAATAAACAATCTGCAGCGTCTTCTAATTTCAAGGTTTTGCCTTCCAATCGCGGGATGCCCTTGGCCTCTTCGATTTGTGTTTCCATCGATTCGCCGCCGGTTTGGAATCTGGGTTGGATCAGTTTAGATGATCTCATCGGGCTCTTGGAAAGTACTCGTGTTCAATTGAGCGGAGACCAGTTTGTGTATCTGGGCTGGGTTTGCGCACTGACGACGATGACGTCGGTTACTGGGCAATCGATGTTTCTGCTGAGCGCAGCCTGGCGCCTTTCTATTGAGTTGATGGGTCTGGCACGTCATCTTATCCATCAAGGAATGCAGTGTGATGATGGGTCTGGCGAATTTCTATTGAGTTGTTTGCTAAATCTAAACTATTAAACATATGAGTTTGTTTTATTTAATTTCCGTCTTAAATTCTTGGAAGAAAACGCAATTCACAACGTTTAAAAGTACAGGATGTCATTGCTGTTAAGCTTTCTCTGTTCTTGACACTCTCTATAAGAGTGAGCAACTAGACAATAGTAGGTAAAATGGAGAGGAGGAGAGGGAGCAATGATTGTAATGGAGGGAGGTAGACGAGCGACGAGGGAGACAAAGGAGAAATATTGAGGACAAAACGGACATTCTATAAGGGATTGCAATTTTTGTTTACCATCAAGCTTAACCAAACATGCCATGTACGGTACTAATGGGGTAAAAACATTGCAAGGCTGCAGTGGATTTGATCCAAACATGCCCTAAAGGTTCTTTGTCTTCAATTTTGCCCATCCCTTCCCTTGATTTCATTTCTGTATTGGAAATCTTAGTCCTCTTTTTAGATTACATTTGTTTATGTGAAATTACAAAGCGATTTAGATCTCAAAAGCATTTGATTCTTCCCTCTCACCCCTTCCTCGTGTAGATGCTGCTTGGCACAGTAGAGAAAAGTACGGCAGCAGCTAAGGTAGAACAGATGTGCAAGGGAGTGGAAAAGAATCAGAACTTGGCTGCAGATTCGAACGTGGAAAGTGGTGAACTTGCTCCAATGTTTGTTCCTGGACCCTTTGCAATAGCCCATCACCTTATTTACTCGTGGGCCTTCCCGGAGCGAATAGTGCTGAATGCCATTCAAAAGGACCTAGTGGCTCTTCGTCCAATTTGTAGTAGTCTAGGTGTGTTTGACTCATGGTTTAAAAAAAATTATTTTTTGGCAAAATCTTAGGTTAAAATTTTTTTAAACAAATAGTTATATTTAAGTAAAAGTGATTATAGCTAAAATTATAGTTTAAAACTATTATTTTGAATAAACTACTGAAATTTATTTTTAGAATAGTAAAAGAGTTTATAGACTATCTAATTACTATCTTATCTCTACTTTTTTCTTACACCCTCTCTCCTCTCTCATATCTCTTCTCTACCCTCTATCCTCTCTCTTCTTTACATTCGCTCATCTCTACCATTTCTCCCATTTCTTATTTTTAATCAAATCATACTCTTTTTAATAACTATAAAAAATAATTATACTACTAATAATTCAAATATCTCCATTTTTAAAATATATTCTTTTCAAAATCTAATTTTTTTAAATTTATTCTCTAAAATTTATTATTACTAAAATCTATTCTCTAAAAAGTTAATTCAATCATACCTAATACAAATTTCGATCCAAAGCCAAGCCTTATTACTGTGGCGTATCAAATGAAGGTATCGAGCGGGTGAGGCTGATCTATCTGGTCCCATTTCACTTTACCTTGCCAAAATATTGTAAAGATCCTGCACTCTTTCTCTTTTTGATTTTACATGATGCTTTGTTATCTTGTCTCTCACGTGTATTACCAGGAGCCTTTTCTGAGATCTGGAAAACAGATAAGGTTGCCCCCTACAAATACTGGTATGATATTTGAACATGTTATCATGAATATTTGTCTCTTTAATTTATTGTAACTTGCTATGACTGCTGCTATTGAGATTCACAAGAATCTCACGCTTTCAAATATTAAACATTACTGGTTCCAACTCCGAAAGGGACAGTAAGAATATTTTCTAGGGTGAATGATTATAAGGTCCTAAAGAACTTTTATGGCCATTGGCATCATTGATAATGTCTTGATAGGGATAATTTGTGTTAAGAAACTTGAAGATTAGATTTAAGGCACTTTTATAAGATATCAATGGTTGCTAGATATCAATGGTATTAATTATATTATTTTAATATTATTCCTATTTATAATCATTAATTACGAAAGAGTATGCAATTCAGATTTTAAAACTTCATTATTCTTTTTTCAATATATGTGTCTAAGTATAGGCACAATTAAAAATTTGTTTCATTTTTAAATAAACTTAATTAATATATAGTTGATTTTTATCAAAAATAAAAGAAACTACTAACACTTAAAATTAGGTCATTCTATCCAATAAAACTTTCATGAAAAATTACAATGAGATGTTAAGAAAATAATTTAATTATCTAAAAATCTAATAACAACCTTGTATTTATAAGTTACAGTGTAAAAAATAATATTAGTTTTATATCCTTAATTATTATTGAGATTTTATAGTAATTAAGTCTATTTTTTAGAATTTTAACTCCCCAAAATTTTTATATATGATTTTTCATCAGTTTTTCTTTTAAAAGGGTGATAAGAACTAAAAATGAAATAAGAAAAAACATGTTCACAACTCGAGAGACACGCCTTATAGGAGGTCTAGGAAGTCAATAGCTTCGTGAACATATACATATTGTTAAGGGTAAACATTCCATTATATTTAAAATATTTTTAAAAATATTATTTTATTATAGTTTAAATTATCACATTTAAAAAGGTATCTTAATTTTTGTGTATTTAAATTTATGTATGAGGGTAATAGAACGCTCACCTTACCCGATATTAATATCGTCTAAAAGGAAAAGATATTTTATCCTGTTCTTAAATAGTAGATAAGTCTAAGTATTTTTCAAAAATTTCTATACGAAAGAAAAATATACATATTCATTTTTTTAGATTCCTCTAATTCAATTTAATTTTCTTTAAAATTAATAAAATTAAATGATCAAAATGGAATTATATTAATGTAATAATTTTTCTCAAATACAAGAAATTTCCGTACAATGAGGTTGCTCGTGTGGTTTAATTATTATTTTTTTTTAAAAAAAAAGTATGTTTTGAAATAACGCGAATACTGACATGGAGTATATAATTTAGAATATCCACACAATTTATTAAATGTAAAAAATACAGCTCGAATTTTTTAAAAAAACATTTTATTAGCTTTCTTCACGCATTTTATTAGATTTTGTGCAACTATATTTTCATTATTTTAATAACAAAAATCAATATCCAATAGCAAATATTTAATTTATAATAAGCTACACTATTCTCAGTAATTTAATTTTTAATTGGTTTATATTTTTCTTTTTGATAAATTATTTAATTTTGCATAACTTATCGCCCCACAACGGAAGAGTTTTCCATTAACGCCACTTCTTGAGGGGAGGGGAGAGTCTCCACCAACCCCCTCTCTATATAGAATTCAATATATCTAATCTGACCTAGATTTATTTGTTTGAAATTTGATGCGGCACAAAAAGAATTTAAATAAATAAGATAAGATTATGTTAAACCCAGTATATTGCAAGATTAGACTCAAATTGATATAGCGAAATAAATAGATCAATACAATTAGATATATATATATATATATTATTATATTATATATATATTATAAATATCAAATTTAGACAATATCAATTGGATTATGAGCCTGATATAGTCTATCCAACTTAATAATTGTTAAGTTTTCTATTAGGTTGGATTAGATTTTAAGCTAGAATAATTAACTTAAAAAATATACTAAATTAGACTATAAGCTAATGCTATACTCGATCTATACCACTAATTGTGCAGCCTACCCCACTCCACTTAATATCTACTCACTCTCTTCATGGTTGAAGTTTAATATCCTATACAAATTTTATTCATTTGACTCTTAATATATCATTTATTTATTTAATTTAATTTAATTAAAAAAATATTTAATATAATATATTTTTTTAAAATATTCTAATTATTCCTTTAATTCATTCCTCTCTCTCTCTTATTTAATTATTTTTAAGAAAATAACACTATGGGCAATATAGAAAAAATTTGATAAAATATAAAAAATAAATATTATATTTAGGATCAAAATCAGTATCTTAATTAAATTTTATATTAAAAACTAGATGGGTATTACAATATTAAATTTTAAATAATAGAAATAGATAAATTCATCTAAATAGTTACAAGTAGCAGTAGATTTTTCTTAAAAAATATTATTTAATATTATAATAATATTTTAATAGAATACTAAATCTCAACCATTAGTGAAAAATGATTTTCCATTCTAAGACGTACTAAACATATTTCTATCAACAATTTTCCATTTTACAACCTTCTTTGTTCATTATTATCAATTTTTTCTACTAAACCGGCTCGAAAAGGAAGGTAAGTGGATATAGGTGTGGGCGTTGATACTCCTTTCCCATCTTTGACGGTAGCAGGAAGAGTTTGTAATGAAAATAAAAATATAAATAAAATAAAAATAAAAAAAAATATAGAATTGATATATTTTTTTATAATTTAAAATATTTATTATAAATTAAAAAATTAATTTTATTTAAAAATTTTATAATTTGAAAATAAAATAATTTAAAATAATTTATTTATATTTTTATTATTTTAATTTTTAATTTTTTAATAAAATAAAAATAATTTAGAATATTAAAAATAGTAGTTACTTTTATTATAAAAAAGACCTCACTTTATACTTTTCACATGCATATCCTGGAGCCTCACAATCCTGTTGAATAAGAATAGTAGAAAAAGGACGTAATAAATATTACTGTGCCTGTTTAGAAGGATGCGAAACGTGATTTCACGAGTCTTTTTAAACAAAATTTAAGTTTAATTTTTTTTAAAATAAATAATTATATTTATTTAAATAAATTTTTAAATTAAATTATAATTTAAAATTAAAATTTTAGATAAATTAATCAAAATAATTTATAGAATAATAAAAAAGTTTATAAATTAACTAATTATTATATTACTCTTTTTTTTTACACCCTCTCTCATCTCTCGTACTTTTTCTTACACTCTTTCTATTCTCTCTTACTTTTTCTTATTCCCTCTTTTCTCTTTTTTCTTATACATTCTCTCCTCTCATATCTTATCTTTTTTCATTTAATACTTATATATTTTTTTTCATAATTTTTTAATAATAAAAATATTTTTAGAAATAATTATCTAAATATTTATTTATTTAAAATTATTTATTTTATAAATTTTTGTCTTAAAAACCTTTTTTTATAAATTATTCAATTTTTTTTATAAATCTATTTTTAAAATCCTATTTCTAAAATTCTTGCAAACGGACTCAATATCACAATTAATATGGAAATAGGCCATCTGGCTAAACAGGCACCGAGTATCCACGGAGAAAAGTTTCCCATTAATGCCTTATAAGGACTTGTAACTTCGGGAGTATACTCTTTTCTACTTCCAACCAAACGCCCCCGAGTGCTCAACAAGCCTTCTCGCTGCAAATCCTTTGCTTATCCAGAACGCCTCAATTTGGCTTTTCGGAATTTGATTCTCTACCCACCGATTAACAATTTTAAAGGAAGCACAGAAACGGAAACAAGAAACAGAGGAAGAATCTGATTCTCCATTCTTTCTCCCAGATGTCACGGCTTCGCTTGCTGTAATTTCCTAGGTATTTCGCTTCTCTTGCTTTCTTGTGCATAATATCGATTATCTGTGCTAATCAGATTCAAAAACCTAGCTAGTCATTCAAATCTTGTGAGAAATTGTTGGTTGAAGTCTTCAAGATGCGATGGGAAACGTCTTTGGTAAAAAGCGTAACGCTCAATTTTCCAGACATGATAAAGCAGAACGCAGAAGAAGTAGCTCATCTGACCTAAGTAGACCAACAATCTTGTGAGAAATTGTTGGTTGAAGTCTTGAAGATGCGATGGGAAACTTCTTTGTTAAAAAGCGTAACGCTCAATTTTCCAGACATGATAAAGCAGAACGCAGAAGAAGTAGCTCATCTGACCTAAGTAGACGAACGGTGCCTCAGCTTCCACGACCACAGTCGGAGCAAGAGCCGCAGCAGCAGCCTCCGCCGCCGGCACTGACGATGTGGAGGAAACCGAGTATCAATAACCGACCGTCGGGAGAAAGCTCCGTCGTGGCAGGGAAGGAATCCACGACGAAGAAATATGCTCTAATTCCCGATAACTTCACTACCCTCGAGCAGGTTTGAACTTTGATTCAGTTTCTCTAAAGATTTTCATTTCGTCGGATTGTCATTTGTCTTTGTTTGGTGCTTTTGCGCTTTTTTCCCCTTTCCGTGGAATTATCCATTCAAAATTTTCAAGTGAGGATCGGAGGAAGAGTTGAATACATGCGACGAAGCAGAGCCATGAAATTTAAAAATAGACTGACAAAAAATGTGAAAAGGAAATCAGGATTGGAAATATTTTGGTGGTGTTATTACTCATACAAAACTAATAAAAAATGTACAAGTGCTAAATAATAATTAAAAATTCTAATATATATACACTACGGACGAACTGAGTCGCTAAAACTAACATGATAATTTTATAATTTATATACAAATTTATATGTAGATATTATATTTATTTCTGAAAAATTATTTTAGTAATTTAATTGAAGATTTGATTTAGTATATTTTTATACCTCACTTGAAAAATATGTTTGATGACAGTCATATTTTATTATTTAGTTGGTTTACTATTACATTAAATAGTTTACTTTTGTTTTCTATAATGTTAAATTGTTTTTTTTTTAATGTTTTATAATTTGTTTTACTAATGCTATTTTACAAGTTAATTGTATTTTTACAATGACGAATTTCTCAATATTTCATAAAATTTCTAAACAAAATATAACCAATTGGGCTTTAAATTTTTTATGCTGCAATAAATTCAATAATAAAAATAAAGATTATATAACTCTCTTGATTCTCATATTATTATGAATAAAGTAATAATTTTAAGTTTATCAATCTTAATCAAATGAAAAGTAATTTATATTAATTTTACAAAATAAAAAGTTCAATACTACTATAATGTAATTAAAGTTGAAACATTAATATTATTTGATCAATCTTAAACGTTTTACAGTAATATTTATTTCCCTGGAAAACATTACTGCAAGGGGAGCCGCTAATGCATAGTGACTCAAACACTTGTTTGAATAGTGGGGTCTGTCTGTTCCATTTGCTCAGATATTTGTAAAATGGAAGACTTTAAAAAGTCAATTGGCGTTGGGTTCCGTGATGAGTAGAGCTCTGCTTTCAATGAGATTGCAAATTTCAAAATTCAAACTCGATTGCTGGTTCATTGGCCAAAAAAAAAAAACCTAATTAGTTTAAAGAGAGAGGAGCAATTGTATCTTTTACCTAATTTTTGTTTGATTTGCGTCTCTCTCTCCCTTCACTTCCATAACATACCAAATATAATTTTAAAATTCAATACTTGGTGCAAAACATGGGTTTAGGAATAGTCAATAGTTAACTAAAAACTAGAAGTGGTAGAATATAGTCGAAGTGGCAAATTGCCGTCTTTCTGGGGGGCCTAGTTATGATAGCTATATTGCCTTTGTTTGGAAAACAGATCATCTCAAAATCACCTTCCCTCCTTATCTTTCACGCTGTGCTTGGGTTAAAAGAAAATTTTAAAAAAAATAAGAATAAAAAATTTAAATGATAATATAATCCCTCATATTGCTTGAATAAAAAAGAGAATATAGAAAAAAGAAAATAAGAATTTAATATATTTAAAAGTAGATAGTTGAATAATAAAATCTCTCTATAAGTAGAGTGAAAATTTAAAAAAAAAATAAGGCGTAGGACCTATTTTATTTTTCTTTCACTTTTTCCTTTCTCTCCTATAAAACCTTTTTACTCTCTATTTTTTTATCCTATTTTTCTTTCCTCCTCTCTTTTCCCTCAATCCAAATATAGGGTCAGTAGCACTCTTTACTTTTACGGCACTCTTCTCTTTACTTTTGCCTCGCTTTCGTTTTCTTTTCTATTTACTTTTTTCTAATGCCCAAATTATAAAAAAAAACATTTTTTAAAAAATACTGTAAAAATGAAAAAAGTATTTTTTTAAAAAAAACACTGTAAAAAGCGTTTTTAAATTTTTTTAAAACTGTATTTTTTAAAAAAAATTATTAAAAAACACTTTTTTAAAGTGTTTTTTAGAAAATACTAAAAAAATGTGTTTTAAAAACATATGTTTTTGTAAAAAAATATGTTATTTAAAAACATATGTTTTTTAATAGTTTGGGCAAGAAGAGAGAGAAATAAAATGGAGAAGAAAGTAAGAGAAAGATAAAGTGATGAGTGCTTCTGAAAGATGAGGAGGCAATGTGCTTATGAGAAGATCCGGATCCGTTTGTTTGTGATTGGTTGTTACTGGATATAATAATTTAATAACTCTTTATATTATTGGTGTGGACCTTACTTTGTTTTAGATCAAAAAATCCATTGGATATTCTGTTTATTTCTAATACTGGAAGAAAGGCAGTGTTTGCTTTCAAAAGATACGTCTTTGATTATTTATATAACTTTTTAATTTCAAAAGATATAAGCATAACGCGGAAGAGTTTAAAACTTTTAAAATTTGTAGACTTGACAAAAAAATGTTGCCTAACATTATTGCGTGAAGTTATCGCATGGGAAAGAGAAAAGATTGATAAAAGATAAAGATTATTGGAGAACATGCATAAAGGACATGGGAAGTTAAAAACCATGGGTGAGTGGTTCTGGCAGCTTGTTTTGGACTTTGGACTTCCCATTTGAGACGCAAAGAAGGACAAAATTAATTTCACAGTAGCAGAGTATAAAAGATAGGACTAAATTTTCTTTTAGGAGTTTCCTAAGTGGGTTCTACATATTTGCTAGAAACTGAGTGAATGGTGTGACTCTACGCTTTCTTTTTCTTATATACATAAATATTGATTGATAATAATTTTATTTTATGTCAGTTCATCTAAATTGGTTCAAGTTTGATCTGAAGGGAAAAAATAACATCTCTGATTATTTATGGTGATGAGAAAAAAAAAAACGCTTAGGCGAAACTGCATCTCTCTAAACATCTTTTCGTACGGGACAAGTCTTGGGGATAAGAATTTTGGTGATTGACCAAATCATGTATCATGCCACTCCATTGTATTCCATTATACTTATCACACCATAATCCATGTGGGTAGGTCATAGCGTGATCCTCATGTTATGTAGGCCATGCTTACCATTAACACTCACCAACCTGTTAATTGAGATAATAAGTATCATCACCCATATAAAGAAGAGGATATAAGTATAAATTTTGAACAACATATTTATTTGGAGAAGTAAATTTTTTTTGCACTCTCAACCTAAAAGGGGATATCTTTACTCAAAAGAAAAAACAAACACTCGGCCAACAAAAGGAAAAGAGAGACCTTACCATGAAAACGAATGTGGCTTATGTTTTTTTTTTTGTATTTGAAATGCTTATTTCTGGTTGAATGATGAATTTTTAAACTAGATATGGTCTAATATCTATCACTGCTAAACTCCAAAAATCCTCTTTGATAAGCCTTTAGCGGTGTGATTTTGGCTGCCCAGGGAGAAAAACCACAAAACCAGATAAATTTATTCAATACTTTCTATCACACAAAGGGAAATAACTCAAGTCATTGGACCTGTTGATAAATCAGTAGCTACAGGTTAAAACATCCGAAAGGTGCTCTAAGATGTACAGAGGCAAATAAAACAGAGTACCACCTTTGAGAGAAGGGGAAAAAAATATCAATCATTGTATCAAAATTACAGCTTCCAAAACCCCAGAATGCTCAAGAGATGAGGGAGTCCGCGAAACTGGTTAGCACTTTCTCTCTAACCTCTTCTAGCTTCCTCTTCATCTCCAACAGCTCCTCCAAATTGTTACACCCTTCCACATTCATTGCCTCCACTTGTTCTTTCAAACCCACTTCAGTGGAGGCAGAGTCCGAAACAGAGGACTCGATAACACGGCTCCTTGCGCTGCTGTTAGTTCCGGTGGTTGTCATTGTCATCATTGACGCCGCCGTGGAGCTGTGAAGGAATTGGGCGTTGCTGCTGGTGCCGGTGGTTGTCAAAGTCATCGTTGACGCTAGCGTGGAGTTGTGGAGGAAATGGTCAACGATGGGGTCAAAGGAAGGGGATCCATGGACGTAGGATCTTCCAGTAGGAGAAAAGACCAGCACCGCAATGTGGGACCCAGAGATTTGGTGGTATTGTTGAACCTTCTTGAACAGTCCCTCGCGGCGTTTCGAGAAGCAAACAAACCTTGCCGATTTGTTCTCAATTTTCTTGATCTCTGTGTTACGCTTGCCGGCACCCATGATGGCGACCGGTGGTAGAGGAGGGGAAGCGGGAAAATGATTCTCTGGTGCCGGGAGGGTGAGGAACAGTGAAGAGAAAGAAAAACGCAATGGTGCAGTTTTCCTGCAAAAAAAAATGGCGGTGGCGGGACTGAAGCTTTTACTCAGTTAAGGAGCGAAAGGAAAGTAGAAAGTAAGGAGGGGTTTGGCGGGTCTCGTCTCCTTCTCATAAATGATAAACCCAGTTGCGCGTTAATCTCGCCCCTAACGGCTAGTTTTCTGTCCAGTTTAGGAAATTCCAATCAAATTCAGTTGGGCATTTATTTCTTGATTGTTCAGTAAATCTTTTAATAATCGAAGTGAATATTTGATTGAAGTTTAGTAAATATTTAATTAATTAATTTGTTCCGAGACAGAGACAGATAAACTGTTATTTCAATACCCGATACCCATATACTTTTTTAGAAAATATAAATAAAATCATCCGTATCGGAGAATATGTACCCACTGCTAATTCCATCTACCGAAGAACAACAATGCGAGTTGGGCAATTCGTTTCTGTAGTTTCTCAATCAGTTTTAAGTTAAAACTATTTTATTATTTTTTTTTAAAAATCGAATGGGATTGGCGTGCTTATTTCAAGAATTTCTTCTTGTCAGTAAAACGATTTTTTTATAGCAATGTCACGTATGATCTTAATCCCCTTCATTTGAACAAGTAAATTAGAGTAGTTTATGTATTCATCTGCAAATTCTAAACTATTTAGGCATACGTGCATTGCACAACAAACCTGAAAACTTCATCGGCTCTCTCTTCTATACAGGTTACCGCAGCCTTGAGGAAAGAAGGTTTGGAATCATCAAATCTCATCCTTGGAATTGATTTCACTAAGAGCAACGAGTGGACTGGTAAGTGGTAATTATACATAACACACACACACACTCTATATATATATGTATATATATATACATGCATGTATGCTGATGATTCCGTTGCCATGATTGTGAAAAAGAAACATGGGTTTAAATTATGTTGTAGCTTTAAAATGATTTATCTTTCATTGCTCGCCCTAGAAGCCAATGCATCCGTGTTTTTATTAAAGGCAAAGTCTCATTCAATAATAGAAGCCTGCATGCTATTGGAGCAACACCCAACCCCTACGAGAAGGCCATCTCCATTATTGGCAAGACCTTGGCGCCCTTCGATGATGACAACTTAATTCCATGTTTTGGCTTTGGTGATGGTAAGTCCCAATCCTTAAGGCGACTGTTCATGTATAAAACGAAGTTCCTTTCAGATTTAACTTCTGGCTTAATTATGGTTATTTTGCAGCTACCACTCATGATCAAGAAGTATTTAGCTTTCACAGTGATCATTCATCTTGCCATGGTTTCGAGGAAGTTCTCGCTTGCTACCAAAAAATAGTTCCTAACTTGAAACTTTCAGGTCATTATCAATCTATCATATTTGGTTTTTATAGTCATCAGCTTGTTCAAATATGATGTGCCCCTTAATCTTTTGGTTTAAAAATGATGGCTTAAGGATATTTGTTTGCAATTTTTGCTTTGAAGGGCCAACTTCTTATGGTCCGGTGATTGAGGCTGCAATAGACATAGTTGAGAAAAATCGTGGCCAATTCCATGTGTTGGTTATAGTTGCAGATGGCCAGGTTTACTCAGGCTACCTCTATATATCTGAGCTGGTGTATATGTGTAGTGTGGCAAATCTTATTAAAATATTTCTCTTTGATATGAAGGTTACAAGAAGTATCAACTGCGATGACAGAGAACTCAGTCCTCAAGAACAGAAGACCATCCAAGCCATTGTTGATGCAAGGTAGAAAAAGCAAATTGATTAGTGTCAAAAATCACTTTAGCTTAAAAATATAAGTTGCAAATAAAAATTTTATGGATAGTTTTATTATCATCTCTGGGTTTAAAGCACGCATGGCCATTTTGGCTTGGCACGCTTCAAACCCACTTGTTTCAGCGTGATTGGGCTGGTGATTTAAGGCTCATAATAATTTTATTATAGTCCCCAATAATTAGAGAAAGGAACCCTGAATGCTTATGGTTATTGAACTTGGAATACTTGGGTGGGATTCGTATACACTAATTAATTTTGCTTGTTGAAAAGAGCTCATTGGAAGTTCTCAGCTCATAGCTACACCAGAAGAGCAACGATTTCAATGTAAAAACGAATTATAAAAACATTTAGCTGCTTGATTAAATAGTGTACTTTCTACCTGATTTATTCTACTGCCAGTTCATATCCACTTTCGATTGTTCTTGTTGGAGTTGGTGACGGACCTTGGGAAGACATGAGAAAGTTTGATGACAAGATACCTGCTCGTGATTTTGACAATTTTCAGGTACAGCACAACGATGATAAGAAATTTTGGATGGCATTACCTTACCTACTTGCATTATTACCACACCTTCACTTGTTTACATGGCATGTTTCTTCTTCTATGCAGTTTGTTAATTTCACTGATATTATGTCTAAAGATTCAAGCCCTTCTCAGAAAGAAGCAGCTTTTGCTCTGGCTGCTCTTATGGAGATACCGTTCCAGTATAAAGCAGCTATTGAACTTGGAATACTTGGGTGGGATTCTTACACACTAACTAATTTTACTTGTTAAAAAGCAAAAAGAAAGTACAATATGCTTTGACTCTATTCTGTTCACAGCTTTCTTTGAAGAAATCTTGTTTTCTTTGTCATGACTGTTTGATGATTGACTTTTCTCTTCTTTCAATGGACAAAAGCCGTGTAACAGGAAGGGCAAAGAAAATAGTTCCGCGACCTCCTCCAGTTCCTTATTCTCGACCTTCACCACTGGCTCGTGTACCGAGCAATGTTCCCTCATCAACTGACGATGAGCGAAACCAGCAGGTATATGATACTTTAAGCTTACTGCAATAAAAATAGGTCAAAACTTAAACATAAGTAAGTAATTGCTATGCTCACAGCTTGTTTTGCTTATAAGTTTGAGGCTGTCTTCTGATAATTCTGATATTTATAGGTCTGTCCTATTTGCCTGACAAATGCGAAGGACTTGGCCTTTGGATGTGGTCACATGGTGAGCTTCATTGAATTCAGAGTCTCCTTTCTTGTCTTCTCTGTTAGACTTATGCGTTTTAACAATCTTTCAAAATGCAGACTTGCAGAGATTGTGGAGCCAGGTTAACTAACTGTCCCATTTGCCGAGAACGGATCACGACTCGTCTCAGGGTGTTCACCGGGTGATGTGTAAAGGGAAAGGGTACTTTTAGAGAACTAGAGCTTGATATACAAAGTTTGATTGGTTTAATTTATTAAATCAAACTAAAAAAAAAAATCTAAATATGCATCTTATTTTGAACAGCTCAAGGGGCCATGTTTTCCACAAAAACACTAGCTGGAAGATTATGAACATTAACCAAGGTAAAAAACTAATGCTCCCTGATGGTGGAAGAATGGACTTGGATTTGCATGAGATTGCTGTAATGTGGCTTTCTGGACTGAAAAAGAGTGACATGGATTTGTGGAAGATTTTATTTGTTTCATGTTAAGTATGTGTTTGAAGGTGTTCATTGCAATCATTTTTTGTACATACAGTACAGTTTACTTTCTTCTTTGTTTCCAATATGGTTTGAATAATTTGGTTACTTGATAGAAAGATAATTCCTTTTCATCAATTATGTATAATGGCTTCAATAATGCTTTTCTTTCTTTGGCATTATTTTTTGAAGTTGGGATATGGATGATAATCTTTAGGTATTTAATATAAAATATATTTAACTAATTTAATTAAATTAATTAATATGATATATTTTTTAAAATATTCTAATCATTTTTTTAACTTATTGACTCCCACTCTCTTACTTAATTATTGTTAGTTATTATTAAGAGAATATTAATAAAGTTAATTTAAAAATAAATAAATATAGAAAATTAACTTATCTTAAAATTAATATTAATTCTCTAATTAAGATATATATATTCATTCTAAAAAAAAGAATATTCTCCTTTTTAAAGTGGTCTGAATAATTTTTGTTTATCTCTTATGTATGGGTTCTCGAGTCAATATTTATTAATTTTCGTTTCACACAGTATTAACTTTTAATCAACCCAAATCAACTAGGCTTGTTCATACAATTTTTTTTAGAATTATTATGATGCTGTAAAAAAAATTTAATCAATAAAAGTCTAAACTGATATAAATTTATTATTAGTTCATCAGTTAATATTAAATTTTTTAGATAATTAAATTTTTTATTTTAGACATGATAGGTTTTTTTTTTATTTTGAGTTTTTGAAACTTTGAATGTTTAAGTTGTTCAGTCAATGAATCCAACCTTCATGAATCAAAACTCATCAATATTTACCAATAAGAGGACAAGAAAAAAGGGAGAAGATAACGAAGCATGATAATGCTTCCAATATATAGAATAATCCAGGTTTAAAAACATGCTCTAGAATAATCGATCGCTTTCTTTATATTTATAAATGTGATTATACTCATTTATTTTATTTTATTTCTCATTTCAAACTTGTTGAGTTCATCAAATGAGTTTACGTTCACAAGTTGGTCTTCTATATATTTATTTCTTAGTTTAAACTAACCTACTTTCATTTTCTTCTTCCTCTTATATGTTGATGACCTATTGGTGGCTACTATATAAAGAAAATTAATATAAATTTTAAAAAATTTCTGTGAAAATTATTATTTTTTATACAAATTTTTTTAAAAAGAGGTTGAGTTCACCCATAATTTAAAGACAGAGCAAAATCTCCTTTATTTCTAAGTGATACCAATGTCGGGCAATGCGAACTATCTATGACCCTAATACATAAATTTAGACATTCAAAAACTAAGATGTCTCCCTAAACGCCGTAAATAAAATTATAACAAAATAATACTCCTAAGGATCTTAGAAAATTATTGAAGTTACATTAATTAGTTTATATTTAGGGAAAATTTGGGCAAACACATTGTATGGTACTCAGTCTTTAAATATATAAATTTTGAAAATAATCATGGAGTGTAACTATACATAAATATCTTGTTAAATTAAAAGGAAAACTATGTAATATTTTTTAAATTTTATTTAAATTACATAAGATTTTTAAAATATGCACAACTTTTTTCTAAACTAAAAGGAAACTCATTTTTGTATGATTTTACCAACATGAAAAATGCTTAAACTTTAAAATCGAAAAGAAATATATTTTCTTAATATAACTATGAAAAATCATTCGTATAATTTATTAATAACCAATACGATCGACGTGCCCATGGGGCATGGGCAGTTGAGAAGTGGGAACATATATAAAATAACATAGTAATAATTTAATAAGGAAAAAAAGGCAATCAAAATGCTATTTTTAAATCAGAAGAAGTACAATTCCCAGGAAATTGCAGATGAAGGTCAATGATTTCTCAGAACTCGAATTTCAACTCTTCCTAATAATATAATAATTAATCATCATACTTAATAACTTGTATTACTTGGTATACAATTTATTTTTTGACTCGTTCTAAATTATGTTCCTTCCACGTAATTATAAATTTTTGGCTTCGATTCAAAGCATCGCCGAGATTTAGAAATATCCCAGAAAAATCACAGAAATTAGCAAGAACGAGAGCTCCATATATCTTTTTTCCTTTTATAAATTTCACCAAATACCAATCCAACTCAAGCGTGGCGTAGTAATAATATTCCAGCTTGAAGCTCTCTTTCTTGTTTTTCTTCTTTTAGCTTCTTCTTCTTCTTCCTGAGATTACCTAGCTAGATGCTTCTGGTTTATGGGATTCTTGGGTTGTTTGGTTTCACAGAAAATAACAGCTTGTTGTCATCCACTTTATCAGATTATAGCAACAATAACGATAAGCCTTCTTGGCTATTGTTCATCACTTTCCTGGTGATTCTAGGCTTTGCGTTGTTGCTGCACTTGGCAGAAAATAGACAACCTAATGACAGTAATTCAAATTATGGAAATGAGGAGTATCAGAGCTTGATTTATGATCTCTTAGAGGAGCAGGAGGAGAAGGAGGAGCAACACAGTGCTCAAACAGGTCTCGTTTTTATTGCCGGAGATGATGAGCAACTGGATGGCGGCGACTCGACGGCTAACAATGGTGGTGGTGGTCGGAGCGATGGTGCTTGTTGTGCCTTCTGTGGAGATTTGAGCACAGCAAGGTGTTCGAGGTGCAAGACAGCAAGATATTGGCAAGTAGTCTCCTTAACTAGTATCAATGTACTGTGCTTAAATTATAGTTTAATTACTTATTTAAAATTGTGTCTAAAGAGTTTGAGACAATCTTTATTTAATATATATATATATATATATATATATGCTATCTATTTTTCATTATAAATGATAATTATTTGTCCTTGAGTGGGGGCAACTCTCATCTTCATTTTAACTATGAGCAAAAATCTTTTATTTTATATATAATTGAAAGTATCTTGTATATAAGTGAAAAGAGATTGTACTTAGTTTTTTAAACAAATTCCAGAAACTTTAGACAATAAATTTTGTAATAGAGATTTTTAAGCAATTTTGTCATTTAAAATCATAAATTTGTTTCGCCTACATCTGGATGATGATTTTGTGTGTTTTTAGAAACTCTCTAAATTTAGGTTTGGACAAAACTTAAATTTTAAGAAATTTTAAAACAAATAGTTATATTTATTCAAAAGGGCTTTTGGACCAAACCGTAGTTTAAAACTAAAATTTTAAATAAACTGGTTAGAGTAGCTTATGGAATAGTAAAAAAGTTTATGGATTGACCAATTTCTATATTACCCTTACATTTTCTTATCTTATAGACTAACCAATTACTATATTATCCATATTTTTTCTTACACAATCTCTCCTCTCTCTTCTACATCATCTCTCTTCTCTCCTTTCTTTTTTACACTCTTTCTCTTCTCTCATTTCTTTTCTACACTATCCCTCTTCTCTCATCTCTTTTACACCCCCTCTCTTCTCTCCTCTCTCATATCTCATATCTTATCTCTCATCTCTCATATATTTAATAATCATACTCTTTTTCGTAATTTACCAATAATAAAAATACTTATGAAAATAACTATCCAAATATTCATTTATTCAAAACAATTTTTTTTTCATAAACTCTTCTCCAGAATCCCTTTTCTAAAAGCTATCCAAAAACCCTTTTTTCCATAAACTCTTTTTCAAATTTTTATCCAAACGGCCCTTTATAGTGTTCATGCATTTTTGTGATTAATTAAGCATATTTTTTCAATTTTCAAATATTAGTCTCTAATTATTATAATATTAAAAAGAAAATAAAGCATTGAACTATAATTTTTAAATAGCATGGACATTACTATATGTCTGTGTGTATTTGGTTTCTCCCTAACCCTAGATTTTAAACTTAGGTTTAGACAAAATTTAAGTTTGGAAAAATTTTAAAATAAATAACTATATTTGTTTAAAATAGCTTTTGGACCAAACTATAGTTTAAAACTAAGGTTTTAGATAAACTAGTCAAAGTAACTTATAAAACAATAAAATAGCTTATGGAATAACTAATTACTATATTACCCTTATTTTTTCTTACATACTCTCTCTACTCTCTTATACTCTATCTCTCCTCTCTCATTTCTTTTCTATACCCTCTCTTATATCTCCTTTATTTTCTACACTATCTCTCCTCTCTCTTTTATACCCTTTCTCCTCTCTCCTATATTTAAAATCATACACTTTTTTGTAATTTACCAATAATAAAGTACTTCTGGAAATAACTATCTAAATATTCATTTATTCAAAACTATTTTTTTTCATAAACTCTTCTCCAAAAGCTATTTTCTAAAAGCTACCCAAAAGTCATTTTTTTATAAGCCATTTTCTAAACTTTTATCTAAATGGACTTATATACATGATGATTAAGTGATGGATAATGCAATGAACAATAACAACAGATGATTTGAGTGTCAACTTTAATTTGTGAAAATTATTTTGTGTTTAATCCTACTGATATATTCAGTTTAGTTAAGCCTTAAAAGTCTAAGTAAAACTTTTTTTCAATATTTTTTTCAATTTTAATTTATAAGATTCAAAACACAGTTTTGTTGAAAAAGATCAAATTCTTCCAATATAATTAGGTGAAAATTATTATGAGATTTTTAAAAAAATATATATAATAAATAACATGATTCTATTATCATTTTTTACACTAGACCTTAGCATTATATATTGTTTGTTTGTGAAAATTTTGTAAGAAGCTTAGTAGTTTTCTCAATATAGTTTGATGTTTGTTGAAATCATGAGTTACATGTAATTTCTTGGGGGGTTTATCAGCTCACAGAGATGCCAAATTCTGCACTGGAGATCAGTTCATAAGAATGAATGTAGAGAGACAAGAACTGTGGTCCAAGAAACACGTTCTCATTATTCTCATGATTCCTCAGTAATTGTCAGCAAGTCTAAAAAGGTAAGCTTCACTAATTATATATTAATTTGACACCCTAATCCCCAATTGACTCATTAGTTTACTTGCTTCATCAATCCAATCATTTACAAGTTGAAGTTGTATCGAACGTTGGATATCGGGAAAACTTTGGTTTCAAAAAACTTTTTAGCATAAATTTTAATTTAAAATTTTTTTAAAATAAATAGTCACATTTATTTAAAAAATTTTTTTAGACTAAACTATGATTTAAAACAAAAATTTTATATAAACTACTAAGAATAACTTCTTAAATAGTAAAATAACTTATACACTACCTAATTACTATTTTACCCATATTTTTTCTTACACTCTCTCATTTCTCCTATCTCCTATCTACTCTCCTCCCTCTTATTAACTATCTCTCCTCCCTCTTATTTCCTATTTTCTCTTTTCTCTCTCTTTTTCACCATCTCTCTTATTTTTAATAAAATTATACATTTTAGATAGATAATTTGCTAATAACAAAAACTCTTTCGATAATAACTATCTAAATACTCATTTATTTAGAATTATTTTTTCTAGAAGCTCTTATCTATAAATAATTTTCTAAAAAGTATTTCAATTTTTTTATGAGTCATCTTCCAAAAAATATATCCAAATGGGTCCATAATTAGCTTAATTATTAACTGCAATAATCCCACGTTGTGTTAAAAAAAAACGGAAGAAGAAACAACTAGAGATTAAAAAAATAATGAGTACGAAAGAAATAAAGCTAGCAAGTGGTTAGTTAATTAGTAATGTATTTGAATGTTTATTTATTTACCTTTTGTCTTTTGTGTTTGATAATAATCATTAAGCATTGCAAAATCACTATAACACTATGAGCACAATTGGATATGCCCTTCCTTATCTTTCATTAACTAGCGGCTAGCCGGGGAACTAGGAAAGAACAATAATATCGTTCAAAAGTAAATATTTTAAAAATTACCCAATCCCATATAAAAGTTAATATAATAAAAAATTAATTTATAATTTATAGAGTCGTGAATTTAAATTATATTATTAATATGAGGATGTTGTTAGTGAATGATTTATAAATATGTTTATCAACATTATTTAAATTTAAGATATACTATAATTCTAGTAAACTCTCTGAAGCACAATTTACCTGATTCTTTTTCTTACAAAATTAAATAAAAATGATCCAATCATATATAAAAAAAAGGGAAAATCATTATAAAGAATATAGTGTGTACTAATTAAAAAGTGGAATGATAGTATAGATCCATTGCTAATGTATTTTTAATAAAATTTATCATTACATTACATGCTATCCACTAAATTATATTTTTGTATTTTTGTATTGAGAACATGATTTTCCCTTGAAAAGATGAGGAGGGAAGAGAAAAATAAAAGAAGACCAGATAATTAAACTTGGCTTGTCTTCACTCTTCATACTTCACTCGCTACAGATAAAACCAGTCTCCCTGACCTTGAATAAGAAAGTTTTGTGCTTAATGCATGAGTCATCGTCATATATACATTGATCTAAACGAATTTGAGCTTTAATATCACAAGTTTATGTAAACTATACTGGCTAACTAATTTGAGTTAAACTGAATTGAATCTCTTTGGTATAATCCTTTGTCATCAAGAATTTGGAAGATTTTTGCCAATTGCCATCCTCCATAGAAGTACTACTGAGTAATATTATCACTGGCATGCATAGTTTCTGAATGTGTTACATTAGCGGGCAACTTGAAGGAGAACAAAAGGTCAAAATTTGGGAAGAAGTTAAAGCCATTTCTAATTGTGCAGCAAGGGAACGGGTGGAATTCGGAAGTGGGGAAGGCGGACAACACTCATAACTCAACATGGAAACCCACCGTAGCGTCCGGTGACGGTGACGCTCTTAGAAATTGCTTCAGTTGTGCCGTATGTGGCTTCGCAGCCACTACGAAATGCTCGCGATGTAAAGCCGTCGGATATTGGCAAGTCTTGAAATTTCTTCTTCATCTTCATCTTTCCCTTTTTTCTCTCTCTCGTTATTATCGCAATTTCATTTAGGTAGGTGGCATCTAATTCTTTTACTTGTTATGTTCTTTCTCAGCTCAGCGAATTGCTTAATTGAGCATTGGCGATGGCATAAAGTTGAATGCACTCCGAAAAATGTGGATTCCGCTCAAACAGAAAGACCTCCTCCGAGAAACGTAGGTTTTATTTCTTAAATGTTTGATCTAAATGGGATTTCCGGAAGCTCAGGACACTGATGTTTGAATTTTTGTTTTTCTTTTTGTTTTTTAACGAATTTTTCTTTCATAGGTTGGGCTGCTCAAGAGCTCTCATCAAGAGGAGAACCATGATCATTCACCCCATCCCCTTGCTTTGGAATTTCATTCAGGTGTCCACCAAATCATACTAAAATTTTGATTGGGAAATATTATTCAGCAAAAGCTTTTGATTAATAACCTATCAAAAGAATTTTGTTATCGCACAATATATCATATTAATGTGATCCATATAGCTGACTATATATAATATTATAAGGTTTCTTCTTGTTGTTCCTATAGTTGCATTGGATGGGCAATTTTAATTCTTCATTTACTTAGTATTCTACTTGTCCTTTTTTGTCTATTTTGCAGAAGGAACAACCAACATCAAGACTCTGATTAGAAGCTCTCAGGTATGCTGGATATAGTTGTGTATGGTGATTATAGGAAAGAATTAATTGCTACATAGACTTATGATTTAATGAAGGAACCTGCCAAGAGAGCACAGGATCATACTGCGGAAGTGGGGAGATATCATGAAGATAAAATAGCAAAGTTCAGGTGAAGTTTCCATTTGCTGTTCTTGATTTCTTGTTTGATTTGCTTGAATAATAAAAACTTCAGTTTAACATTCTCTTACTTGTTATGTTTGATCAGGAATGAGATTATAGTTCTTAAAGCAGAGGGAGACAAATGGGCAACACGAGCACATGTTGCTAAACAGACATATCAGAGCTTCAAGAAAGAAGCTGAACACCAGGTGATATGCCTCAAAATTTAGGAGTACCTGCATGTGAAGTTTAACCATTTTAGGACAAATACTTACTTTATTCTTTCGTTTTTTTACAGTTGCTTGTCTTAAGCAACGAAAAGAAACTGATATCAAATGCCGAGGAGCAAGCTCAAAGCGCGGTTTATCATTTATCAGAGAGGCTGCAAGACATGCAGGTTTTGAATGTGACTAATACTGTTACCTAATTCATATTCTTTACATATTCTTGTCTTGAACTGTTCAACTTAATTTAATTGAATTCCATGCAGATTGCAGTCCAAGCAAGCTTTGCAGAGAAAAAACAGCAAGAAGAATATATACACAAACTGGAGGTTTTATCTTAAGTGACTTATCAGCATTTTCCATTGACTAATACGAAGGAAAATCTTCGTATGCCTTTCTATTGTTTTTTTACTGCATTCCATTCATTAGAAATTGTTTTAATCAACAGCGTAAATGTGCTGAATTGAAGAGGGAATTGCAAAGGGAGTGGGAACATATCCAAGAGCTTACTGTAGAGCATGATGTGAAACATAAGACTGCTCAAATTGCCATGAGAGAAGTTGAAGAGAAAGAAAAAGAGCTCCAATTAGAACGGGAACGTGTTCAACTGCTGAAGGAGGATTTCCGTCGAGATGTTGCAGCTGCTGAATCTAGAGCAATGATAGCTGAGGTATTTGTTGGTGCCTCTTTCAAAATATGCCTTATTCCAGTTGAACTTTCCTAATGACTCACAGTTCTTTATCTTGGTTTCCCCTCAGGCAAAGCTCCTTGATCTTGATAGGACAATTAGATCGAGAAATGATAAGGTTCATCTCCTTTCTTCTTGGTGGAAATTTTAAATCTACCATAATTAAATCGCTGCTTTATTAGTATGCTCGATTTCTGAATTCGAGAACTTCACGTTCCTGACTTCTTCCTTCATTCAGGTTGCTGTCCGGACAGACAGTTTGGGCCGACCTGCCATGGTAAGTTTCCTTTTTCTTGTTTTTTGTTGAAATCTGGAAAATCACAATCTTTTGGTAGGGATGAAGAAATTCTTGTGATTGAAGAAAAAACATATAACCACTATACTAGGAAAGAAAACCTTCCAGTTCTATGTCCACCTAAGAAATTGGTCTAGGAGTTTTGAAGGAGCCGGTTCTTCTACATTTCTTCTACATAAATTCTGGTCTTGTTAAGTGTTGGCCTTGACTTACTTGAACTCTTTGTTAAACCTGAAACCATTTCCTATTGAATGTAGGCATGCGCCATCTGCCTCACCAATGAAAAAGATTTGGCCTTTGGCTGTGGGCACATGGTCAGCTTTTCCAAACAGATCAACGAATTCTCTCTTTCTCTCTGCTTCATATTTTCCTTTACATGTCGTGATAATTCTCGAGCGATTCTGTTGCAGACTTGCAGAGATTGTGGATCAAAATTATCAAAGTGTCCCATATGCAGAGAACATATCACAAACTTTGTCAGGCTGTATCCTGGGTGATCATACTTGTATCTATGTTGATGTTAGATAACAAAGCTCCTTGCTGCTGCTACATGTACATTCCTTTCAACCTTCCTCCATTGTTTCTCTGTAAATATCTTCTTCGCAATAGTATGCTGATTAGAACAACAAAGCAGCAGAAGAGAATGAAACTATGTGGTACACTTGTAGGGATGTGAGCATATCAAACCCACTTTTCAATAAAACCTATATGAAACCTTCATCTTCACTTGTATATTTATCCCTGAGGGTTGCCCAGTGTACGGGGCTCGCACCAGAGGGGTTTGGGAGAGACAGATGCATATATGTAGCCGGTAAGTGGAGAGATTGTTTCGGTGATTTGAATTTATAACTTTCAGGTGACATAGTAGCTGAGACTCACTTTCACTTGAATATTTATCCCTAATTTGGTATATTTATTTTTTGTATGCCAAGTCTACATAATAATCTCTAGTACATAATTCAGTTGGCAAGGGTTTGTTGTGTAGGTGTCTTGGTTGTTTGGAAGAGCTTTCCATTTTTTTTTCTTTGACCATAGGAACAGTTATGTACTTATGTATGAAAACTACAATAATGAATCCAAGAGAGCCTATTTACATATTTTTTTCCTCGGCTAAATGACTAGAACATTATCTTATCTCCATTGTGTACGCCTTGTAAACTATCCAATTATGAACAAACATGTAACATGCTAGACATCTTGTTAATATCTTATTTTATATGTTTATTTATATCTGACCTTGTTATATACTCAACAGAAGATCATCACCTGTGATGGGATTTTATCCAGCTGAGTTTGATTTGATCCATGCTTTCTGATAGTTTCAAAAGATGACACAGGATCATCAGTTATGTTATTTGAGTTGCCTGATGAAGTATTTGATTTACTGATATTGGCGAAAATGACTATAGCAGTTAACGTTTGTGAATTATCATGAGAAAGTAAAAAACATGCTATACAAAATTACCCTTATGCTAACTAAGGCGGTATCAAAATCCATGTGTTATGAAAAAAACTGTTTTTTATTTGTACCCTCTGTTTAATGTCATAATATTTATATAAGATTTTATAATAATTTTCTTTAAATAATATGGCTTTCCTTATACTTTGTACCACATTAAGGGAGCCAAGTCTACATCATTGTATACAACAAATCATGTGTCACATGATTTATCATTTTAGTTATCTCGCTTCATTTGGATAGACTTTTAAAAAATAATTTATAAAAAAATTTAAATAGCTTTTAAAAAATAGCTATAAGTGTTTAGATAATTATTACTAAAAAAACTTTTATTGTTAGTAAATTACTAGAAAATATATGAGATGAAAAAAATTAATTTTTTATGCTACTGTTCATTTTCTCTCACTCATCATCCCTCCTCCGTCTCCCTCCTTTTTCATCGTCCCTTTGGCACCTTCTCCCTCCTCTATTGTCTCCCACTGTCAGTCTCTTCTCCATTGTCTCCTTTCTCCGCGCATTCCACAACCATCGCCCAGAGACGATCAATAATGGTAGAGGCAAATATGGAGGCGACACCGATGATGTCATGATGACAAGGAGGTAGAGAAAAATAGAAGAGAAATGAGAGAGAGGGTGTCAGGAAAAATAGAAATAAAATATTAATTTAGTAGTTTATAAGTTCTTTTATTATTTTATAAGTTATTCCTAATAGCTTACCTAAAATTATAATTTTAAACTATAATTTAGTCCAAAAGCTCTTTTAGACAAATATAACTGTTTGTTTTAAAATTTCATCACACCAAAATTTATGCCATAAGCCATTTTAAAACTGTGATTTAAGAGTTACTCAAGCACACATTATGTGATTTCTATCTCTTAGCAAACATAAGTTAGGAATGAACCTATGTAAATCTTAAACTATTTACTGATTTATGTAAATTTTCTGCCACACAGGATATTTTTTTGTTTGAGAGAAATATATAAATATATATATTTATAAAGTATCTCTCATTTAATTTTGAATATATCTCTTTGATTCTCATGACTTTCTTCACTTTTTCTTTATATTATTGGAGGCGACTAATACTAAATTTCTTTCACTTATTTATTTTTCTTCCTATTAGCTAACTAATTAATTGACTATTTCTTTTTGGTACAAAATTTTTTAGAAAGTGTTAGGTTCACTCACAATCTAATAGTAGACATTCCTCCTAGTTGATACTAATATTAGGCAGAGCAAACTGTCAATTATCCTCAGACATAAATCTAAACATTTAAGAGTTAGGATGCTTCCCCAAATACCACGCCTAGAATCATAATAAAATAGTACTCTTTAAGAATCGAACACCATCTAAATAGTCATATATCTCACCCCTTCGCTAGTTGAACCTATAAATGATGGATAATTAATTGACTATATTTTTTTTGTACAAAAATTTTTTAAAAAAAGAGTTAAGCTTACTCACGATTTAAGAACAAAGTAAAATATTTTTTCCTCTTAAACAATACTAATATCGGGCAGGGCGAGACATCAATTTTTCTCAGGTATAAATCTAAACACCTGGGAGTTAGGATGCTTCTCCAAATATTGCGTTTAGAATTACAATAAAATAGCACTCTCTAAAAATAAAATATATTTTAAATAATTATATATCTTATTTTTTATCAGCTAAACCTAAGAATTACGGGTAATTAATTCACTATATTGATTCTGGTAATATGATGCCCACACCCCCTCTAGTCTCGCCCTTTTTCGAACTGCCATGCACTCTCGGGCTTTCGGCCAGTATGACAGTGGGCCTGAATTTGATGGGCCTATTGGGCCAATAGTAGATCAATTTTTCCCATAATATAATATTATATATATAATATAAAAAATTAATATTTAAATTTTTGTTAGAAATAGTACACATATTTAAACTTTACAAATTATACTTTTGTCGCTGGATTTAATGCTCCACTGAAAATCATAATTATTCATTCCACTTCAAACCTAAACCTTCGTCATGATTTGCTGGCATATCACTAGATCAATCAATTACTATTAAATTAAAAATTATGTTATCACACCCCTGTACACATATATGTCAAACAATATATATATGGTGTTATATGCAGCTCATTTTAATTTAAAAATTTGAATCAAACTGCCTATTTTCATACGCTCATATATTTTTATAATCATAATATCATCATTCATAAAAACTTGTAAAAAAATTATATATTCAAAATTCCAGTGTCAATAATTCCTTTCTCTCTCTTTTTAATCACTCTAGATAGCTAAATGATACTTTTGATGATTATATAATACAAGAGGGTACAACACAAATGGACCACATGTATTTTATTATTATTATTATTGCCAATTTAGGAAAACACTTTAAGTGGTTCCATGTATAGGATTCCATGTTCAAAGCCCTTCCTTCTCTATCACTTTTTCTGAGTCTAAAGAAAAGAATCATCGCCCACTAAACTAAACCTCACAAAAATGGTCCAAGTTACCGGCGTGACAATGATATAAATGGAGTACACTCATAGTAATAATAATAATAATTAATGAATTAAAATTAAAAAAGAAGAAAAAGAAAAGCTTGGGAAACACAGGCAACAGTAGTTATCAGTAACATATAGGGCAGAAGCAACCCACATGATGAAAGCTACAGTTCATTTCTGCAATTTGCTCAAACAAGCAGAATAATAATTTTGTCTTTTGTGCACAAACTAATATGCCAACAACAGTACTTATCCATATGTATTGCCAACTTTTCCGAATCTGATACTCTTTCTTCATATATACCTTCTCTCCTGCATTCATTCTGCTAGCTGCACAAAAACACTTATTTTCTTATATGTTTTTTACTCTCTCTCTCTCTCTGCGCTTTCATATTATCCATACATATTAATTTGCGAACGCTTTATTAATCATTCCAACAACTAAGATCGTGTGAAAGGTTGCATGGCTTTAGAAACCATTCATCATCATCTAGTTAACACCTTCACAACATGACTCTCTCTCCCTCTCTCTCTCTATCTGGGTTTAAAAAATGAAAAGAATAAGAGCCATGTGAATGACAAAATATCTTAAGAAATGCATATAAAGTGGACCTGCAGAATCACATATACATGATAATACCTATAAGTGTTGCCAAGAAGCGATCGATCCCTTTTTTCTATTCAATAATTGAAGTTTGATTCTTTTAGCAAGCATAAATAATTCAATATAAAGAAGTGTATATTGAGTGCATCATATGATGACATAAATTTGGTTGATATACTCATTCTGTTGTTTAATATAATTTCTAATTAACTAATTTAAAATATTAAATAAACTAAATCAATAATTTGATTATAACATATGTTAAGTATTATTAGATTATCAGTTTAAATTTAAAGAAAAGAGTATCATTAAATTATATATCAATTTATAAGTAAGATAAATTAATTTTAAAAAAATAATAAATATTATTTAGTTTCATTAATCTCCTTAAATTAGTCAATTATATCTTATATTAATAAATATAAATAATATTTATATTTATCAACTGATAATTAACTTGTTGGATAAGAAAATTTCTAATGAACGTTAACACATTAGAAAAGAAAACCTAGCTATAATAACAGTTCTTATATCACTATGAAACCGGAAATGGAAAAGAAGCAGACATAGCCGTAAGGATTAATGAGGCTATTTAGCTAAAACTAGAATAGCAATGTTGCTTTTTTGTAGTAGCGTTTGTTGTTTATAGTGTTTAATCATCGAAGATAACTAATTATGGACGAGTTTGGAATCTCGTTATGCAAAATCACAAGCTGTTCCTCCAAATTCATTCACACATAAGGTTAAGGAAATAGTTCTAAGAGACTAAGGGGAATGGAGCATTGTAAAAGACGGCTTGTTAAAGTATATTATATTATATTATATTATATTATATTATATTATATACACACAAACATATATATATATATATATATATATATAAAGTCTTTCGGCAAAAGACCTATGCTCCTTTCTCTCAATCATCTCTAATGTGTCAGTATAATTGATTTTAAACAACTCAATCCACGTCACATTTGAGGTGTAAAAACCAAAAGCTACCTAAGCAACACATAAAGGAAAGTAACTTGATTTAGAATGTGGAATATAATCGTCGCCGTTTTACTTCAAAGTTAATGCATTCATATATATATATATATATATATATATATATATATGCTTCAAAAGTATTTTTGACCTCCAACTCTTTTGCTGCCGCCACCATAAACCCTAATTAAAGCTCTACTTTTACTATGTAGATATTTTTAATATAAAAATTAACACTAGTAATTACATATACAATATTATCAGTCAGTCCCTCAATCATATTACAATATAAATTTATAGAAAATTAAGCTAATAAACGGTCCATATAGTTTAGTTATATTAGGATATGACATGTAAGGGATTGATAATTAAAACATTTTCCATTGTATTGAAAGACTCAGATACTTAAGTAAAATTGATGGTTCTAATAATGAAAATGAAAAAAAAATACATTAAGACACAATTACTCTATAATACTCAAATAAAAGCTATAACATCATATATGAGATTGTAATGTTATGCAAAAAATTAAAAGACTAAATAATTTTTCTTATCTACTAGTATTAGATATTAGATCGTTTACTAATTCTTTTAAATTAAAAGATTGAGAATTTTCTCCTCACCGATCACCGATGATTGCTAGTGTGAGCTTGCTGTTTTTGAGTGAGAGAAAGTGAGAGAGAGGGGGGAGAGAAGAATGGGGCAGTCAAAGATTTTGGGGTGTAATGATTAAAGAGGAGAGTATGTCTTTACTGAAATGAAAATGATATTTTAAGGAAAGGGCAGTGAAGAGGAACAAAGGAAACAGTAAAGAAAAAGTGTGCTTGGATGGCAGAAGAAAAAGAATATTAAAGGGCCAAGAAAATATTAAAGTAAAAGAAGACAGTGACAGTTTGACAGGTAGATTTGTTCAGATGCTGTTGGGCCCCTCCCTCCTCTACTCAACCCCCTTATCTTCTCTCATAAAGGACTCTTTCCCCCTTCTTCCCCTCAAAATTATACACCAAATTACAATTATATGATCTCTCTCACGCAGGGACCCCAGCCAACTCATCTCCAATATCTATATGATTTTTAGGAAACCATGTATAGTTTGTTTACATAACATTTAGTAGTTATATAGATGTGAGAAAATTATTCATAAATACCTGCTTAAAAATTTTATAGCTTATAAGTACCTGAAATCTAATTTATGTGTATTTTTGTATATTTTTTTAGAGTTTCAGTTCTTTCTATATATAAAAATATATTAGATATTCATAAAAAATAAAATATTCAAACATATATTTATAGACAATTTTTTTTTATAGTAGTTAAGTTTTAACATAATGCTGAAGTTGTTATCATATGACTTTTGGAGGTCACATGTTTAAATTTAGCTATAAAAGAATCTCTGCTTGTCAAAGTAGGATTACATATATTTATCCCTCCCTCCTCAATCTCTACTTGGTGAGAGCATTGGGCATTGGTAGATTTCTCTCTTAATATCATGAGAGCAACTTATGAATATTCATACCATGTATCTTGAGGAAAAGAGCGAGAGGTCTCCTTGATTACTGAAAATTATCATAAAATTGTATGAATTTTCATTTTATAATTTAATCATTTGTGTCCATAGCATTCTCGCCAAAGAAAAAGTTCACACAGCATAAAACAGTTGCAATCCTGGTAATTCACTTTAAGATAGAAGTAGAGATGCAATATTTCTAATTATATATATACGTAGCTAGAATATTCAATGGCATTGAACAAAGTTTGTTTTATTGCTTTTTATTAAAATATATAAGACTTAGCTGGATATTTATAAATATTTCAATTATTCAAACCCTGTACAATTTGGTAATCAAGAATTTCTTGATGTTAGAGATTAGACATTGTTTAAATTTAACAAGTTAATGCTGTCGTACTTTTTCTCGTCTATGTTTCTAAAGGGTCTTGATCAAAATTTGAATACTCTTACTTTAATTAGACATGATGACGATGATGATGGCTTCTATCTCTGCTAATCCAAGTGCATATATATCTGATTAATTATAATACACCACAGCGTATGCCAACTCATAAATAATAGAAAAAAGCAAAGCCATAGCAGATTCAATATCACTCTACAATATTTTAATCGTATGGTGTTATACTTAAAGCATGAAGCTATTTATGCGTTAATAATTGTTAAATAAGTGTATGTTCAGGAAAGAATAGTAATATTGCGATTAATTATATATCCATCAGCATAGTTAATTAATCAGCAAATCCTGCAACATGTCACGCTCCTTGTAACATGCTTCTACACTTTACTCTGTCACTTTCTTTTTTTACCTGTACAGTATTATTATCTTAGCTTATAATACTGGATCTGCTTCATTACTACTCACATGATTAAGTTCGGAGACAGTTAATCTTGGATTAAAGTCCATGCATATGCATGCAACATGATTAATTTAATTAATCGGGATGATCAATTCCCATGGTTTCATGAGCTTGCAAATGTTTCTTTGAACATGCAAAAAGGTCGAGATTAATTGGCTGGTGTCTTGAGTCCCGGGATAGTGACCTTGATAGAGGGCTTTATACGGCCTTAGATTCCCCAACACCAACATCTAAATTTTAGGGTATGGTTCTCCCAAAGAGTCATACTCATCAATGATGCTTTTATTGAGAGTCGGCCAATTAGAGATGACTAGCTTTTACATATGAGCATGGGTTCAAATCCCTTTTAAATATCCATTCAAAGTCTTGTTTAGATGGGCATTCATTTCTGAAGGAGATAATCATGAAACACCTAAAGACTATATAGCTAAGTATATATATGTGAATGGAAAACATTGCTTTCCACTTAAGCCTGCACGGGCAACTATCCTTTGGCCATAGTGCAGCAATAAGATTGTTGTCATCATGTGAGCTTCTTTGCTTACAAAGGTAAGACTGCATATATATCCCTCTCCAGACCTCATCTGGTAGAAATTTTATGTATTGGGCCACCCTTTTCATACAGGGAATTGTTCATGGGAAAACTCTTTTAAAAAATCTTATGCCTATCTAGGCTAATATATATATAATCCAAAGCAAATTTTACAAACACTACAGCATAGAGCACTTCAGATTAACTAATGCTAGCTAGATCTCATTGATCCTAGGTAATTAACCTCAAAAAGGGGGGGGGGGACTGTGCATGCTGATATTACCGAAGACGCAAGAGATTCTGTTTCTTCTGCAACTTTTGCATATGAAATGCAAAGAATATAATGATAATATTCTAAAACACCAGATACTTGTAGACATGTCCATATATCAAATAGTTCATGTACATCACAAATAATATTATATTTTACGTCCAAGATACATATATATATAATACAATAGTAATGATTAAATAATAATGCATTATATTATACAGCCATGATTATTTAAATACAGAGATATAATTAAGCATAGTATTGCGTGCGGAAGAGTATGGACGGTCTGCGAAGGCCCACACAGCCTTTTAAGAATGCCTTTGATTTTTGTTAGTTTGTGAGCAGAAAAAAGCAGATAGAAGCTTCTTATCCTCTCTCTAGGTTTTCACACATGCAAGTGACCGCTTCACTTGCTCTTAGATTCTCTCCCACACGCCCTACGATTTTACACTTTTGCCCCTCATTTCCCAGCTTAATCGCTTTATCTTCCATATAATTTTAGTAATATGCTTTGCTTTCAAGGGTATTTTCATAAGACTCCTGTCTCAATAGTGGCCTATTTAGTTCTGTGTCGTACATTCTAGTTTACCTCACATCGATCTTCCGCCCCTCATTTCCCAAATTCCCTACTTTCTCTCTCACTAGAATTAATGGCACCGATGAGTCTTCCACCTGGTTTTCGGTTCCATCCAACAGATGAAGAACTCGTTGCTTATTACTTGGAAAGAAAAATCACAGGCCGTTCTATAGAGCTTGAAATCATCCCTGAAGTTGATCTTTACAAATGCGAACCATGGGATTTGCCAGGTACATCATCTAACTTCTATCTTTCATACTTATTCTTTGAAGGTATTTCGATAGTTGGCTCGATTATTAACTAACTTTTGAAAAATAAAACAGATAAGTCGTTCTTGCCAAGTAAGGATATGGAGTGGTACTTTTACAGTCCAAGAGATAGAAAGTATCCAAATGGGTCAAGAACAAACAGAGCAACAAGAGCTGGATACTGGAAAGCCACAGGCAAAGATAGAGCAGTTCACTCTCAGAAACGCCAAGTTGGGATGAAGAAGACGTTGGTTTATTACAGAGGAAGGGCCCCACATGGCATTAGAACCAACTGGGTCATGCATGAGTATCGTCTCACTGATTCACTCCCTCCTCCTCCTTCTTCCTCCTTCTCCTTGAAGGTATTAAAAACTAGGGTTTTTGATATATTTGGTTGTTCTGCATCTAGGAGTATACAGCGAGCTAGGAATTGAATTCATGTTTTCCTGTGCAAGTCTAGAGAATAATAATGATGATGAATCAAATATGATAGAAGAAACACTAAAAAGCCACAAAAGTTAATCACGATCTAAAGACCGCACAAGACAAGATCCCGAAGTTCGGTGGTTGCTTTAGTCTTTGTTAAGTTGGTCTTTAGCTCACAGAAGATTTTAAGGGCACTTTAAGATATTGATCTCTCTCTCTGTGATCCCTCACCTGAATATATATATGTATCAATCAAAGTTTTGAATCTTGATCTACAAGGATGCACATGCCACTACTGATATTCTTACATTGATCTTTTTCTTTATGATTTGCAAACTTTATTTTTCTTTTTCTCTCTACAAAGAATATATATATATATATAAGTTATGATCAAACATGATGGTGAAGAGTGTTCTTATACTGTTGCATCCCTTTTCTTTTGATGATTTTCCTGTTCTCTCTTCTTGCGTTTTTTATTATACTCTTTTCTTGGATTCATATCACGTTCATGAACAAAAACATTATCAAAAGTTTACGCTATAGAGAGATACGGTTTTTACCTAAAGCTTAAATATGGCTGATTAAAGGCCAAACAATGGTTTTACTCAAACAAAAAGCTTATTTACTAAGATCTCTAACAAATCATAGTATATGTTCATCACAGGATTCTTATTCATTGTGTCGTGTTTTCAAGAAGTCGATCCAAATCCCAAAACCAAAAGAAGATCAGGAGGAAGAAGAAACAGAAATTACTGCTCGTAAGAATAAGGGATCAAAATCTGACATGAGGGTTGCATCTGAAGAACAAGGATTAAGAGAGGATTCAAGCGGCTTCGAGGTTTCTTTAGAAAAGGAAATTGTAGATGAGAAAACTATCGTCAATACTAATAGTAATAATAATCATGATGGTGCTGACAATTCTCATAGTAAATTTCCAGCTGTTGATAATGCTGCTTCATCTTCGGATCTCACTCAAGGGACCCCCACTACTGATAATGATTTTCAAGCTCAAATTGCTTCCGATGAAGCAAATAGTGCTGCTAATCCTTATTCCCTTGGAATTGACTATTCATCAAATCTATTTCAGGTATCACTTTACGATTTAAATTTCACTTTAATTAATATATGTTCACATACATGTTTAGTGTTTTGACGATCTTGTTATCATGGTCGCTATATATCTAGAGGTAGCATGGTTTCATATATGTTGGGAACAAAACAGCACGCTGGGCCATATATAGCAAGATTATCATATGATGAATTCTTAATTAAGTATATTATTAGAAATTACAATAATTAATATATATACACACATACACACAAGGGAAATCCATCTAAGCGTGTCTCATTATTCATTCTATTTCTCTTAATTATTGGATATCTTATAATACGGTGAGCAGTCCATCTTTTAAGTAAATTATATTAATTATAAATTAGCATATAAAATTATGTAAATAAATTATAGTTGTCTTCAATGAATAATTTTTTTAGACTGAATTTATTTAAGATTAATTTCGTGTGATGTACTTACAGTATATTTCACTTTTTCTTTTTCTCCTCTCTCGCCCATTTATGCCCATGATGATTGCCCTCTTTACCTATCCTACATTTCCAACTATGTTTTTGCTTTACATTGCTGCTTTGTTAGTTTGAAACGTCTCTTTCACCCCCTCAATTAAATTAATGTGTAAAACTAAAACTTCCATATCTTTAGCCCAAACAAAAATTTACAATAGATTGATTTATTATTTATATATATAGTGGCCCACTTGACATGTCTTTGAGCTCTCTTTTGATCTTAAAGTAACAAAAGTTGCGAGTATGATGAAGTTCCTATCTTTTAGTAAAGCTTCCTTCTCAAAAATTCACTCAGGCTGTGATATAAACTCCAATTTCATTGGCTCTCTCCCTTCTTCACCATCTCCCATAACTTCTTTTATTTTTGACTGACTCAAAATTATAGGGGTTTTTCAAAGTGAAGACATCTTTTTCCTCTCCCCCAATTATTTGACCTCTCATGATCATCATTCAAGTTGATGATACGTTTATTTCTAAAACTAAAGCGTTTCATTGGATTTCAAACTTATCAGACTCATATCATCTTTATCTTTAGTAATGATCACATTCTTTATATCAGTGTCTGCTAGCTAGGTCTTTTGCCTATTTTAGCAAAAGCTATTCATTTTACTATCAACAATTCTTCTCTTAAATTATGTGTTTGCTAGCTTTACACAATGTTAGAAATTCTTTATCAGCTACTTTTATTTTATTTATTTTTAACATAGAATAGCACTATCTATGCATTTGATTGGGGACTTCGATTTCCTCAATTTCACCCTCTTTTTAGTCTTAAGTACAAACACCTTTTGCACCCCACTTAACCTAAATCTAAGTGGTTCTTTAGTTCAAATTATTGACCATGCATTATCCTTTCACTGAAATCATTCTCTAGGTTATAGTTCTGCCTTCTCTTCTTTGTACCCCAAGGCTAAAGATAATAATACAAGTATGCACAGTTTTCACCAATTAAGAGTTTAAATCTGAGTAGAAATAATCAGTTTTTGTAGTCATCATGATTGATTTTTTATATGGACTGAGTCAAATTCGTGCATTGTCGAACCCAACTGGTACTTAATGGTTGTGATTTTTCATGTTGTTAATTACAGGAAATAGAGCTACAAATGTATGCTGGCATGCACTATCAACTTCCATATCCGCCATTCGAGCTTGAAGATTTCCCTCAAACAAGTTTTGTGGAGACGAAGCCATTAATGAAGGCAGCAGATCAGCAAATGATGATGATGAATGAATGCAACATGGGGTATGATCACAACAAATACAAGAGCTGTACAACAATGAGTGGGACTCTAGAAGAGATCATCTCCTTGTGTTCGTCGTCTCATCATCAAGACAATAATAACTCTTTGCCTCTCTCTATGCTAGATTGATATATAATATTATTACGTACTACTAACCCTATAATATTATATATACTCAAAAGTACAGCACCAACAAAATGTCATTTTTACGCAGAAGGAATACTACTTGTGTTGCCTCAAATCACAACACAAAGTGATCCTTGGTTTGTTAGTTTTTCTCAAATCCAAGAAGGGGGCCATATATATATTTATAATATGTACTAAATAGGAGTATGTTGAGTCAAGGGGGCTCGCATACATATGTTTTTTCTTCACTTTATATATTTCTTTCTTTTTCTGTTTTAGTTTTTTTTGTTCTCTCTCTCTTGGGAGGTGGGGTTTTTGATATTTCTATTTATTTTTTTTGTTATGTTCTCCCTATAGCCTTACATAATGTTACTACTGTAGCTGATATTCCTCCAGATCTGGTTCTTTGAATGAAAATGGATTAGAAAAGTTTATGGTTCTATGTAATATGTTTTATTCTCCTTTAAAGTAGTGTTTCTGATCCTTTATTTATAAGGTCAAAATATATTTTTGCCTTTGAGACATTTTTTTTTTGTGATCGAACAGCATTGGTATTTCAAAATTGAATATTAGAACAATGTCTTCGTTTAAGAGTCAAAATCATAGCAATACTAATTAGGTTTGGACTAATAACAGACGATACATTGACTGTTAACTCAGAAAAAAAAAGACTAATAATCTATATCTAGTGTTATTAATCCATTATCTATGATCTATTAGGTGTAAACAAAAGTTATTCAGGCTTAAGAAACAGTTTAGGGATAAAAATATCAATTAATCCATAATCTATATCTATATTACCCACTACTATGAAAATTATAAGAAATTAACGTGGCTTAGTCTCTGTATAAAACATGGATTCAAATATCTATATTCTCCGTACTGAGAATAAGCCATTGCGTTTGGCTTCAGTGTTTTCTTCGCGGAAGAACTGCGCGCGGTTCGATTCTTCATCCCGGCCATTAGGGCTATCCACAAAGCCCATAGCTCAGTATATCTATTTAAGCTTATAATAAAAATATCTTGTCCAGCCTAATAAATATAGGGTAGGGTTAGATATTGGGATATAAAATATAGCCCATGTATTTTTTGGGCTAGGCATCGGGTATGGAGGATGCCATGCTCTGCCCATGAGCATCCATTCTTTTATTTTTTTTATTTTTTTCTCTATCTTGGAAGGGAGAATATGATAACTACTGGTGACTAAAATGTCATTTTAAAAATATGAGTAGTTAAATAGGTAAGTTATATATTTTAATATTTATAATTATACTAATTTTTTCTTTTTTTTAACTTTATTAATTATCATATGATTACATTATAAATTATAATTATTTATTTTATTTTTTAGATATTTTATCTTTGTTAATATCGGGGAGATTAATGCAAAGTTACAATTATAAACTATTTAGACTTCAACGCTTATTTTTTATATACAATGGATCTTAAGATTTTAATTATTATCTTCGTTGGCTTATTCTTAATGAATTACTGATATTATTTAATTCTTAAAGACACATGAATATGATATTATTTTAAAATTTTATAATTATAGATTTTTTTTTACAACACGAGCATGGCATCATGATTTGGGCATGCCCAACTTAAAATTGTTAGGACTTTTACCGGGTAGGGTCAGACATCAGATTGTAAAATATAGTCCATACTTTTTTGGGTAGGGTATCAGGTAGGGGGCTGCCCTACCTAATTCTACCCATGCACACCTCTACCCGCCGTTAACGAATCTCCAAAAAATACCAAAACGCGACGTTTGCATGGCTGAAAATTTTCTCAATGTAGACGAGAGATATTGGCCGTCCGATTAACGAATATCCAGCCGTCTATTGCTCATGAACGATTCATGAAAAGCCCGACTTTTGACCGCCCAGGGGGTAATGGACAGACAAGGTTGGGCCTAGTTCATCTTTAGTGGGCCCAAGATTTTATCTACAAGAATTTTACACAATCTTGGGCTTGAGTCATATCATATTTTGATACATCCATGTTCATTAACTAACAAGGGTTGAATCACCAATAGGGTTAGTCAACTCAATATCGCTTAAATGAGGTCTCGAGTTTGAGGTTTGTCATATGTAAAAAATTTCTGTTAGGAAATTCACCCACCATAGTCAGGTGTATGACACGAGTTGAATTCGGATATAATCGGGATAAAGTTCCAATGAATCGAGTGGGCAACAAAAAAAAGAGTTGAATCTTTGTACCAAAAAATAAAAACAGTAGTTGAATCTAGTAGAAGGGGTTAGTTCCCTACAACATGATAAACTAAAATTTGAATCCCACTATAAGAGCTGTTCATATTTAGTACCCCAACAATATTTTGAATATAATTGTTTTCAATAAAAGTATATATATGCTTGACAAGAAAAATGAATAAAAATACATGCATAATTTATTTTAGTATGAGATGACCTACAAATGGATTGAAAAGTCAAGGGGGAATAACTTCTGAGCAGATTTATTTTTTTTACCCAAATTGATAATTTAAGATTTTAATATATTTCCATCAATGTCTATTATAAAAATTTTAATAGATTCATTTTTGAAACTCCGTGTAGTACCAAAAACTCATACACAAAAAATGATATAGTCAAGAGTCAATACTCAAGACTACTTAAATTTTTATGATAATATCATTGTTGAATTCATAAAGCTAATAATCCATTTAATTTTGTCCTTTTTATAGAGTCTTTCTTTAACTATCTTTATTTAAATATATTTCAAAAACTTTTTGATTTAACTATCTTTAGTTAAACTTAGTTTCCAGGTAGTTTTACAAGAATGTATTATCGTACGTACTTTAAAACAAAGACACGGGGTTGGACAAGAATATATGTGGTCTAAAAGCAAGCACTGTTATCTACCAACTCCAAACCAAATGTCCCACAATTCATGGCATGCACCTTTCATTTCCCTTTCTTGCAAGCAATTTTTCTTATTGGCATTAAAATTATTAGTCTCTTACGTACGTACATTAATATATATATATATATATGTATGTATATGTATATGTGTATATATATATCCAACCAACCCAATCAATTTTCTATATGTTCCTGACCGTTTCTTTAACAATGCCCCATATACCAAGTTATGCATGTATTTCAAGCCCTTTAAATTGGAAGGTTCTCACACACAAAAAATACATAATGTCGTAATTAACTGAAGAATTAATATTTTTTCTGAAGTATTTTGTATATACCTGTTATTTGATACAAAGAGATATTTCTCACAAGTTGATGAAGATAAGAGAAATTTAATTACAAAGAAATATAAACGAAACGAAATGGTGCATGCTGATCTAAAAGTTCCATGCAAAGTCATCATCCATGGAAGAGAGAACGTCGTAAGACATATATTCAGAGTTAAGTACACCTTCCAGCAACCCAAAATCAAAGTTATTGTTATCACTTGACGCCTCCAAACAATTAATATTATTGTCAGTAGTACACCTCTTGTCCTTGTCTTGTTCTAATGACCGTGCTTCAGTAATTTGTCCTTCCTCCATTAATGTCGTCTGAGCTGATCTTAAGATCTGATCAGTTGCTGGAATATGATCATCCCGAGAAACCAACACTGATGATGATGATCTGTTGTCAATATTATCAGACAACCCGACAAGTGAAGATAAGCAATCATTATTGTTCTTGGGAGCAGGAATATTATTAATAATGGATGGTTCAAAGGGCAAATTAGGAGGTTCATGGACATTATTATTATTATTATTATTATTGTTAATACTACTGTTAGAGACATTATGATTAGTAGGTTGGTGGTATTCGATGGAGAAGACGGGTACGGAGGTACAAGGCTGAAGAATATTCGTATTATGATGATGATGAGGTTCATGGACGAGTCTGAAAGTGGATTCAGATTTGGAAGAAACAGAAGAAAGAGAAAGAGATGGACGTCCATGAGAAGAGAGAAGATTGTGAGTGTGAGGGTCGAAGCCCTGGGATATGAATTTCTTCTTAATGCACGAGTTCCAGAAATTCTTCACCTCGTTGTCTGTTCTTCCCGGTAGATGCTTCGCTATCTGAGCCCATCTACAACCACACCAATAAAAAAATCCTTAATTCACATGAATGTGTGTGTTTATGTGCAACATCTTTTGTTTTTGTGTGTGTGTGTGTGTGTGTGGTTTCTTATTTTTTCCCTGGCGGAATTTTCCTGTTGTATTCTAGAATGCAATACAGTATAATATTTTTTAATTCAGATTAAGGAAAGTCAAACATAGCATGAGAGGACAAAACAAGTGAGTAATGAAGTTTTTGTAGTAATGCACTCTCCTTTCATATTATTCCTCAATTTCAAAATACATCATGAGATATATGAAATATCTAATCTAATACTCCTTTTGATCTCAAAGACTTAACTGAGACATTTATTTTAATTCTAAATATAATATCTTAAATTTCATTTATTTTCTATATTTATTTTTTCTCAAAAACTCACCATATTGATTGAAATGAGGGGTATGCTAGGAAAACTATCACACTTTTTTTTTTTTTTATGAATGACTAGTTTAATTTTTTTTTAAAATTTGTATAGACCAGTTAACTCGGACAATGTAATCCACCAAAATTTAAGTATAGTTTGGATACATTAGTACTGTTACTCAATTTAAAACTTCAAATTTGTTCAAATTAAAGTTTGACATTTCTAATTGCATCAACTGGTATGAACATATACAACATTGCGATTATAACCAGGATCTACAACAAGCAGCAATGATACAAGACTAATAATACACATCACTTAGATGAAGTCGTTTGAAGTGCTTTGTTAAGCAATGAGATTATAGGGCGCATGACCCATTCTAGAAGGACGAAGAGTCATTAATATTTATTTATCAATTTTGTTCTTTTATTTAATACTCAAATGTGTCTCTTCGTATTTCTCTCTCTCATGCATTCAAAACTTGGTAAAGTTGTAATTTAGACATATTTAATTATGTAACTGTCGTTGCATCGTTGGTGTGAATCAGTAGAAAGTACCATGTAACAAGGACAAGAGGGAGAAGCTAGAATCTGAACATGAAATCGGAAAGATGCCAAAGTAAATGGTTTTGGTTACCTATTGCCGAGAATTCGATGAACGTCAATAATGGTTTGTTCTTCATCGGCAGTGAAGGAACCTCTCTTGAGGTCCGGTCTCAAATAGTTTATCCATCTCAATCTGCAACTTTTGCCACATCTCTGCAACCCTACATAATATCATATATATATATATACACACACACACATCAATCATCATATTCTATATATATTCTTCCATTAAATTAGATAGAGAGAGAGGGAGAGAGACCTGCAAGTTTAGGAACAGAACTCCAACTTTTGTGGTCATGAGTTGTAATGAATTTGACGAGCTTGTCATCTTCTTCAGGAGACCACAGTCCTCTCTTGATCTTCTGTTTGCTGCAGCAACGATGCCCCATGATATCTTCTTCCTCTCACACTCTCTCTTCTTACTTCTCTTAGAGACAATACAATAATATGAGCATCCCACCGCAGCACTCATATATATATATATATATATATATATATAAACACCACACACCGTTCATTATTGTAATAATTTAATATTAATGACAACATTTAATCCCATGGAACACACACACACAGAGATTAATAATGGCTAGAGTGATTTTTCTGATGAATATTGGTTTACTTTAAGAGTAAGTATTAAGTAATTATAACTGATTTAACAAAAAATAAAAAAAGGATCAAGATTGATCTACAATTAGTGCAAGAATCCAGATTAATGCGCCTATCCAAGAAACAAATAATTAAATGAGTGAGTAAACAAAAAACAAAGGCATAAAGAAAAGAAAGAATCAAATCAAATGGTCCTCATCATGAAATGAGAGAAATGAGCTGGAATTGAAACTTCAGGTTCACTCATGAGAGGAAGGGTCTATCTCAAACGTCTAATTGAGTGTCTTTTGCATATTAACGAATTAATATTCATTTGAAAAGTAATTAATATTAATTATTATTTTTCCATTGAAAAGCCCACTAGAATAGGGTTTTGTCTTACCCCCGACACTGCCCAAAGATACATATAACTTCAATAAGAAGCACTTACAGCTTAATAATCAATCTTCCAACGCATGCATGGATTTGCAAAGGAAAAAAAAATCTTGAGCAGTCACAATTACGCACGTACATAGAATTTTCAACTGAAGGGAAAAACACGAGCTTGGTGAATAATTGATTATATTCAGACCTACACGTAAGACTACGAAAAAAACAAACATTAATGGGGTCGTAGATTAAGTCCACTTTGGTGGGTCTTTCAACTCTATAAGAAACTATATTTTAACGAATGAGAATAATTTGGTTATCTTATTTTCTTAAGATTTGTCTCCCCATATCCTAGGGTAGAGAAGAAATATTTTAGTCTTATTTATAAGGTATATTATTAAAATTTTTATACGAATATATAATTATTCTATTTATTTATTATTATATTGACTTTATTCTCATGAATTATAATATATATTAAATAAGGATAAAGTTTAAAAATTTTAAATTTTAAGATAGAGTTAATAAAATTTAAGATTTTTTATAGTGTGCTAGAGATATATTAAAAATTAATTATAAATAGGGTAAGAAGAGTACTAATTTAGGTTCAAGTCATATTAAGATAATAATGGGAGCTTTCTTGGACGGTTTATTTTTGTCATTTACAAGACTCGAAGTAACGACTCTGTTTAGAGAATACTGAGTCTCGTCAATTGATTGTTATTCATCGATTGTTAATAACTTCAACATTAAACAGAATGATTATCATAATAGTTAGTCATAATGATAGCCATTGAAATTGTCCATATGTATATGATCCATCAGAAGAAAAAATCCTCCTAACCTTTCAAATCATATACTTTAATATTCTCTATAATCATTATGATTTGTAATAATATTCTCCTAATCTATATTCATGAGGCACAAAGAGTACACAAAATTAGAATATACTGGGGAAAAGCTAAATGTAATTAATGTAAGAAAGTGAACTATTATTTACCCCCTTCAAAAATAATAATTTCAATAATTTGATCATCAATTATGATAATAGCTCGTGAAACCATGCATGTGAGTTCCTGTAGACCCTTATGATGGTTAATACAACAATTATTGTTGTTACCTTGCCCCTACAACACAAAAGTGTGTGTTGTTATGTGTTGATACTTGATTGGTAGTTTCACAATTTTATTTCTAATTAATTTGTTTTAAATTAATTAGTTACATTCATTCCGGGCGGGCCTTGGCTTTCCATTTTGTTATGAATATTTTTTTTTAAAAATAAACATTTCGGAATCCAAAATTATGTATATACTATATATTCTTAACAATATACATAGGCTAATACAATTTTCTCCCACATATTTATATAAATTCTAATTTTAATCCCTCAAATTTTAAATTATAAGTTTTAACCAGCAAAATAGTCCAATCATTATTAAATTGTAGAAATTAATATTTTTTATAGAATAAAACTTAAGTGACTAAAACTTATATAATTTAAAATTTGAGGGATTAAAATCAAAATAAAGTAAATTTGACAGAGCAAATATTGTATTAACCTATATATATACGAATACACATGTATATTCATGATACTGGGATGATGTTTTCCCATTTTATTTATTGACGATAATTCATTGCCCACAAGGAAACAACGTCCTAGTCAGCTAGCTAGCAACAAGGTTTTATTTATATATAACACGGTAATCAAATGGTGTTTATATTAATTTATTATTTTATATACGTGTGATGAATGGAAAAGAGAAATAACGAAGGAGATAGAGATTGAGCGTGTAGTTCAAGATTTACTACCAATATAGAGATAGCTAAAAATTCAAGATCTTCACTACAAAGTCTCTATCACTTTCTAATAGTTTTTTTAGTCTTTGACAAAGCCATTGGTGTCTTGTTATAGACATAATTTTACATGCCACAAGAATTGCCATGAGAATATTATTCTATAAGAAACCTTAATTATTCCAATACTATTTCTCAGTTTCTTATATATTAATTTTGGGTAACCCGTTTTGTTAGACATCAACCCTCCCAGAGTGCCTTATGATGTACACATACATCCTCTTGGATATGTTTTCTTGTCTGAATGAATAATATTTTTTTCTTGTCACAGTTATTATCAAACATGTTAAACAATTATATTCACTTTTTAGGAAAAAGAAACGTTCAAAATTATTTCTATACCGCAAATTCAACTTCTTCTTCAATAGAAAAATGTCCTGGAGTCTTACATGATGTAAGTAAAGTACAGAGGCTGAAATAACATTTGATTGTAATAAATTTATTAATTATAATATTATATATATATTCATTGAAGTGGACGAGTTATCTGGTAATTCTAATTGGAGTTGAATAAAGCTTGATGAATAAGAGACTTTGTATCATATTTTATAGAGAAAGCAAGATAATTAACAGTTTTTTCAACCCTCACGAAGAAGAAAAGGTAAAGATAATAATTAATCAAAGAGATAGGGTTAAGGTGAAGTGTTGGAGTGAGTAATCATTCTTACACTTCAAAGATATATTGATTTTCTAATGGATGTGTGTTTCTGATGTCTCTTATCATCGTTGACTCATTAAACGACAAAACTCTAAGTCTCTAACTAATCCTTCTCTATATTCTTCCTGTTACTAGACACCACTATGACTTTGAAGCCCCTCATGTCCTCTCTCTCTACCCCATTCTCTCTCTTATATCAATTAATCATTCTGATCCTAAATATAAGATTTAGCCAACAAAATCATAAAGATTAAAAAAATGAATTAAATTAGTTATTTATTATTATATAAAAAGTGCATGTGCCTCACTTTCTCTAAAATACCTCGCTTTTTAATGCGGGTACTTGAGTGTAGAAGACAAAAATAATAAAAAATTGTGAAATCAATGATTGTTTTTGCTAAACACTTGTACCTTTATATTGGAGACAATCTTATATGAGATATTTATTAAATATTAAATATAAATATTTCTTCTAGTAGGGATTTAAACATTAGTTTGACACTTTGTAAAAAAAATTAACTTGTTTAGTTAAATCCAACCCCAGCTGATAATTGTGAAATCAAGGATGTTTTTTTTTTGTACAAAAACTTTTGGAAGAGGGTTGAGTTTACTTACGATCTAAGGGTAAGACAAAGTCTCACTTTCTCTTAGGCGATACTAATATTGGGCAAGACGAGCTATCAATTATCCTCAATTGTAAACTTAAACACTTAATAATTATGATGCATATTCAAACGTCATGACTAGAACCACAATAAAGTGACACTCTCTAAGAATAAATATACTCTAAATAACTGTATATCTCACCCCTTTACTAACTTAACATATAGACATTGGGAGTAAAATCAACGATGATGAAGGCCGAAAAGAATTAAATGAGAGAGAACAAAAGTGGGTCAAGCTAATGCCCTATAGTTATGACCAAACCATATCCAAATGGATCCATATATTTAGGAGCACAGTAAGTACTTACTGATTTTGGGTTGAAACTATCACTTGGATTGGGTTCAAATTGTAGTTGTTGGGTTATTTTGAAGTTGTCTTAATGTACCCAAAAAAACTAAAATGACAAATGGGTGTGCTAAATGAAGAAAATCTCGAGTTTATGCCTTATAAATGAAGAAAATTACAATCATAAGAGAGTTCTTCTCACTTCTTCCTAATTTTCATGTGGATCAAATATATATGGGTATAATATTCAGCTATGGTAACCTACCAAACCAACTATGTTTAATTTCTTAATCTTCAATAATAATCAAATTTCTAACGAAATCACAACACTTCCCTTCTAATAAAAAAATAAAAACATAAATATTTACAATTCAATTAACAATACAATCTTATTATTAAAACTTAATTAATTAATTTTTTTAAACAAAAATTCACTTGAGACTGTATTAAGAAAAAACTATATCAGCAATCTGTCCAATAATAAGTTTGATTATAATAGTATGAGTTTCTCTTCCCATGGGAATTTTAAACTTCGGTGACCTATAGACTAAATCACTTTTTTTGTTTGTTTCAAATCTTGCTTAAGTTGGAATCAACACCATTACATTATTTCTTTTTTTATATATTATTTATCATATCATATTTTCAGATATTCAATTTCAACATTTATAGTTGTCTCTTCCAATATAGGCACATTTTTTAAAAATTAAAATTAAGACTTAAAGAGATTTAATTAGACTTTATTTATACTGTTACACTAATTTTATCTTAGGTTATTAATGTTACATTATTTCTTAAAGTGAATTAGAAAGATAATTCATGAAAATTGAATTATCTGACATGTGTGATGAGTAGACCAATATTGCATTGAAACTGAATAAATTCCATTAAACAACAAAAGCAATGCAACAGTACAAATAACATCACACCTCCACATGTACCAAAAACAAAAAAACAAGAAGAAGAAGTCAAAACGACACAACGTTACATGAACCACACAATGCAAACAATTGAAAACAGAAAACTAAAGTGAATATAATAAAACCACACAACCATGGAAACTAAAGAAAAATGGGTACATCAGGCAACAAAACCCTAGCCTTCAACAAGTGAGCCACTTGAAGATGATTATGAACGAACAAGCCTCTCTGTACTAAAGTTGCTACGTAGGGATTGGAGGCGTTTTAGGCGCTTCTAGTGATTGTTGAGAATTCGGACCTGAAGGAGCAAGTCTTTTGACAACATAGTTCGGGTTGGAACCATAGTTACTAGAAGCAACATGTGGCGTATCAGGGAGGGTTGAGAATTTAGACCATAAGGAAAAAGTCTCTTGATAATATAGTTCGGGTTGGAACCATACTTGCTAGAAGCAACATGTAGCGAATCAACAGTGTTGAGAATTTGGACTCGAAGGAACAAGTCTCTTGATACTATACTTCGGACTGGAACCATACTTGCTAGAATCACGAATCGGGCGAGTGTTGAGAATTTGGACCCGAAGGAACAAGTCTCTTGATACTATAGTTTGGGTTGGAACCATAATTTCTAGAAGCAACATGTGGCGAATCAGGCGAGTGTTGAGAATTTGGACATGAAGGAACAAGTCTCTTGATAACGTAGCATGGACCAGAACCATATTTGCCAGAAGTGATATGTAGCAAATTAGGTGATTGTTGAGAATTCGGATCAGAAGGAACAAGTCACTTGATAATATATTTCAGATTAGAACCATGGTTACTAGAAGCGACGTGTGGAGGTGAATCAGGTGAATGTTGAGAATTCGGACTTAAAGGAATAAGTCTCTTAATCTCAAGATCATTAGGAAAGATAAAGCGATCACCCACAACAAGAGAGGCAAAGAGAAAGGAGATAACAGAAAGCAAAAGAACTTTTGAGTTTCTCATATTGCCTTACAATATGCATGGGTATCAATATATCTCTACAATGCTATATATATAGCACCATCTATAGGCAATTAATTAAGATGAATACTTCCTTCGCAACTAAGTTATCATGAATTCATGAATTTCACATTAATAAAAGAGTTAATGTGTTGGTAATTAAGAGACGTGCAATATTTGCAAGCCATTGATATCAATGATTTTGTTGAGGTAAGGTGGATGAAACCTCAATGAATCTATTTTATTTACTTAAAATTTCACCTTTAATATCTTCAAATTCATTGAACTGTATCAACTTAGTCAATGAACTTAATTATATATGATAGCATGTACATGCGTAGCCTATCTTCAAATTCATAGATTTTCTTTTTATTGTTTGCAAAGAAGGATATGATTTTGCTCTATTTGCAACAAGGAATAGGTTGGGACATATTTTTTTTCTAAGTACGTAGGCCATGACATCAAGCTGTGCACGAAGAAAAGATTAAACGACATGTCCCAAAAAGATTCCTACAACAAATTTGAGAATGGGAATCAATTATCTTGAAACCAATTCCAATATCATGCATATGGTGGGTTCTTTCTTTACTGTTGTAAGTACAACAAGAAAGAGTACCATCCTTGCAAAAGGAAACAAAAACAACATACTAATGATTATTAAAATTATTGAGACTCAATACAGATCACCCACTAATAATTTGTTTGGATTTGCAATTAATAAATATGTGCATGCAAGCCGAGGCAAAATTTATCTAACATACTTGGTAAAGCATAAAATTACGATTAAAAAATTAAATTATAGTTTTAAATCGTTAATCTAAACACGTATTAATAAGATTCTCACATCATTTATAGGATTTGAACCCATAACCTCATAGGTCATTGATTAACCCCTTACCAATGTTGGTTTGAATATATTTTTTATAGAAATTAATGCTTGGTACATGAAACAGTTAATATTTCTTGCTTATATTGTTTTGATTTTACAGGCTAATCAAAGGTACTTTCTATTGAAAATTGTTAAAAACACATTTGCTGATAGATATTAACTTAATTTGAAAAAAAAAAGTAATCAATTCTTTTATTTTTAATTTTCAAACAAAAAATTCACTTCATCCCAATATTTGCATTATTTTCATATCTACAACGGATATTAAGTCTTGTATGTATGGGTGTTAAAAATAAATCTTATAATATAAATCCTGTACATTGAATCTTGTACATTGACATCTTGTTTTTTTTTTGGCCAAGAGGAAAACATTAATTAACATCATATCTTGTCCATGTAATAATTGCTTAAAAAAAGTAACCAATTATTTATTTTTAATTTCAACCAAAAAATTCACTTCAGCCCATATTTGCATTATATTTCCATATCTACAACAACTATTAAGTATTGTATAATACCACAACTTATAAATAATACAACTTAATAGTTTTAAAAGGTACATCCATGCTGGTCAATACAATAGTCAACATCTTATAAACAATAGCTTTTATGCATTATTTATACTTTCTTTCCTCTCCTGTTGATCCATAGTATCACAGAGAGCAATTCCTCTGGTTTCAGCCAAGCATAGAATACAAGAAGCACTGCATAACATGGTCACCCCAAACACGCCATAAGAGAAGAAGCCATTTTTCCTTCCTTCTGAAATCAAATATGGGCTGAATATGGCTCCAAATACAATGGCTTGCCTCGCCATCGATGTTGCAATGTTCCTAACACTTGTAGGAAATAACTCTATTACATATATCAGAAACACATTAAAAGATGTACCTACACTGAAGAATGAGACCAAAGCAAACCCTAGTTTCACTGTGAGAAGCTCATTTCTTATCACAGCACAAATCAAACAACTAATCCCACTTGCTATAGAGAAGCCAAGAATTGAAGGCTTTCGTCTGAAATTATCCAATAAGTAAGTGGCTATGAGAGCTGGTATATCAAGTAAAGCATGAAACAGAGTGTTCAAGTATATGTTTAATCCCAAGTTTCCCACATTCAAAGGCATGCCAAAATATACCATTCCAATCCCAAAACCAAGCACAATAACTGCTAATAACCGTTTAAGAGCCCATTTTTTCGCATACAGTTCTCTAATCGATGAGCAGAAGTTGGAAGTTGAAGCACTTTTTTGTTGTTGTTGGGCAAGTGCTGTTAATTGGCTTGAAGAATTCACAGTTCCTTTGAGTATAGCCATGGCTTCTTTTTCTCGACCTTGCATGAGAAGCCACCGTGGAGACTCTGAGACGAAAATGTAAGCGAAAAGAGAGTAGAAAATTCCAGGAAGTGAAGTCCAAAGGTAAAGAGACTTCCATGAGGAATCTCTGTTAACATAAGCTATACCGGGCAAGGACATAAACCCTAATGTGAACCAAATATACTCAAGGACTCCAACTCGAAACCGCCACTCTTTCTGCACTCTTTCCGTCAACAAAACCAGAGAACAAGTCCCGATCGACGAGCGACAAAACCCGATCAGAAACTTGAAAGCTGAGAAAACCCAGACGTTGGTGGAAAACACGATGACGGTTGAAGAAATTGACATTGTTAGACAAGAGAGAAAGAGCATGTTCTTCCTGCCAAAGGATGAGTCAGGGAAGGTGGAAAGAAGAAACCCACCAAGCCAGCACCCAATGAAGAAGGAAGATTGAGGTAAGCCTGTCACTAAGGAACTGGAACATTGAAGACTCCATTGAGATATGATTGTCGTGGAGGAAAGACCATTATCCCAAGCCCAATAAGATGTTGGAATCTTGCAGATATCAGAAGTTTTTGGGTTACACGTTGTGAGATTATTGGTAGTGCAGTGCCATGGTGGGTGAGAATCAGTGAAGATGCAGATGAATGCTTGTTGTGAATCAAAGAACATTGAGAAGGACACAAGGAGGGATTGAAGAAGTTGATTCCAACCAAAGTTTCCAATACTTGTCTCTATAATATCTTCCAAACATGGCCGTGAAGTTTCTTCTTCCCTCCCTTCTGAATCAGATTGAGGTGAAGTTTGGTTTGGCTCTGCCATTTCTGTGAAGTTTTCTCAGATTTATTCACGTTCTTATCGCTTGCAACTTCACACGTTTATCTGCAGCAGAAAATTCTGAAAATAAAGACCGATTTAACTGCAAATAAACCTCACCAAACAAAACACTGTCTAGCTAATATAATGGAGATAAGAGACAAATTAATTGGAAGACCTTGTTGAAATTTTTAATTGTTAAAAACCTTTTAAGAGACTTGAAGAAGTATAGGGACTTCTCAGGAAGTTATTTTTTTATCACCTCACTAAATTAAAACAATTATTTACACTACACTCATTGGCTTTCGTGATTCACTAGATATAGACACATACGCACACACGCTTGAAAGATCAAACAACGCAAGAAGAGGCAAAAACAGGGGGAAAAAAAGTACTTCCATTAGGTACCAAGAAAAAGAATGAAGAACCAGCTCGAAAAGGCCAAGACATGGAGATGGAGGAGAAAAAAAGAAACCAAAATGTTAACGAATTAGAGTCAGTGATAAAAGGTCATGAAAGTTGAAATGTAGTGCACAAATCGGGAACAATTAATTATTGATGTAAAATTAATATTGATTAGAATATTTTAAATCAATCGACTTAAAAAGAAATCAAAGAGGTGAACACATTTTTCTAACTTGAAGAGACAAGCACATTTTGCTTAACTGAAAAGGTCTTTTTGTACAGCTATATATAAAGAAGGTATTTATTTATATTCAAAGTATCATTTATTATTTTATAAATGACATGTTTTGTTTACATGAATAATACTAAATCTATATTAATATAGTATTAGTATATTAATTAATAATAAATAACAACAACAACAAGCCTTATCCCATTAAATATGGTCGATTATATGGATCATACGATGCCATTGTGCTATATCAAAAACTAAATATTTGGATAGCTTATTGACCAAAAGATTCCGCTCAATGACCTCGTTGAACGTTATCTTTGGCCTTCCTCTTCTCCTTTTAACCAGAGTCTATACTATTTGATCCACATTTCTCACTGGTGCATCCCTTGTCATTTTTTGCATGTTTCCCAACTACCTAAGACAGTTCTTTACCAATTTCTCTTCAATAGGTGCCACTCTAACTCTTTTTTGTATTTGTTCATTAATAATATTAATTAATAATATAATAAATAAATTCATGAGCAGATTTTAATGAATTTTTAAAACTTTACCCTGTTGGAACAAGGATGTGGATATATACGCTATTGGAGAGTCACATGTTCACCGTTTAGCTTCCCAAGCATTCGGGTCATAAGTAGTATAAAAATTGTCATTCCTACCAAGAGTAAGGCAAAAAGATAGTATATTCTTGCAATTATATTTTCAATTAAGTTGATGAATCAAATATTAAAAAAAATAGTATTGTAAAGAGTGAATTAGTGTAAAAATTAAGGAGTTAATTAACTAGCACTAAATTAAAATTTAAACTTTAAGATAGAAGAGATCTCTATGGACATTTATCCCCTTTTTACGTCATGAACCTTAACGAGATTACCTTCCAATCACAAGGAATCACAATATATGTTTGCAAAACTAAATGCTTTTTTCCATTAAAATATCCAATCCATTGATCTAATTAATAAAAACTAAGTTAAAGAACTAACTATTTTCTTAATAATATAAGTTTATAAAAATATATCTATTTGAACCAAATAAAACCATTCATTATCAAAGGAACTTTAAGTCAAACATGATTTTAACTAAGTTTAACACTTAAATTAGCTTTCTTAAGTTTAACTAGAATGAACAAAATAACTAATCAAGCATCAAGAAACATTAAGAATATATTAAAATTAACACATATAATCATCATTACTGATAAAAAGAGGTAATAAAAGATTTAGCTACTTATAGTTCTAACGTAACCCAAACTAAACAACATGATCAAATTCATTATAGAACTAAGTAAGAAAATGAAGGGAGAAGCAGAAAAACTAAATATTGTAGCTCTAAATCTCTTATTTACTCAAATCCCAAGCCTCCAAACCTTCGTAACTTCATTTTCAAACCCAAACTCTCTCTCCCTCTCTCGACCTCTATAAGTGTTGAGTGGCAGTCACCATTGAGTTTCTCCAATAAAAATTCTATTTTTTCTCATCAACTGCTTAAACATAGATTTTTAGTTTTTGGCATGTTCGCTGCGGGAATCTGTACCTTCACCACGACTAAAGGTACAAAGAGGAGGAGTCTCATTTTTATGCACTTCTCGCTATGGTGAAACTTATAATTACCCCAACAAAAGGTACATAGAGGATGGGAAGTTCCTATTGTGAGCTCTCGCTATGGCTAATGGTACAGAGAGTACCATTCATCACTTCTTTATGGTTGACTGCGATGACGGGTCCAATAAAGCCATTTTCTTCATATTTTGAGTTTTAACTTATATTCTTTATTTCAAACTCCAATTTTTTGCTTTTCCCTTGCTTGTGTCTTGTAGCTCTTTACTTTCTTCTATCTCTAAGCTCCTAAGTTAATAAAAATCCTTATGAGATTCAGTTTAATTAAAATATTCACATTTTATCTAAAGAATCTATCTTTCTGAGTTTGCTAGGTAATGTACACATTTTTTTAAATAAATATCTACAATATGAACAATTATATCAAAAAATACTTAAAAGAGATGAAAAATATACAAAATTGATAAGAATTTCTATGAGTTATCATTCAGACACAATAACACTCTTTCAGCTAAGAACAAAACTAACGCATTGTTTATTAAAAGAGTTTAGAATAAATCAAAAACCATTTTTGACTAAAACACCTCACTTGGAGACACTGGGCCGATTAATTTTTAACCACTTGATACATTTTATTAACAATTTCTTTTTAAAAGGTCAAAATGTCTGTAACAAAAAAAAAAGGGTCAAAATGTCGTTCTCCCTGTTTTAATTAGTACACATATTAGGGTTTTAATTATAAACCATCAAAACCACTTTTTGGTCGAGGATTTCCACCAAAACGTGGTTGTGATGATTTCCAACAAAAAATTAAACAAACCTCACTCCTTCTTTTAGTGAGGCATAAGAAGTATATTCAATCAATAGTAATGTATAATATCTCATTATTAAGAGTGAACAGTGTATCATGGAATCTAAATTCTCTAAATCTAATATGAAATTGGATGGACCTGATTGTTTTAATTTCTTAAAAAATATTTTAATATGTATAAAATCTAAAATAAAGATAATTCATTAACAGTCAATTTTTTCAAAATACAAATGATTTAAAACTTATTAATTAAAATTTTAAATATGAACCATTAAGACTATGTTTAAATGGTGCAAATTGATCTCACTGCTTCAATGAAGCCAATTCTAGTGTGCTATTAGTTATTGATATTGTTGTTAAACTCACGAATTCTCTCTTCCGAGTTTATTATTTTTATGTTTATATCTTATAAAATTATGTAGAATTTGCTTAAACTGTGTTAAATGTAAATTTAGTTAACAAATTTACCGTTTTACTGCTCTAATTTTTGAATTTGACTATGTTTGCGCTATCATATGCATACTGCTTTTGCCTAAATAACTTAAATAATTGATTGATGGAAGACCTTGCATGTGATACGCCAGCTATGACCACACTGTTTTCTTACAACTACGTGCTTATTTGATTTATTTACAATAAATATGTTTATGTAAGTAGAGATAGAACTACTCTCATATTTTATAAGCTAAAAAATTAGGATTGAAAAATTACATCTTGCTCATAACTTATTGTTTTTCTGGATACCAACTTGAAGTGTACATGTTTTATTAAGATTTAAGCCAACATGTCTGAGCTGAGTCTCTGTTTGCTTTCTTCCTCCTCCTCCATTGTATCACAGAGTGTTCTCCCTTTCGTCTCTGGCAAGAACACTACAAACACACCACTCAGCCCGATCACCAATCCAAACACGCCGTAGCACCAAAACTTCTGCCTCCTTCCCGCCGCCACCAGCATCGGACTAACCGCACCGCCCAGCACCACCGCCTGCCTCGCCATCGCCAACGCCGAGTTCCTCACGCACGTCGGGAACAGTTCCGTTGTATATAACAAGTATATATTAAACGCAGTGCAAGCGCTGAAAAACGACACCGACTCAAACCCAATTTCCAACTTGGTCCATGTTTTCCCTAACTCCATCACCGATAACAGACTGAAAGTCCCACTCATTATGGTGAACGCCCAAATAGCACTTCTTCTGTTGAACTTGCCGATCAATACTAAGGTTAAAAGAGACGACGGCAGCTCAGATAATGCGTTGAACGTTACACTCAAATACAGGTTAAACGACAGCGTTCCTAGACCTAGGGGCATGCCGTAATAAACCACGCCAATACCAAAACCCATCAACATAACAGCTAAGATCCTTCTGGAAGCCCATTGCTTCTGCATCAAAACCTTCAGTGCCGAGTATAAATCCATATTACATTCCGAACCTTCCTCAGTCTCAGACACTTTAGAAACGGCTAAATTCAATGAGCTTTGAGATATTGATGCGATGAATCGTAGTGTGTTGATGGCTTCCTCTTTCCTTCCTCGTACGAGGAGCCACCTTGGAGATTCACGTACGAGGAATTTTACTAATACACAGTATAATATTGTTGGGATGGATGTGTATTTATAGAGGTTTCTCCAGGAGGAGTTTCGGTTTAAGTATGCCATGGCCGGGAGTGAGAGGAAGCCGAAAGTGAAGCAGAAGAATCCCATGACACCCACCTGGCCGCGCCACCGCTTTCCCACGAGCTCGGTGGCGAGAACGAGGGAGGACGTACCTATGGTGGCTCTGCCGAAACCAGAGAGAAACTTAAGACAAGAATAGACCCAAAGGTTTGGAGAATAAGCGGCGAGGAATGAAGGGAGAGACATTAAGAGACAAGAATAGAAGAGCATGTTCTTGCGGCCCAAGGACGTATCGGCGAGTGTGGATAGGGCAAGGCCGCCGACTAGGCAGCCGGTGAAGAAGGATGAGGCCGGAAGGCCCGTAAGTATGGGGTCCTCAGGATTTAAGTGCCACTCCGAGATGATGGAGGAATAGGACGAACCACCGTGGCTGGCGGGGGAGGACGGTGGGGTTTGGGCGGCGTCAGTAAAGACGGTGATGAAAGTTTGGTGGGCATCGAAGATCCAAGCGCAGGAGACGAGAAGAGCTTGGAGGAATTGGGATAGATTGAATTCTGATAGGCAACGTTCGATTGTGGAACCCAGAGATGGAAGGTGGTTCTCAGGCTGTGGAAGTTCGGATTCGTCTGTGGAGTTGGATTCAGAGAGAAGGGGTGTGGAATTTGAATCCGCCATTAATAATCAAGAAGTGATTTTGAGGAACTTTTTCGATTTGAGAGGTGTCAAGAGGGTTGCTTATATATGCATCCTTGTAAGCAAGAATGACTTTTTGTTTCTTTTAATTAAAAAGAGAAGGATAAGGAATGGTTCGGAGCCTACAGAGAATTTTCCTTTTTGGGTAGGGAAGCCTATGGAGATTTTGAAAGGCATGTAACAAGAAACATGAATGAGGAAAAAAATCGTTTGATTTAAAATTAAGTTTGATGTAATATGTCAGAAGATATATGTCCTTAGTATAAAAAAAAAAAGCTCTTGGACATGGCGGCGAGAAGAGTAGATTAAGCAACTTAAGTAAAAAAACATTTAATAAAATTATTGAGAAAAAATATTTTGATTAATAATTTATCTAAATATTTAATTATTAATATAGTAATATAGTGTTATGTTGTGGGATTATTTATGTAGTTGACTCTAGTTAGTAGATAAAATTAGTTTTTGTTATAATATTTTTATATTAGGTCAGACAAAATTTTTTTTTTTTGACAAATCTAGAGTACAAAAATAGTTTTTAATTTGATAATTAGTGTGATCTCATAAATTGTATTGGTAAATAAGATGCAATATTGTTAAAAGTTTTATCACAATAAAAGAGATTTTTGCAAAAGAAATAGCTCATGGTTATGTGTCTATGAAATTTTTTTTTCCATATCATATGCTAAAATTAGTTTCCCATGAGAAATTTAAATGCTATAGTAATATAAAATGTGAGAAAAATAAATAAAATTTAATTATTTTTTAACATAGCAAAAGACTAAATTTATTTTTTAACAGAGCAAAAGACTAAATTTAAATTGTACAATAATTATTTATGGTTCAAGATGTCATGTTAATTAAATAATGAGTATTTTATACCAATTGATATTAGGACAAGTGAAAAGTAGTTTTATTTCTTAAGTAAGTGATTAGGATTTGTTTTTTACCAATTGATATGAGTGGAGAAAGAGAAATTGTAGTTCATAAATGAAAGGGGACCATTGTGAATTACAAATTTAATACGTTAAACCATATTTAATTAATTTTCTTAATATTTATAAGGGGAAAAAAACTATATACTTCATTGCTGAATCAGCAGCAAAACAGCTATAGTTATCGTGAAGAAGATGCTCTTCTGGAAATAAAATTAAAGATGCTATGTATGATACATTATTACATATAGTTGAGTCAATTTTAGCTGTTTGTGAAATTATATTAATATAATATTGAAATTAAACCAAAAGTATTTGCAAATTGCACAAATGGCTACAAATCTGGCCTTCATTGTACAGTCTGTAGCCTTAATAAATAATATGCTTCATATAAAAAATCCCAATTGAGTTAGAACAAACAAACAACAATTATGATAAAGAAGATAAAATTGTGCTAAAAACAGGAATATTTTTGCACACAGGATTGCCAATTATTATCGCCTTGTTGATAGAGATGATAAGAAACATTTTTATATCTTATAAAGTCATAAGTTTGATTCTCTCTACTATTATAAAGACTTATTTATTAGGTGATCTTATAAGTAATTTATAAATAATCTTTGAACCTTAGAGTCATACCCTGATCTTAGTAGGGGACTGGTACTGAACACATAAAATTTTTCTTTATAAAAAATAATATCCTTTTAAATGTTATAATTATTGCTCTTTTCTATATGTCGTACGTGGTGATGAAGACACTGATAAATTCATTTCATGTTTATTATCATAATTTTTAGTTTGAGTTTTCGCTTAATATATCAAATTATATATAACATAAATCTTTCACTTTCTGCCAAGACAAAGTAAAAGAAGTGAAAAAAAGAAAGATAATATTTATTATAAGGCACTAAGTCACCGAGATATTAATTAACATGTTCTTCTACGATTACTATGGTGTAATTCATAGTATTAAATATTAAAATTTTAGGGAAAAATATTTTCAGACAAAATTAATAACTTAATTATTTTTCTTTAATTTTGATGAGGTAGTTATTATTATTTTATAATAACGATAATTGGAGTAAGTAAATTAGAAAGTTATATAGTAAAATGATAACCGTGTTATTCCTGAATAAGAACTGCATAATATTTTTTATAAATTTTTTATTTTATATATTGATTGATTGGCATATTGATGATAAATACGATTCATTGAATCCTTCACTTTCAGCCAACATGTCATTAATTTGAAGCATTTAATTTAAATTATCATACTGAAAAGGAAGCATAAAAGTAGACAAAATAATTGGCTGAGAGTACTTTAGCTTGGTTGGCTTCACACTGAAAACTAGCAACGCCTTTGTTTTATTACTTTCGCTACCAAACACACTGATTTGGGAATTTACCTGTTAAGTACGGTTTAATTCAGTGGGTGCTATTATTCATGGGATTAGTGGTTATCCAAAGTAATTTTTTTTTGAAGTGATGCACATTTTTTTTTATAAACTTAATTGATGATTAAAATCACATTGGTTTATTCTTCATTTTACAAAATCATTAAATACGTTTTTTTATAAATATTTTCTTTTACTTTTAAAGCTTAATAAATACTTTTTTCTTTTGAAATCTCACATGAATTTTATAAAATTATGTATGCAAAACTGTTTTGAAATTAGAAACAGAACCTATATGATTTTATCAATGTATATGTGTGTGTGTATTTGGTAAGATCCTTATGAAGATATTTAATTCTCTGTGAATTCTATTTTTTCTCTCATCATTTTCACTAAGTCTTTTTAGTATTTGTTTATAGGATGTCAAATTGACTTTTCTACGAGAAAAGTCGCTCAACATGTGATGTTTGCATGATTTCGAAACAATTTTTTTTCTCTAATTTTAAGCTTTTTTACGGATTTTAATATTTTAAAATTAAATTTTTAATGTATCATGTGAGACAAAAATCTATATAAACTTAAATCGTATTATATTATTAAATTTTTATATTAATTTTAATTTATAAAAATCAGTTAAAATAAAAGTGACTTTTAATAACTTAATCCAGATAAGCCATTATTTTACCCTATGGCCCCATACTTTTTTAATAAAAAGATAATTCTATAAAACGACAACAATTATACAACAAAAGTGGAGTGTATAAAAATACTGGGTTTCGTTATTTTATTTTATTTTATTTATATTGGCTTCTTTCTCTCTGTTTTTTCCTCTTTTCAATTCAAAATATTTAAATCTCCAGCTGTAAAGATTTTCTAATTATTAAATAATCGCTCATATGTTTAATATTATTGCACATGGCTTTGTGCACAGCGTTATGCATGCTTCAGAGTTCGCACAGAATGCAGACATTCGCAAGTGATCATATGAGCAACTTCTGCCTTCATCTTCATTAAATTATTTTATTTATTTATTTATTTTTATCTATTTTTTTTTAAAAAGGGTTGTGTTCACCTATGATCTAATGGTAGGGTAAAATCTCTCTTTTTTTTAGGTAATACTAATGTTGGGCAAAACAAGTTATCAATTATCATCAAACGTTAACATAAATACCCAAGAGTTATAATATCTCCCCAAACATTGTGACTAGAACCATAAAAAAATAATACTCTTTAAAGATTAAACATATTCTAAATAGTCGTAGGTCTCATTCTTTTATTAGTTAAACCTAATAATGATAGATTTGTTTTTATTTTAAAGAAAGTGTTCTGGGTCGAAACACACACAAAACGATTGTTAGTTGCACCTTTGTACAGCCCAAAACGACTCAGCAGAAATATAACTTAATGAAGGATAATCGATACATCTTAAATTTTAGGTGTTTAAATTTATATTTAAAGGTAATCAATAACTTATCTTATTTAATATTAATATCACCTAGAAAAAAAAAGAGACTTTACTCTGTCTCTAGATTGTGAGTGAACCTAACTAATTTTTAAAAAAAATTATACAAAAAAAAGATAATGGTTTGGGTTCAAGGCAGTGCATTGGTAGTTGTATGAATATGTAGCCTACTGTAACCAACTGAAGTTGGATGTAGCGGAACGTAAAGAATTAATAATGTTCAAATTCCTACTGGTAGAAATATACGTGTTTGGTACTGACAATGTCTCAATAAGATTAAAGATACTTGTGCTTAATATATCTTAATATATACAGATAGCCTACTGTACAATAAGAGAGGATATTATCTAATATATAATCACACTAAATCACAATCTTGATCTAATCTCAAGTATCTAATCAGACCGCAATTGAGACTTTGATTGAGTCCTAAGGTTGCTCAAAGGAGAGGGCAGTTCTCCGACCGAGTTTGGAACGAAGACGACGGAGAAACTAGGACATGAGGAGTATTATGAAATGTTACTCTATATAGCACCTGATACCATAATTTTTTTTATATGAAAGTTTTAAAATAATGCAAAAATCAACCAATATTAGCCATTCAATAAACAATTTCCATATGCGTTATATAGCGTTTTGGCTCCCAGTGTCCCTTTCTGCCACTGCGAGGTCTTTCCAGCAAGTGTTCTTGAGACATACATGAGCTAAAGCAAGCAAGCAAGCAAGCAAGCATGCATGTATGTATGTATGTATGTATGTATGTATGTATGTATGTATGTATGTATGTATGTATGTATGTATGTATGTATGTATGTATGTATGTATGTATGTATGTATGTATGTATGTATGTATGTATGTATGTATGTATGTATGTATGTATGTATGTATGTATGTATGTATGTATGTATGTATGTATGTATGTATGTATGTATGTATGTATGTATGTATGTTGTCATTGTGCATGGAACCTTCACTTTCTCTACCCGTGAATATCCAAATTACGTGCCTTGATTGAAGTAGAGTAGTAAAACCGATTTTGGAATCTCAAAATTAAGCGCTAATCTATATACTGGGGAACAACATATATTGTAAATGTATTCTTTTGTTAGATTGATGAATTATTATATAATTACTTAATTGCAACTTATATTGTATTTTTAATTGTATTTTAACATATTTATTTTACCTATTAAATTTATATTATTATACAATTAATTTGTAATCAGATTATCAGAATATTTTATATAAATAAAACTATTAATTAAAAAAATACACATTCTTTAAATTTGTTATAACAATAATTAGTCTAAAAAGTGTATATTTTTTTAATTAGACACTTATTTTTTATATTGATTGTAAGTACAACCAATATAAATTTTATATAGGACTTATATCGGTGTAAAAAAATTTAAATTTTTTATAATAGCTATATCTACATTGGCTCAAAATCAAACGTTAAAAGCACATTTTAATGTGTTAAAAATAGATTTTTAATGATGTAGATTATATGCCTGTTTGATTTCCTGCGAAACTAAGGTTTTAAAAGCTCTTTTGGGTAAAATTTAAGTTTTTGAAATAAATAACTATATTTATTCAAATGAGTTTTTAGACTAAACTATAGTTTAAAACCAAGATTTCAGATAAGTTGGTCAGAGTAGTTTATGGAACAGTAAATTAACTTATAAACTAACCAATTACTATATTACTCATACTTTTTTGTACACTATCTTTCATCTCTCCTACTTTTTCTTACACCCCCTCTCATCTCATTTTTTATCTCTCCTCATTTAATACCCATACCCTTTTTCATAATTTATCAAAAATAAAAGTACTTTTAAAAATAACTATCCAAACACTCATTTATTTAAAACTATTTTTTTATAAACTCTTCTTTAAAAATTATTTTCTATAAATTATCTAAAAAATTTTTTTTATAAATATTTTTTAAACCAAAATAAACTGTACAGTGCACATGTTTATGAATCATTATTTGTCTTGGGTTTTGTGAAAATTTGTCTCTTTTTACCATTTAATGGATACAATGATATTTCCAACCAAAAAAGAAGCTTTAAAGCAAAAGACACATCCGTTTTGCCATCTTAACTCCATTATCAATTATTGAATTAACAGGCAATTGACAGCTTTGTTAATAATTAGCAAGCATGTGACAAAAATTCAATGAGTATCCAAAGTGGTGGGAGGCATTGATGATAAAAATAATAAGTTGAATCCTTCCCTTTCGGCCCCCGTGCGATTTGAAGTACATAAATTATCGTATATATCAATAGTCTTACAATTGAATGACATGTAATTTCTTTATAAATAAAAAAATGATAGGTTTAATTTCTTTTATAATCTAAGATTGTTAGTCTCTATTCCCTTAGTTCAAAAAACGAAATTATCATATTCTCCCACGTTCTATATACGTTCTTTATAGAGAGAATTTTCTAAAAGAGATTGATAGTCTAATATGTAAAAGTTATTTATTAAGTTATTAATTATATATTTTTTTTAATATTATCCCTCTTGCAACTTGGTGTTGATGGTCCTAGATTGAAAACGAAACATAAAGCAAAGGGTTGATGAGCCTAATTGCTAAATAATATGGTGCTTATTTGGTTTAGCAATTTGAAGGCTTCAATCTAACTTTTTAATCTTAATTTTAAAGTTAATGAGGTAAATACTCGACTTATGTAAACGTATTTATTGAAAATAAATTCAAACAATAGCACATAATATAATTTCAACGTGATGCACTTGTGTGTTTGCAAATTTTTTTTTTGGTTGATTTATGGATTAATTATATTTTGGATGTTACCATTTTTTTTTTCTTTTGAGTAAAAACTGAATACTTCATTAACCAAGGAACAAAAAATGGCATTCGAAGAAAAGTCAGCCTATAACAAACCTCTCATCATTCACCATATTCAAGACGGGAGAGTTCCTAAATAGAATATTAGCATATTGATTGGCTTTTCTATACATAAAATGGAGAGACAATTTATTCAACAATAATAACAAGCTTTATTTATTAATATAGAAGTTAGTTTAACGATATAAGGTTACATTAGATCTTTCTGAGTCTTGAATTCAATTCTTAAAAAAGATACCTATGTTAGAAGAGACAATAAAAAACTCCAAAACTAAATAAGAGTATAGAATTTAGTAAATAATATAAAAAATAATAAATTTTATTTTACATTGAATCGTCTGGCGCTATTGTGTTAGAGAGGTCATTCCCTACAGAAAAATAAACGAGCTAAAGCCTCCAACCCAATCAATTTTACATAGATGTTTGGATTTCAAATGCTTAATAGTAAGAAATTTCAAATGTTCGGGACTCACAAAAGGACTGATCGTTGCATTATCATGAACTGCATCACAATTCAGCTGGTGTTTTGTATGAGAATCCTAATAAAAAGCAATATAGAATCTTTCGTATGTGCATTAAACCTAGTTAAGAGAGTTTTATCTTCAGACTTTAGTATCTTGAAGGAAATTAGCCTGATTTGTTCAGAAAATACTCTTGGTAATGGCATCTCACCAAAATAGTATGGGCGCGTTTGGTAGGAAATGGAATGGGAGGGAAGAAAAAATAATTCGGACAGTAGGAATATTTGCCATGTAAAGGAAGGAAAAGAAAATGATAAATTAAAAAACATTAAAAATAAAATTAAAATCCATAACACAAAGTACCTAAAATACCGTTAATTTTACCTTATGAGAAACACTCAATCTTCTTCATCACTCATCCGCCACAACATCAACCATGTTCCCATTCCCCAACACAAGTCGACGGCAACAAAGAACGAAGATGCATAAGAATTGGTCCTCAAGCAGCAATCCACAATCATAGAAGCAAGAAGTTACCCACGAACTAGCTATGCGACAAGCTAATAACCAATAGCAAAAATCAACATCGAAGAAGAAGCCACCGACGGCAAGAAGCAGATATATGCCAAGAACTAGACGAACAAATCAACAAAAGACAAGTAGATCCTTGGAGACAGGCGACCAGGCAAAGAAAACAATTAAGCGGTGTCATTGCTGGATGATCTTCAACGATGGAGGAAGAATATTGGGAATTTCCTACCTTAGAAAATTGGTTCCCACCAAGAGTGGGTGTTATGGCTCAGGAATTTTGTAAATCTTAAAATCCACTCAACAAAGCTATATATATATTTGACAAAGGAAATGTCAGTAGGAACAGGTTAGCACAGTGGTTCAAAGGCAGAGGAAGAATCCCAGATCCCGTGTTCGAACCGTGTAGACTGCAGGAGTGAAGTTTTTTTTTTCCTTTTTAAATGACGGATTTCCCCTGCCCCTTTAACCTTCAGACATCCCGTACCTTTACTTCTACTCTTCTCTATTTCTGGTCGGCGGCACAGTAGGAGGGCAGCGAAGGTGCAGCGATGGAAGCGTCACGCTTTGGTAAATCTCTGCCGTGCGGTTAATCTCTGTCATGATCTGTCAATTCCTTCCCTTTCTCTTTCCACAAGAGTGCTTCTTATTCTCCGATGGGGGCAGCGTGAGAGAGAAAGTTGGGAAGAGTGAAGGGAGAGGGAGCTCGCGAGTTCATCGTTCGTCACCCATCCATTGGTTCCCCTCTTCGCTGTGTTGATCGTGGCAGTTGTGGAGCTTCTGTAAATAGCTCTGTGTCATGGATCCCCCATTTTTCTAAATTGGTACTGTAGCAAGTCGTCTTATCTCTATTTCTTTCTTTCTGAGCTTCCCGCGTTGTGTTTGCATTGACCTTTTCTTTCCTCTAACTACCCGTGTTCCCCTGCTCTGTTCTGTAATCATGTCACCGGAGGAGTGGAGTTCTGTTTCTTCCGCAGGCAACAATCTTGACCAGAAATTCTAAAGCTGGGGTCGGCAGTAGTTGTCACTGCTCTTCGATGCGCTGTGCCATTTCAGTGAGTTGTTTTCTCCCTCTCTCTCTTCTGTTCCCTCGATGATGCTCAGGCTCCTGGGAAAGTTATTGTATTGGTTGTTATTCCCTTATTACCATGACTGTGAGAATTAACTGTATACTCTGGTATAAGTTGAATTTTGGGAATCAGATTATGATAATTTCTCTGTTTTGGTGTTGGAAACAGAGTTATGTTATGCAATGAAAATGGGTGCTATGATTTTGTTCTTGGTAGTCTGTGAGGTTTTGTTGCAGACAAAAAAAAAATAGAGGATAAGAGGGAGCGTGATTTCTACTGTGTTGATATGTGTTTGTGTGTTTTGGTATTAGCCGTCAGTTCTGGGGTTCTGATGGAGGGAAAATATATATACATGTTCACATATCTATACTGCTGGGGTTGCTGGGTATATGTGCATTTTAGGGGCATCCGTGTGTGTATATATGTGGTTATGTTGCCAAAAAGAAGATAAAACAGGAGTACTAGTCTGAGTCATGATGTTGCTATTTTGATTTGGGAAGAAAGAAAATATAAGTTTGGGTGGCTGTTGTTAAGCCTGTATATATAGATGTATGGGAAATTTGGAAAGTTAATAGGGTTCATGAGAGATGCGGATATTGCTGGTTGATTTGAAAATTATGATTTGGAAATTTAAAAGTATATTTTAAGATGCTAAAATGATTTATTTAAATTATGTTTGGAAGAGGTGTTGATATGGGATGATGGCCTTGAGCCCATGAAAATAAAATGGAGGAGTGTAGGATAGAGGTTTAAAAGATAAATGAGTATATGCCTTTGTGATGTGAGACTGTCGTGGTGGTGGCAAGTAAATAGAAATTTCTAGTGGCTATATATATATATATATATATATATATTTATGGGTATGCACAGAGAGGAAATTGTGAAAGTTATAAAGTTGTGCAAGGATCGGGTTCAAGGTGTAGAAATATATAAGTATTTGCCTTCATGATTGGTTATAGTTTAATGATGAATTTTTGTTGCAATGTTGATTAGAATGTTAATATATTGTTTCGGGATATCAGGGAATTGAGAAGTGAGAATAATCAAAAGTGATCGACTGAAAAGAGTAACTGTTTAGGAGCGTGACAGGTGAGTGAATAACGTTCCCTAAAAAGTTTACATTTTCAAATGCATTGTCATTTCAAATGTTGAATTTCAAATATGAATTACGAAAAGCCAATTTTATGAAAGTACAGTTTAAATCGTTAGAAATGATTTTCTTTTAATTGGTTTACAAAAGAATTATGATTATGTATGAAAATGGATGAATAAGCTTTTGAAAAGAGTTTGGCAAAAATTGCATTGAATTAATGTTATTCATAAAATATATTCTTATGCGAATTTCATATGATTTTCCAGTAACTTGATTTTAATGTATATGCTGGGGTTTTTTTTTTTGAAATTCAAAGTGGTTTTTACCAACAGTTATAGCATTAAAACAGTTAAGATTATTTCATGTGAAATAAACCCCACGCATGATGGAAACGTTTTAGGATGGAATACAGAACGCTGGTTGCTAACAGCAGTACTGTTAGTCCTTGGTGCACCTTGGTTACCCGAGCTCGATGGATTATACCGTGGGTTTCGTACTCACGAAGGGTAGTGGTTAAGCTACCAGATTTCACCGTGGGTTTCGTACTCACGAAGGGTAGTGGCTAAGCTACCAGATTTCACCGTGGGTTTCGCACTCGCTAAGGTTAGTGGCCTTGAGCCACCGACAGTTAGTGGCTTCGAGCCACCAGAATGGTTATTTGCCCTCGTGGACTGTTATGATCAGGAATTTAGTTAATATATATGTATATTCTTTGTAGAATATTTCGAATGGGAAGTGTTAGCCAAATGGTTCAAGCGGCGAAAGGAAGCACATTCGGCCAGGGTTCGAGTCGCAGCGAAAGCGGAGGTGAATTGTTTTTTTTCTCAGACGCGTGAAATTACCATTTTGCCCCTCTGTCTATTTCCACCGAATCCTCTGCTCTTCTTCATCATTTTCCTTCTTCCTTCCTGCGAGCCGCGAACAGAGACGGCAGGTTGCAGCGTGGGTAGGTGCGGGACGGCAGAAGCTCAGCGTGCGGCGTGGGAGAAGAGTACACGGCACGGAAGCTCGGCTGGACGCCTTCAAGTAGCATTCCGCCGATCCTTTCTGGTTCCATCGACAGTGAGGCTGCGGTGAGAGTTAGAAATGCAAGGTGCAGGCGTGTCGCGAGTGCAGTGAGTCAGGTTAGCGCCGGTAAACACTCATTCCGGTGGACCACATTCACAGTGAGCACCGTCGCCGTGTAGCTTCGGTCCGACACCATTGTCGTGCTACTGTAGCAAATCCATTGCTACTATAGCAAGTCTCGGAGGTCCAGTTTCAGCTGCTTTCGGCGAGTGATTCCGTGGGTAAGCTTCTTAAACCGATATCCGCATTCAAACCTCTTTTCTTCTGGCTTGTTATCGTGCGCATAGAGCTTACTCTGTTCGGGTTGTATCGTCGGTACACCCCTGTTTTCCGAGTCGCAGAAAGGCTTAACTCGGTAATTGGTGGCACTGGTCGTAGGTGGGTTCCAGCTTCTGTGTGCTGAGCCGTTCCTTGCTCCCTGCTGTGTTGTCTGTGAACTACTTCTGGCAGCCGAAAGGTATGTGTTCTGTGGTAATGTGAGAAACAGAGTTGTGTATGTGACGTCGGTGATGATGGTCACTGGTTTGGTTTGATAGTTGTATGCGTGGGCTAATTGGTGCGTTGTGTATGAATATGTTAAGCCATTGTTCTGTCAAGGCCGCTGTCCCAAGAAATGATTTATGTTTGTTAGGCTGTGGAGATATATATATGTGGATGTGTGTGTGCGGTGGCGTTAGTTGACAGTATAAGGGGGGACTGAGAAAATGTATATGAATGTTCTTATGCCTGTGTTGCTAAAGTTGCTGTGGATACATGGGTTGGGAATGTATTACTGTCATGATAAATATGAATCTGCTGTGGGTATTTGCGAATTAAGGAAAGAAGAAAGGATTGGAGAATTGTACTGTTATGCGTATGTATATGTATGCGCTGGGTATGCATGCAGTGTGAAGGTATATATGTGTGTATGTGGTCATGCTGTCAAAGGGAAGAGGAGGCAGAAGCATGCCATAGTGGGTTGTGTTGAATTGAATGGAAAGATTATATTGATATAGCTTGCTGTGTGGTGTTTTCAAGTGATGAATAATTATATTAAAGAAAATGAGTTGGAATGTTAGGTTAAAGATACTTTATTTCTGTTGGAACTTTAGTTAGAATGTTAAAATGCTATTTCAAAAATACCAGGGGATTTAGAAAGGAAAGCAATTGAAGTGGTTGGACTGAAAGAGTAGCTGTTTAGGAGCGTGGCAGGTGAGTGAATAACGTTCCCTAAAAATTTACATTTTCAAATGCATTGTCATTTCAAATGTTAAATTTCAAATATGAATTTCGAAAAGCCAGTTTTACGAAAGCATGGTTTAAATCGTTTGAAATGATTTTCTTTCGATTGGTTTACAAAGGAATTATGATTATGTATGAAAATGGATAAAGAGGCTTTTGAAAAGAGTTTGAAAAAAGTTGCATTGAACTGATGTTATTCATGAAATATATTCCTATGCGAATTTCATATGTTATCACAGTAATTTGATTTCAAATGTACATGCTGGGGTTTTTGGAAAGTTAAAGTGATTTTACCAATGGTTATGGCATTGAAACGATTGAGATTATTTCATGTGAAATAAACCCCACGCTTGATGGAAATGTTTTAGGACGGAATACAGAACGCTGGTTGCTAACAGCAGTACTGTTAGTCCTTGGTGCACCTTGGTATTCGAGCTCGACAGTTTGTGGCATAGCCACCAGAATTATTTCGTGGGATTTATTCTCGCGACAGTTTGTGGCATAGCCACCAGAATTATTTCGTGGGATTTATTCTCGCGACAGTTTGTGGCATAGCCACCAGAATTATTTCGTGGGATTTATTCTCGCGACAGTTTGTGGCATAGCCACCAGAATTATTTCGTGGGATTCGTTCTCGCGACAGATAGTGGCTTCGAGCCACCAGAATGGTTAGTTACCCTCGTGGACTGTGTGTCCACGTCAGTTTTCGTTCTGTTGAAATCCTACAGAAAGATCATGGTTATAAAAAGATTGTTTTGAATGAGTTATTTGAAACAGTTATTTCCTACGGTTATTTCCCCTGAAATACAAATGTTTACGAAAAGGTTTGCATTAGATTATGAAGTGTTAAGAAATACATGTTTAAGATGATTATGTATTGATTATTTTCCGCATTCTTTTAAATCATGTTTTTGGGATGTTATTCACGAGTAGATTTTTGGCTTCAGATAGTGCAGGTGACCCTATTTCTCCAGCTGAGCGGTAAAGAGCCTTGCTGTTGATCCGAAGTTTCATTTGATAAGAACTACTTTTGATGTAATTGCTTCTTAAGAACTTTAATTATTTTGTAAAGGAAAGTGCTCTGCATGAACCTTAGAAAATGTTTGTATGATTTTGAAAAATGCTATGGAGAATTAATGGTTTTACTTAAAATGATAGGCTTTCAGAATATGATGTATTCATATTCTGTGCCGGTCACGGTCCAGAAATAGGGACGTGACAGTTTGGTATCAGAGCCAAAGTTTTTCTATGGTTAAGCAGAGCAGAGATACTTCGGTGGGGTCTCAATTATCGTTATGAACCCGGGCATAACTATAATTGTGGCATCTCTGAAGATCTCTAAGAAAAATTCAAAAGTGGTATTTTCCTATTATTTCAGAAACGTATTTATTTAAAAACTGAAGATTTTCTATGTTTTATGAATAGTTAAATGCCGCCTAGACGAGTTCAGTCTAGAGGGAGCTCTAGGGCTTCGGATCAAGGCTCTGCTCAGCGAAGTGATTTGCTTCCTCGAGGCCGAGGACAGGGTCGTAGGGGTGCTAGGGTTCGGGGAGGTCGACCCCTTAGACCTCTTCAGGAAATTCTATCTGAGGCAGAACCATCTCACCCACAGTCTCCTGAGATCTCTACGTCCTCTAGGCACGAGACTCCAGTAGGAACACCCCAGGTTATAGAGGAAGAATCCATCGCAGTTAGGCTATCAGAGTTTATAAAGTTGGATCCTCCGAAGTTCTCAGGGTTTGATTCTCGAGAGGAACCCATTGAGTTTCTGGAAGGAATTGAGAAGAGATGCCGGGCTTTGAGATGCTTAGATGTGCAATACGTGGAGTTTGCCTTGTTTCGACTTGAGGGGATTGCGAATGCGTGGAGTAAGACGGTACCAGGATTTCAGGGCGATAGAGTATCATTATTGTCATGGGCAGATTTTAAGGATCTTTTCCTGAAGCGCTTTCTTCCCCAGAGCAAGAAGGATGCTAGAGTTAAAGAATTTCTTCTGTTAAAGTGTACTTCTGGGATGTCTGTGGCTGAGTATGACAGAAGATTTACAGAACTTTCATCGTATGCATCTACCTTGATTCCGTCGGAGAGGGATAGAATCGGCAGGTTTATTCAGGGATTACCGATACATATTCATGATGCTGTGGCCCCGATGCTGAATCATTTTGCTTCTTATGCTGATGTGGTTGACTGTGCTTTGAGAATTGAGTTGAGGCACATGGAAGAAGAAGGGGTTTCTAAGAAGCAGAAGACTGGGAACGAAAGGTTCCAAGGATCATTTAAGGGTAACCGCCCTCAGGGCCAACCCTCGTCAGCTGATATGCGGCCAGTGCCCAGATCTTATAGATCTTCTGGGGGCATTCCAGATTCGGGACCAAAGTTTGGAGGTACTAGACCTCAGTCTGGAGGAAGTCAGTCTAGTTATTCCAGGCCTACCTGTAATATGTGTGGGAAGCACCATTCAGGGGTTTGTCTGAAGTCCTTGGGGGTGTGTTATGGTTGTGGACAGCCGGGTCACATGAAGAAAGAGTGTCCGTTTGCTCAATCAACCTCGAGTTATGGATCAGCTAGACCTTCTCCCCACCCTACTACTTTTGCAGCTCCGTCTGTAGGAGCAACTTCTGCCTCTATGGGTAGAGGTACATCAGGACGACCTCCAAAGAAGAGAACACAACCTTCCGGCCAAGGTCAAGCTAGGGTTTACGCAATGACAAGGCAAGATGCTCGGGCTTCTAATGCTGTAGTCACAGGTATTATCTCTATATGTTCTCAAAAGGCTTATGCATTGTTTGACCCTGGTTCGACACACTCTTATATTTCAAAATATTTTGCTAAGATGATGGATAAGAATTCAGTTAGACTTGATTGTCCTTTCACTGTGGCTACCCCTGTTGGGGAATCTTTGTCAGTTTCACAAGTGTACAAATCTTGTGAAGTGTCTGTTGAGGGTAGAGAAAGTTTTGTCGATTTGATGATACTTGATATGATAGACTTTGATGTCATACTGGGCATGGATTGGTTAGCCTCATGCTATGCTTCGGTGGATTGTCACCTGAAAGTGGTAAAGTTTAACTTTCCGGGTGAAACTTCGTTTGTGTTGTTTGGAAACGAAGTAGATAAGCCAACAAACTTAATCTCTGCTTTAAAAGCCCAGCAAATGTTGGCAAAAGGTTGTCAGGGATTTTTGGCAGTAATCCAAGATGTTGATAGGCCTATTGTCAGCTTAGACCAAATTCCTATTGTTCAGGAATTTCCTGATGTTTTTCCGGAGGAATTGCCGGGATTACCCCCAGATCGAGAGATAGAATTTAGTATTGACGTCATTCCTGGTACGCAGCCAATTTCTATTCCGCCCTATAGAATGGCGCCGTCTGAGTTAAGGGAATTAAAAAGTCAGTTGCAAGAATTGCTAGATAAGGGGTTCGTACGACCTAGTACTTCTCCTTGGGGTGCACCAGTGTTATTTGTCAAGAAGAAGGATGGATCGATGAGATTGTGCATTGATTATCGACAGCTTAACAAGGTGACAGTAAAGAACAAGTACCCGTTGCCGCGCATCGATGATTTGTTTGATCAGTTGCAAGGAGCGCAGTACTTTTCAAAAGTAGACCTGCGATCAGGGTATCATCAGTTGAAGATTAAGAAGGAAGACATTCCAAAAACAGCATTTAGGACTCGTTATGGTCATTATGAATTTTTAGTAATGTCCTTTGGTTTGACAAATGCTCCTGCGGCATTCATGGATTTAATGAATCGAGTATTCAGAGAATTCCTGGATAAGTTTGTGATCGTGTTCATTGATGATATCCTGGTTTATTCCAAGAGTGAGGAAGAGCATGAACATCATTTGCGGATAGTGTTGCAGAGATTGAGAGAACATCAGCTCTATGCTAAACTTTCCAAGTGTGAGTTTTGGTTAACTGAGGTCACTTTCTTAGGGCATGTGGTGTCGAGAGATGGCATCCAAGTTGATCCTAGTAAGGTTGAGGCAGTTAAAAGCTGGCCACGACCTACTACGGTAACGGAGATTCAGAGTTTCTTAGGACTTGCAGGATATTATCGCCGTTTTGTTCAGGATTTTTCAAGAATAGCAGCTCCGATGACAAGGCTAACCCAAAAGAATGTGAAATTTGTGTGGGATGAGAAATGCGAGGCAAGTTTTCAAAAGTTAAAGGAATCTTTGACCTCTGCTCCAGTGCTAAGTTTACCTTCCGGAGTTGGTGGGTATACTGTGTATTGTGATGCTTCTCGGATTGGGCTAGGCTGTGTGTTAATGCAAGATGGTCGAGTTATTGCCTATGCCTCTAGAAAGCTTAAGTTGCATGAGCAGAATTATCCAACTCATGATTTAGAGATGGCTGCGGTGGTGTTTGCTTTAAAGATTTGGAGACATTATCTGTACGGAGAAACCTGTGAGATTTTCACGGATCACAAAAGCCTTAAGTACATCTTTGAGCAGAAGGATTTGAATCTCAGACAGAGAAGGTGGATGGAGTTGTTAAAGGATTATGATTGTACGATTCTGTACCATCCAGGGAAAGCGAACGTTGTGGCTGATGCTTTAAGCAGGAAGTCTATGAATAGTTTAGCACACATAAAGATTGAAAGAAGACCGTTGGTACAGGAGATTCATAAAGTTGAACAAGAGGGAGTCGTATTTGAAATTGCTAATAAGGGAGTATTTTTGGCTCATTTGCAAGCTCATTCCTCATTATGTGATCAGATTAAGGAAGCTCAGTATTCAGACCCGAAGTTATGCGAGTTGAGGGATTCAGTTAAAGACAGAAGTAATTCGGAATTTATGATTGATCAGGAAGGTGTTTTGAGGTTCGAGGGTAGGATTTGTGTACCACAAGTGCAGGAGTTGAGGAGGCTGATTCTTGAGGAAGCTCATCATTCTGCCTATACTATCCACCCTGGTATAACTAAGATGTACCAAGATTTGAAACAGTTGTTTTGGTGGCATGGTATGAAGAATGATGTGGCGAATTTTGTTGCACATTGTTTAGTGTGCCAACAAGTTAAGGCGGAACATCAGAAGCCGGCAGGGCCGTTACAACGGTTGGAGATACCTGAATGGAAGTGGGAAAACATAACTATGGATTTTATCGTGGGATTGCCCCGTACTGCTAGAGGTTTTGATTCTATTTGGGTAATTGTTGATAGATTGACCAAGTCTGCCCATTTTCTACCAGTAAAGACGACGTACAGTGCAGCTAGATACGCTGAGGTTTACATTGAGGAGATCTTGCGGTTACACGGAGTCCCAGTATCTATTATTTCAGATAGAGGGCCCCAGTTTACTTCTCAATTTTGGAAATCATTTCAGAAAGCTTTGGGCACTCGATTGAATCTTAGTATTGCTTTTCATCCTCAGACTGATGGACAGTCGGAGAGGACAATCCAGATAGTTGAGGATATGTTGAGGTCTTGTGTCATGGATTTTGGTGGAAGTTGGGACAAACATTTACCGTTAGTAGAGTTTGCCTATAATAACAGTTATCAATCAAGCATTCAAATGGCACCATTTGAGGCGTTGTACGGGAGGCAGTGTAGATCTCCAATTGGATGGTTTGAAGTTGGAGACGGAATGATATTAGGACCTGATTTGGTTCTAGATGCTAAAGAAAAGGTGAAGGTGATTCAACAAAGATTGTTGGTGGCTCAAAGTCGACAGAAATCTTATGCAGATCATCGTCGCAGGGAATTAGAGTTCATGGCCGGAGATAAAGTGTTTTTAAGAGTGTCACCAATGAAAGGGGTTATGAGATTTGGTAAAAAGGGTAAGTTAAGTCCGAGGTTTATCGGCCCCTTTGAGATTTTGGATAAAGTAGGTGCAGTAGCTTATCGATTAGCCTTACCACCAGAGCTATCAGGGATACATCCGGTGTTTCATGTATCGATGCTACGGAAGTACTTGTATGATCCATCTCATGTTGTTGAATATCAGGAAGTTCAGGTGAACGAGGACCTGTCTTATGATGAATATCCGTTAGCCATTATTGATCAACAAGTAAAGAAGTTACGGTCGAAGGAGATTCCTTCAGTAAAGGTGTTATGGCGAAACCACTCAGAGGAAGAAGCTACTTGGGAGTTGGAGGCTGAGATGCGAATCAAATACCCGCAATTATTTCAGATCTAAGGTATGTATATTTTCAAATTCGGAGGACCGAATTTCTTAAGAGGGGAAGAATGTTATGATCAGGAATTTAGTTAATATATATGTATATTCTTTGTAGAATATTTCGAATGGGAAGTGTTAGCCAAATGGTTCAAGCGGCGAAAGGAAGCACATTCGGCCAGGGTTCGAGTCGCAGCGAAAGCGGAGGTGAATTGTTTTTTTTTCTCAGACGCGTGAAATTACCATTTTGCCCCTCTGTCTATTTCCACCGAATCCTCTGCTCTTCTTCATCATTTTCCTTCTTCCTTCCTGCGAGCCGCGAACAGAGACGGCAGGTTGCAGCGTGGGTAGGTGCGGGACGGCAGAAGCTCAGCGTGCGGCGTGGGAGAAGAGTACACGGCACGGAAGCTCGGCTGGACGCCTTCAAGTAGCATTCCGCCGATCCTTTCTGGTTCCATCGACAGTGAGGCTGCGGTGAGAGTTAGAAATGCAAGGTGCAGGCGTGTCGCGAGTGCAGTGAGTCAGGTTAGCGCCGGTAAACACTCATTCCGGTGGACCACATTCACAGTGAGCACCGTCGCCGTGTAGCTTCGGTCCGACACCATTGTCGTGCTACTGTAGCAAATCCATTGCTACTGTAGCAAGTCTCGGAGGTCCAGTTTCAGCTGCTTTCGGCGAGTGATTCCGTGGGTAAGCTTCTTAAACCGATATCCGCATTCAAACCTCTTTTCTTCTGGCTTGTTATCGTGCGCATAGAGCTTACTCTGTTCGGGTTGTATCGTCGGTACACCCCTGTTTTCCGAGTCGCAGAAAGGCTTAACTCGGTAATTGGTGGCACTGGTCGTAGGTGGGTTCCAGCTTCTGTGTGCTGAGCCGTTCCTTGCTCCCTGCTGTGTTGTCTGTGAACTACTTCTGGCAGCCGAAAGGTATGTGTTCTGTGGTAATGTGAGAAACAGAGTTGTGTATGTGACGTCGGTGATGATGGTCACTGGTTTGGTTTGATAGTTGTATGCGTGGGCTAATTGGTGCGTTGTGTATGAATATGTTAAGCCATTGTTCTGTCAAGGCCGCTGTCCCAAGAAATGATTTATGTTTGTTAGGCTGTGGAGATATATATATGTGGATGTGTGTGTGCGGTGGCGTTAGTTGACAGTATAAGGGGGGACTGAGAAAATGTATATGAATGTTCTTATGCCTGTGTTGCTAAAGTTGCTGTGGATACATGGGTTGGGAATGTATTACTGTCATGATAAATATGAATCTGCTGTGGGTATTTGCGAATTAAGGAAAGAAGAAAGGATTGGAGAATTGTACTGTTATGCGTATGTATATGTATGCGCTGGGTATGCATGCAGTGTGAAGGTATATATGTGTGTATGTGGTCATGCTGTCAAAGGGAAGAGGAGGCAGAAGCATGCCATAGTGGGTTGTGTTGAATTGAATGGAAAGATTATATTGATATAGCTTGCTGTGTGGTGTTTTCAAGTGATGAATAATTATATTAAAGAAAATGAGTTGGAATGTTAGGTTAAAGATACTTTATTTCTGTTGGAACTTTAGTTAGAATGTTAAAATGCTATTTCAAAAATACCAGGGGATTTAGAAAGGAAAGCAATTGAAGTGGTTGGACTGAAAGAGTAGCTGTTTAGGAGCGTGGCAGGTGAGTGAATAACGTTCCCTAAAAATTTACATTTTCAAATGCATTGTCATTTCAAATGTTAAATTTCAAATATGAATTTCGAAAAGCCAGTTTTACGAAAGCATGGTTTAAATCGTTTGAAATGATTTTCTTTCGATTGGTTTACAAAGGAATTATGATTATGTATGAAAATGGATAAAGAGGCTTTTGAAAAGAGTTTGAAAAAAGTTGCATTGAACTGATGTTATTCATGAAATATATTCCTATGCGAATTTCATATGTTATCACAGTAATTTGATTTCAAATGTACATGCTGGGGTTTTTGGAAAGTTAAAGTGATTTTACCAATGGTTATGGCATTGAAACGATTGAGATTATTTCATGTGAAATAAACCCCACGCTTGATGGAAATGTTTTAGGACGGAATACAGAACGCTGGTTGCTAACAGCAGTACTGTTAGTCCTTGGTGCACCTTGGTATTCGAGCTCGACAGTTTGTGGCATAGCCACCAGAATTATTTCGTGGGATTTATTCTCGCGACAGTTTGTGGCATAGCCACCAGAATTATTTCGTGGGATTTATTCTCGCGACAGTTTGTGGCATAGCCACCAGAATTATTTCGTGGGATTTATTCTCGCGACAGTTTGTGGCATAGCCACCAGAATTATTTCGTGGGATTCGTTCTCGCGACAGATAGTGGCTTCGAGCCACCAGAATGGTTAGTTACCCTCGTGGACTGTGTGTCCACGTCAGTTTTCGTTCTGTTGAAATCCTACAGAAAGATCATGGTTATAAAAAGATTGTTTTGAATGAGTTATTTGAAACAGTTATTTCCTACGGTTATTTCCCCTGAAATACAAATGTTTACGAAAAGGTTTGCATTAGATTATGAAGTGTTAAGAAATACATGTTTAAGATGATTATGTATTGATTATTTTCCGCATTCTTTTAAATCATGTTTTTGGGACGTTATTCACGAGTAGATTTTTGGCTTCAGATAGTGCAGGTGACCCTATTTCTCCAGCTGAGCGGTAAAGAGCCTTGCTGTTGATCCGAAGTTTCATTTGATAAGAACTACTTTTGATGTAATTGCTTCTTAAGAACTTTAATTATTTTGTAAAGGAAAGTGCTCTGCATGAACCTTAGAAAATGTTTGTATGATTTTGAAAAATGCTATGGAGAATTAATGGTTTTACTTAAAATGATAGGCTTTCAGAATATGATGTATTCATATTCTGTGCCGGTCACGGTCCAGAAATAGGGACGTGACATGGACTGTGTGTCCAAGTCTGTTTTTTTTGTTCTGTTGAAGTCCTACAGAAAGATTATGGTTGGAAAGGATTTTTTTTTTACGATTAATTTGAAATAGTTATTTCAAATTGAATCTCTCAAATAATAATGTTTACGGAAAAGATTATGGGCTTGAAAGGATTATGTTCTGCCTCAAAGAAAATGTTTACAGAAAATGTTGCATTGAAATACGAGATGTTGAAACATGTTTATGCATTGTTTATTTCCACAATCTTTTAAATCATGTTTTTCTTGGGACGTTATTCACGAGTAGATTATTTGGCTTCAGTTAGTGCAGGTGACCCTAATCCTCCCGCTGAGCAGTAAAAAGCCTCGTTGCCGATCCGAAGCGTCGTTTTTGACAAAAATTATTTTTGATATAATTATCATTAAGAAAGTGCTTGTATTATTTCGAAAAGAAGGTAAATGCTCCACATAGACCTTAGAAAAGATTTCGTGATGTTGAAAAATGTTATGGAAAATTTGAATGTTTTATTTAAGGTGTTAGGCTTTCAGAATGTGAATTTATTCATATTCTGTGCCGGTCACGGTTTAAATTTTGGGACATGACAGTGGGAGGAGCCGCCGAGTTGCCCATGGATGAGGGAAAATTTACCACCGTAAAAAGTTCCTATTCTGGGAAAATGGCACGTGAAACATGTTTTGTAAGGAAAATGAACCATCCCCCAAAGCTTAGATCAAACACTAGGGGTTCACAATAATAAAAGTTAGTTTAATATTGACGTTATATAAAATGGGCTAAATACACAAGCCCAATCTACTAACCTCTCATAATATGATTGGCTTGGGTTGGTGTTTTTCCAACCCGCCAATATGGGAACTGCACAGGCTCACCCCAATATAGCCTGCGGGTTTGCGAGTTGAGCCTCTAGCCCGCCTATCTCTTTTGAAAGTAAAAAAAAAACACTTGTTTTTTACATTGGTTATCCAAAGTTTATTGCATGGCGTCAATTAAGGGCATATTTGGATTAACTTTTGAAGAATAAATTTTTAAAAAAATAGATTTTAGAGAATAGATTCTGGGAAGAATATATTTTGAAAATATAGATGTTTGGATGATTAGTAGTAGAATTACTTTTCATATTGATAAATTATAAAAAAGGGTATGATTTGATTAAAAGTAAGAGAGAGGAGAGTGGGTAGAGAAGAAAGAGAAGAGAGTGTAGAGAAGATAGAGGAGAGAGTGTACAGAAAAGAGAAGAAAAATGGTAAAAAAGAAAGATGAGAGAGGAAAGAGGTTAGAGAGTAGAGAGGTTAGAGGAGAGAGGGTGTAAGAAAAAGTAGGGGTAAGAAAATAATTGAATAGTGCATAAGCTCTTTTACTATTGTAAAAGCTAATTTCAATAGCTTATTCAAAATTATAGTTTTAAATGATGGTTTTGGCCAAAATCACTTCTGGATAAATATGGCTGTTTGTTTAAAATTTTCCCAAATCAAGATTTTGCCCAAAAGATTTTTTCAAACCAAATAGCCAAACACACACTAAGTACAATTAATAATCATGCATTGCACCATTTAAATTTATAAATATATTACTATTTATATATTATCTATGATTTATACAAATACAGTTTTTTTTTAATTTGTTTTATTACTATCATTCTTTCAACATGTGTCAACTTCAACATCTCTGCTATATAAAAATGACCTATGTTGCGTCCCTGTCGTTAAAGTTAAAGTCAATTGGATTTTATAAAATTATTCACACCAACTACATTGAATTACACTTAATACTATTTATTATATTTTTTTATTACATTTTCGATTAAAATGAATCAACAAAGGAATATCTTATTAATTAAATAAAAAACACAGGTTTTTTATTATATTTTTTAGTAGAGTTGGTCATTCATTTGATTAGCTATAAATTTAAATAAAAAAGCATCATTTTAGCAATCTAAATAAAAAACTAAAAAAGCATTACTCTTTTCTTAGTTTTTTTTTTAAAAGTGGAATTTCATCTAGCCCAGCAGCCCGGCCTTTTTTAACCCGCGGTATGTAACTGGCTAGTCCCTTTTTTTCACCTATAGTTAGTAGATTATCTGGTCAAATAGAAATCTCTAATGACGCTGGGCATGCCAAAATACACGTTCACGAGCATTGAATGTTGGTGAGAAATGGAAATCGTGGTCCCTTTGTCTATTGTAGAGCCACACACACACACACACACACACACACACACACACATTAAAATAGGTTAGGTTGAAAATATTTCATTACCAACCCACCTTTTTCTGGCATATAATATGCTCGTGGAACATGTACTAATTAATCAATTTCTTCAAGCATTAGTTGTCATTCACTAAAATTAATGATTGGTTCAAATTATGGGTCTGTATAATACTATAATCATGTTTTTGTAGATGCGCTATTTCCATTAATATGATATTTTTCCCATAGTCATATGTGCGAATGTAATATATATAGGACTGGAATATCACTGTTGATTTTTCAAATTCGGTTGATTTTATTTATCTTTCAACTTGTCTTTTTTATATTGACTTGAAGTATACAAGCACATCATGTTCCATGCATTAAATAAATTATTAAACATAATCTATAATTTCATCACAGGAAATATATCTGATCCATATGATCTTAAATATTTAACCAGAAACTAGAATGAATAAGAGAGATTGATTTCCAAATTTCATATCATTCAACATTGATATTTTTCAAGATTCATCGAGCAGTGCTTAGATACTTGTCTAATGATGATGAGTCGTTAACAGTTTAACACAATATCTGAGAGTTGACTTCCCCTTTCTCTTCTTCCTCATCAATTGTATCACACAATGCTCTCCCTTTTGTCTCAGGCAAGAACACTACAAACAAACCACTCAACCCTATCACCAATCCAAACACCCCATAGCACCAAAACTTCTGCCTCCTCCCGGCCGCCACGAGCACCGGACTAACCGCTCCACCCAACACCACTGCCTGCCTCGCCATCGCCAACGCCGTGTTCCGTACACACGTCGGAAATAACTCCGTCGTATATAACAGAAATATGTCACACGCATTACATGCGTTGAAAAACGACATCAACTCAAAACAAATTTGCAGGGTTGCCCATGTCTTCCCTAGCTCCATCACTGATGCTACACTGAAAATCCCACTGATGATGGTGAAAACCAAAAGAGCACTTCTTCTGTTGAACTTGTCGATGATTATAAAGGTTAAGAGAGACGATGGTATCTCAGATAAAGCGTTGAATGTGACACTCCAATAGAGATTAAACGACAGCGTTCCCAGACCCAGTGGCATACCGAAATAAACCCCACCCATACCAAAACCCATCGACATAATGGCTAAGGTTCTTCTTGAGGCCCATTGCTTTTGTATTAAAATCTTCAGCGCGGAGAACAGGTCCATATCGCTGTTCTTCAAACTTTCTTCAGTATCAGACCGTTTAGAGACGGCTAAATTCAATGTACTTTGAGACAATGATGCGATGCATCGTAGTGTGTTGACGGCTTCCTCTTTCCTTCCTCGTACGAGGAGCCACCTAGGAGATTCGAGTACGAGGAATTTTACCAATACACAGTACAAAATTGTTGGGATGGATGTGTATTTATAGAGGTTTCTCCACGACGAGTTTCGGTTTAAGTATGCCAGTGGCGCGAGAGAGAGGAAGCCGAAAGTGAAGCAGAAGAATCCCATGACACCCACCTTGCGGCGCCACCGCTTTCCGACGAGCTCAGTGGTGAGGACGAGGGTGGAGGTACCTATGGTGGCTCTGCCGAAACCGGAGAGAAACTTGAGAAAAGAATAAACCCAGAGGTTGGGAGAAAAGGCGGCCAGGAATGAAGAGAGAGACATCAAGAGACAAGAATAGAAGAGCGTGTTCTTGCGGCCCAACGACGTATCAGCGAGTGTGGATAAGGCAATGCCGCCGACAAGGCAACCAACGAAGAAGGAGGAGGCCGGGAGGCTCGTGAGTAGGGGGTCCTCAGGATTTAGGTCCCACTCCGAGATGACAGAGGAGTACGCGCCGCCGTTGCTGGCAGGAGAGGATGGTGCCGGTTGGGCGGCGTCGGTGAAGACGGTGATGAAAGTTTGTTGGGCATCGAACATCCAAGCGAAGGAGACGAGAAGAACTTGGAGGAACTGGGAGAGATTGAATTCTTCCAAGCAAAGTTCGATTGTGGAACCCAGAGATGGAAGTTCGGATTCATCGGTGGATTTGTGTTGGGAAAGAAGAGCTGTGGAGGTTGAATCGGCCATTAGTTTTGAAGTGAGCTTGAATTCTAATAATATTCGGATGTGTCAAGTTTTATATACGCGTATGGATTTTAAGAAAGGCGTAGAAGGAACATAAAGTTAAAAAAAAACACAGAGAAGAAAATGTTGTTATTTAAAAATTAATTTTTATGGAACATGAGCTAAATGGAAATATTTTTCTAATTTCTAATAATATTGTTCATGAGGGGCACATGTGGTGTGTGGTCAATGCCTCAATGGCATAACCATATAATATATATTGTTCTAATGTTCTTCGCTCATTCACACATCCACTTGCAATTAAGCTCACGTCAATATTTTGAATTTTTTTAATCAAAAGTTCTGGGGTATTACAATTTGCCAACAGAAGTTAGTCTGTAGCAGCTTCTCTCCACTTCCATCCCTCTCCTCTTTCCAATCTTATTTGTTAGATAAAATTTAAATATTTTTCATTTTATATATAAAACTATTATTATATTATTAATTAAAATAAATAAATTTAAATTATTAAAATTTAATTTAAATAGTTAACAACTGTAGAGGAAAGACCATATGATGAAATTATTTCATCAAGTGAATTTATTTCTTTATTTGTAACTAAATATTATAATAATAATTTTATAGAATATTAAATTTCAACTACTCAGATTTTAATCTATTGGTTGAAATGAGAAAGGGAGGGAATGATTTGCCCTCTCGTATTGGCAAGCCCCAATTAGGAATATTAAGATCCATTTTAACAGGGCAAGTAACTCAGCTGGGGGTGGTGTTTATATATATATATATAGGTTGAATTCCTAGGTGTTTTTGTTTGTTTTCTTCTTTTTTCATCAACTGAATACTTCCATTAAATATAAAAGGTGCAATGCAAAGAGCAGCAAGGAGGAAAACAGTGAAACAACGAAACAAAAGTCAAACAAGGAAAAAAACAAGACGCAAACAAAAAGCTAACCAACTCCCAATCTTAAATTAGGGATAGTGTTCATAACAACAGAATCTCGACCTTCCTGAGTATCCATAGTAAAAATAGAAGACAAAGAGAGACCGTTCTAAAACCCAACCCACAGGGCATGCTACCTTAACCGTCGACTTCTCCAATCAAATTGATTGGGTTATTGAAAATCCAGCACACTTTTTAGTTGTTGGCAATATGTAAGCATTTATATCAATAAGCTACAAGGCTATTGACAATACACAATATACTAAATTGAAGCATTAGATTTGGGAAGAACGCAAAGGTTGAGGGTGTGAGGCTTAAACATCCTTTGTGTAAAGAATATTGTCAAGGTTTGTTATTAGATTAACTAATTTCTGTTATGTATAAGAGTTTAACTAATTTCTGTTATGTCTTACATAACAGAAATTAGTTAAACTAATAACAAAAGTTTCCGTTATTCATATGTCACGGCTGATTCTCTCTCTCTCTCTTCTTCCTCCTCCATTTGACACAGCACTCTCCCTTTGGTCTCAGGCAAAAACACTACAAACACACCACTCAGCCCTATCACTAATCCAAACACACCATAGCACCAAAAACTTCTGGCTCCTTCCCGCCGCCACCAGCACCACCGCCTGCCTCGCCATCGCCAATGCCGAGTTCCGTACACACGGCGGAAACAACTCCTTCGTATATAACAAACATACATTAGCTGCGTTACCCGCGATGGAAAATGTAACCAACTCGAACCTATCTGCAGCTTCGCCCGTGTCTTCACTAACTGAATAACCGATAACACGCTGAAAAGCCCACTTATGATGGTGAACACCAAAAGAAAACTTCTTCTGTGAACTTGTCGATGAGTATGAAGGGTAAAGAGAGACAATGGTAGCTCAGATAATGCGTTGAATGTGACCCTCAAATACATATTAAACGACAGCGTTCCAAGACCCAGCGGGCTAAGATTCTTCTTGAAGCCCATTGCTTCTACATCAAAACCTTCGGCGCCGAGTATAAATCCATGCTACTGTTTTGAGTTTTTTCAGTGTCAGACACTTTAGAGACGGCTAAATTCAATCTTCTTTGAGACAATGATGTGATGCTTCTTAGTGTATTGACGGCTTCCTCTTTCCTTCATCGGACGAGGAGCTACCTCGGAGATTCGAGTATGATGAATTTTACTAATACGCAATACAATATTGTTGGGATGGATGTGTATATATATGTAGAAGTTTCTCCACGAAGAGTTTCGATTTAATTATGCCATTGCGTCGAATGAGAGGAAGCCGAAGAAGAAGCAGATGAATCCCCACACATCCACGTAGGTAATGGAAGTCTTTGATGGCCGAAGCTTGGTCAAGATATGTGGTAAAATCTGCAAAGTAATAAAGTTTATAATTCGAGTCACGTCTGAGGACACTGTTCTTAAGAGATATTCTGTGACTTTTCATCAAATTTAGAAGTGGCTCTCTCTAGGATTAAGCGAACTCTTCCTGTAAAAATACAGGGTAACATAACTGGTGGAAGATAAAGTAATATCAGAATATTGGTATATCATTCTCTATGTTTCCATATGTTTTCCTATATTCTTCTTCTTCATTAAGAAGCCCTCTTTATAGATTGTGGAAAGCTACGAGACATGTCTTTTAGACATATATCCCTTAGATTCAAGAGTTATGTTAGAAAGACTCTTCTTTCTTCAATATATTATTTCACAACAAAGAGTTATGTCAGAAAGATATTTATTTCTTTGACACACCATTTCACAATATTTAAAATATTTTCAACAAGATAAATAATAATAATAGTAATTTTTCACTGATTTTAATGAAGGTCTAAGCTAAGACTCATAAATTGCTAATACTTTTTAATTGGACTTGATAATGTTTAAATCTAAGCTAACAATGCACTTGATCTCAAATGATTGTACCAAAAGAAAATGCGGGAGCATATATATATATATATATATATATATATAGGGCTAGTAGAATTATAAAACTACTACTCCTCCAATCCTAACTATAATTTACCTAACTGATATATTTCTATTGTCCTTATAAATAAAAGATATATTTAATTAATTTGATTATATTAAAGAGATTAGTTAATATAATATATTTTTTAAAATATTATAATTATCTTTCTTAATTCACTCTCTTATTAGATTATTATTGTATAATAAAGATAAATTTTTTAATTAGGTCTTATATTAAGGATAACTAAATAAATTTAATATAATGTTATATAAAAATATTTTAAAAATATCATATAATATATATTATAATTAAATAATTTATTTAACTTGTTTAATCGGAGAGGATGAGAGGAGTATTAAATAAGAGTATTTTTTCATGATACATCATGAACATAGTGTGTGGGTCTCAAAATGAATATAGTGTGTTGAATGAAATATAGTGATCGTTGGTCCAAACAAAATCTTGAATTCTTGGGCTACAAAATCTTAGCAAAGTGGACCAAATTGCCTTTGGATCTACAAAGATTCTTGGGCTAATACTAAAGCCTCCGAGGAACATATTATAATGGTCAACGATGGCGACTGCTCTAGGCTTTTATTTTCCCTCCATTATTCTCTCACTTTTCTCATATTACTCTTACCACAAACATTTACTTTCACTCTCTCTCTCTGAATCTATTGTTTTCTTCTTCCTTCATCATCATCTTCATCTTCTTATAGCAATTCTGGGACTTGATCAGAAATGGGTTCCAGATCAGTGCGGTGGCGCCAGAGCTGGGCTCCACAGCCATTGACGCCGTTAATGGAAGGTCCGGACCCTGAGATGAAAGAAGAAGGTCCCAAGAAGGAGAGCTCATTGGAAACCATAAGAGAATGGTTCAGAGCTCAGAAACTTTCTCCCACAGGACCCACTTTCTCTTCTTCCTCACACTCCTTCTATGGAACAATTAAAGCCACAACTCAAGACTTGAGGCTCCTCCTCGGTGTTCTAGCTTGCCCCTTAGCTCCAATCCCCTTAACCCACGATCCTTCACACTCCTTTCACATCAAAGATATCCCATTCGTAAGATCTTTAATTTCTTCATATCACATTTTCATCTCTTTTCTATTATACAAGAATGGATCATGATATAATGTTCTGAAGCAGGAGAACTCAACGGCCAACTACATTATACAACAGTATTTGGCGGCGACTGGGTGTCTGAAACAGCAGAAGAATGAGACGAAGAATATGTATGCCGCTGGAACGGTGAAGATGGTATGCTGTGAAACGGAGATTTCGACCGGCAAGAATGTCAATTGTTTGGGGACAAAGAGCAGCGACAATGGCCGCTTCATTCTGTGGCAGATGCATCCCGGAATGTGGTCACTGGAATTGGTCGTCGGTGGCCATAAGGTGGTCGCCGGCAGCAACGGCAAGGCCGTGTGGCGGCACACTCCCTGGCTCGGCACCAATGCCGCTAGAGGCCCTCAACGGCCCCTCCGTCGCATCATTCAGGTAATCAAAATTTCCGGACTACTTGGGCATTGCATTGTGATGTATTTCAACGACAATATAATTATGCTTTTTGGATGATTATTCCATAATGATATAAATGTCAGACACAACAGCCTTGTAGTTTTTAGGTTTTCTTTTGGAGCTAAACAGAGTTTGAACACAATGTTACTTTAATTTTGTTTCTTTCTTTTGTATCTTTTTGATTAGTGGGGATGGCTGTATTTGTCAGAATTTGAGCTTGTGGGGGACAAACCCAATAGTTTGAAATCACTTTATAGGTTTTACAAAACAAAGATAAAGATTGATGAGAGGAAAACAAAATGAAACATCAATAATCAAATGATGAAGGGGTATATAATATATATATGTGTAAATACTGACAAAGTGACCATTATGGAGAAACTGTCGCATGCTTTACCCTACACAGTAACTGTTACATACTCATTCTAATGCTTAAAGCTTTTAAAATGATGCCATGTGGCTGTCTACGTGATATCATCTTAGAATGCTTGTTTATACATAATGATCTTGGGATTGCCACCTTAACACAGATACCTATATATATACATGGGTACTCCATCTCCATTATGGTCCTTATTGTCCTTTTGCTTTCACTTTTCTCCTTTTCACTTTAACGAATATTATTATTACTTCTTCCTTCATCTATTTCTGCATTATTGCCCCTCCTTCTTGACTGGTTTCCCTCTTTTTTGTTTCTGCTTTATTTCCCTTCTTATTAGATTGCACATGAAAATCTCCAAGAGCAGATTCCCTCTCAAAATACTAAAGAGAATATTTTATCAAAAAAGATATAGCGAATGACTTTATAGGCTAATGGCATAGATGCTCTCTTTTATAGGTTCAATCCCACTTATAACTCAGGCCATTAGTGCCTACTTTTTTAATTTAAATAAAATAAAACAAAAAAAGATACAGCTATGTTAGGTTCTTTCATAGGGTACGATGTCATGTAATCTATGAAATTGACTCAGGATAAAGTCTTCTTGTGTTTGTTGTTGTTGTTCAATATTGCCCTACTAATTCTACTTTTTTGTTTATAATTTGACGTGATTTTGAACCGTACAAAGTTTAAGAGAGCAAACTATATGTATGTATATGAGTTAGATGATTAATATTCTCCAAATAATTATATATTGTACAGATATATAACATAGAATTTTAGCTCTTAAAATGCAATAAATAAAAAATCTCAAAATTATTACTTTTTTCATAGAAAATAAACATGGGGGGTTGACTTCAGAAAATTGTATATATCGCAGGGTTTGGATCCAAGGAGCGCGGCAAGCTTATTCACGAATGCACAATGCTTAGGCGAGAGCAAAATTGGGGACGTTGGATGCTTTGTATTAAAGGCATGGGCAGATCGTGCGGCTGTGATTGAAAGGAGCGAGGGGCACGCGGAGGTAATAAGGCACATATTGTATGGGTATTTTTGTCAAAAGAGTGGCCTCATCATATACCTAGAGGACTCTCATCTTACAAGGGTTCAAATGGACGATCATGAAACCCTAGATAGTGATCCTGTGTACTGGGAGACCACAATTGGCAGCAGCATCGGAGACTACAGGGACGTCGACGGCGTGATGATCGCCCATCAAGGGCGGTCCATTGCGACCGTGTTCCGGTTCGAAGAAATGTCGATGCAACATAGTAGAACCAGAATGGAAGAACATTGGACCATTGATGATGTTATGTTCAATGTCCCTGGTCTCTCAATGGATCATTTTATTCCACCTGCTGATGTATTTCCCAATTCAAACTCTCCATAACAACATAAAAATTAATGCCTCTCTCCAATTTTTGGTGTTTACTAAGTAAATACATGATATGTAGTTGGAGATCAAGAGAGAGAGAGAGAAAAGAGTAGAATTATTTGAATCACTTTCTCTCTCTTCACACTTATTTGTTTCTTCTCTCCATATCTCCCTCTTGTTTTAGAAACATTCTACCAAACGTCTAATCTTAAGGAATATATAGATTCTAGGAAGTGAGTGCAAAAAAAAGCGCACGCACACGTGAGTAATGAATTGTTGACCTCGTGTGTATAAAGATACTTCTTCAATTTTAAATGTAAAATTTAGTTAAATATTAGTTTTAATTTTATATTTATTTTTTTTAAACTAATTTATCTAACTTATAAAATGATATATAATATAATACTACAAAGAAAGGAGATCATGTTATAATTGACTAATTTATCTAATTTTTTAATCTATTCAAATTGGTTAGGAGATTGTTAAAATAAAAACCATAGGGGTAATAATTTATAATTTTTTTTCATCAGTCATTTTTACATGACTTGGTTATGTAAATTGCCACTTTTGTAAGGATATGTACTTGTTGGTGATCTTTTCTTTACTTTATATGACATTCTGCATAAAATATAATTAAATAAAAGATAGAAAATTTTTGGGACAACTTAAATGTACTCCTCTAGTTCTAAATATAAGATCTATTTAATTAATTTTATTATATTAAGGAGATTAGTTAAATGAGTTGTTATAACATATTTTTTAAAAATACTCTAATTATCTTCTTTAACTCATTTCCTCATTTTCCTACTTGATTATTATTTAGAGAGTATTAATAGGGGTAATATAGGAAAAAATTATTAAATTTAAAAAATATATCTTATATTTAGGATAAAAATTAATTTTTTAATTATATTTTATATTTATGATCGAAGGAGTATTTAATTATGTAGTTTAAAAAAAATAGTTAAGTGTCAACTATACTAAGTCTACATGATAGAGTTTATATTATATATATATATATATATATATATATATATTATGGAGGAATTTTATGTTAAGCAGTTAGATATCATAGGAGCAATGAGAACAAAGACAGTTGTTGGAATAAGGGAAAGTGAAACTTGGAATGAGAGACCAACATAAGCTAAAGTGTTGCCTATACTTGGAATACCGGAGTCTTTGGCATAAAAAATAAAAAAAAGGAATAGTGGAATCCTATTGAAAAAACATGTATTGCCTAAGTTGTTATAAATCAAAATAAGTGGCCGAACGGATAACGGATAAAAAGTTTATGGACTAAAAGTTATATTTTTTTCTATAATTATAAATCAAAATATTCATCAAACATATTGATTTTTTTATGGGCCGAGATTGATCCCAGCCTAGTGGCCCAAAATATATATTAAATTAATTTATAATTAATTTTAATACTAATATTCATAAAAAACATAATGTACGCCAAATAATCAAACAATAATGAAATGATAATGAGATAGGATTGAAAAAAGAAAAATTATTGATACTTTTTTTTAAGTATAAATATGCTCATATTAGAAGTTATTATGTTTGAGTTATTATCAGATATTAAATATTAATACCTCTTTTGATAGATATTTAAATATTTATTTATCATATTATAAAGAACAAATAATTTTTATTAGACATAATTTTCATTAGTAATTATTGATAATTTTTTTGTATACAAAAGTTTTTAGAAAGTGGTTGGACTCACCCACGATTCAAGGGTAGGGTTAAATATCCCTTCCTCATAGGTGATATCAATGTCAGGTAAGGCGAGCCATCTATTATCTTCAGGCGTAAACCTAGGTATACATAAATTAGGATGTTTCCCCAAGTGTCACAACTAGAATTACAATAAAGTGGTATTATCCAATGATTAAAAAAGCTCTAAATGATAGTATGTATCATTTTTTTATTAACTGAACCCACAAATGATAGGTAATTATTGATAATTTTGTGTACGAGTGAGAGCTATATGAGAATATGGCCTATGGGTTTAGTCATGGGCCCACAAGTACGTTGAGCCCAGGGGTAAACAAATTGATCGGCCCAAAAACATCTTTGCTTTCAGGGCCTCAGGCTTCCTGTTGTGCTTTGTGGACTTGATCCAATAATTATGAAAAGTTATAAAAGAAAATGTGTTCAATTCTACATATTTATTAGTAATGGGGGTTAATCCAAATAATAAGTAATTCAGTATCATTTATATGATATCTTAAATTTGAGTCTTGGTATATACAAAAAATTTTCATTGAGAGATTCACCCATCATAGCCAGGTGAGCAAAGCGGGTTGGATCCAGATGTAGTTGGAGCAAAGTTCTAGTGAATTAGGTGGGCAAAAAAAAATTCTACACATTTATTCTGGAGCAGATTATATTTGCATAATTTCATTTTATTAAATTTATCAATTTTTTAAAATAAATAAATAAAAATGTATAATATTTAGTCAATTTGTGAATGTTTTGTCCGACATTCCCTTACTTTAATTTTTCTATTTAAATAAAGTACTCATCATATCATAAATATAAGATATATTTTGTAATGTAAATTAGAATATAAAAATATTTCTTATATTTAAGATTGGATGAGTAATATATTTGTATTTAATTTAAATGAGGATATTTTAATGAAATTAAAAGCCAACTTGACCGAAAGAAGAGGGTTAGAAAAAGAAAAAATAAATAAATAAAGAGGAAAGGTTTACAAGATAATGAAGGCAAACCTTCAATCTTCAATAGTCCTTCTCAAGAAAAAGAAGTTTATTGTCGCTTTTCCTTTTTCTTTAGCCCCAAAGCATAAAATGTATATAATAACCAATAAAAAAACCGACATAAGGCTTTTAATTTAAATAAATAATTGGAATCCTCTTATTGGCCAACAACTTGGCAGTATTTCTAAAGACAAAAGTAATTCAAACCATTTTGTTATAAAGGAAGCACATGCATGTTGCCAATTAAAACAAAATTCATTCATTAAAATTGCATGTGGGGAGAAATAGAAGAAAATCATATATATATATATATATATATATATATGTAACAGTTAAAAATAATAAAGATTCAATTACAATAAATTAATTTGTCAGATTTTGATATCTTTGTTATCCATAATTGATGCATCGATCCTTCATGCAATTTGTTAATTAATGTATGTGATGAAAGGCATAAAATTACCAATAAACTCTTAAACATAATATATTATATTTAAACTAGACTATACGTATAGAAAAAATTTTGTTAGGAGATACAAAACTCATTTATATAATTTATATATATCTCAAAAAGATTAGTCTCTAAAGTATAGGCGGTGAGATATCGGTTTCTTACAACAACAAAAAAAGAAAGAAAAGAAAATAAAGGCTGAAAATTAAAACAATTTCACATTTATTTGCCTTTTACAGTTGGGTGAATTTAGTTTGTGCACAGAATTAAAGGGGAGGAAAAGAAAGAACGTTTTTCTGGGTTGTTTAAGTGAAAACTGAAATCAAGGAGAGTGAGAGAGGACCAAAGAGGAAAACGAAAGTGGGCACCAACAGAAGCTTCTTCTGCACTACTCATCTTCTTTAGTTTTCGAGACCTGAAGCAGTGATTGAGATAGTTAATCACAAGTCACTTGACACAAAGTTCTTTAGATTCTACTGCTAATCTTTTACCCTTGTTCATTGAGCCACGTGCATGCTGCTCTATTTGTATTATCTCTCTTTATATCAATATGGGGCATGCACCCACTATTTTTGTATTTTCTTTAGAATACCTTAACTTCATTCTTTTTAATATGCAAAAATGGTAATTATAGGGATGGCCCTAATGCATATACGTTCCAAGAATCATCGGTCATTAGTGAGTGATAGGGGACCTGAACCTCTCTATGTAGGGTTGCCACTGATGCAAGAGTTAAACTTAGGGTCTATTTGAATTAGTTTTTGGAGAATAGATTTTAGAGAATAGATTTTAAAAATAGAGATGTTTAGATGATTAGTAGTAGAATCACTTTTTATATTAATAAATTACTAAAAAATGTATGATTTGATTAAAGTATGAGAGATGAGAGAGAGTGTAGAGAAGAAATATGAGAGAGGAGAGAGGAGATAGTGTAGAGAAGAAAGAGGAGATAGGGTGAAGAATAGAGATGAGAAATGAGAGAGGAGAGAGGAGAGAGAGGGTATAGGAAAAAGTAGGGGTAAGATAGTAATTAGATATTCCATACATTCTTTTACTATTCCAAAAGCTATTTTCAGTAGCTTATTCAAAACTATAGTTTTAAACTATACTTTTGACCAAAATCAATTCTAGATAAAAATAGCTGTTTGTTTCAAATTTTTTCAAACTAAAGTTTTACTCAAAATTAATTTTAAAACCTTATCCCCAAACACGCACTTATATACGTTTTTTAAAATCTGATGAACTGCAATGTTCTATAACCCAAGATAACATAGGCTTAGTAAAAGAAAAAAATTATTAAAATCTAATTTAATCAATGGATTTATCTAAAACACGCATTTAAAAGATTGGTTCAATGGTTTATTGGTCCAACCGGCTTATTCAAATTAGATTTTAATACAAAAAAAAAAAAAAGCAAATTAGTTAAAAGTTTTCAGTAGAAAAATGGGAACGGAACATTTGGAACAAGCAGCATCATATTTAAGAAAAAAGTGAGGTTTTTTTGATGATACGATACGTAATCTGAATCTGATATTTAGAACCGTAGTATATAATTTAATATATGTCGCATGCTCTTCATCAGTCCATACTAACTTATTCCAAACAAAAGCGTATAATTATAAAGATGATTTAGAAGGTCTCTAGTTAATCATTTATAGTTCAAACCAGCTTATATATATAAATTAAAATGGAAAGCAAAGGTGGTGCCAACATATGGAGATGGAGGCATAATCATGGCTCAGCTTTAAATGTGAGAGACTATTCACTTTGTGCACAGAGAGACATAGAAGCTTCCTCGATAACTTCAAAGCACATTCAGAATACCAGTGCCTTGTATTCTTCCCTCTCCTCTTCTTCCCTTTAAGATTTCTTTTATACATACTCATCAACTAGCTTTTTCCACTCTCTCTCTTTCTGAGCTTTCCTGCCAACTTGCAGAGACCTAAAAAATTTCTCTGCAACCAATAAAGCATGTGGCACCACCCTTCTTTTAGCAAAGAGAGAGAGAGAAGCTTCACGATCCAATCTCAGAGAGAAAAGAAGACCCGGAGAAAGAGAGTGACCACCAGAGAAGCTAGCTAACTTGCCCTCCGAATGCGTCTTCTGTGCATGTTCATTCACACACTCCCACACACACATATATCTATATTTAAAGCACAAGGCCAGGCTAGCTACGTGTAGGGTTTTCATAAATCTACGAAGGGGATGTGTATCCAAAGATTACTACAATTTATCTAAAGTACTCATACCATAAAGAATTGTCTCTACCCTTTATTTTATTTCTTTCGTTTTCATACAAAAGTACTCACAACCTTTTATTTACCCCTTTCTACCCCCTCTTGATCATATATACAACTTTCTCATGGTTAAAATTTTACGGTTAAACCTTGAACTTATCTATTTTATGAACCAATAAGGGTGATCTAAGTGATAAACGGATTGATATCATTTAAGTAAGGTATCGAGTTCGAATTTTGGCGTATGCAGAAAATCTCTATTGAGAGACTCACACTATAGCCAGGTGCGCGACACAGGTCAGATCTAGATATAGTCAGGGTAAAATTCTGGTGAACTGATGGATAAAAAAAATCTATTCTACGAGAGTATAAAAATAGTTCCAAATCAATAATGTCATATTTAAAAAGTTAATAACAACATGTTTATAGTTGCTCCCTTATTTTAAGATCTTTTAATGGTTATATTTTTATCTTAGAACCTCAGCGATTTCATGCACACAACCTAATTTAAATTTAAGGCATTATATTTAAGAGACCTAAATATTTACCACCTATGTCAAGTTAATTAATTTGATCTTATCCTGTGCTCTTTAGCACCTCTTTAGATTTCTTTCCATTGTTACAACTCCCTTACATTATGAAATTAATCATGGCTATATTGCTTAAACTAGGTGAGAAATGATGCTGGTAAGTAATCAATAAACACTACTACCAGTATTAAAGAAGAGAAGAGAGTGAAAGACAGATATGCCATGTCGGCTTCAAAGCATGGCTCACTTCTTAGGATACTTCAAAGGAAATGGGTTATTGTCTCTCCCACTGTTCTTTCTTCATCATCGCTCAAAAGAACAATAATCATTTTAAACAATTCAAAGTTGATTCTCTCACTCCCTCTCTCTCTCTCTCTCTCTCTCTCTCTCTCACACACACACACACACACAGATTTCATCTTTTATCATTCCTTCACTGCTATGTCTTTCCAGATGAGTACACACTTGGAGGCCACGATCTATATGTCTTTATAATTTGATAAAGAAAAGAAAAGGAAAATCATCTGCAACTTATCATCATCTTCATCGTCATCCATCATGGGTTTTTTCTTTTCTTTTCTTTTTATGTATTTTCCCGAGAGATTTGTCTGCAATCATTGGATAACTAACTCCTACACCAACTAACTAAACCGACAATTAACCCTAACTGTTATAAAGGTTATTAATTGCGGCATTATCCATCTAGTCATTTAGGAAATCCAAGTGGACATGATAGGAAAAAACAAATGAATAAACATGTCATTTACTTATTTATTTATTTATTTTGTAATTCTCATATTATATTTTGATCATGTTCATTTTTCAGGTCCGGCAAAAGCAAATTATTCATTTTGAGATGAACATATTCATAAAGAATGTACCTATAAATAGATAGGAGTATACTTTGCTTCCACTAATAAACCAATCCAGCATAATTATCTCTATTTTTTTTATTGAATTTTCTTTCTTGATCTCATTCTTCTCTTCACTCTTATGCCATATTAGGTATTCCATATCTCTGCTACAAATATATATATATATATATATATATATATACTTATATGAAAATTCTGTCACGCACTGCTTAATAGTGACGCAGAGAATGTTTCAAAAGTGGGCCCAAAGAAAGCTATAAAGAGAAAGCTATCAATATGCTACATAAAGAGAACAAGTTTGTCTGCTTCTACATTTGCTCATATATCTATTTCATCACAAAATCAATTAGCAATGAAATTGCTAGCTAGGATGCATGTACATGACAATACTCACAAAATCAAGGTATAAATACACAACTATCTTAAAAACATGACTTTTTGTTTGCCATGCAAAGGCATATATATTATGCGATAATAATAATAATAGTCCGTAGGAAATAACCCTAATTAAATTAGATAGTAATAAGAAGTACTAATTCTAATATCTAGTTCAAAGCTGAGATCTTGTGTTTTCATAACAATTCAATTATACAAGAAATTTAATCAGTTAATCTTGGTTAATTAATTCACCCAAATGGTGAACTTCTTCCTTGTGCCATAGTACCACTATTAATCATGGAGCTCATCCTTTCTCCCTGAACAGGAGCGGTAGTTGGTGTCCTTCTTGGCAATGGCCTTTCAAGCTTCACTGATGCGTCTGAAAACTTGTCACACACAGCTTCTCCTTGTAGCACTGGCTTCGTGTCATAAATCTCTGACATGGGATCCATTTCACCTGCTCTATGATCGAATGATGGCGGTGCAATGTGAAGTTGCGCCTGGTCAAGACCTTTGAAAGGATCATCTTGAGGTCCTCCAAGGCATGAAGAAGCCGTCCCTAAATCTTGATGAAGCCGAAGATCATCGTTCCAAATCAAAGGACTCTTCCCAGTTGTAGTACTATTATAAGGACTTGGCCTCTTCTTGTCCAGACACAAATTTTCATTGTTGTTATTCGGTATCATCAATCCTTCGAGCTGTGGCCCCTCCATATGGTGAAGATGATGATCAAGTTGGTCGCCGCCGCCACTGCCACCACCATAGATGTTGAGTTCTTGAAAAGGAAAACTAAGAGGCGAACTAAAATCCTTCATGACTCCTCCTATTTCAGGGATGGCTTGGGCAGCTTCAATGTTGATATTTCCCTTTAAGTTATTAGTGGCAGCCATGTTTTCACCTGCAAGTGTTTGATAAGCCTTCTCCAATATACTCTGCATGTATTTTCCTTGAGCTTCAATTCTTAGCTGAAGATGTTTCTGGACCTGCCATATATATGAATCTAAATCCTTTTAGGGCATGTCCATGGGAAGTTTAAAGAAACAAATAATATATTAATTATAATTTAATTATTGGAAAATGTTGAATCTAGATCCTTTGTGGTCACAAAAGAGATTGCATGTAATTTATTTGGAGAAAGATGGAAGAGAGGAAAAAAAAAAGAACCATGTAAATGTAAATAGAAGAAAAAACTCTATACATAATCATATTGTTCATGTCATATTCTCTTTAAATGAGTTGTCCTGAACAAAATAATACTCTCCACATCCTTAAATATAATATATAATTTGTTAGCCTCTATTCCTTTTTATAATACATAATTCAAAATTTTATGTTGTTTTAAATATATTTTTTAAAAAATACTCATTTCATGATGTTTTTCAACCCTTAATAAATGATTTTATTATTACAAAAGAGTATTTAATTAAGGGCAGATTTTGGAAAAAATTATTTAGACACAAAATTTCTTGGTCTACCTAATTTTAATAATTATATATTATATTTAATAACAGAAGGAATATTTTTAAAATAAAATAAAATTATATTCCAACATGTGAAGAAAATTGAAGAATTGCCCTATTGTTGGGACAGAAATTCAAGCTAGGGACCTTTTTTTTAGAGTGAATAAATTATTTTTTATGATAAAAAGGTGAATAAATTATTTATTTTACCAAAACTATTTTTTCTCGTTTTCTCTTACCTCAAGCTGTTCATGCAGTCTTCTCTGCACCTCCATTTGCATCCTGATCGCATCAACCATGCGTGAGTTACTGTTCATAGTTTCACGAACACATTCCATGAACAAAGAAAACCGTAACCCCCCCCCCAAAAAAAACCCCAGAAAAAAGAATTAAGAAAATAAAACTCCTGACTTGTTTTCTTAAAATAAAAAATATAAAAAGAGGGAAAATAAAATAAAATCTTTTGAAACATATAAATTAACCCGTGAAACGGTTTAAAATTAATGGAGAAAATTAAATGGAACTGAGGCATACTCATTCACGTTACGACCAATCATGGCGGATGGCGAGGCAGTGTTTCGTTGAAGCTCTAAAGCCGAAGCTGAACAGAGTAATTCAAAAGATTACGTGAATAAAAATTTAAACAAAAAAAACTATCATGAAGTGTAAAGACACAAAAAGCTCAAATCAAAAACGAAGGTGAACAAAAAACCACAAGATTGAGGAACCCTAGAAAGAAAGAAGTATCACCTCTCATACTTTCCTTAATCGAGTGATCATTGAATTCCTTGTGGGGTTGCTTCCCAAGCCTAAATTTCTGCAAAACACGACGATGACAAAAAGAACATCAAATTAATAAAGCGAAAGACAAAGAAAGAAAAAAAGGGGGAGAGAGAGCTCGAGATCAAACCACCCTGAGAAATGAGCAGTACTGTCCCAAATTAAAAGTTATGTGTCCTCATCAAACATAAATAAGTAAATAAACTCTAAATTAAAGCAAAAGAGAAGAATAATCGATATATATTAATATTAATAATTAAATGATGTGTTTGTTCATACCTGAAGGTGGCTCTTGAGATGGTAAAGGGTAAGACCCTTCACTCCCATAACCCTCATGATGGTTTTAGGCGTGGCCTCTGCAGATTTTCATGCAGAAACAGAAATTAATAAGAATCAAGAACAAGTAGTAGTAATAGTTAATATACATGAATAAAGTTTGGGTTAATAAATAGGGTTAGATGAGAGGGAAAGAGATTATTAGCTAGTACGTACTGTCAGGGCCACCGAGTTGAGTGACGGCGTCGACGAAGCGTTCATGGAGTTCGACGGTCCAACGAAGGCGAGGCTTAGGGTCGGTGGTGAGGACGAGGCCAGAGTCTCCTTGAACACACATGGGTCTGTCATGGGAATTCATAGTAGAGGGCTTCTTTGGAGGGAACATTCTCTCCATCTCTCACTCTCCCCTTTCCCCTTTCCCCTCTCTCCCTCTCTCCCTCCCTCCCTCTCTCTCTCTGAGATTCAAGAAGAACAAATGCGATGCAAATAGGGAAGAATAGGGTGCGTTTTAATTTGAGGACGAGAGATCGCAGAGAGAGAGAGAGGGGTGTGTGCATATATGCACATATGAATATGAATGCCTTTCTTTAGTTTCGCTCCTCAACTATTAAAAAGCATATAGCTCTATATGGGCGCGCCTACTTAATTAATTATAATATATCAATTATTACTATACATAAATAAAGCTTCCTTCTTAATTATATATATTATTCTAACATGAAGACCCCCCTTTGTCAAAAGTAACCCCCTCTCTCTCTGCCCTCTACAAATGTGGCCTTGATTATTAAATTAAGGATGTGTTACACACAATCAATTACTACATTCCTTTCAATTTATAAGGTGTTTTTTTTAGACTAGTTTCATATTTTATGATTTAAGATATTTTAACTAACAAGCTATTTGTTCAGGCAACAAGTGCCCTCACTCCTGTAATATAAGTTTAAATATAAGAAAACGTACTTGTTGTAACAAATGATAACTATTTATACTCCAAGTCTGAGTAGTGATACTACATTTGATTAAATAAAATATTTTAGAGAAAATAATTATGTAAGTGTTCATTGATTAGGGGTTAATTAGTATTAAATAAAGGATATTTTCGGAAGTTTGTACTCTTTTTTCTTTTGAAAAAATTGAGGTTTCTAACTATATTTAATAAGATTTATGGTTTTTACAATTTGCTCCAAAAATGTCTTATTAATTGAAACATATGCAGTATATTTCCACATAGAGATACATGTATACCCTTCCATTCGCATATAATTTTGCATGCTTGTAGGCATATAAATGAATAAATATATGTATATATAAACTTTATCAAGTATAATTATAGGATTTGTATGTCTCGAGAATAAGCTAAAAATTAAAAATATATTTAGTAGAATTGCATAGGAAGAATTATTATGAGGTCACATGGATATAACTCAATGATCAAAAAGTCTTAAATAGTATAAACTTATTAATTCTTATACTGAAACTTATCATTATTAACTTTTCAGTTGTCATTATGACTTTTAGATAATTAAGCCACTTGTTTAATATCTCATAATAATTTTTCTAATATATATAATTAAAGAGTTATAAAATGGCAAAAAAATAGTAATTCTTTTTTATAATTAATTTGATGTATTTATAGTAAAAAGTGAGTAAAAGGTGACCCTGGGAAGAATTTTTGCTTATTTATATATACACAGTATTATTCTCATAAACGGGAAGATTATTTTTAAAATTTGAATAAATGAACTTTAAATCACAAAAACTAACTGTAGTGAGGCTGGGCCTTACATCCTAAAAGAATTATATATATGTAACTTTGAAAAATGTAATTAATGATAATGATGAATTGATGTTGGTGGTGGTGGTGGTGGCCAAGAATGTGTATATATATAAACTAGTTGTGCATAATATAAGTGAGTCACATCCAATATCTCAAGTGATTTGCATATATGAGTGAGTGATATCGTAGTACGACATCCTTTTTAGCATAATAATACAAAGATTTTGGCTTTTTGTTCCTTCCCCACAAAAGTTCCGTTCTCATATCATATGTGACCGTATTATTTATTTATTTATTGAAATAACCCTCCACATCCAGCACTTTGGCTAATCATCAATGATCAATTATTCCCGCTGTCACTTTAAAATATCTGTCACAGTTAAATTTTGTTGAAAAAAATCCCCTTTTAAATTTTTTGTTAATAAGAAGGATCTGATAAATTGTACATATATAAAATATTAATACTCTACAAATTTTATACTAATACTCTGATTTAAATTCTTATCACTAATAAAATTCAAAAATTTCTAGATTATAGTTGAGAAGTGTATTTTTTTTAGAGGTGAAAAATTATATCTAAAAAAAAAGGTAAATTTGAAATTATCGAGAAGTAATAAGTATGAATGTGCGGGCAATTGTTTTGTCCTTCGAGGGAGTAGGGCCTTTTAGAAATATATTAAAACTTTTAGCTCTCGCAAATTTAATTCGAATATTTATATATAGTGTAAGTTTTTGCTAGGATGAGAATTTTTTTGATGTGGTGAAATTATTATCAAGACTCAAGAGACTATTAGAAATATGTCGAATTACTTCTATCCCCACCAAATTATTAGGTCAGTTTTTGAACACTAATTCTTCAAAATCTTAGAGGAAAATCGCCTTCTTTATCTTTAATTTATCTTCTATCACGAAAACATAAACAAGTTTCCCTTGGATAAAATATTGTCAAAATAATTTAACTTGGATGATAATATTTATTTTCTATTAATAAAAATAATTAAAAATATTTTAAAACTATTATTTTAATTTTGTTATTTCCTATTAAAAACTATAAATTTAGTTTACTCTAAATTATCATAAATTTCTATTTTTATGTTGATAAAATATTTATGCTTAATATTCATTAATTGCTTTCGTATATAAACATCTAATATAGGAGGAGTATACATATTTTAGTCAAATAAATATGTTTTAATTAGGGGTGTTCATTTTTTTCCATCCCGGGTTATCCTGACCTGGTCCCAGGCAATTCGGGACGAGTTTGTCCCGTCCTGTGAAAGGTCGGGACGGGACAGGAGAGAGAATCGGGACGGGACGGGTCTCGGTCTGGCCCTCGAGATTCCCGTCCCGAATATTTTTTTTAAAAAATAAAAAAAAAATATTTTATTTTTTTATAAAAAATAAAAAATGATATTGGTTATATCATATTATTTATTAGATGATTATATTTTTCTCTTCCTTATATGCATTTATTTCTTTACAGATGAAGCAGTAACTTTAGTTGGTGAAGTGAAAAAATTGAAAAAGTAATAGTATTTGTAGTATAATTAATGGTATTTATTATTTTAAATTGTTAATCATAATAAAGAGAATTTAATTTCTTCTATTATTTTTTGTGTTTTGATTATATGTTACTAATAGATAGGATGTACATAAAATATCTAATAATTTATTTATTTTTAAATTGGGTTTGGGAATTCCCGAACCCGACTCGTCCTAATCCCGAAAGGGACCGGGACATATTCGGGACGGGTCCATCCTGTACCCACCCCTAATTTTAACTTATTATTTTCTACTACAAGATGAGAAAAGGGGTATAATTCATTTAAAAATAAACTTATATTAATGTATGAGAACAAAGGGAATAATCTTCTTTCTGGTGTTCCATCTTTATGAATAAACCTGAAAACTTTCCCTTTTGATCTTTGCATGTTCATAACGACACCAGATCGATGAACTTCAAATTTGAAGTTCATACACCTCGAACTCAAGACATGTGAGAGTTCAAATATATATATATATATATATATATATGTATGTATGTATATATCTCTTCTTTATTAATTTTCAAAATAAAGAGAGATCGAAATGAAATTGTGTTAGCTATCATCATGATGATGAGAAAGCACAAAGAATAAAAATGGAACCAAAACTTTAGGGTATGTGGTTGGTAAAATTACTTGAGGATATTGCATTCTGAAGCTTTTTTTTATATGGCATCAGTGGGGGACCTTCTTCTATAAAACTTTATATGTATGGCTCAAAAATTAATTAATTAATCACTTTTTATTGAATTGAAGAAATACTTATTGAAATTACAGGTTATTTTTCCAATCGAAACACAAAATATAGATAGAATAAACCGTATTTTCAAGCCCAAAAACAAATGAAGAATAAAATCTAATGATACTAAAATATGATAGCTGAGTTAATTTATTTTTATATTAAATTTGTCTCGTATGAACTATGCTAGCTGTTTTATATTACAAATATTCTTTAAAAATTCAAAATTAATGGACCCTTGGATTACTATTTATTTTTAAAAATAATTTTTGATTATTGGATTGTGCCAATTTGATGACTTAAATGAATAGATTCAATAATTAATTTCATCAAATAATTGTCAATTCAATTAGTCCATTTTAAGAGTATAAGATTTCGGACAAAACAAAAAGACAACAAAATACTAAAGCAAAAAAACTTCTCCTTTAATTTGTGACAAAAAATTAAAGAAGTAGTGAAATGCTTCAAATGGAGGTGAGAATAAATGCTTTCTCCTTTGGCAATCAATCGAAGATTCCTTTTTCCAGAAAGTGTAAAAACCAATTAATTGTATTAATTTGTAACTACACAAAATAAAAAATGCTTACACTTAGTTCACAAATCTCTTGTCTTATTGCAAATTTACACTGATCTGTCCCATCACGGGAACAAATTTTTGACCAAGCCACTATAAATATACAATTCGAACCAATCAATGAGTTCCAAGTGGACAATAAATCTGATCTGAAACAAAGAAATCTATATGATTAAGACAATACTTAGTGTGTGGCTTCCATATTCCTCTTTTATTATTCGAATTCTAATTATTATAAACCTGTAATAATAATTAAGGGGTAACATGTCCATTCATATAATTGAGGGGTACAAATAATTAAAAATAGGAAAACATAAATTAATTAAGTGGGGATTCTTCTAGTTAATTAGACAACTACGTACTACTATTATATGCCATTGTGATTTAACCAAGCAAAGCAAGAGTTTTTAACTTTTCTTTAACTTGTGTTTTAAAAACGTACAACATTGCAAAAATGGGTTCGGTTTAGTGAGAGAAGGAGTCTGTTTGCTTGAATTTTAAGCATCTTTATGGGATGCCTGGGAATATATATTCTTCCATATGAATGAATATATTCCTTTTGAAGGTGAACTTGTGGGTCCCATCTTTTGTGTTAAATTCCAATATTCCATGTGGATGAGTCTAATAACTTGTGCATTAACTAATTATTCTAATATTTTAAAATTAATTATTATTTTTCAATAATGATATTTTAGTGAGCACATAGATCTAATAATAATAATAACAAGTCTTATCCCGTTAAATGAAATCGCATACATAAATCACATGATGCCATTTTACTCTATCCGTAAGTAAATCTTTGAATATATGAGTATAGATTAATGCTTTTTAAATAAAATCTCAAATTTAAATATTGTAAATAGAAAAAACATACATTAGAAGAATTTTCTCAGACTTGAACCCCAGCATGACAAATTTGATCATATAATACTCCATCCTTTATTATTTATATTTAGTTTCATGTCTCATAACATGGATATTTTGGATAAAATAATACTCCTCCAGTTCTAACTATAAAAGTTAGATATAGAGTCTATTTTGATTCTAGATATAAGATCCCAATATATTATCTCTCAAAATTATAATTTTTTTCTTAAAGTATTCCTATATGATTAGACATATTAAGGGAGTTTTTATCAATAATAGTTCAAATGCATATGATTAAAAAAATATTTTAAAAAAATCAACATACAATTATTACAAATAATTAACTTAACAAATTTTTTTAATCTACCAAAATTACTTAAATAGATATTATATTAAAGAGTAGTAATTCATTAATGAACTTATTCCAAAAATGCTCTTCATTAATTAACTGAGTTAATTAGGGATTAGTGTTTAATGGAGGGAATTTTTTAAATTTTACACTTCTTTTTTAAAGAAAAAGTATGGTTTTTAACTGTAGAAGGTTCTTTGGTTTACTCTAAAAACGTCGTAGACCAAGTGTGAAGGTTGTTTATTACTTCTTGATGTTTTTATATGAAACAAATAAATATTTGATTATAGTTAAGATTAATAAATATGTTTGAGATTGATTTTTTTTTTCAAAAATTCGCATATTAATTACTCCATCTAGTTCTAATTATAAGATCTAGTTAATTTTTTAGATAAATTAAGAAAATTAAATAAATTAGTTAATTATAACCAAATTCAACCCTTCACGTTGAATTCATATTATATACTATTTAATCTACCTAAATTAGTTAAATAGATCTTCTATTAGTTATCATTAATTTTTTTTAATTTATCTAAAAAATTAACTAACTCTTATAATTATAATTGAAAATAGTTTGGCATTACAGTTGGTATTTAATGATTACTAACTTAATCATACTTGATTAATAAATACATATGGTAATGAATACTTGTTTACTATACTTTTTTCGTACATTTTGGGTCATCCAATATCTAATATTTTTTTTGGATCTTATTATTATATATAAGAGCAACTGACTATTCCATATATTAAAATATGCTAGTTTAGAATTAGTAATTAATATTATATTTTATTAATTATCTATAATTAAGTTTATATATTATTTAGGTTCATATTTGAATATTATATTATAATATCTTAAAAGAATAAATCTAAGATATTATGATTAGGATGAGATTTTAGATTTAGTCTATTAACTTATACTTTTATCTATATAAAAATATATTTATATTTTCATTCATTCAAGAATTAATAACACTATGAGACCTTTATTTTTTTTTTTTTACTATTTTCAATCTTTTAAATTTTCACACTGATTTAAGACTTTACAACCAGAATGCTTCTCCTTAGGATTTTTTTTTTAAATAATGTGGGAATCGAATCTCAATTCTCCCGATTTATAATCCAATTGATTTACTACTAGATCAAGTATTATTGGAAGTAGTTGTTTATGATCCTATTTGGGTTTCCTTATAAAAAGGTTTGGAGGGAGTAGCTAAGAAGACATCTCTTTTTTATTTCTCGGGAAAAAAAACACATAACATATGAATGTTTAATATACTCATCATGCATTGTAAAATTGACTATTAAAAAAATATACTCATGTACCATTTTTTTTCAATTAATAAATATATTTTTGACCCAGGAAAATAGTATTTCATATGTATACTTGATTCTATTGAAGAATCTACAGTGAATATCTGAAAACTGCATTCACATAATTTCATTTGCCAAAATTAATGAGATGAAGCGAAGAAAATTAGAGGAGTTGATACATGCAAAAAGCCCATTATTTGAAAAGGCCCTACCTACACACACACACTACATATTGGTCAACATATATTTATACACTCCACATGAAAATATTGATGACATAATGCACATGCATATATATATATATATATATACATATATATGTATATATGATGCATGTTCTTGAAAATGCAATAGGATAAGGTAGAATATATATATATATATATATATATATATATATATATATAAAGACATTCCATTCCATTGTCATTATCAGAGCTTTTTTATTAGCTTAAAAAGTAAAGTCAGACGAATTTGGATTGGATAGTGGACGGCATCCCAAGTAAGAAATAAACAACACATTATGGGATCAGTATGTGATTCAGAGAGTAGTTATGTGGGTTGCAGTTTTACACCCACCAATTCTTAATTTTCTTAATTTCAGGTGTAGGATTAAGCCGTAGTAATGTATCAATTAATATGCAATCAATTTAATTATGTCATTAATGTTATGACTCACATCAAATTCAGTTAATAAGAAGTTAGCTCATAATCCATAAAGTCTTAAACTTAAATGAGCTAAACTTATTTTCAAATACAAGTAATGTCAAAATGTGTGTAAATTTTATTTTAATAAACATTGTTTACTGATAATCCATCTAATAGAATAAGACTTGTTGCTTCTCTTGTTGTTTTACTGATAGTAGCAATCAATTTAATAGACTTATTATCGGTTTCAAAAGATAAAATTACCTTCTATAAAACAAAGATAAAATTACCCAAGGAAAAAAAGATTTTTTTTCATAGGGTTTTTGATTTTATGAAATTAGAAGTTAAGGTTCTAGTGTTTTGTATGTTATGGAGTTAGGTGTTTGAAAGTTTAAAATATGAGGGTTTTAAGGTTCTTATTTCTAAGGTTAAGAGCGGAAGCTTTTTGTGTTCAGGAATTCAGGATTAAAATATTAAATGAAAGAACACTAATAATACATTCAATATTGAAGTGCTTAAAAAAAACAATTAGCTTCTTTATTCGGGCATGGTTCTAAAGACCTGAATATAGACAATTTTGTATGGGTTCCAAAAGGTGAACTTGATTTATTCTGTTCTTTTATAAATTATATTTTACAGGAATAATTTGATAATATAATTTATTTGAGAGAAACAACCCATAATGATTCAACATATCACGCCAGTCTTTTTTTTTTCATTTTTTTATTTCAGAATCATTCAATACTTTTTTAATGCTGATTTTCTTATCCCTCCGCATACCACGTTCATTTATGTATTTATTATTTATGTACCATTACCAGTTTACCAGTTCAGAAAGAAGAGAGAAGATGGTTGTTAGACCCTCAACAACCAATAAAATTTTGTATGAGACTTACTATTGTACCATATAACAACTTTTAGAAAGTCTCTTTAAACTTTTAGGAAGTCTCTCTTTACCTACAAACTCAACTCGGTCTAATAAAAAAGGGAAAATCCCTCACAATATAAAAAGTTAAGATTTAAATTTGTATTAAAAAAATACTCATATTTAATATTTGACAATACCTTGAATTTGATAGTTTTTAATAGGAGAATATTGTAATTATTTTTTTTTAAAATCTCCTTAATTTTCCCTATATAGACTTGGGGAAGTTAGGAAAACCATTACAAACCATGTCACAAAAAAGTTACAATAATTTGCAGCATTTTCATGTCCCTGAAACATAAATGCAAGAGAAAATAAAAGGGAAAAAACCTTACAAGAAGCACATTTGTACGTACAAGTGCCTCAAACAAAATTACAGAAGAAAAAAGATACTAAGAGGTAAATTAGTCCAAAAGTACATTCCCAGCCAGCATTTATTTATATACACAGAGGGAATGCTTCTATATGCTTCTTCTACCATGGCTGAACACAAGAATCAAACCCTCTTCCAAACTCCAAATGCATTTGAACAGTTTATTGACCATCGCTGAGGATCATACATTAGCAACTGAATACAAGTATACTTTGCAGTTCACTCTTTGTTCATGTTTCCCAAGCAAACATATTTGATCTGGAAACAAATTCATAAGAGAAAATATTTGTTATTATCAGCTAAAATTTTGAGAAAACAGACAAAATAGATGATAAGGTAATATATTCTATGTTTCGCAAAGTTTAAATTATGCATAAAACCTGAATCTTGGGTTATGCGCAGACAATTTTTCTGATCTTTAAAACTTGACACGAAGCCCCATAAAATTTTAAACTTATACAAATAATTCCCTAGCATAGATTTATTTACACGACTTAAATTTTTTTAGGGGGTTCATAACTACCCCTCCCTAGCACAGGTATCTTCTATAGGACTCAAATTTAAAACTCAAAGAGATCTAGTGGATCTTACAATACTAGACTAACTCTATATTGGTTACATATGACTTAAAATTTAAAAGGGTTATTTGCAAACAATTCAATGGTTAAGGGGGTTATCTATACAAAAAATAAAATTTAAGGGGCATAGTCGATAATGTATTATGCTCTATTAATAAAATAATGGATATTAACAAGGCGGTTATCTGTAAAAATTTGACAGCTTATAAGAATATAGTTTAATTTCCACAATACTTCCAGAGCTAGAAAGTGTCAGCAAGGGCATAAGATCAATGTGAAAAATGGATCATTGTGCAGGATTATAAGGATTCAACTGCCTAACTTGCAATTGATGATGGAGCAGTTTTGTTTTTGGAACCAGAGGGTAAAAAAAAAGACATCATCATCTTAGAGTTGCACTTACCTCCAAAAATTCATCCATTCCATATTTGGAGCCTTCTCTTCCAAGGCCAGACTGTTTAACACCACCAAATGGAGCAACCTACATCAATGATTACAGGTAAATAAGTCCATCCAGAAATATATATATATATATATATATATATATATACACATTTATTTCTTAGTGAATATGCAATAAGAAGCACCTCCGTTGAAATTACTCCTTCGTTTACGCCAACGAGTCCGTATTCAAGAGCTTCAGCAACAAGCCAAGAGCGTTGAACACTGTTTGTAAATATATAGGAACCCAACCCTTCATGAATATTCATGACAAGATCCCGTCACATTGGCAACAAATGTTGATTATCAATACCATATAATGAATAGTATTGTTAAAATAACACAAAATGGAAGAAAAACAACACTTCGATTCAGGGCTGTTTGAAGAAACAAATGAAAAAAGATAGTTGAGAAAGCAAACCTGCATTAGTGTCGTTGGCGATTTTGATAGCCTCCTCCTCAGTTTTAAATCCTAAAAGAGGAGCAACTGGTCCAAATACTTCCTCTCTAACAAATCATACAAGTTCAAATTAACAAAAACAGAAGGTTCCACCCCAATGATTCACAGCAAGGTAATATTTAGTTGAATAAACAGTTCATAGCCTCACAAGTTTAATTTGTTAAACAAATCACAATCACACGATACCATCTTAAACGGTTTACCTGGATATGCGCATCTTATTGTTGACATCAGTGACGACTGTAGGTTCATAAAAAGTGAATCCAAGGCTGTGTCTTTTACCCCCAAGAATTATTTTCGCCCCCTTCACATAAAAGGGAATAAATAATCTGATTTATCAGCTAATGCCATTTTACATGCTCATCTATCATGCAGAGTTTACCTAAGGAAGGAAAGAAAGAACATGCATAAATTTGAACTAGGCAACAAACCACATTTAACATTTTGGTTCAAGCATACAATATAGTAACAAAAATGCCTTGGATAGATAAAATCTCTTAGTTTTGAATACAAGATTAGATAAAAATGCAAAAAATTACACAATTAAGAGTTAGCAATCCTTGAGGAGACATGGGATGCACCTCAAAAGTTTTTGTTGACAGAAACAAGATGTTAATTTGCTTCTAGTAGCATCATCATTTAAGTTCAAAAGACTAAGAAGAATGTTCCAAAGAAATGTTTCAGAAATGAAGTGGAGAATCACTGTAAAGGAATGGAGAAAAGAACAAACCTTAGAGGTAGCATCATGAAGTAAGGATTCAACCTGTCATTATATACAAAGGTCACAAAGATCGTTCACGCAAGTTAGAGAAGACACCCTGCCATATTGCAGAACAGAAATAAAATTACCAAGACAAGGACAAACCTTTTCCACAGCAGCTTCATTGATTAGAGGTCCCTGTTTAGAAATAGACAATCGAGTCATACCATACGCTAGAAGGCTTAAGCCTCATGTAAAATCTTAATCTGGGATAGAGCTTTAAAGACTAGTGACAAGAAAAAGAACTACAAGAGTGAAAGATAGAAATATCATATTCATATTAGCGACTATAGGATAGTCAAGGCTCCTAAACATAATGGTCAACACAGTACAGAGGCAACAAAAACAACCTCCACCAAAAGTCAGCTGAAAAGAAGGGGAAAAATGTACCTGATTCACACCTTCACTAAAACCGTCCCCAACTTTCATACTCTTAACAGCATCAAGGATGGCGGCTGCAAATTTCTCATAGATACCTGCACAGAAACAATTGGTTAGTAAAACAAAAGGGAGAAAAACGATGTGTCCAAAACAACATAACTTACGATTTAAATTTGTAAATATAGTAAACCACTCATTTAAGTGAAATTTCATACAAGATTATTATCATATAAATGACCGACCCACTGTCTCTCCTTTTTATCTTGTCATTTCTGAGTTTTTTTTTTTTTTGGGGGAAGGAGGCGTTTAAAATGTCCTCCTCTCTGAAGAGCGTAAGATTGGCTTAATCACCCAGTATTCCTCTCTATTATTGAATATGCATAAACCTCCCGAAAGATATGCTACAACTACACCTATTTCGAACAACATACCCTCATATCAAGTACTTGTGTAAATATTAAATATTTGACAAATAGTAAAAAGTAACAACTTTTCTAAATTTGGCAAATTTAAAATCACTCAACAAAGAAATTATTATACTATTAAAGCAAAGAGCGTATTCACAAGATAGCTCTTAAGGAATTCACATCAATATATATATGATATAATTTATAGCAAGTCACACTATTCACAAGTCATGAATACTGCAACTCATTCCTCAATTTCTGTTCAATGCATGAGAATAATGCTTAAGTTAAAGAATTATAGATGGATTATGTATATATTAATAAACATAAACATTGCCCTTAATTTTAAAATAAATTAAGTTTATGGTTTTAAACAAAAATTAAAGAAATTTAAGATAAAAGAAATATATTTTCTAATAAGTTACATTTTCAATAAAAGAAATCAATATGATCATTGAGGATATTTAAGCCATCTTTTGGTTACAAGAAAGGTTTGTATATAATTTTATAATAGAGGGGAGGGTTGTGTAAGTAAAAATATCACAAGAAAAAGAAAGAGCAATTTACTCCTTCACATGTGTGACGTATAGGCTTATGAGATAAATTGCATAAGAAATTACAGACAGGACAGCAACACAACCAATATCCTTGGTGACGGAGGCAATATGAAGTTACAACATGCTATAGGATTCCTAAAAGCGCTCATCATGTTGTCCCAAGTCTTGACAATATAAGTTATTCAAGGCACTTCATATAAGCCAACTAGTGTGTGCAACATAGGCAAAGGCTTTTTAACTGTTGGTAGAAGGAACTCAAAGCAAAACAATAGGAAAACGACAAACCACTAAATCTCATATGGCTACAAGAATACATGAATTCACAGTCAGCAAACATTCAACAATCACTTGAAGTGCAAAAGGTAGAAAATCAGAAATAGAATAATCGTAAAATAGATAGTTTACTAATCTAACCTTCTTGCACAAGAATTCTGTTTGCACATACACATGTTTGTCCACTATTACGGAACTTTGCTGCAATCTGCAATTAATTAAATATATCAAATATTATTGTAATTAACACCAACTTTTGGTCAAAGTTCACAAAACTCTGTAAAATTCAATTTCAGAAATTAGCCTCCACTTTTAAAAATTGGTTTGGAGGATGTAAATAGATTCCTTTCCTTCTATGTATGCAATACCAATTATGACCTTGTAATCATCACTCTGACAATATCTATATTTGTTTTTTTTTTTACATTTTTCAAGTTTGGATTAGGACATGAGGGTCATTTTCCATTCGTAAAATTAATTTTTCATTATAATGTTCTATTCATTTTCAATCTGTATAGCAAAGGGCTCCTTGGTAATTCAAAAAGGAGCGCTTCATCAAAAACCCAGTCATAATCCTAGGTTCTAGTAATTAAAAAAAAATATATTGCGTATGACACCAGGCCATGATTATTTTTCCCCATATCTTGGGAATAAAGAAGACCTCAAGGCAATGGGAGTAGGGATGGGATAGAAAAAGTGTGGCAAGGTACCAAACTCTCAACATCCAATTCACCTCAATCTTAAAGATTGGGGCTAGTGCCATGTGAGCTATGAACTTATTGGCAATCACTTGTGTCATTATGAAAGATTTTAGGCATTGCATATATAGAAATCTCAAAGTTAGACATGACATATACAGATAAAATAGCATCTTAGACAGAGTCGTTATAACCACCATGCATGGTCATCATTTCTAACTTACAGTTCCTTTTACTGCCACATCAAGATCAGCATCATCAAATATTATGCAAGGGGCATTGCCACCAAGTTCCAGAGATACCTAGAAAAGTATTAAAAAGAAAAAAGGGAAAAGGAAAAAATATCAATTAAACATAATGGAATCTAGATTCTGTATATCAGGAAATGTCTGGCAGCACATATGCTTACTTTTTTAACTGTTCCAGCAGCACCGGCCATCAACTTTTTTCCAACTGCCGTTGAGCCAGTAAATGTGATCTTCCTTACCTATATAATTTTGATGTGGAAAGGAACTTGCTTAGATTCCATCCTTAGAAGTCCTAATATATTCACAACAGGGTGACAGAACCTGTGGACTTGCAATTATAGCATCCCCAATTGCAGGAGCATTTCCCATGACTACATTCACAACACCCTGTACCATTAAAATGATAGAGTCATTAGAATCATAGGAAAGAGAGAGAGACACACGAAAAAGTTTGCTTATGGGAGAGAGAAAGAAAGAAAGAAAGAAAGGAGAAACTGGCAGAAAGAGGCCTATAAACAAAAGCTGTGATATAAAATGTAAAACCAAAAGGTTGATACTTGTAAAATTTACACAATCTACCAGAAGAGACTGATGATGATTAAGGCCCTCATAAAGGAGACAACTTTAAATTTCTTTTTGTGCTAAGCAGACTTACTCTAGGAATACTCTGTGTAAGATCCATAATCATGGAGTATATACTACAAGGATAAATTGCAATAACTAACATGTTGAATTGATAAATGTATAAAATTTCTGACACAGGCATTATAAATTACATAACAATAAAATCTTTAGGAACTTCTGTTAACATCACATCCATTGCATAACCAAAAATGAAATTACTATAACATAAAAAAACTGAAAAAAAATTACATTCAAGATAATGAACTCTAGTTTTCATAAGAGTATATGTATAAGAAAGAAACTACCGCTGGTATTCCAGCTTGAATTGCTAGCTCTGCAGAAGCCAAAGCTGTGAGAGGAGTAAGTTCAGAGGGCTTAATGACCACTGTACAGCCACACGCAAGGGCTGGGCCAACCTAATATAAGACAACACATTCTTAAAGTGATTGCCGTTTACTGATCATTACTTTCTCTTGAAAACATTTAAACATGCATGTGAACATCTCGACACTAAAATTCCAAATGGAATTACCTTCCGGGTAACCATAGCCAAAGGAAAGTTCCAAGGTGTGATAGCACCAACAACCCCTACAGGCTACAATTGACATAGATTAGGAAAAATGGGCCAATATTAAAATATTAGAATTACATGCCAGAATTTCATGTTTTAAGATAAACAGCAAAATCTTAATCCAAACTAACCTATATAAGACAACCAAAAACTGTCCAACCATGAAGCCAAGAGTTGTTAATAACTCATGACAGGCATGATTTAGAACATAGGCACTGCCTGCAAATTCAGGGCACGGTATAGTGGGCTGAATTTATGGAAGGCGTGGGAATATGAAGGTTTATGACCATTGGACACATGTTTCATTCTGGGTTTGACAGTCAAGGATGACATATTAAAAGGGGATAAATTGGAGAGTGGTCAAGCTTGAGTGTTGAATCCTCAAGAAGGATAAGGCTAGCATTGACTAAGCTTGCTTTCTTATGTTTATTGTCTGAGTAACAGTTTTTCTGTTTTGCTAATTGTTTTTAATTTAAGGGAAAAAAAGTGCATCGTCTATACTTTACCTGCTCCTCCAAATGAAGTGTCTGAAAGTAGTTGCCTCCCTTAGTCAGGAATCACCCACTACTTACTATAATAAGCTTAATTGTAGGAACCCATTGTTAATATTATAGCAAGCTTAGAGGAGGCACCCACTTATAGTAAGCTTATCAGGTGTCACTTCCCCTAATCTGGGGGAACTCTTTTCTTAATTATAGCAATCTCCTCTTCATGCACAAGAGAGACCTTTTAGGTGTTGCTTCTCAATTAGATGCATCCCTTAATAGAAGTTAATGTGACTTTTTACTTAATTAATGTAAATAAATTAATAAGAAATAAAGCCATGTATTCAAAAAGCATATTGTGCAATACTGGTCAAATGTATACAGGTGAACAAAGTGAAACACATTGAATTATATGTTAGAAATGTTAAATCTAACCCAAATGCTTTGACATGAGTAGTAATAGTGAATCAAACTACACTCATTTCACTGCATTTCATTGGGTGTAGACTAGTATTCCTTCCTTAATCCCTTGAACCCCCACAGTGCAATCAACTTTAATAATGTCTAAATAATAATATTGCATAGGAAACTACAAAACTGTGAAAACAAAGACACCAAACAAATTCCTAGTTCACCTGTTTTAAAACAAATAATCGTCGATCAGATAGTGGTGCAGGAATTATATCTCCATATACACGCCTTGCCTCCTCCGCCGAAAACTCAATAAAACCAGCCCCATAATTTATCTGCAGATAGTCACTTCCATTACATGATGTGAATAATGAAAATCAACTGGGGAAAATATTTAAGATCCAAAAAAAAATCCTAAAATGACATGCCAACCAAATAACAAAGCATTCAATGGCCAAAAGGTTATTTATGGTACCTCACCAAGAGATTCTTTAAGAGGCTTTCCTTGTTCTAAGGTTATAAGTTGTGCAAGCTCTTCCTTGTGTGACATTAGCAAATCATACCTTGAAAGCAACGAGAAGGAACTTAACATCATGAAATTATTGACAGCGCCAAAAAAAATAAGCAACTTAAACTTCCATGACTTATATCTATAATTGTATAGATATTGTGGTTGGGCCAACCATATATGTCTTGTAAATATAGATATTTAGTATAATAATTTCTGGTTACAGGAGAGCGATTTTCAGGTCGATTGATTATGCATCATGGTCTTCTATTTTTTGCTGATTCTGCTCCTTATTTCTTGGGATCATTGATTTCCTCTAGTTGTATATATCTCGATGTAATCCCTACTGTGAAATAATAAGATAGACTGCCTCTGTTTTACAGATATCCAATACAACATATCAATACATATCTAGTGTGTCATCATGTCTATATTGGAGAATAGACGCCTCACATCTAAAAGTAATAAAAAATGAAAGGTATATATATATATGTATGTATGTGTATATATATATATATATGCATGCTTGTGGCAATCCTAAACAAGTAGCTTAAACTATTTTGGTGACATGAACAAGTCCAAACACTAATATATACAAAAGTTAACATGATATCAGAGCCTAACAGCTGCGAGATTTGAGAACCCCATTAGAAAAGAAATGGACCTAAAGCCTCTAAGGTTCAAAAGTATAAGCATAGGCAAAAACATAACGGCTGTGACCTATGCTTCTGATACTCAGAGAGCACAAGCCAAGGCAAATCAAGGAAAAAAGAGTAAATGGGGGAAGATAACCTAATACCTTGTTCTATAGAATAAGTGCTAAGGAGCATAATTTCCCAAGAACATAACCTAATACCTTGTTCTACTCAGAGACATACTAAAGAATTTTCTATAAACACTAGCATCCAGCAGAGCAAGCTGCTTTTTGAGTAAACACAACTGAATAATATAAACAATTTCCTGTTATCTATTTTCTTTTTAAATTAGTTTATAAGTAAATTTTATAAGAGCATAGTTTCAGATTTATAATCAATTCTCACCAAAAGTAAAAAACAAAATATGATGTTAAGCATTCAACAACATTGATACGAAAAGGTGCATGTGTAGGCACACACATATCTATGCAACTGGACAGTGAAAAAAATGGCCCTGCTACTATCCAAACGCACCAAAAGAGAATATTAATTTGGTCAGTTGGCACAAAATGTTGCTGCACGTTGCACATAGTCATTCCACTGAATTTTTGCAACGTTATGTGAAAATGGAAGGAATATTTTCAATGTACTAAAATGAAAAGCTTCCGGCCATTGTATCAAAATAACATAAATATCACAGTTTTCCACCCCCATGTTCACTCCTTTCTTCATTCTTTAAATTACGTTTATATGCCAATTTGCAGTCGATAGGTCTAATGCTGACGATGCCCAAACCTAGTGAGAGTTCTTTGAATAATACGAGCTAAAGGGAGTTCACTAATGTGCAAGAGGATCAGATAGGCATAAAATTTCAACATAGTACAGCAACATTGAGAATCAAACAAATATATATTATACCAATAACACATTAAGAAGTAGCATGTGTGGTAGAATTATCTAAAGCAAATTACACCAACATTAAACAAAATTGTCACATAATCAGCAAATCGCTGGCGTAATTCCTTAAAAGCAGGCAGCTTATAAATTCGTCAGCAACCAAATATACCATTTTCTCAGAAGTTTACTCCTCTCAGCAGCAGTGGTTTTGCTCCAAGCTGCACATAAGGGCGTTTAGCTATTTAAATATTTTATGTAACCAAAAGAGACCAACAGCAATAAACAGTTTTTAGTATCTATAGATGCATGGATTTATATGAATATGGAATTAAAAGCCTAAACATCATAAGCATATCAGCACAGGGAATTTTGGGAGTAACGCATCAATAGCTACACCATAGAACCAAATCAAAACAGATTAAAATACCATCAAATATAAATCTAAAATAATTCAACCACTCGTTTCATGCAAGTTCATCTTTAGAATATGTTATAGAAATTGGTGAACGTTTCACAGTTACCATGCTATAGGAATATCATATGTACTAATGTACAACTAAATTAATCGAAATGTAATTGAAAAATTGAAATTTATGCACGTCTTTTCAACATAAACAAACATAAAATGCAACAAGGACCGTTTGATCCATTTTGCTTGCACAAGAAACCAGATATGCAATATTTGCACTTGTTACCATTACTCACTGATATTTATTCTCATTTTATCTCTTTTTTAAAGGAGGGATACAAAAGGATATATCCTGAAAGTATGAAATCCCATACATTGAAATGCGTCATAGGCTGAGGATATTGCATCATTTGTCTCTCTTCCACCCATGCATGCAATATCTGCTATAGATTCACCAGTTGCTGGATTATAAACCTGCAAGACATTGACAACACTTTAATGTAAAATTTAAAAGATCCTTACAAACATCATAGAACAATAAAACAAGGGAGTATCTAAGATAAAACAAGAACAGATGCTTAAAATTTCAGCTGTAGACTTCTCAAATAAAGAGGATGAAGAAAACATCAGCAGTATCACTTGATAAAAGTACAAACCACCTATCCTCCTTTTCGATTTAATAAAAATAGGAAGAAAAGAGCTTGTAATGGGCCTGTAAAACCTGATAATTAAGCGTTTGAAGTAGAAGATTTGCCGAGAAGTAACACAATCAGAAGAAATTAATGATAAAAGAATTAAAATAGCTAAACCTGACACCTTTTTCCTACCATGTAAAAAAGATTTGTGGTTTTTCCATCATAATAGCAATTGCATACCTTTATGGTTTTGCCATCATAGGCATCACTCCATTTGCCTCCAATAAGGCCCTGAGTCCGCAACAGACCAGAACTATTAAGCTGAGAGGCGACACTTTTTGCATCCACGCTCATCTGGAATTCAAACACCACACTTAGACACTAAACTCGTCAAAACTTTATGCATAAGTGACAAGCGTGTCAAATGAAAATTATCTATGACAGTCAAATCTATGCTAGATTTCAATTCAACTTCTTTCACTCAAAGATGGACTCTTTTTTTCAATCATAACATTTGAATAGAAGATTTCAAAAGATGCAGGCTGCCTGTATGTCACATGCACATAGCTGAGGCAGAGAAGAGCGGGAAATATCGGAAGTTCATGATCGAAATTAAGCAGCTATAAAACATCTTTTAATTTTGAATAACATAAAAGGGCAACAGAAGATAATTACTAGAAAAGATTTGTACACTTGAGCTTATTCAGGAAATGGTTATAGTGTATGTATCACATTACAGAATATTCCGATCAATAATATATAGATATATAAAGTAAAAAAAGGTGCGCTTGCCTGGCGAGTGAAGGAAGGAGCGGTGGTCTGCATGGAAAACAAGGTTGAAGAGCGAGCGATAAGCCTCCAAGATCCCATTGATGACGAGCGTAAGCTCAATGCTGCGAAAGCCAGGGTCATTTCTTTGATCTTTTTTGGTTTCTACAGAGAAGCTTCCTTCGTTGTTTGCCGTATTGTTGGATGGATTTGTAGTATGTGTAGTCGCTGATAGTAGGATCGCAGAACCTGACGCTCTCTCTCTCTCTCCCCTCGCTGCCTCGTGCTCCGATATCAAGTATCGGACTCTTCTCCACACACAGCCAGCTGACACAAGTATACAAAATTTAATAGTGTCATATGCCTATATTATATAACTTTGTTGCTAAAATTGCTCATTTGCCCTTTATTTTGTTCTCGCAAGTTTAACTTAGTCATCATCTACAAAACACAAATAATAATAATTTATAATATAAAATTAATTTAATAGTATAAGGCCATCTACATCATTTAGATATTAAATTTAATTTTTATAAGAGATACTTATATCATGACAACTATAAATTTTAAAATTAGATACATGTAATAATAGAATTTAATAAAAATATATAAAAAAAATTCAGAATATAGCCATGTATAGATGAAAGAAACTAACGTTCAAATGTTATCTTGTTAAAAAAGACCTATAAGAAAATCCATCATGTTCTTGATATCGATTTGAATTAGTAAGTTATTTAGATATATAATAATAGATATTGTTATAGGTAAAATAAATTTTTATTTTATTTATTTAATCAAAAGATATTCTCAAACTATTTTGAGTTTAAAATTTGTATCTTTTGAGATTTAGAGCGTAAAAAATTTATATTTCTCTTAATAAATATATTTATTAAAATTTTAACTTGTATTTTCCTCCGTGAAGCCACTTACCATCTTTATTAACAAATTGGTAGTTAAAACTAACTTTTACTTTACCTTGTGGCCAATAAAAATTCTTAATATTTAAATATTAAATAATACTCTTATCGATTTTTAATATAAAAACTAATTTAAAGATTATATTTAGTTCTAAATATAAAATTTTAATTCACTTTATTTTTTAAATTTATAATTTTTTTTAAATTATCTTATTAATTTGTACATATTAAGATATTTTTATTTAAGGAAAATTATCCTGAAAGATAATATTTTATAGAAATTAAATCATATTTATTATAAATAATTAGCATATATAATTTTTGTAATCTATCTAAATTAATTATATAGATATTGTATTAAGAAAGTATTGGATGTAGTATTATTGTAGATATTGTAAAAGATAATTAATTTGTTATTGAAGACACAGTCATGAAAATATATTATATAATAAAAGGGAATAAAAGGAAAACTTATACACACACAAGAAATCACAAAAAAAAAAGTATACCGCTAAGCTGTGGGTCATTTCTTAATCCAAAGGAATCAATCGCTACACTAATCATCATTTATATAGTTTTATATTGGCATTGTTGGGGGAGGTCACATGAACCCCTCAACTTTATGTTTGTTTTTTGTTATCCACTCGATAATTTTATATCGACTACATCTGAATTCAACCTGTGTCATATATTTGGCTATGGTGAGTGAGTCTTCTAACGGAAATTTTCTGTATACACTAAAACTTGAATTTAAAATCTCATTTAAGAGATATCAAGCTGCTTACCACTCGGTATATAATATGTTTGTTGATAATATTTAATATGCATCAATATGTGTTTTTTATTTTTTTTACCTGGAATTTATGTTTCATACTTTAATGCTTTATGTGGTATGATTTTGTAGTACCCCGAAATCTTTAAGGATGCCTTCACATTAGTAAATTAAACATGGCATATAAATTAATATATAAAACAAAATGCAACACAACGCATCATTTTTGTTTGTTGAGAATATAACATACACTCAATATTTGAGTTTCTTTTTCTTTGACATTCAACATACATATGTTTCTTACTTTAATATGATTTTGTAGGACCTGGAATCTTTAAGGATCTTTAAACTAAATTATGATAAAAGTTGTGGTAAATGCTATTCCTATGTGTCCCTGGTATTGCTTTATATTTCCTGAGCAAACTTGTGTTGAATGGGACTGGTTGGTCTCACTTTTTCTGGAGAGACTCTGGAAGTTGGTCAACTTTAAATGCTAGTGAAGACAAGAAGAAATCAGCTTGTAATAGGATTAGTGATTGTTCAAACACATGGTAAAAGAATTTAGAGAAAATGCCGGATCTCAAGTTCCCAAATGGTTATAAAAGAAAAGAAGAAAAGGAAAAAAAAAAATCAGCTTGTGTTGCTACTTCTAGAACTGTGGATTCGAGAATATGGTGTTATGTTTGGAAACTGAATTTTATGACAAAGATAAGAAGTTTTATTTGGCTCATTCTCAACAAACTCTAATTACAAAGGAAAAAGCTCTCTTTAGAAGAAAGTGTGCCCCTAATCCTATTTGCCCTGTGGGTTTGCCTACCAACTTTTTGTTTATACTAGAGAGGCTAACGTCTAAAAGCTAATAAATTAAAATAATAAGGAATTTAATTTTAATTGTTCAAAATCTATTAACTGTCTCAATTATAAAAGACGTGTATCATCAATAGTAAATCTTAAAAGATTCTCTTTTATAAGTTTATTAGTAACCCGGTTTGTTTTTATTAGTATAAACTATATTTATAAGTCCTATTATTTATATATAAATTCTTGAATCTACATAAATAACGAACTGCCTATCTACCTTATAGTACTTACCCTAACATATTAATAAGATATTTTATATCTGATTTAAGTATGACATTCATATAACTTTTATCCTAAACAGTTTGGAAGCCCTGAAAAATAGCTCATTCCTCTTACTCAGGCGCATTGCAAAAAAATAATGAAATGGGAAAAACCATATATCTATCTATCATTATGATCTCTAAATATTTCACCACAACTAACTCTATTGTTTATCAACCCTTTTGATATAAGGAGTATGAGTTTCTAGGTTGAGAAGTTGCTATTGATTGATTATGCCGAGATGGACTATATATGAAGGTTTATATTATCCCTATGTTCATTAATATAAGATATATTTAATTAATTTAATTAGATTAAAACAGTTGATTATATTAAAAATTAATTAATATGATATGTCTCTCTAAAATATCATAATTATCTTCTTTAATTCCCTCATTCCCTTTCTTACTTAGTTATATTTGAAAGAATATTAATAAGAATATTTTTTAAAAATTTTAATAAATATAAAAAATATATTTTATATTTATTATTAAAATTAACTTAATAATTAAATCTATTAAAGACTGGAAGGTATATTGCTACCCTGTGTTAGTTTATTTAAAAGGTTAGATGTAAGATTAAATTTGAGCTCGAGCTGTTGGATTTCACTTTATTTATTGATTTGGTCGGTAACTATTATGCTCATGTAATTCTAAATGTAGAATTTATTTTAAAATAAATTTTATTTTTAAATATAATATTTTAATATATTTTATTTTTTATATTTATCATATTTTAGATTAATAATTTATTTAATTTATATATTAATATTTTAGATATAAATCAAGACTATCAAGTCACGTATACTAATAATTAAATAATTTATTTAGTGTGTAATCATTATTCTTCGTGAAGCATAGGTTGGACACTTTCAAGGACTAACCAACTTATTACTCTAGAGGCTGATAGGGAAGGAATTGATTAATTAGCTTCTTTTTGGACTATACACTCGTTATGTTCTTCATTTTCTTTCCTTTACGTTGTTAAGACATTTTATGTCTCTTTTATTAAGGAAAATCTCGTTGTTGATCTAAAAGAAGGATCTCAAGCTATTAGGGCTTACTTCTCTAATTAAGAAAAAAATATTCCTCATCTCATCACAAAATAATATGTGAAGATATTTAGCAGTTGATGGTCAATATCTCTGTTAAAAAAAAAAAGATTTGATTATTCCGGAGGATTTGCTGGCGTCCCAAAAGCAAGAGTATGAATCTGAAATTACAAGATGCTCTTCTTACAGATAAAATTTTTTAAAAGTGATTTTTTATTGATTTTTTCTACATACTCATCTTAAAATAATTTTCTACCTACTATTTTTTTTTTAAAAAACTTTGAGTTTAATTATTTAAATTAGATTTAGATGGTTCATATGCAATGCTGTTCCTCATCCGAATAAAATGTGCGTATAAGTTGCTATAAATTCTATTGAATGTATTGATATGGTATTAATTAATAATTAAGTATATTGATTACTCATATTGGTAATTAATCATAATGAAAGGGAGCCGAAAACCGGGAATTGCATTGTACTCTTGTATTCTTTTATTTTTATTTTGGTTCGTCTTTGTTCTTTAGCTGCTTCTGTCTCTCTCCTGAGAGAGATAGAGAGAGAAGGAGGGAAGGAGGTGGCTGGCTGGCCTTCGTAATGAATCATTCTTCATTTATTATTTCTCCGTAAAACCCAAATCCCAAGAGAAGGCGCTTCCCCTTTCTCCAATCATCACAATTGCATTTTCTGTTTACCCATCCTCACATTTCAAGGGTTTCAATCCCCATCTGGTTGTTGTTTTGGCATTGAGAAAAAGCAGAGGTCTTTGAATTTTTGGGTTCGGATATGGCACCTTCGGGTTCTGGAAGTTTTGGATCCGCTGATGCAGCAGCAACTGCCAGAAAACATACCAAGAGACCCAAATGTATATCAACCCCTGAAACTCACTGATTTCTATTCATTTCTTTTGATTTCCAGAGTTCAGTTTGTAGATTCCCACATTTGAATGGTTCTGTTAACATGTTTATGTTTTACTGCAATCTATGCCCTCAATGTGCGCCTGGTATACCAATTTGTGATAAAATTGTGCTTTGGAAAAAGGTTGATGCCCTTATTGCTATTTCTTATGCTGAGAGGAAGGAGGGGGGGGGGGGTTGCGTGGGTTGGGATGTTGGCTTAACCTATTTTGGTTCTTAGTGTGTGCTAGGAGGTACTTGTACCTGCTGCCCAAGCTCATAATTGTAAATGCGAGGGCAATATTGTGCCAGATGGTTGATTAATCTGTGAGAATAAACTTCCACTTTAGTTTTTGAGACCTAACATTTTAACTTTGCTCTTGAAATGTGTTTGACATGCACATTGGTTTGTTGACCTAATGGTATTATTTGCTGTTAGATAGTGACTTCTGCTTTAGAAACAATTGCATTTGCGTCTTTTTTTTAATCTGCCAACTGAAAACCTGACTGACTAGACACTAGAGTTCTCTTTTAGATTCGAAGTTTACACAACAAGAACTTCCAGCATGCAAGCCGATTCTTACCCCGGGAGCGGTAACTCTGCCTTTTCCATATTAGTTGCCCATTACAATATTTTTAATCACCATAGATTTTGAAGTCAAACTTTTGTATGATTATGAGTAGTATTTAATTTACTTATTTCCCTGCAGGTTATTTCATCATTCTTGATTGTCAGTGTCTTCTTCATTCCTATAGGAGTTGCTTGCCTATTTGCTTCAAATGATGTATGGGAAACTGCAGTTATGTTTTGTGTTCATGCTTTCTGTTATGTATGATGCTGACTGGTATTATGCTATTACCTGTCAGGTTGTTGAAATTATTGATAGGTATGACTCTTATTGTATACCAGAAAACTTCAAGGACAACAAAGTAGGATACATTCAGAGCTCCGTGGATAAAACATGCAACAGGACACTAAATGTAAGTCCCATTGGCACCATATACATGCCACAAACTTTGGTGTTTTGGAACGCAATATGTAAATAGTAACAATCAGTAATAGTTTGTCGTTTTCAAGTCAATTAATGTCAAGATAATATGTACAAACATTAACCTTTTGGGGAACCATATGCAAGTTACTAGTTTCTAGTGGAGCCATACTAAAACTTTTCCGTAGACAATACATGTTTTCTAACAATTCAGTGGGGTAGGGGGAGGATGTGTTGCTGATCACGGTATAAGTTCTGTTAAAATACTTAATAGATAATGGAATTCACACTGTAATGTTCTTATCTTTTCTTATGAGCAGGTTACAAAACATATGAAGTCACCAATATATGTTTACTATCAGCTTGACAACTTCTACCAGAATCATCGGCGGTATGCGACCCTTTTATTTCTCATGTACAATATGTGCATGTTCTATGCACTAACCACACATACGTGTTTGAAAATATATATAGTTTTGAGGAGTAAGTGTTCATATGGAAACATTTTGTCAATCATTGCTGGTTGTTTTTCCATTTTAACATTTCCTGCTGAGATTGATATCCCACTACAGAGCTTATTTATTTTCTTTCGAAAATGACGAGAAACATTTTCTTTGAGAACGGGGTGCTATTGTAGAACCTGTTGATGTGAACAATTCTTTTAAGATGCTTCTGTCAAGATTATGCTCTAACTTTGTTGACAATGTAACTAACTTGTTTGTAACTAATAAAGGACCGGGTTTTTCACAAGTTTCATTTCTGTCTTGTTGTTGGTTTGGGTTGTCTTGTATGATATGTTGGTGTAGTGGCTGTCTTGAAGGTGTAGAAGGTGCATTGCTGTTTGGATTTGGGATGCTCTGATATCACTTGATAACAGTGGAAAGGGGAGAACTAGGGGAGAATAGAAGAAGTGCAGGGGTTTGGGAAGGGAGAAATGGGGATATAGAGTGGGACAAGGGAGGAACAGAGAGGTAGAGGAAGAAAGAGGGAGAAAACAAATACTCTTATAATGATCAATCACTGCACCTTCAAGACACCTTACTGTATTAAGCAATATCCATATGAAGATCTTAACGTATTAGATAAATAAAGAAAATAATAAGAGTTTTCTTGAGCTATATATAGTTAATGAAAGATAATTATGAGTCTCTTGAGCTATAGCTCTGATTGTGTTTTCTAACTTAAAGTTTTAAGCAGTATCCATATGAAGATCTTCATGTATCAATCTTATCTTCATAACGTGTTATAAAATTTCATGTCATTTTATTATATATCTCAACGAATTTCAGTCTTAACTTTTGGGAATTTTATGGGTAATGATTGAATATAATCCATGTAATTCAATTTTTATAATTTCAATAATTCTAGTGTTGACTTTGTATCATTCAGGTATGTTAAAAGCCGAAATGATGAGCAGTTGAGAGATCCCAAAAAAGGGAATTCAACTGAATTTTGTAAGCCTGAAGATCTTTTTGATGGCAAAGCAATTGTACCTTGTGGTCTTATAGCTTGGAGTTTGTTCAACGATACATATAACTTCGCGCATGAAAACAATATTTTGTCAGTGAACAAGAAAGGCATCTCCTGGAAGAGTGATAGGGAACACAAATTTGGAAAAGATGTCTTTCCTATCAACTTTCAGAGTGGCTCTCTTATAGGTGGCGCACGTCTCAATGAATCCATACCTGTAAGTCTTATTATAAAACATTTTTATTCAATGAAGCATCGCCCCCGCCCCCTGCAGTTTATTATGTTCATGTTTATTTACCCATCTACATTTAATTCACATTCTACTTTATTTTTTGCTCTATTATATTCTGCATTGATTCCCTTTTCATTTGTGGCTAGTATATTGCATTCTTCAATTTTGTGATTTGTGTTCTCTATAACTTGCACACTGAGATAAGTTGCTAACTTTTTGAATGTTGTATTTAACAGCTGAGTGAGCAGGAGGATCTTATTGTGTGGATGCGAACCGCTGCTCTTCCAACTTTTAGGAAGCTGTACGGACGAATAGAGGTGGACCTTAATGCAGGTGACCAGATACATGTGACATTGAAGAACAATTACAATACATCCAGTTTTAATGGAAAGAAGATGCTTGTACTGTCAACTACTACCTGGCTCGGTGGGAAGAATAACTTCCTTGGCATTGCATATCTCTCTGTTGGAGGATTGTGCTTTTTTCTGGCCATGGCTTTTACTATAATATATTTTATCAATCCGAGGTAAATACTTAAAATGCATGGAAAGGAAAAAAAAAAGTCATACTATTCAAAGGTATCGTGATTACTTTTAGATTGCGTTTGGTACATGGAAAAGGTATTTGATGAAAGGGAAAATGTGAGAAAATTTGCGGAAAAGTATTTTTTATGTGTTTGATAGATGGTAAAGTGGCTTTGTTCAAAAAACAGAGTTATTTTTATGGGAGGGGGCTTCACCGCTCTCATTCCCTTAGTTGTCCATTATCATTTTGTACCAAACAGGCACTGACGTTGAAGAAGATGCTTTGACCAGAACTCGCAATATAACCAAATGAGGAAGCATAATAATGTGAAAACCACCAGAAGATTCTTTATCAATTTATTTCTACTGTGCTGTAGTTATTGGATGATAATGATCATCACCATCCAAGTTTATTTCAAATGCTAAGGTTCACATAGGGTATATATATGTACTTACATCAACTGTCATATTTTCTCTATTCTCATTGATTGTGTTACAAATTTCATATCAGTCAGAATCTGTTCAGTAGTTTGCTGAATGGCTATGTATTTTTTTTTGGGGAAATCATTGAGATCATAAAGGAATATAATTATTAAAAAAATTTACAGATAAGTGAGTAACGTGGATATGTCATTTCTGCATCAAAACTTATCATTATATATTGCTCACTTGTTATGGGGCTTTTTAAGTCCTCAATGATTTCCTCATTTTCCCCCCCACAATCATTGTTTATAAGATCCTAATCTGTCTGTTTCTCACTCTGATTCTAGGCAACTTGGAGATCCATCATATCTATCATGGAATAAGAGTCCTGGTGGGCAGTAAGGAGGGAGACTAATCAGTTAGTTTACCTTGCAAGATTCAAGGCGTGGTTATTTTGCTGTCAGGTTTTTTGTGTATCTATGTTACATATACATACTGGATTTGCTTAAGCAATCACATGATATTATCTTCATTTTTATGTGGGTCTTCTGTGCATCATCATTAATGTAAACATGTGTTGTGTGAGTTAAATAGTATCCAGTATTTCTTTCAGTTGTTGTTTTCTTATATCAACTTAGGGATATAAAAGGAGGGTTCATGTTTCCTCTTCTGGCTCTGGTAGATTTGTATAGAAGAAATAGAAAGAGTCTAAGTGAGGTTTTTTGTTTCCCTGTTTTTGAAATTTAAAAAGAGATAATTTTCCTTTCATTTCCTTCTTTCCCCATGTTTGGTCCAAGGCTTATTAGGTTAAGAGGAAATATTTTTTTTAAAAAAAATAAATAAATTGATATGATCTTTTAGATGAGAAATAGTGTTTTAGTGAAAAAATAATAATAAAATAATTATTATTTTATAATTGAGTAATAATAACAAATATATATAATAGATATTAAATGTCTTATAATTTGTAAATTAAAAATATCTTCATTGAATAGCCATTAATAATGGCATCTACTATATAAAAATGATGCGATGAATTCTTCCATTATATTCTAGTAATAAACGAAATGATGATTCCAACCAAAGAAGATTACGAAGATGACTACATGTGACAAAAGCGTAGTCAACTCATCTTCCGCATGCAACAGAAGTGTTTGGACTCATAATTGAAGTTTTCCTTAACCTTAATGCATAGCAGTAAATACGGTTAGTACTCTACACATTTAAATATATGACTACATTAATTTGAGAGTAGTATTTGATCCATAACATAACTTTTTTATTTTATCTTTTATATTTATCATTTTTTTAAATAGATTTATCAACTTATAAACTGATAAATAATATAACATTCCATAAAACTATTTTAAAAAGATCATATATAATTAAATAATTTATTTAATTTATTTAATATCTTTAAACTATAAAAATATGTTATATTAAAGAGTGGATGATTATTAAATTTATTATAAAATTTAAAAGATTTTTAATATTATCTGTATTAATTATATCAAACTCTGATGTCATATTAAATTTTACTCTTAGTAATATTAATTTTTACTCTTACTAACTACCCTAATTAAATATAAGTATATATGGAAGAAAAATATTTAACACTCCTGAACTATCAAATACTTTACCAAAATAAGACAGACCATAACATGATATATTGACTCAGGCTTTATCTTCCTGTTTTATTGGCTTTTGCTTGTAGAGGCTGATATCAAATATTGACTCAGATAACGACGCAAACTAAATAGGGTGATAGCTAATAGGAATCAAGCATAGATCAATTTTTCTTGTCACTGTGAATCCAAAATTCTCATCCATCTCCAACTCTTCAGGCTTTAACTCCTCCGGAAGTTTCCAATCAAAGTGATAGAGCAAACTAGCAAGCATGAATTCAATAAGAGCGGTGGCAAATGAGATTCCAGGACATATCCTCCTTCCAGAACCAAATGTGATGTACTCAAACTCTGTGCCTTTAAAGTTGTAATCAATTGGGACATTCAAGAATCTCTCTGGTTCAAACTTCTCAGGTTCATTCCAATACTTGGGGATCTCTTTGAATTGCCCAACCATTGATGATAACCCTAGCAGGAAAAACATACGAGTCTGTTTTGTGGGTGGTGAAATCTGGTCAGTCTGGATATATCAATCTAACGGTTCTGAGCTCATCATCTCTGAAAACTCATCTGTGCGGTCCATTTAATCTAATGGCTAAAAATAAAAATAAGAAACAGATAGAAGATAGAATGACAAGTCAATCTAATTGATTGCATTGGAGATAATAATTTGGAAAATGGCTTATAGAAAAAAAAATTTGGACATCTTTTATAAAAGGACTTTTGGAGAAGAGATATTAAAAAAAATTATTACAAATAAATAAGTATTTGAATAGTTATTACTATAAGAACTTTTGTAATTATAAAATTATTAAAAAGCGTAAAATTTTATTAAAAATAGGAGAAGGTGGAGAAGAGATGAGAGAGGAGAGAGGGTGGAGAAGAGAGAGGGTATAAGAAAAAATAAAGATAAAATAATTAGGTAGCCTATAAACTCTTGTACTGTTCCATAAGTTAGTCTTAGTAACTTATCCAAAATCTTAGTTTTAAACTAAGATTTAGTCTAAAAGTTCTTTTAGATAAATATAACTGTTTGTTTTAAAATTTCTCTTAGGTCAAAAGCCTTTTTAAAACTTTTATGTAAACTCTTTCTAAACACACCATTATCTACATATAAGGCTTATTTGGATAGGTTTTAAGAAACGGATTTATGAAAAAAAATAGTTTTTAGAAAAAAGCTTATAAAAAAAATAGTTCTGAATAAATAAGTGTTTGGATAGTTATTAGTAGAAAGATTTTTGTGATTGATAAATTATCAAAAAATATATAAGATAAAAAATATTAATTAAATCAGATGACACTGTTGCTTCACTGTTCACTCTCTTCTTTCCTCTTCCTCTTCCATCACAGCACCATCATCTTCTTTTTTCTTTCACCGATGACAAGGTTGAAGACCAAATACTACCTTGCTAGTAGCTCACACATCGACGAAGGTGGCACAGAGACAACACAGTGAACTTCAATGGCGACCGCGACAACAAAGAGTAGAAGACATCATACTGGCTGGAAGAGAAAAGAGGGAGAGAGTGGAGAAAAATAAGGGTAAAATAGTAACTGGTAACCCATAAACTCTTTTATTATTTCAGAAATTAGTCTTATTAGTTTATCTAAAACCTTGATTTTATCAAAAAGTTCTTTTAAATAAATATCACTGTTTATTTTAAAATTTCTCTAAACTTAAATTTTACCCAAAAGATATTATAAAACCACAATTTTCTTCTTTCCAAACACGCTGATAAAAGTGGGTTAAAAGACTTCAAAGCACGTTTTGGAAGCAATTATATACGTATGATTGTTACCAAGACTTGAAAACACATTCTGGAATCTAAACTCGTTATAAGGAATTAAGACTACGTCAACTCCAAGGTTCTTCATTAGGAGAATTAATATTAAGTTTGATTACTATAAAGTTATAGATTTATTTATAAGAAATAAGAGATAGTGTCATGGCCGTCTTACCTAATGACATTAAGCACCTCCTCAAATCTTTTTTCAAGCGTGAGGTTGCAAGTCAGACCTTCTATGAATATGATGGACGCATGAGATCCATCTCTTGTACGAATATGATCTCATGCTTCCATCATATTCATAGAAGAAAACGTCTTCGTACAAGAGATGGTTAGTTAAAATTTAATTATCACTCCTTTTTTTTTTTTTTATAAATTAGCCTCAAAAGGTAGTATATGGGTAGAAGACGTTTTCTTTTTCTTGTTAGAATTTAAGCAGTATTTCTCTATCAATAATTAGAGATTAATTCTCTTAAAATATAAAGATTTACTGAAATAGGCGTTGTCTCTCATAATAAAATATTTTTTATATACACTATTTTATTTGAAAGAATAATATCATATTTAAAAGATCTAATTATTTGTTAATTAGACTAAATTTTATTGTTAATATTGAAAGACGTTCTCCCTCTATATTGTTTTTAGCTATGACATTAAATAAGAGTTTGGGCTTATGGCGACCCATCGTAATGAAGCATCTACAAGCTGAAAAAGCGGCTTTATTTTAAAATAATTTTAGTAAATTTAGTGGATATATTTTTAGCAAAATATAAAATAATTTTAGTAGATTTAGTGGATATTTTTTTAATGACCTTAACAAATACCAAGTTTATTAATATAATTAGGGGATGTCGTTCATGGAAATAGTCCCACCCAATCAGTAGTAAATAGTGTAGATGCAATCAAATTTGTCAATAAAAAAATCATATTTTCAATGATTTCTTGGGCCTTGCGGCATAAAAGTGGGCCTTTTTACAAATAGGTAAAAGGCTTATTGGACCTTGTGAGATGGTGCTAGGCCTATTCAAACCCTAGAGTATCCGTAAGTTCAACTGGTGAATATATGAGTGATTCTTAAGGAGTATCACTTTGTTATGATTCTATTCACGGTACTTGTAGAGACATCCTAATTTTTGGATACTTAAATTTACACTTAAGAGTAATAGACAACTTATCCTACTTGATATTAATATCGTTTAGAAAGAAATGGGACTTCGCTTTAGTACCAATTTTTATAAACAAAAAAATTTTTGTGGCCAAAACTCCAAAGTCTCAACAACAATATTTTCGCGTTGAATTCTCAAACTATTCTATTTAACTATGAGTTAATATATAACACAATATTATATATGATGAATTAAAGAGGTGTCTAACATTTAATACGTGTTTCAAATAAAATTGTCTTAGGAGGATATATATATATATACTTAATAAAAAGAAAACGAGAAGCCTGTAATTCCCAAAATAATACTGGTTTATTTTGCAGCAGTTGAGATTGCGAAAACAAATACAACGTTTTAACAATTTAGATCCCAATATAAGACAATAATTTTACTTTTAATATAGATTCTACACTCAGCCCTCATTCGAGGCACTGGTACACATTAAATATAGACATTTTAAAACATAATTTTGAACCCTAATTTACTATATTATGGTTACGAGAGATTAATTCATTTTGTTATACTCAACTTCCGTTCGGTTGATTACAAATGACCCAATACATGCTTGAAGCTGATCATAAACTCGTCTGCTAAATCATTCGCATGTAATACATCGTCCTTCTTGTAAAACAATTGGAACAATTTGCACCAATTCCAAAACAAATCCTTCACATCTCTTGGAACTATGCTCCCTTCTTCCTTCACAACTAACCTCAACACTTCTTTTCTTTTCTCATCCGCCGTTCTCTGAAGTTTCTCTATGATCGCTACTTCTGACATCCCGCCTGACCCATGCATGAGCTCCACCGTTATTGAGTTTATTAACTTGCCTTGTTCCTTTTCCCTCTGCAAATTAAAAACTCATTATCATTAACCCTATATATTAAAAAAATTAATATAGTTATTTATAATAAAAAAAATCATCTTTCATTCCTATAGTTTTAATTAAACCTCAATTCCTAAATTTTAGTTTGATATAACTCATAATTCTCTACAATTTTAACTCAGATATAATTCAATCCCTAAATTTTAACTTAATATAATTCAATACATTTAACTATTTAATATATTAGTCCCTATATTTTTTAAAATATGTATATTTCATGAAACTTTATAACTAAAATTTTAAATGCTTAAACTATAAAAATAGAGTTACAATGAGTTAAAGTCGAGGGGCCTAGTTTCAACTGAATCAAACTTATATGTACTGAATTGCATTAAGTTAAAATTTAATGATTAAGTTAAAGCTAAATCAAAATTATATGATCAAAAACTGAATTTTTCTTTTTATAAAAACTGTGCGTTAGTTCCCTAAAATACCATTTTAATTATTTACATAGAAAATACCCCTGTAACGGAAATCCTTATTAATATATGCTATCAATAAAAAAGAGTTTAGGCTAAATTATAAATTTGGGAAATAAATTATAGTAAAGTTTTATATTTAAGATAAAAATAAACCACTTATTGGCTCTTATATTTCTTATATAAGAGAGAGGAGGGAGTATATATTATTTGGAGGTGTTTGAAAGGAGGAAGCGAAGAGACTTACTTGGTAGCCATTAATATCATTAAGAAGACGCCCAAAAAGGCTAAGAGTCTCATAGAGTTGATTGAATTCATCACTTTGAATAATCTCATTCGGAAGTTTAGGACCCACAAGATAGAGTCCTGGGATGAGTACTCCAACAGCAAATGATATTATTGAATTTGGCAAATATTCATCCAACCTTGGTACGCACTTTGTTTTCTCCCACTCTGCTTCCTTCGTAAAACTTCGCAACAAATCCACCCACTGTATCAAACAAAAATGACATTAATTAATAGTGAATATATATATATATATATATATATGCGTCAGATAGATTAATAATAATTGTGTCTCACAATTTGAATAACGTGGCTTAACACACTTCGTCCTTGAATCTTAAATGCTTGTTCTTCAACCTCACAAATGATTCCTTTGAGCGCTGAGAATAGTATCTTAACCCTCTCAGAACAACATTCTTTGCTCACATCTACGTCCCACCTGTGGGGAATCATCAATATAATAATCATGTTCATTAATTAATTATTTGGAGGCATAATAAATGGGATTAATTAATAATCCAAAGTGAAAAAACCAACGTACTTTTCCAAAAGCTTTACAAGGTTGATCTGTTCCTCTTCAGTGCCCCAAACATCAAATAAATCATCAACAATTGATAAGATGACACCATTCTTTGCCCATGATAAACGTGCTTCGCTAAGTTCGGGTGAGTCATTTCCTACAATGGCTGCAATGTAGCAATATGCTACTTTTGCTCTTGGAAACTCTAATTTGTCCATTCCACTCTCTTTAAACCACCTGATTAATTATTACCGTACAATTTGTTTTCAGCTTATTTTGATATAGTATCGTGGAAGAAATTAGTGATTATTGAAAATGAATATATAAATATATTCACCTTTGATATTGCTTGAATTCTTCTCGGAATACCGATTGGCCCAGATTCAAGTCTTCCACTGATAACTCGAGGAATTCCTTATTTGATAGATTCGAACAACTGAGAAAACAAGAACCATGTGTATATATATAATAGGGAAAGAAAGAGGAATTGAGAGTAATTAATTAAGGAAGAATTTATAACAAGGTAGGGAAAATCATTGAGATTTCAAAGAAATAATATAATTACTAAAAAATCTTGTAAATAAATTAGTAGCATGTAATGACTAAGTTCAGATGTAAAAAATAATAATATATCTATATTGCTTATTTGTTGTGAAATTTTTTGGTAGATATATTCTTTTTTATGACCTGAGAATGATTTTTCCAAAAGTTTACCTATACGAAGTCTTCAGAGTTCTCTTTTGATCGACCTTGTAATGCTCTATGGATCTTTGGTTTAATACACAGTCTAAATAAGTATGATGAGGATCACGCACTGCAAAACGTACCTGAAACATCAAACACACGACAATTTTGGATTCAGAATAATGTATGTATAGATATCTTAATTAATTGATAAGTAAAATTGATTTCCAGAGATTAATTAATTGCTACCTCATGGCTAATATGATTAAGAGGTGAGGACAAATATTCGTCGAGGAAGGATCTGGTCCAAGAGTACAGTTCATGAAGAACTGAATCATTGTTCGAATGTAGAACAATTTGAGAAGCCTTATGTAACTCCAAAACAGCATCAACATCCTTCAAATATCCCTGTAGGGTATTGCAGAATTTGTCTTTTGAAAATCGACTCAGTGAATCTACCCAAAAAACAACCATATTAAATTAATTAGCACTCCCTCTCTCTCTCTCTCTGATTTTTTTATCATTGAATCAATAGAAATATCACAAAACCTGAAGATATATCATATCCATGCAAGCGTAGTAAACGAAATGCCATAGCACATGTGCTGGGTTCCAAAAATATATCCTCCTCCTCCTGTTGCCACGATCTACTCGTAATAATTAAACAAAATAGAAACAAGATTCCATAAATTTAATTTCAACCTTAAAATTAATTTGCATCAAGATCAGATTATGGATCGATGATCCTTAATTACCTGTATGTTTGATCCAATACTGTCTGGATTTCCTCTTTGAAATGACGATCAATCCCCAATTTTTTGAGATTATCAACCATATAGATTCGCGCATACACATCAAAAGGATCCAATGTTGGAACTGAGAATTATATATATATATATATATAGACACACAAAATGCATTATTGTTAGTATGGAATAGGATTTGAGATTGTAGAAAAAAATCATAATAATAAGTTTGAAATGGACCAACCAGCATTCCCAAATTTATCTACTAGTGAAAGTAGATAATCAAAGCATTGTGTATTATTAAGGTGAGTAAAAGCAGTTGCAGTAGCGGCTGGTGAGTTAAATAAGGAACCGTTTTTTCTTTGATATTTCATAGCCATTTCCCAATCTTGAGACCTTCCCAATCCTTCTGAAATATAAGTTAAGTAAGCTTTCCATCCTTCCGAATTGCTTCCAGCCCACCCTCTGTATGATTATGAGTTCAAATAAGCATGTTGATAAATAATTGGAAGATTAGCCTATAATCCTACATTAGCAATTTAACCATTAAAAATTTTTATAACAAGAGCAAGCAACATCCGATATATTATCATTTCTTACATCATATCTTGTCATGCTACTCTCTTGTTATGAGCTAAGACTTTTTAATGACTAAATTACTTAAGTGGAATTGCATAGTAATTCTCTAAATAATTTCTTATGTTGCTTTATATCTATATATATTTGGGCTAAGATGACAAATTAGAGAATGCTACAAGCACACCTTTTGAGCTCTAATTCTCTCTTATGGATGAGTGACTCCAGATGTTTTCCTCCAAGAGGGAGATTGGGATCCAATTTGTGGACTTGCTCAAATAAATGAGAGAATATAATATCAAATCCAATTGGAGAATATTGCTTGTCATCGTAAGCTGAACCAATGTTTGACTCAATATATTCAAGTCCTTCAACAACACGCAAAACAATTTTTAGTTACGTAACTAATTAAAATGGGTTCAAAAGACTTACTGTGTGTAAGGGTGTGTTTAGTTTAATTTTTGAAAAATAGATTCTCGATAAAATTGATTATAAAGTGATCTTAGAGAATATATTTTATATAAAAAATAATTTTAAAGAAATAAGTATTTGAATAGTTATTATTAGAATGATTTTTTTATAGGTAAATTATCAGAAATAATGTGTATAAAAATTGTAATTACATAAAGTATAATTTTAAAAGAGAGATGAGAGACATCAAAAGGATAAAAAAATCATAGGGGTAAAATTGTCATTTTTCATGAAAATATATGAAAAATGCATGTAAAAGCTTCTAGGATTCATTTATAGAAAACTATAGCTTTGTCAATAATTAATTCTGGTATAAAAATGGGTGTTTAGATGCTTTTGAACACAAACTAATTTTTTTCAAGCCAAACGTAGTAAATTATGCCTAAACGAACTTAAACAAACCTCATTTACAAAAGATAATAAATAAGTGAAACTAACTGTAACCAAAGTAGATATGAATCAGAATTTTCTGAAGTATTTAAGAGTCAAAGTTAGATAGAGACATCATCTCTATAGATGCGGGTCCTCCAAGAGTGGGGCCCACGCCTATCTTCCAAACTCTGTAGTTTTACCATGAAACACTCCGAATTAAAGGACAAAAAAAGATGACTCTATATTTCACTAGAGTTATGACTTGTTGCTAAGTTCAAGGAACGTGTACAGAAGAATAGATACTTAAAACACTGCTGATCACTGGTTTACAGATATATACTTAAGAATCTCTATTTAAATGAATCATACGATGAAGAGTACCTTTTGTAATTTGCTGTTCGCCGACACCCCATTGCTTAAGAGCAAGGACACAAGCCAAGGTAGATAAAAGAGAATCTTTGATCAACAACTCGTGACGATCATCATCAGAAAGAGCCCACGATCCATCATTTTGTTGATTTTCCAATAACCAATTCAGAGACTGAGGGAACAAAGGAGCTTGTGGTGAAGAAGGTGACTTTATCATTGCCAACCAAGCTGTATCATAACTAGATACAGACAGTTCAACTTTATTGAACATCTTCTTTATTCTCTCTTTATTCTCATCGAACATCTGCTTTCAATTAAAAAAAAATTGTGATGGTTTTTTTTTTTTTGAAGTTCTCTCGATAGCTGTCATAAATATAATTGTAAACGAGGAGTTATTAAAAGCGGATATACAATATTTTGTTTACTCCGCTGAAATTTATTCTGTGCGTTGGTGAGTACAGACGCTGTTGCTGGGAGAATAAAAAGCATAAAGATATTATCAGATTTTATTGAACAAATGCATGAAACTCACAATTAGGAGTTAACTGAGTTGAAAAGGTGCAGATAGAAATATCGAGAAAAAGAAAGATTCAGAAATTTATGTCTAAAAAGTTTTCGTGGTTAATACAAGAAGATGGTGTTTGACACATTTTTGTTGTAGGAATATTAAACTTCACATAGAGAATACACATAAAAACATAGAGATCATACCTGGGGTGACAGAAGCCTGTAAGAAGGGGTATGAACGAGACATGGTGGTTTTCCCTGTAAATTAGTAAGTTACTGGAACTTACAGGCAAAAGCATTCGATGCCTAATATATATTCAACGATGCTTCTTTATGAAAACTTCGTCATTGGCAACTAGCTTATTAGAGAGATGCCAGAAAATGCTAACATACTTTAAGTCAAATTGAAGACTAATTATTTTCGAACGTTCAAACATTAAGTAGTTAGTGTTCAAATTCAACTCTGTTGCATGTTCATGAATAATTTTGCTAATCCATGATGGCTTCTTGATAAAGTTGATAGTGATAGATGTAGAAGATTCAATTAATTTTGCTAATCTATGATGACTTCTTGATATAGTTGATAGTGATAGATGTAGAAGATTCACATTAATTTGAACACTTCATTTTTTCCACATTGAAAATTCTCATAAATTGAAATCGGTTCATTTTTTTTAATATGAATAAGCATGTGCTTGTAGGCTTTTAACTATAACTATTTTTATAAATATATAGTAGTGCAAATAATTTCAGCCTAAATAAATAAACATTTTAAAAAAGACCATGCGGGTTTGTGTAAGTCTTTGGTCCACAACTTTTTTTTTCTTCAATATTAATTTTTTCTTTTTTTGTCATTTCTCTTGACACCATATTAAAAATTAGAAAATTAAGTATAAATAATATTTGTTTGTATATTAAAATAGTTTAAGTAATTTGATTGGGATTTAAATTAGGTTAATACCTTCAATTTATTTTTTCAATTAGTAATTTATTTGTCTATTAAACCTTCAACATTGACAAGGAACCTTCAACATTGACAAGGGAGGCGTAAATGTGCAAACATATTATTCAATTTTTTTTAAAATAAGAAATTTTTTGCACGCCAACCATATTGGAAAATTTAAGAATACAAAGTGTATTAGAAGACTGTATTTAATAATAATTAATTTAGTAGATATAAATGATATTACTTGGTAATGCTAGTATTCTCTATTTTCTCTTTAAAGGATACATAATGGGGTATTCTAAATCAGCATATACTAACTAAACAAACAAGATGTAACTTCTTTTGAACATTCAAACATGAAAGCATTTGGAATATTCTAAAAATTAAAATAGGAATCTCTCCGTTCGCACCACATGAGCATAGATCATGATAAATAATAAAGTGATTGAAAAAAGTATTCTTCCCATAAGAATTTGGTTTCAAAACCCGATCAAGTATCGATTATCACATTTTTATCTAATTTGAGTGACACAAAAATCAAACTAAAAGAAAAAGTATTTTAAAAATTAGAAATTAATAAAAAAAAGTGATTTTTTGACTTGTGAGTTCTAGGATTATTTATCCCTTGTATTTCTTATCAATCAATTAATTTAAGCTTAATAAAATTTAACCTAGCCTAGGATTCAATAAGTACTTGTAAATGCTCTCTAAAACATGTATAAATATATTAAAGAGCGTATGAATCTCTAGAAAAATGTGCTGAAATGACATGGAATCTTAGATGTTAACACTATTTGTGTACAAATAATTAATTAAGGTTCAAACTTCAAAGTTTTTGTTGCATTTTTTTACTATGCTTAATTTTCCCAACCTAAGTGATGCATGTGGAAGATTTATCAGAGGAGAAATCTTAACTATTTATTTAATATGCTTTTACAATTTAATTGAAACAAATAGATTTAAAATTTATCTTAAAAATTCAAAATATTAATAAAAAAGAGTTAGTTGGTAAATCGTGATTAAAAAATTATTATTTTAAAATTTATTGATTTCATCTTGACTAAAATATACTAAAACCAGTTATAAATAAATTATCATTTCCCCCCTTTTTACCTATAAAAACTTCAGAGTTCAATTCACTGTTTCACCTAACCACGAATATAAAATTACGAATTCCAATTTATTGTGTCATAAATATGATCAACAGTACCAACCTTTATCAAAAGTCAAAACTTCGTCATTGGCAACTAGAGAGATGCCATAAAATGATAATATACGTGAATGTGTAGATTTTTATCTGAGAATAGTTTAAGGGTATATTTTAAGTCAAATAAAATACTTTTTTTTTTTTAAAAGTCCATGAGGTATCCCAAAAATAGCTAGAGATTAATATTTTTAAGATATAAAAATAATTGAAATAGACTTTACTTCTCCTAACAAAATCTTTTGCATACATATGACTCAATTTAAATATAAAATATCATATTTAAGGAATCTATCTATTTATTAATTGTGTCAGACTTTGTATACTATTCTATTTGAACATTCAAAATGTTCAAATTAAAGTCTTTTTTTTACCTCAAGTCAAATTAAAGTCTTTGTTGCATATATGCATGCTTTTAATTTTCCGAATCCATGTGTACTTGATAATGATAGAAGTAGAAGATTCAAATTAATTGAAACCTTTTTTAATTTTTTTCCTCATATAAAATTCTCACAAATTCAAACCTGTTCATTTTTCTATATATGAATAAATCGGTTCATTTTTATATATACAAAAACAAAAATCTTCATGTACTGGGAAATAATAAAAATTTTAAGCGATTATTTCATCGCTTTCTTATTTGCATATATGTAATTATTAGGTCCAATATTAAGAGCTATTTATTGAACCTTGAAAAATCACAAATTGGATAGTTGTGCGTGTGTATGAGAGAGAGAGAGAGACCATTACTCCTAATATCAACTAAATATAGCTTCTGTATTGCATATAGGTCAATATATTTTTTTTTTATTGAAGGATCATTTGATCAATTTTTTACAATGTAAAACTATTTTTAGTCTTTTGTTTGAATTAAAAAAATTAATCTTTGGTTCAGGAGAATTTAAATAAATTTATTTATTTTAAAATATTTTCATGTTTTAGTGAATATTCTAAAATCAAATATTTATGATTTTGATTTACCTTTATATTGAATGTATTTAAGAAAATTGTTAACACTCTTTTTTTTAAATGCATGCATTACTTAATACCTATAACAAGGTTTTATTGTGTCGGAAGTTTTTCAACATGTTACAAAAACTAAAATTATTAAAAAATTAGCAATGTCATTTTTAACTGTTAAAAATATTAACTATCAATATTAATTTTTTAACCATCAATATTATTTTTTTAATGATTAGAGCAACTTTACTATTTTTTAAATATTTTTGGAGCGACATTGATTCAATTTTTTTTTTTTGAATATCAACAACTCTTACATGAAAACTTTTGATATGTTAAATGGATTTACTATATGTTAAAATTACTTATTAGCTAGTAAGAATAATTTAAATCAAATGAATTAATAATTCTTCACTTTTAAAATGAAAATACATTTTCTTCTATTTCAAATATTATTACCCTTTCTTTTTCACATTCTCACTTAAATATTTAAATTAATTTTATTATAAAAATATGAATGGCATGCCAAATCAAAATATGCAACAACTTGGCATGTTTTGACTGTAACAAGAAACAGAAAAGTAGTAAGTCAATGAAGCAGCCAATTACGCCATAGCCATAATTGAGATAAGTCAAAGTAAGTTTTTAATTTCCCTATGAGACAAGTATTCTTCAGTCAATTCGTATGCGTTTATTTATTTCCATCAATTCGCGTCGTAAATGTAATGAGTTGGCTTTCTTAATTTGCCATTGAAAAATAACAGTAACAGCATTTCAATATTTTTTAACAAATGAAAATGATATATATTAATTTCATATTTTCAATAATCATTTCTTAAGTTATGCAAAAAAAATATTCTCATTTTATATTATATTTCATTAAAAAATATTAAAATACATCAAGGAATTTCAAATCTTATGCAGTTGATCCAATTACATCTCTTGAAAATGAAATCTTAAGAACAACTAAAATGCAATTTATGGTAAAAAATTCACCTCCACTTTTGAGCTAAAGATACACTAATAATTTTGTATGCTTATTTTTTGGGAGACTAAGTTGTATTTAGCATCTAATATATTTTATCAGAAACACTCAATATTATAAAATAATTTTTATTCAATAATTTTATATCTAAAGTTGTGGCCTGGCCAGAAAAATTATCTTTAAAATATTTTTTTTAGCACAGCTTATTTTCCCTAACAAGCAAATCAAAACTATTGGAAGTGGGAGTGGGCCCCCCTCAGAGACTCATGGATGGCTATTGAAAGCACGTGAGATCAATATCTAAGCTAGCTAGATTTGTTTAGACCAAATGACCAAAGGTGGTGGAGATGATGTCATAATTTAATACCTAAGCTTTTAGTAAAAATATATTTATTTCGTTAATTTAACGATATTCTACAAGTTCATTGAATCATATATCATTAGTTATCCCATCATAGGGACTTGCTCTTGGATTTAAGGGTTATTAAACTTAATTAGAAGGGCTATTCTTAAGGACATACATTCAGAAGTAGAACAGCAGCCGTGTGACAAGTCTAATAGCAGCCATCCTCCTTCTTGGTAATTCATTTAGGGGAAATAACACTTTGAAGACCTACTAAACCCTTTTAAAAAACAACCTACCTTTATTTTATTTTCTTTATTTTTTAAATATAGGTATCATCCTATTAGAAACAATTATATTCAATATATTATTAAATATTAAATATAGACACATCTTCTAATAGGATTTGAATATTGTTTCGTCAATTTATAAGGGACAAGCTAATTCCTTATGTTAGATTGAATAATATTCATGTTTTAAAAAGATAACTACTAAAAAAGCAAAAAGTACTTTTCATGTATGGTTCAAACACCAGACATTCTTTTTTTTATTTAAATAATATAAATATAATAGAAAGTAGTATTGTATGATATGAAAATATTATAAATAATATAAAACATGTTACATAATAAATCTAAACATTTTTACAAAATTTACACAAGTACCACCCTCTCTTGCTTATAAATGGTGTATTATCGCCACAGCCATATTCATTGGAAGAGGATTACTGCAACAACATCGCAACAAGAAGAAGCAAACAACATTAATGGCTTCTCAGAGTTTGTTGTTTTCTTCTCCCATTAATTCTCTCCCCATCCATCATTCCTCTAAAATTAATGACCTTTCATGGTAATCTAAGCTTCATCCCTTGATTTCTTTATTATTATATAAAACCTTGTGAACTTTATATAAACATCGTATAATTACTAATTAAATATAGGGCTGAAGTTCTTCAAAGAGAATGTAAACACACTGAAAATGGAAAATAGAGAGCACATGACATGTGGGTTTGAAGTCATTCTGCCAACACTTCTCGAATGGGCAAAAAGTTTAAATATGGATGTGCATGATGACTTTTCTGGCCTCCAAGAAGACATACTTGCAAGAAGAGATGTCAAGCTCAAAAGGTATATACATTTGTATATACTTTGTAGCATATAAGTGATTTTCAGCATGCTATACAAAGATAAGAAAATTTTAAAATTTTATTAACCCTATCTTAAAATTTAACTTTATAACTTTATTCTTATTTAATACATTATGACTTAATAACATGACTTATAAATACTATACAAAAATTCTTCTCTTTCTACTATATAAATAGGATAAAGAAACATTTAATATGCGCACGCATGTGGGTATTCCACTAACAGTGATTATGGATCGAATAGAAGGGATACGGTTCCTCTTAAATTCAAAGATTCAAACCATATGAATGAAGACAAATTTACATTGGGAGAATTCTCCCTAACAATACTTAAATATGATCTAATTATATTGCATATCAAATGATTATATCAATGTATGTGTGCCATAACAAACTTTAGTATTTGGAAATCATGAATGTAGGTAACTCATTTCTTGTGTTTCGACGAGTTTTATGATGGGAAAAAGATACCGATGAAGGTGTTGCATAGTATGCCGACTTCATTGCTGTTCAGCTTGTTCTGTCCTTCTTCCACTGGTTTTGCTTTCAACCAAAGCGAGGATCCACATTGCCTCAATTACTTAAACAATGTTGCCCACAACTTCAACGGCGGAGGTACATACATACACACACACACACACACACACACATATGTATCAACGTATAGTAGCTTGCAATAAATTAAATGTTATATAAATAGTTTTACTTCATATCAATTGTTACATATGAGTATAAATTAATCTTAATATTTCTATAGTTCTAAATATAAGACATAATTTGTAGTACAATTTATTTTATAAATTAGGTCTTATATTTAGAACCGGAAGAGTAGCTTATAAATAGCACAACTTATTGAATAAATTAATCACCCTTGTCTCACAATTATTGTTCGTGATGCATATCAAGACTGAAGGTTGTTTAATCCACTAGAAGAGTATGAATATGTGTCTCTGCTAATGATTACTTGAAGATGACACTTTATATGAGCAAAGTTTAAAAGTAAAGCTTCGTATAACATTTAACTAAAAAAAATCATCACAAAGAGATGTATGATCTAACTATATTTCTATATGTTTATTGGTACATTTTATAGTGGTTTTACATGCGTTTTAGGTTCTAATTGCATCCATTTAAGGTTAATTGTGTCCTAGGGTAAATTGCTTTAAGTGTGATTGAAAAAATGGCATTTTGGACATATTTTCATTGAGAATATTTGATGTTTCTTTGAATTAATTCCTTAGTAGAATTTTGGAGAATTTGGAGTTAAGTTCAAGATTTGACTAATGTTAAACAAGGGCCAAGCCTAAAGCTACCAAAGGACCAAGAAAATAATAAAGAAGGACCAAAATTAATGTAAGAAAATGACTTGAGGAGTCAAAACTCATAACATCATTAATTAGCTCAGGTGCCGCGACGCACGTGCAATGTAACAAAGAAAGCTTCTACAAAATAGGTACTTGATAACATTATCTAAGGAAACATATATATTACAATTTATTGAATACGACCATCTATTGGACGCTCTCAATAAATTACCCATTATTTTAACAGAAAAAACTTAGCTACTAATTGAAATGCCATATAACCTCAATTATTGACTTGCACATCTTTGAAAGTGGGGACAGGGTGTATGAGTACTGAGTGCTTATTACTATTATTATTCTACTTAATTAGGTAACAAAGCTAAGGGCAATATGCGATGGGAACCAAACAAAGGTCATTCTTTCTTTTTACCGCGGCAGCAAATCTCTCAGTCATGTCCAATTCTTCCTGCTTTTCTCCATCAGGAAGTTTCCAATCAAAATGATATAGCAAATTGGCAATCACCAATTCTAAAATTGGTGTAGCAAATGAGATTCCGGGACATATCCTTCTTCCTGCACCGAATGGAATGAACTCAAAGTTTGTACCTTTGTAATCAAGCGAACTGTCAATAAATCTCTCGGGTTGAAACTTTTCAGGTTCATTCCAATAACCAGGATGTCTTCCAATGGCCCAAGCATTGATGATCACTCTTGTTTTGAGAGGTATCTCATAGCCATTGATTTCACATACCTCACTGTTTTCTCTCGGAACTAACAACACACCAGGTGGGTGTAACCTTAAAGTTTCTTGAATCACTAAAGCTACATATTTTAATTGATGAAGCTCTGACTCATCCACATATCCTTTTTGTCCATAAACCCTTCGTACTTCTTCTTGTGCCTTCCTCATTACTTGTGGGTTTTTCATCATTTCTGCCATTGCCCACTCTGTTGTTGTTCCTGATGTTTCAGTTCCACCAATAAATATGTCCTGTAAAAGAATCAATGCCATGATTAATTCAAAGTCAATACAACGTAGTATGTAATATTCTCTGCTTTGATGTCCGTTTATATGAGCTGGTTCATTGCAGGTAAGTTCATTGCAGGTAAGACTTTCCAAATCAATGAATCGACCTAGTCTCTAATTAAGATAAATAAGTCGGGGCCAGAGGCCTCAAACTAATGCCCCACTTTTTAATGTTCCTTTGCAATGCCTTAACTTTCCAAATATTTTTTCTTTGTTCTATTAATCATTAAATTCTATGTAAAATGAGTAACATTTTGATATAATATGTGCAAAAAATGATGTAATTTTGAGTTTTCCACTATTCTTAAAAAAAATAAAAACAAAGCTGCACATTTTTAGAGTTTTTTTTTTTTGTAAAATCATAAGCTGTGGAGGTGGGTTAACATATCAAACAACGAGGAGAGAAGCAAGCAAAAATTTGGATATACCATTAAAACAAGTGCAGCAGAAGTCAAATTATATACCAGCATGAGGTATTGATAACGATAAAATACTCTCTGACCCTTAATATAAAAATTATTTAATTAATTTGAATAAATTAAAATAATTAGATAAATTAGTAAATTATAATAAATATAACTTAAATTAAATACCATAGTATAACATTATATCATATATTAAAATATAAGTTATGTAAATTAGTTGAGGAAAAAATAATGAATATGAAAGATAAAATGGATTAAGTTTTGCATTTAACAATAAAAACTAAACATCTAACTAGCTTAGCTCCTACATTTAGGAAAGTACGAGTAATAAATTTCCTAACCAAGCATGAAACATTGGATAAAATTACATAACATCACCATAAATCTCATGTGTATATATACCCCTTTTATCGTTAATATATGACTTAATTAGAGAATTGATCTTGATTATAAATATAAAATCTATTACCTATATTTATTTAATTTTTCTCAAATTATCTTTAATGATACTCCATCAACAATAATCAAGTAAAAAAGAGGGAAAAATTAAGAAAAATAATTAAGATATTTTAGAAAATATGTCATATTAACAAATTGAAATAATTTTTTAATATAATTAAATTAGTTAAATATGTCTATATCTCATGTGTCATATATTAATTAAAGGAGAGGAGGAGTATATATACAGTGAATTAAACTAAGACTGACCAGGAGAACAGCTTTGATGTTGTCGAAAGTTAAGGGGACTTCAAGGTCATTCTCTTTCTGAATCCTGAGAAGAACGTCAACAATGTCCTCTTCTGCCTCTCCCATATCGCCACTCTTGTTTTCTAAGTGATCATTGAGGATATTGGTTAATACCCTATCAAGTTGTTTACGCGTCTTTTCAAGTTTAGCTTTTGCGCCACTAATCGTACGAAGGAATTTAAGCGAAGGGTAGAGATCGTAAATCGTTAAGCCACTCACAATCTGTACCGCGTACATCATAGCTGATAAAGCTTCTTCTACGTTGCTAGTCTTCTGACCAAAGGCAACTCGAGCAACTACTGAATTTGTGAGGGGATAGAGTTTCTTAGTGAGATTCACAATAGAACCACAACATTCATGTTTAGAAATATCCTTCACTAAGCCAGAAACTTCCTCTTCCCTTATTTTTCTGAATGTCTGCACTCTCTTTGAGGAAAAAAGCTCCAAAAAACATATCTTTCGAAGTTGCCTCCAATAGTTTCCATAAGGAGAGAAGACTATGTCTGTGCTATTATAAGCGAAATTTTCGCTAGCAATAACTTTGGGTCTATTTGCGAAGATTGTGTCATGGGTTTTCATAATTTTTTTGGCAATTTCTGGGGAAGAGACTATGATGTGGGATATTTGTCCCAGCTGAAGGTGCATTAAGGGTCCATACTTGTTTGCGAGGTCTCTAAAAGATCGATGGGGTAGTGACCCAATCTGGTGAAGGTTTCCTATGAGAGGTAGTTTCCTTGGTCCTGGGGGTAGGGTTTTGAGGGATTTCTTAGAACCTGAAAGTCTGTGAATCACGAAGACGAAGCAAAGGAAGAAGGTGAAGAGGATGGAGTATGGAATCTGAATCTCCATGATTATTGAGCTAAGGTAGTGTCGGAGTGTGGCGTAGGGAATTTTGAGGTTTTATAATCAATTACAGGGCTGCATTTTCAAACGAATAACAAAATTAAAATTAATTTTCATTGCATTATAGTCCGAATAATACTAGTGATTCGATGAAGATTCTTTCCAAAGAGAAATTTCCATAATGGCTCCTTCACACATTAATTAGTCATAAAAAGAAAAGTAAAAAACAAAAAAACAGTGTGTGTATGTGTGTTAAAAACGACAATAACTTATTAACACATTAAACTGAAAATTCTTAAAACAGGAGTATATGTATTAAGGACGCTAGTTAGTTAAAGGGTTAGTTTTGAATCTGTGCACTAATGCTGGATTACAGTTAATTTAAAACACTTTAACTTCTTGGAACTAAGCAACTCCTTTCCTTTTCAGCAACATTATCCAGCTCTTTTTTTTTTTAAAAAGATAATTTTGAATGAGAAAACTAAATTTGGTAGTGGCAACGACTTCTAATTGTTTCCCTTTGTATCCCCGAAGTTTTTTACTTAATTAATTTACCTTTACAAAGCCTAGCTAGTCTGATTAGAATTTTATTAGTAGACAAATTTAAACAATGTGATTTAACTTAATTTTAAGTGAATATATCTCTGTGTGTGTGTGTGTTTTAAATTTATATAATATTATTATTATTTTTAGAAAAGTCTTGGGTATCCCTAGAAATCTAACTCATCCCCGTTGTTGAATAGATTTTTCTTTTTGTGGCCAGCCATTTTGGAATAAACATGCAAGCTATGGAATTTTCCATTGGATAAATGTATATGCTGATAATCAAAGTGATGAAATTAAAGAAGAGACATTTTTGTGGGGAAATTTGAGGGCCACCAACTACCAGCGGATTAGCTAGACTATCAAGTAAAGTAATAGTACTAATATTTGAATCTCACCATCTTAAAAAAAGATCTTGGGGAAAAGTATTCTAGTTATAAAATCTGAGCACCTCAAATTTATAATACTGAATGTTAGTACTTGAAGGATGATACTTGATAAAAATTTAATTATATACAGTAAACCATGATTTGTTGAAGTGAAAATTCAATAAAAAAATTTGATTCTAGACGCACTCTTTTGTGAGTTGTGACTTATCTACCACTAAATCATCTATTTTTTCCAACCCACTAAATTATCTATTCAAATTATAAAAAATAATCAAAATCACCAATATTAAATTTAGAATATTCACTAAAACATATAAAATAATTTAGCATTAATGCGTTTATTTAGATTCAATAAACTCTTCATATTGGGACTATTAATCCCGAATACAATAATAAGGTGATGAAATAGTCGTTTAAATTTTTTATTAAATCCCAGTACATGAAGTTTTTTTTTTGTTTTTGCATATAGAAAAATAAACCGGTTTGAATTTGTGAGAACTTTCTATGTGGAAAAAAATTAAAAAGGCTTTAAATTGATTTGAATCTTCTACATCTCTCCCTATCAAGTAGACACATTAATTTGGAAAATCAAGCATGGATATGCAAATTTGAATTGAAGTAATAAAAAAAGCCAAGATTTTAATTTGTAGATTAATTTAATGTTTGAATGTTGGAATAGAATAGTATTCTATTTGACTTAAAATACACCTTTCTACTGTTCTCAACAAAAAACAAAATATGCACATTCATGTACATTATCATTTTCTGGCATCTCTTCAGTTGCCAATGACGAAGTTTTTATAGAGGTTGGTATCGTTGATCATATTTGTGACACAATAAATTGGAATTTGTAATCTTGTATTCGTTGTCTGGTTAAACGGGGGATTTCTCTCGAAAGTTTTTATATATAAATAAAAGTAAAAAATAATTTATTTACATTAGATATTTATAGTTTGTTTTTTTTTAATTGGGTCCTTGCTCTTTAATCCGCTTATGCTTATGATCATGCTCTTTCGGCCTTTGACACCTTTAATTTTAGGAAAAAAATTCATTTAATGACTATTGTAGCAATTTATTATCAGATTCTTCCAAAAGATTTTGAAATTTCACTGCACTAAAATGAAACGAAATTTTATAAGTGAAAAGACCTTAATGCCCTTATGTGAGTTTACAATGGACATAAGCAAATTTACAATAACACATAAAAGAATTAATAACTCTTATTTTTTTATATCTCACGAACCTAATTTATAACGACAATTAACAAATTTATGACAACACAAACGAAATTTATAACAGCAAATTTATAACAACACAAGGGAATGTGTTGGTAATATAGGAAATGGGAGTTGTTAAATAAAAGAGAGAAGAAGTAGTGGGAAGAATAATGAAGAGAATCTACTTTATGTTCTTTTAAAGATTCAGCAGGAAAATGGTATGGAACTTGTGTTAACTCACAACCATATCAATGCCGTCATTCTGAGTAGCATATGTAAGAATTATTTTAGATTTATGAGTACTTTTATTTATCGAAGAAATTAATCTTTTAGTTCTTATTATTTTGACTTGATTGCAATTCAATCTTTAAATTTTGACTTGGTATAACTCAACCCCTATTATTTTGACTCAGTTGAAATTTAGTCCCTTAATTTTAACCACTATGCAACTCAATTCTTATATTTAACTATTTAAAATATTAGTTCCTAAATATATAATTTTATTTTCTAAGATATAGTAGCTAATATCTTAAATGTTTAAACTATAAGAACTTAATTATATCAAGTAAATGTTTATCGATTGAATTATAACTAAATCAAAACTATAATAAGGATTGAGTTAAGGTTTATAAACTAAGTTTCAATCGAGTTAAAATTAGAAGGAAAAAAGATTATTTTTCTCCTATTTATTTTATGTTTATTAAAATTATATAGTTTTATCAATTTGGTTAATGGGAATATAATGTACTGTAGGCTAGAGGTGGGACCCGCCGAATATGTGTTGGCCCACCACGGGTTAGCTTAAAAGGGGCTGAGCTTAAGAGGCCCGCTTCCAGGCGGGTTGAATACCAACCCGAGCAGTTTTTATTTTTTAAAAAAATTATTTATATATATATGTTTTTTAAAAAATTATTTATATATATATTTTTTTAAAAAAATAATTTATATGTATCAATATTAATTGGATTCAAAGCATGCTTTAAAATTGTTAAAATATTTATTTCTTTAACTTTATCACTATCCATAAATAAATCTGTCACAAGTAAAATAATAATAAAATAAAATATATATAAAAAATGAATTAATAAGATAAAGTTAATATAAATGAAGTGTAATATAAATTTTAACTTGGCTAAAACTCTAAAATTAATAAAGTGTAATATAAATAATAAATATTATTTTTTAAAAAAAGTGGATTAGCCCACCGCAGGTGTGGGTAAAAAAGACCCGCACAAAAATGGGTTGTTAAACCCGACATAAAATGGCGGGTTGGCAAGTTAGCCCGTGGGCCTAACCCGAATTCCCACATCTACTGTAGGCAAGTAATTATAAGATATACTAATTTTATATTTTTCTGAGAAGTTTCCTTGACAAAGAACTCATAATAAACCATTTTCAGGATATGTTCATTGCTGGATATGAATCATCATCAACTACTCTAGAGTGGGCCATGGAAGAGTTGATGAAGAACCCTAAGGTGATGGAGAAAGCTCAAGTAGAGGTTAGAAGGATCTACAATGAAAAAGGGTATATATGTAGACGAAATTAAAGTGAGATTCACCAATTGAAATACTTAAACTCTATTGTAAGAGAAACTATAAAATTACACCCTCCTGGTGTGTTGTTACTTCCACGAGAAGACACAGAAAGATGTGTGATCAATGGATGTGAGATACCTAGAAAGACCAAAATTATAGTCAATGGATGGACAATAGGAGGAGATTCTAAGTCTTGGGATGAAGCTGAGACGTTCAAACTAGAGAGATTTTTGGAAAATAAGTTAATATCCTTGATTTTATATATATATATATAAAAAATCGTCATGGCATTTTAAAACCAATCCTTAGGAAGTCTTTAACTTCTATCACAACGTCAAATATATTTCTTCTAAGGAAGAGATTAGAGAGATTATAATTGAAGGGTATTCTTGAAAAATAAACTAATGAGTGCTTCATGGATTTTGTAAACAGTTGCATATTTATGATCATAAAATTTTCTTTTATAAAAAAATTTATAATGGTCAGTGGAAAGACGTGAAGCTAGCATAGGAATTCGGGTCAGCCCGTTTTCCTCACATTTTTTAGGCCAGCCTGTATATATTTATAGTTTAAATATTGAAGTTCTCTTGAAATTTTGAATTAAACTGATTAGAAAAATATGGTCTCTTAATGCTAATATCTTTGGACGCATAATGTGCTATTACGACAAGTAGGTTATAATTAATTTGAAAAACATAGTGTGACACCTAATTAATTAGATAACATTGTTTAAACGCTAAGTAATATGGTTTAGAATATAACCCCGTATGGGTGACTGACTGTGAGCACATGCGTGACCTGTACGTATGAGTAAATTTCCAATAAAGAAAGCAATATTATATTATACCAACAGCTGTTGCTACGTGGGAAAGGTTTTCACTGTTTAAATGTTTAAATATGAAGTTTCGATTTCAAATATATATGAACGTAAAAAATATCTTTAAGAAAACTATTTTTAATTAGCTAACAATTCTTGAATCTAATATAATCATATAGATATATAAATAAAAGAAAACATAGTATTATGAAGAGAAAGTTACACCAACATATTAGATCTAGAAGAAACATAGTATTATGAAGAGAAAGTTACACCAACAGATTAGATCTAGAAGAGAAAACATTGTAAACTATAGTTTAAGTATCCACTAAGAGAGGTGTATATATTTAGAGTTTGCCTCAATATGATTATTTTCTATAGGAGAATACCCATACTCAACATTAAAAAAAAATAGAGAGAAAATTACAGATAATGTATACTATAAATCATGCATTCAACCTTGGACAACGTATCATTCTTCTGTAATCATGGAGATTCTTCAGATCGTCCTCTACTTCACATTGTTTTGCTTCCTTCTTCTGATGTATAAGAGATCAGATTCAGAGAAATCCATAAAAACCCTACCCCTACAACCATGGAACGAAGTTACCTCTTATAGGGAACGTCCATCAAATTGTAGGGTCACTACCCCATCATGCCTTGAGAATATTGTCAAACAAATATGGACCCTTAATGCACCTTCAGCTAGGAGAGACATCCAATGTCATTGTCACTTCCTCAGAAATTGCAAAAGAGATCTTCACAACAAGACATTATCTTCTCCTATAGACCTGATATTCCAGTTGCCAAGATCATCACTTACAATAACATAGACATTGGATTTTCCCCACATGGAAACCATTGGAGGAACCTTCGAAAAATATGTACTTTAGAGCTTTTAACTGCAAAACGTGTCCGATCTTTCAGGTTCATGAGGGAAGAGGAGGTATCTGCACTTGTCAAAGGTTTGTTCTCTAGTAGAGGTTCAGTCATAAATCTGAGTGAGAAAATTTTCTCACCCGTAGCTTCTATAGTTCCAAGAGCAGCCTTTGGTAGCAGGTCTGAGAATGGAGATCAAGAAGCTTTGTTATCAACACTAGACGATATAACGAAAATGGTGGGAGGTTTTTCAATTGCCGATCTCTTTCCTTCGATTCAGGTGCTTCAAGTGATTACAGGAATAAAAGCTAAACTTGAAAGGGTCCACGAATTGAATGATCAAGTATTGGAAAATATCATCAGGGATCACAAAGAAAGAAAACCCAGATCAAGCAATGAGAATAGTGAAGAGAATCTACTTGATGTTCTTCTCAAGATTCAGCAGGGAAAAGATCGAATTTACCTTAACTCACGTCCACGTCAAAGCCGTTATTCTGGTAAGGAGCATATATAAAAAGTTTGTTTACGAGCTTTTTACGTTTTGAAAACTTTATATAGGTTTTGAAAGTTTAGAACCAAAGTGATGGATTCAAATTGTTTACTCTAATTACTTGCCCTGTAGAAGAACCACCTATTACAGATTATTACTAGAGAAAATATTGCTTCTCAAAGTGAGTGAGCATCTCTCTAACATATTAATTCAGGATATGTTCATTGCTGGATCTGAGACATCATCAAATATTCTAGAGTGGGAAATGGCTGAATTGATGAAAAACCCACATGTGATGGAGAACGCTCCAGATAAGGGTAGAATGTTGTACAAGGGAAAAGAATTTGTGGATCAAAGTGAGATTCATCAGTTGAAGTACGTAAAATCAATTGTGAAAGAAACCCTAAGGCTTCACCCACCTGGGGTGTTTCTACTTCCAAGAGAGAGCCCTGAGTGATGTGTGATCAATGGATATGAGATACCTGAAAAAACCAGAATCATGGTCAATGCTTGATAAATAGGAAGAGATCTCAAATTCTAGGATGAAGCTGAGACATTCAAGCCAGAGAGATTTTTCGATAATCCAATCGATTACAGAGGAAGAAACTTTAATTATATACCATTTGGTGCTGGAAGGATAATATGCCCTGGAATTAACTTTGCTGCATCCACCATTGGGCTACCACTTGCCAATTTGCTGTACCATTTTGATTGGAAGCTGCCAAATGGATTCACTCATGAAAATTTTGATATGTCTAAGACGTTTGCTGCAAGTGTGAAAAGAACCCAGAATCTCATCCTAATCCCAATCCCTTATCAACCCTCATTCTATAATTGCCTCAATAATAATGTACTTGAGCTACTTGTTCTATAAGTGCTTAATTCGTGAATTTTAATTTAAAGCATTAATTCTCTATTTAATATTTTTAAACATGTGACTATTGAATATATTTTTGTTTGTGCAGAATTTTTTGGAGCTAAATTCAATAGTACAAAAAATACTTTTTACACCAGTTAGCCTGTTAAAATAGAACTGATATAAAAAAATTAAATATAAAATTTTAAAAATATTTTGAGCAAGTCTAAATTTAAAAATTCTATTTTATTGATTGTATTTATTAATGGGGTTTTTATTAGGGGTAATTTCAAGTGTAAATGACTAAATGAGGTATTTAAAGAAAATTAATGCATATTTTTTATAAATAATTAATTTAATTAATTTTTTGTCTCTATAAAAATTAGTTATCTATCTTATATAATTAGGACATGGTAAATGTAATTCATTTGTCTATCCCAAAAAAAAAAATATAACTCATTTACAAAATTGTCATCGGTAACACTTTCTCCACCGGTTTTGTGAAATGTAGTTGTTTTATATACTTGTGATTTTGGAAATCAGTGGTGGAGATTATTTTGGACAATTTTAAAGATGAATGAAGAATTAATTTTGAAGTTCTTGTTAAATAATATTATATTTTTCACTGAGTCTTTTTGTTATAGTTTTATATTCCAGAGTTTTCATGACTAGTTTTGTCCTTTCCTTTTTTCGAAAAAAAATTGCAAGTGGTGTGGGAGATGCCATTTTTAACGAGGTCAACTCGTTTCTTCTCGGCATCTCCAATGGCTTCATCGTTGACCAGCTCTCTCTTTTTCTCTGTTTCATTTTCTTTCATTATCCATGAAGTTCTTTAAGCGATTTCAGAGGCTAATCCAAGGATCTGAACCGGATTTCGAAGCTTGAATCACAGGTATGAATGTATTTCTGGTTCAGTTTTGATATCATAAGAACAAAAGTTTTCTCTTTGCCTTCCGTTTACACATTAAGTTCAATTTATACGGATTGGATTATGAGAATTATTTGTGTTCTGATCATGATTAGCTTATTGGAGATATCTATAGGCTATTCTGCAGGTTGTTCTTAATATGGATTAAAATCTAGTCCTTGGTTCTGTGTGATTAGATTAACATCAATGACAAAATTCTAATAATAATAATAATAATAATAATCTCTCGGTGATTGTTCAAAAAAATGATGGAATAGTCCAGTAATTTAAAGTAAGTCAGATAATCTTAAGAGGGAAGTGGTGAGTAAAGTTAGCTAGAAATCAGGCAAAGAAACTTGGATTAATTCACAATCTACTAGTTAATTAGTTTAGATTAGTAGCCTTAGTTAATATAATCTTTAATTTTGTAAAACCCCCCTGTTTTTAAGCGCTTTTAGTGTTAATCTTTTGCACTTAATTCCTTAAATATGTTCTTTGAAATTAAATCTAGTTTTAATTTCCCATGATCTGACGTTGCTCACTGTCTCTCAGCAATCCTACTTCTTGCATTCCCATCCATTGTGACGCCATTTTTCTTAAAACAGAGTTTTGATGTGATAATAAGAAATATGTCACGTCCTGAAATTTGGACTGTGACCGGTACAGAATATGACTAGTTTCACATTCTGAAAGCCTAACACCTTAAATAAAACATACGAGTTTTCCATAACGTTTTTCACGATAAATAGAATCTTTTCCAACGTCTAGGTGGAGTTTTACCCTTTTTCAAAATATTATAAGATCTTAAGAAAAGTAATTACATCAAAAGTAGTGTTTTATCAACGGTCCTTCGGATTAACAGCAAGGCTCTTTACTACTCAGCGGGAGGATGAGGGTCACCTGCACTATCTGAAGCCAAATAATCTACTCGTGAATAACGTCACAAAAGCATGATTAAAAGAATGCGGAAGTAAACAATGTATAAACATGTTTCAAATAACAGTTCGTAATTCAATGCAAACTTTTTTGTGAACATTTTCTTCAGGAAAAACAATAATCTGAAATAACCATTTCAAATCAACCTGAAAAACAATTCTTTCAAAACCATAATCTTTCCGTAGGACTTCAACAGAACAGAAACAGACGTGGGCATACAGTCCACGAGGGTAACTAACCATCAGACGTGGCGCGAAGTCACGAAACAGACATGGACACACAGTCCACGAGGGTAAATAACCGTCAGACGCAGCCCAAAGCCACGAAACAGACGCAGCCGAAGCCACAAAACAGACGCAGGTACGAAACCCATGAATAACAGACGCAGGTATGAAACCCACAAAATATCCATCGAGCTCGGTAACCAAGGTGTACCAAGAACTAACAGTACTGCTGTTAGCAACCAGCGTTCTGTATTCCGTCCTAAAATATTTCCATCATGCGTGGAGTTCTTTTCACATGTAATGATCTCAATCATTTCAAATACCATAATCATTGATAAAACCATTTTGAATTTCAAAAACCCCAGCATAAACATTCAAAATCAAGTTACTGTAAAAACATATGCAATTCACGTAGGAATATTTCATGCATAACATCAGTTCATTGTCAAATCTTTTTCTAAAGCCTCTTTATCCATTTTCATGCATAATCGAAATCTTTTATAAATCGATCGAAAGAAAATCATTTCTAACGATTTAAACCATAATTTCATAAAACTTGCTTTTCGAAATCCATATTTGAAATTCATCATTTGAAATAACAATGCATTTAAAAATGTAAATTTGTAGGGAACGTTATTCACTCACCTGCCACGCTTCTAAACCGTTACTCTTTTCAGCCAATCACTTGGTTATAATCACTTCTTAATTCCCTAATATCCCAAAACAAAGTATATAGTAAGCTAACATTCAAGACCTAAAATTCAAACAGACTCAATATTCTTAACAATCATCATCAAAACTATGATCAAGGAAGGATCCTAACCAGAAGCTAACTCTTAGTTTCTTCCAAAATTTTGAACTCAACCATCACTATAAAGTCACTTCTCCATAAGTCCTAATAACAAACTTTGCACGCACACCACATTCCCTTTTTCCCTAAACATAACCATTCCATTTGGCCATACACCAACATAGCATCTTAAAGCATTCATATATACCGAATTCAGGCATACTGTTTTCCTCAAAACCTTAACTTCCTTTCCCTCTCTGTTTCACAAACACACACACAAGCAAAGATTGTCCAGACGTCAACACCCCCAACACCCACAGAACAGCAACCATGATAAGCATATATATATATATAAAGCAGCAATGCACGCTAATACGCTCCAGCTAGCTTTCAAAATTAGAAACAATAACCCATGACCTGCATTTCTGAAATCAGACATTATCCCTGTATATATGCATACCCACAGCATCCCCCGTTCATCAACAATTCCAATGACAACATAGCATACACACAAGCATATCTTCACAGCACCCCCGAGCCCAGTGTAGCTATATACATATCCAATCCTTCATCACAATAACTACAGCATGCACATTTCATAGATTCAAGCATACATCCTCAAACCGGAGCAATGTATTCCCTTTATCGAGGCCAAAATCTCACCCCTGACAAAACAGAGTAAAATTTCACAAGGTCCCTGGCACAACAACGACCCCACAAGCAGAGCATTCCACGAGAACAAGCAATACATCACAACATAGGAAAGGGAAAGAAGAGAGCATCCCAGGAATACTTACACAGCGAGGGGCATGAACTGCAGGGCACACGTCGCCGGCAAAGATTCAACCTGACTTCACTGACACTGCCCTCCTATCACTCTGCCTCTTGCTACAACCCAACACCCAAAACCTTCACCGTCGCTCATCCACCGAGAAGAAGCATAACGCCACCACGGAACAGAGCACCCCAAAATTGACAGAAATTACCTAAACCACAGGGGTTAGCTTCAAGCACACAGCGACAGCTCAAAGACTCGACCTTCACAGATTTTTGTTTCCCCCGTTTCCTCTGCTCACAGCCTTATAACAGCAACAAGAGCAGAGACCTCAGGAGGGGGTCAACTCCAATGGTGACGGCACAGCAGAGTCTGAGCACAAGGCACCGATGGCGTGAACTTACCTCCCTCGCCGCTCACCCGCCGCCTGCTTTTCCTCTGCCGCCGCTGCACAGCCTGCAAAAGAAATAAGGAGTGTGTACGGCGACCAAAAGGAAAGAAAAAGGAGGGGGAAAACTGAATTCGCGTGCTAAAAAAAAACCCTTCAGAAATACCCAAGATTCGAACACGGGTACGCTAGTTAATCCCCGTCTCCAATGACCACTAAGCTACCTCACACACATTGACAATTCTCTATGGAAAATAATAAATATATATTCCTTAATTACATTGATTTATCCAATAAAACTCCTTGCCATAACAAAATATTTCTTTATTATAGCATATGGTGCTCGGAAGTAATTATTATTAAATTTTAAAGTCTGACTTAATTAAATAAGTCATGAAAAACAATTAATTACCAAAATTCTTAAATGCTGACTCACAATACTTCGGATTCAGTTTGGGTGCCCCTGAACGGTCCAAATTTAGTTTTTTTTTGTTTTTACTTTTTATCCTTTTAAAAAAGTATTTTAATGCATATAAATTTTAAAATAAAATAGTTTTTTAACGTTAGTTTTTCAAATATGATTATTTTTTATTTAAAAATATCATCGGTTGCAAATTGAAAATTTTAAATAAATTTGGACTATTGAAACTGTATTTAGATCAGGGAAATCTTACACCCACAGTATATTCTTCTGATATTTAATATAAAATATATTTAACTAATTTAATTAGATTAAGAAATTTAATTAAATTAGTTAATATAATATATTTTTTTAAAATACCTTGATTATATTATTTAATTCCCTCACTTCTTCTTTTAGTTGATTATTATTGAGAGAATATCAATAAAGATAATTTAAAAAATAGATAAATATAAAAAAATAGATAATTTAAAAAATAGATAAATATAAAAAATAGATAACTTATCAATGAGTACTGAAATTGGATCCCCAATACTACTTATTAATTGGACATTACGTTAAGTCGAAATCAAAACTATCATTAGACAGTATTAACAAAGAATTCTTGTGGTAATGCAGATTTTATACGGCACTCATATATATATATATATATATATATATATATATATATTCATTCTACCCTTGACGACAACGGATGAACACCGCACTTATGTAGTCATGGAGATTCTTCAGATCTTTCTCTACTTCACCTTGTTTTGCTTCCTTCTTAGGATATACAAGAGATCAAATCCCAGAAAATCATTCAAAACCCTACCACCAGGGCCATGGAAGTTTCCTCTTATAGGGAACATCCCCCAAATTGTAGGGTCACTACCCCATCACTCCTTTAGAAACTTGGCAAACAAGTATGGACCCTTAATGCATCTTCAGCTTGGAGAGACATCAAATGTCATTGTTTCTTCCTCAGAAATTGCGAAAGAGATCTTTACAACACATGACCTTATCTTCTCCAATAGACCTGATATTCTCGCCGCCAAGATCATCACTTATAATAACATAGACATTGGATTTTCCCGACATATTGGAAACCATTGGAGGAACCTCCGAAAAATATGTACTTCAGAGCTTTTAACTGCAAAACGTGTCCGATCGTTCAGGTTCATAAGAGAAGAGGAGGTATCTACACTAGTCAAAGATGTGTTCACTAGTAGAGGTTCAGTCATAAATCTGAGTGAGAAAATTTTCTCAACCATGGCTTCTATAGTTGCAAGAGCAGCCTTTGGAAGGAAGTCTGAGAATGGAGATCAAGAAGCTTTCTTATCTACAATGGACGATATGACGAAACTGGTGGGAGGTTTTTCAATTGCTGATCTTTTTCCTTCGATTGAAGTGCTTCAAGTGATTACAGGAATGAAAACTAAACTTGAAAGAGTCCACAAATTGAATGATCAAGTATTAGAAAACATCATCAGGGATCACAAAGAAAGAAAAGCCAGATCAAGCAATGAGAATAATGAAGAGAATCTACTTGATGTTCTTCTCAAGATTCAGCAGGCAAAAGATCTAGAATTTACCTTAACTCACGACCATGTCAAAGCCGTCATTCTGGTGAGGAGCATACATTAAAAAAAGTTGGAAAAATTGGTGAAAGTCTCAGTTTAAAAATTTTATTGTTTAAAAGGATCTGATATATTTTTTATACACAAAAAATATCAGAACTCAAATCCTTCTAATAAAACAAATTTCAAATAAGAACTTTTTGCCGATTTTACAAAACTTAATTACCCTGTACAATAACCAGGTATATATTACAGATAATTATATTACTGAGTGTAAACTGTAATATTGGTCATTAAAGTGAGCATCTAACATATAAATTTCATAAACCATTTTCAGGATATGTTCATTGGTGGATCAGAGACAGCATCAACTAGTCTAGAGTGGGCAATGGCTGAACTGATTAAAAACCCATCTGTGATGGAGAAGGCTCAAGCTGAGGTAAGAAGGCTCTACAAGGGAAGAGAATTTGTGGATGAAAGTGAGATTCATCAGTTGAAGTACTTAAACTCAATTGTGAAAGAAACCCTAAGGCTTCACCCACCTGGGGTGTTTCTACTTCCAAGAGAGAGTACTGAGAGATGTGTGATCAATGGATATGAGATACCTGAAAAAACCAGAATCATGGTCAATGCTTGGGCAATAGGGAGAGATCCAAAGTTTTGGGATGAAGCTGAGACATTCAAGCCAGATAGATTTTTGGATAATCCAATCGATTTCAGAGGAGGAAACTTTGATTATATCCCATTTGGAGCTGGAAGAAGAATATGTCCTGGAATTAATTTCGCTATATCTAGCATTGAGGTTCCACTTGCTAACTTGCTGTATCATTTTGATTGGAAGCTGCCAAATCGAATCACTCATGAAGAATTTAAGATGACTGAGAAGTTTGCTGCAAGTGTGAGAAGATCCGAGAATCTATGTCTAATACCAATTAGTTTTATATCAACCTTAGTTCTATAATTTCCTTAATAATCTGCCATGTAGCCTCTTAATCCTTTGACTTAAAGTACTTATTAAGTGAGTCGTGTTCTGCCTTTTATGCTTATTTCTGGTTGTTAAAAACAATATTTCCAGATAGTAAACAATGCATGAGTAATATGTTCCAAAGTTCAGCTTTTTGGATGGTTTATTTAAATATTTATGAAATTTTACAAACTAAGGTTTCATAACTTGACTAATGGCTTTATAATTTAGTAGCACAATTTTTTTTTATAAATAAGAAATTATGGGTTCGATTTCACTTATAATCTCATTACCATAAAGTTTAGCATGCATGTCACGTCCCAAAATTTGGACCGTGACCGGCACAGAATATGAATAGTTTCATATTCCGAAAGCCTAAAATCTCAAATACAACGTTTAAAGTTTCCACAACATTTTTCAAAATAAACATAATATTTTCTAAGGTCTATGTGGAGCATTTACCTTTTTATCAAAATAACACAAGTACTTAATAAAGATAAAAATCAATCTTGTTCAAAAACCACGCTTCGGATCTGCGACGAGGCTTTTCACTACTCAGCGGGAGGATTAGGGTCACCTGCACTATCTGAGGCCAAATAATCTACTCGTGAATAACGTCCCAAAAACATGATTTAAAGAATGCGGAAAATAATCAATGCATAATCATATTGAAAATATATTTCGTAACATTTTGTAATCTGATGCACACCTTTCTATAATCTTTTGTATTTCAGGAAAAATAACAATATGAAATAACTGTTTCAAATAACTCATTCAAAACAATCTTTTCAAAACCATGATCTTTCTGTAGGACTTTAACAGAACGAAAACAGACGTGGACACACAGTCCACGAGGGTAACTAACCATTCTGGTGGCTCGAGGCCACAATTATCGCGAGAATAAATCCCACGAATAATTCTGGTGGCTATGCCACAAACTGTCGCGAGAATAAATCCCACGAAATAATTCTGGTGGCTCAAGGCCACAAACTGTCGCGAGAACGAATCCCACGAAATAATTCTGGTGGCTATGCCACAAACTGTCGAGCTCGAATACCAAGGTGCACCAAGGACTAACAGTACTGCTGTTAGCAACCAGCGTTCTGTATTCCGTCCTAAAACGTTTTCATCATGCGTGGGGTCCTTTTCACATGTAAATATCTCAATCGTTTCAAAATATCATAATCATTGATAAAGTCACTTGAAATTTCTGTTACCCCAGCATGAACTTACAAAGTCAAGTTACTGTAAAAACATATGCAATTCACAGAGAAATATTTCATGAATAACATCAGTTCAATGTCAAATCTTTTTCTAAAGCTTCTTTATCCATTTTCATGCATAATCATAACCTTTTGTAAATTAATCGAAAGAAAATCATTTCTAACGATTTAAATCACAATTTCATAAAACTTGCTTTTCGAAATCCATATTTGAAATTCATCATTTGAAATAACAATGCATTTGAAAATGTAAATTTGTAGGGAACGTTATTCACTCACCTGCCACGCTCCTAAACCGTTACTCTTTTCAGTCCAACAACTTCGATTACATTCACTTCTCAATTCCCTGGTATCCCGAAACAATATATTAACATTCTATTTAAAGCTTCCACAGAAATCAATCATCCTTAGACTATCATTTCAATCTATAACACACTATCAACCATACAACCACAACTCAACTCATAAGTTCCTACCATTTCCCAATTACCACATATCCACAATGGGATTACCATATTAAATCATTTTCAAAAGACATTGCTCATTAACCTTTGAACTAATAACAAGCATCCCTTAACCCAAAACTCAACTCAATATTGGGGTTAGCACCTTAAAGCTTCAAATCAATTATAATAGCTCATAATAGTTCTAATGATGTTTTTTTTTTTTATATTCAAAACATTCTCTTTACCAAGTTGAAATACTTATAAGCTTATCTCTATCTCAAAACATAACCCAAAATTTACAACCCATTTATGGCATGCTTCTGCCCTCTCTTTCCTGGACTACATTACCACATGTATAATATATATTCTTACATAATGCACACATACGCAATATACACATATCAACAGCACACCCTTCTCCTTTAATTCTTGCTTCCGTCATTTAAATCCCTAACAACAGCACCATATATATATACGTATTCTTTCACAATGCATGCATACCCAAGATGTATTATTCAAACAGCATAAATGCATAACCTCAATAACCCATTCTTATTCAACCCAGGGCACCACAATCTGACAACAACAGAGTATACATATACCCACGGTAATGCCCACACAACAACATCACTGCTCACACATTCCCTTGTTCCTCTCTGTTTCACACACATACACACACAACCAAATATTGGCTAGGCCCCAACACTCCAACATCCACATACCCCACATCATAGCAGCTACAATAAGCATATACAACAATGCAAGTTAATACCTCCCAGCTAGCTTTCAAGTCTGAAACAATAACCCCTGGCCTATACTTCCTAAACCAGACAGTATGCATGTACATATACATACCCTCGACACCCCTCGTCCAACAACAATTCCAATAACATCACAGCAACAACAATAACCATCCAATAACAGCAACAAATACACACTTACAGCTTCAAGTTCAAAGGCGATCCCTCAACCTCTGCCCAGTCCATTCAGCGGGTTTTCCCAAAACAGAGAAACACCGAATTCACCTAGAATACATTGCACAACTTGATGGAAGTTACTAAATCATTCACTTACCCAACTTCAAGTTCATAAGCAGAGCACGACATATGAGTATATATATATACTATCCAGGACCCTTCCCTCACGGCTTCAAACACCCACATTCAACAGAAAGACTCACACCCCTAAACCTTCACAGCACACACCACACTAATCCTCCAGTTCAATGAATTAATCGCAACTGAATGGAATCAAAAAGGAACAGGAGAGCCAGAGGTTGAAATGGAAACCAAGACTCACCTCCCAGATCAACAGCGATGACTTGCACAGCGACAGAGACAGGAAAGAGGTTGGGAATCTGGACTTGCTATAGTGTTACAGGATATAGATCATCGGCGACAGTAGCACCACTCTAACGGCGACAGTGACTCGGCACAGAGGATGGCGATAACGAACGGATCGTGACAGAAGCAAGATGAAGATTGGAATCAAGGACTTGCTACAGTAGTAGGGACTTGCTATAGTAGCAGAGAACGGCGACGGATAACTGCTACACGGTGACGGCGATAACCGCAAGGGTGGTATACCGGAAGGGATATTCACCTGCAGTAACTCAGATGCAGGACTCACGACACACCTGCAGAACTTGACTCCCGCTCCTTCACAATGCAACCTCGCTGTTGACAGAAAATGAATGGAGCGGGGAAGGATTGCTTCTTAAGGACGATCGCAGCGACCTTCCGTGCCGTGTACTCCCTTCCCGCGCCGCACGCTGAACCACTGCCACCATTCACCTACGCCGCGCTGCTGCCCTGCCATCTCTGCTCTTCGCCTGCGGCACCACTGGAATCCAAAGTCGGAAGGAAGATAGAGGTACGATGCAGAGAAAAAGAAGGGGAGGACAAAATGGAACTTTTGCATGCTGATAAAAAAAAAATTCTCCCTTGCAACACCCAGGGATCGAACACGGGATCTCATACGTTAATTCTCGCCTCATAACCACTCAGCTAACGTTTTCACCTTGCCATTATTCGTAACATATATATATATACCTCTTTAATAAATTTTAAATATATTTTTTTCTTTTATACAAAATTCCAGGCTATAACAATGCAAATGTTAACCTCTAAAGAGTCATGTCATTTTAGTAAATTTTCCTAAAGTTTTATACCATCTTTGATACATTTGTACATAATTTGGATATTTAATATAGGAAAATGTTCATTTAGTTTTTTATTGCACATCATGACACAAGTATGTATATTTTGATCATATTTCTAGTTAGTTTCTTATGATTTTAATGTTGTTCATTTGTAGAAATATTTTGATACAATAGCCAAGTGATGCTAAGCTTGGGAGGACTTGATAGTGATAAGAGAACCATGGAAAATCAATTTGGCCATTAAGAAGAAAAATGGAAACAAAACTTAGGCGTGCCTAGGCCATAATTTTAGCGCCCAGGTTGTGACCGATTGGAGGGAGAGACAGAGAGCATAAGTGCCGAGGCGCTAGAAGGAGTGCCCAAGCCGTGACCATAATAGAATAATAACAGAGAGCAGTAGGGCCTGGGCTATGCCATTGAGATTTTTGAAACAGAGAGCAAGAGCGCCTAGGCGCTCGAATTACCACCTGGGCGCTCCATCGACAGAAAATGCACAGATGGACTAAACCAGAAAATTTTAAGGTTTTCAGCATAAATACTCCTCCACTTCAACTTGACCGACATTCTTGGCTTCTGGGAGCATTTGGGAGCTCTTTGGTGTGTTAGGTTAAGGATTTGGTAGAGATTGAGATAGGATTTGAAGATATTTGAACTTCTCTTCTTAGTTTTTCTTATACAGTAATTATTAACTCATTTATTTCATTTCATTAATCTATCTAATAAAATCAACTAAACTCTTATATTTAATAGAATGAATAGTTTTTTCATGCATGGTTTACAATAACTCATAAAACTATTCCCACATCATAAACAGTAGATGTATAGAGCATTACAACGTGAACCAAAAGAGAATTTTGAAATCTTCATATTGGTACATCACATATATAAGGATCACAACTCACTCCACTTTTCATGCGATCTTCCAGATGAGTTCATACTCACTTTGTTTATATTTGGCTTTCTCGTTAAGTTCTATGAACCTCGCAAATAAAGAAAGCCAGGGAATCAGCGAAGAACAGCGGAAAACAAAGGGGAGACGGAGGGAAATCGGAGATGGGACGATGGAGGAATGACTCGACTTGAAGGGAGTCGAGATAGCGGACGAATTTGGCCGAGAATGAGGTCTGGGATCGATGGAGAGGAGCTGTGCCGTCGCTGTTCTCTGTGTTCTGTGCGTATTTCTGGTTTAAGAAGAAAGGCTGAGAAAAAACGACGCCGTTTTGGTGTCCGGGAAGTTCTCTGTATTCTCATATTTGTAAGTCCTTCTATGCGGTTTCTAAAATTAGGTGGTCCTTCTTTATCATTTCACTTTGGTCCTTATATGGAGTTTATAAATTCAGGTTCTTCGCTGTCATTTCTCTTGATCATTCAGAAACATTATTTTAGTGTTTTTTTTTTGTATTTTCCTACCTTTATTATTATTTTCTCCTTTCAACTTTCAAATTATAATTTCTTCCAAGTACCCTATAATAAAATTTACAAATAATAGCATCAATTGTCCTAAAAATTAATTAATCATAATTAAACTAAAATATGACAATTTTACGTATATAAACACAAATTCAATGTAAGATATAATAATTTAAATAATAATTAAATAATATGATACAGACCAATTATAGTGACAAAAATCCATCCAAATGATATTACAGTATATATATAAATAAATAAGTTTATTAATATATTATATTAATTAATTTAATTTTTTTAATATAATTAAATTAGTTAAATATAAAAATCATATCATAATTTGTTCATTTAAAAGGGGGTTATGATATATAACTGTATCAAAGCTGTGGATTAAATTGGAAGATCAATTATTAAACCCATCAATATCTAAATTTGGTATATTTTTTTAAGAAGTTGATTCCTTGGACAATCAGTTTAATTCTTTTTTTTTTAAAAAAAAAAAAAGAAGTTATGAATTGCTTCTTTTAAGTTCATTTACATCACCGATTCATGGAAGTGAAGTTGGACTTGGGATCCCATCACTTACAAATGTTCCTAAACAATTAACAATTTCTCCTAGATAATTTACAAATGATTCTTGACAATTTATAGGTGAAATATATAGGGATGTGAACAGGGGTTCTATCACTTGTAAATTTCAAAAGATCGTCTGTAAATTATTTGAGAGGAGTTGTTAATTCCTTGATATATAGGAAAAGGAAGGAAGGACATTTTTATATATGAATCCCGTCTTTTTTTTTTTAAATTAGGCCCTTCAATATATTTTACTTTCTTCCATATTTCTTGAATGTAATCCTCCAAAAAACAAACAAAAATTTTCCTACAAAAGTCAAATAATCAAATATTATTCTTATTCAATGATCAATTAGCTGCCTTTAAAATCAGCTAAATCACATACACTAAAACTGATGAAAAAGAAAATCATGGAAGTTCACCACCAAAATGGTCATATTATTACAAAAACAGTTGCTTATTTTATCGCAAAGTTGGTGTGCGTGTGTCTAAGTGGGAGTGCATGTGAGTGCTGAGTGATTATCTACTAAGGCAATAAAACTAAGGGCGATATGCGATGGGAACTAAACATAGGTCATGTTTTCTTCTTACTGCAGCACCAAAGATCTCAGTCATGTCCAATTCTTCATGCTTTTCTCCATTAGGAAGTTTCCAATCAAAATGATAAAGTAGATTTGCTATTATCAATTCTAAAACTGGTGTAGCAAATGAGATGCCAGGACAAATCCTCCTTCCTGCACCAAACGGAATATACTCAAAACTAGTGCCTTTGAAATCAAATGAGTTATCGATAAACCTTTCGGGTTGAAACTTCTCAGGTTCAAACCAGTGCTCAGGATGTCTTCCAATGGCCCAACCATTGATGATAACCTTAGTCCTCGGTGGTATCTCGTAGCCGTTGATTTGACATTTCTGACTGTTTTCTCTCGGAACTAACAAAGCAAGAGGTGGGTGTAACCTTAAAGTTTCTCGAATAACCGTCGCTAAATATTCCAACTCATGGAGTTTTGACTCGTCCACGTATCCTTTGTTTTCATAGACCCTTCGCACTTCTTCTTGTGCCTTCTTCATTACTTCTGGGTTTCTTATCATCTCTGCCATTGCCCAATCTGTTGTTGTTGCTGCCGTTTCAGTTCCACCAATAAACATGTCCTGAAAATATATAGGTTCCATGATTAATTAAAAGAGTCATGAGAAAAAATAAAATAATAATTTTTTAAAACCAGATTAATTAAACTAGTACTAACCAGGATGACAGCTTTGATGTTGTCAAGAGTTAAGGGGATTTCAAGCTCATTCTCTTTCTGAACCCTGAGAAGAACATCAACAAGATCCTCTTCTTCTCTTATACCCTTCTCTTCTAAGTGGTCCTTGATCATATTGTTAAGTATCCTATCAATGTCTTTACCTACTTTTTCTGCCTTACCTTTCGTCCCACTAATCACACGCAGGAATTCCAACGAAGGATAGAGATCACAGACTGAAAATCCGCCAGCAAGCTGTATCACGTACGTTATAGCCGGTATAATATCTTCTACGTTTCTGGTCTTTCGACCTAAAGTTGCTCGAGCAACTATAGAATTTGTCAGTAGGTAGAGTTTCTTAGTGAGATTCGTGACAGAACCAACTTGACTTTCAGAAATATCCTTCATTAGCTTAGAAGCCTCCTCTTCCCTTATTCTTCTGAATGATTGAACCCTCTTTACAGACAAAAGCTCCAAAGTACAAATCTTTCGAAGTTGCCTCCAATAGCTTCCATAAGGAGAGAGGCCTATGTCTGTGCTATTATAACCCAAGATTTCGCCAGCAACAAGTTTGGGTCTATTAGCGAAGATAAGGTCATGGGTTTTCATAACCTCTTTGGCGACTTCTGGTGAAGAGACTACGATGTGGGACATCTGTCCCAGCTGAAGGTGCATTAAGGGTCCATGTTTATTTGCGAGGTCTCTGAGAGATCGATGGGGTAGTGACCCAATCTGATGAAGGTTTCCTATGAGAGGGAGTTTCCATGGTCCTGGTGGTAGGGTTTTAAGGGATTTCTTAGCACTTGAAAGTTTGTGAATCATGAAGACGAAGCAAAGGAAGGTGAAGAGGATGGAGTATGGGATCTGAATCTCCATGATTGAGCTATGGAAATGGTGGAGTGTAGTGTACGTAGGGAAGAAGACGAAGTGGTGTGTGGCTTTATAATACACCATCGAGTGAATAGTATTATATGGTCAAATAAATTAAAAAAATGGTCATATAACCCTTGTTAGAATATAGAGTTTATAGTCAAAATGATTGAATAAAAGTCAATATAATTAATTATAAAATGTATGGTTATATATCACTACGTTCACATTTATAAGAAAAAAGTTGGTTCATATATGTAAATTGTTTATAGTGTAATTAATAACTTTTTTTAAATACTCTTTTTTTTTAATAAGTGCAAATAGGAAATTTTTTATTGATTTAATTAATATATTTCTTAATATATAAAAATAAGGTACAAATGATTTATATATAAAAACCAAGCCGGTATTCTTACTTCTTGATTAATACCCTAGAAATATGTGGAGAGATGTACCTAACTTTTAGAAAATAAAGATCACCAATAAATGGTTCACAGGAAAAAAAAGAGAAGTCAAAAGGTACTTTAATTGCCTTCTAAATCCGAGATTAAGAAAAATAAATTTAATGAAATTAGTCGAATAATTCTTAGAAGCAATTTGTTATACAAATAATATTGACGTAATCAATAAAGAGGTAAGGAAATAAAAACTTATAATAAAAATATGAACAACGATATAAATGGAGGACATTTTTTCGATATAAATAAGTTCAACAAGATTTTTTTTTTCATCACTTAGACTTTTCTTTGAATAATCTTGAATAATGCATGCACATTCACGTACTGACTAGCAGCTGCCTTGCGTTTTACGTCTTCCTAGCTAGTTGCCAATGAGGAAGTTTCCGATGAGTAGGCCACCTTAATTGTTTGTCATACAGGAAAAAAAAATTAGAATTTGAAATCTTATATTTTTCTTCTTATAACAACAAAAATTTATATTTTTCTAAAAAACTTTATATTTGAAACTTATTCAAAATATATTTTTATATTATTTTTTTAAATTTTATTATTAGATATTTAGTTTTAATATTCGTAAACTATTTATCTCCGTACAAATATCTTCTATTAAAATTTTATATTAAGACTATCTATATATTATCCGTGTCCAAATCATTAAATTTTTAGGATTTAGATAAAAAAAAATTTAGTCTAAAACTGAGTACATTGATTTGAGATCCCTCCTCTTTTTACTTGTATATTTAATAGAATAAAAATTAAATAATATAATAATAAACAACAACTTTTACTCTTAGTATCTTGTTATACCTGTTTAATTAAAAACTAGAGATTTCTCTCTCTTACGTTGCATAAGGAGTTAAAAAAATAAATTTTAATTAATTATTTATTTATTATTATATTAAAAATTTAAAATATTATAGAATTAGTTAATGTGATTATTAATTAATTACTATTATGGGCTTAAAATATTTTAAAGATTAAAGTAGTTTATAATTATTAAATCAATATATGATTAAAAATTTAAAATATTATAAAATCAATTAATGGAATTATCTACTAATTACTATCATGAGACTCAAGATCTTTTTAAGATAAAAGTGTAATTACTGATTAGAATTATTTATTATGACTTGTAGATAAATGAACTGAAAGTTTTGAGTCAAATTGACTCATATCCATTTTTAACTAAATTATGTATTACAATATTTTAAGATCATAGTTGATTGATTGATAAATCTAAATTGATTCCATTTAATATTTTCAATTCATTTGTCTATAAGTTATAATCAATAATCTCAATCAGTAATCTTATTTTAATCTTTCAAAGATATTAAGCCATAAGATAATAATTAATTAATAATTCTATTAAATAATTTTATGATATTTCTAATTTATAAACATAATAATGATTCATAATAATCATAAACAAATTCAATTTTAAAATATTTTAAGCTCTACTATGATAATTAATTAGTAATATCATTAACTAATACTATGATATTTTAAATTTAAATTTCTAACCATAATAATTCATAATAATCATAAGCAAAATAAATATAAGAGTTGGATGATTAATTTGGGTATATCAAGAAGTATATGTTATAAATTTATCTTAACGGGTTGAATTAGTTATAATAATTAATTGATTTATTTGATTTCATTAATTTATCTAAAAAATTAACTAACTCTTATATTAACCTATTCAAAATTAGCTAGTACTAGATACTTAAATTCATAAAAAAACTGGCTTACGAAAATTAAACATTGAACGTTAGTTTGTATTGGATACAAATCACAATCAATATATATAAGATTAAAAGCAATGCACAAGGCTTAGATTTCTACTTTCAGCAAGTAGTCATCTACGTTATATTATCACTACAGCTACTAAAGTAATATGGACACACTTAACAATATTCTAATATAACCAAGTCAAATAATTATATAAAAAAATATAAAGGTTTAAAATTGGCTTCTTTGCTTATTTTTAATATTTCTTTTCATTCTGAAATATGTATGATCGTAGTATTAAATTAGTTATATTTGATTTGAATAACTCAAAATATGGAGTGACCCAAAAGAAAAAGGAAACGTAGGTATACAAATTAAAAAAAAAGAAAGAATTCAGAGCAAGTCCAATTTTGATTTTTATATCACGTGCTTTGACTTTTGAAACTTCAAAAGCACACATATTGTTACATTCCTTTCATAGAATATTCTTCTATGTTGACCACCAATGAGGAAGCTTTTATGAAGGTATGTGATCTTGTTTGTTTGGGGTTGAAAAATCTTGGAATTTGGTATATGCTTTCATAGTCATCAGTTCGGTTTAAATCAATAAAAATGATGCAGGAAACTTCTGAAAAATTAGTCACACTTAATTTTTTATTTTTGGGAGAATTACTCTTAAATCCCATGCATGAGAAATTAATACAATAAGGTCCCATAAAATCTTCAAATAATTAAAAACTCCTTAATCATTTGAGAAAAATCAGAACGCAAGAAACTAGGGAGGGCTTTTGCGCGCCCTTTCCCTACCTCTCAGCCTGTCCCGTTCATCCCTCTCACTCTGACTCCTGGCCGCTTCGTCCTCGTCGCTCTACTCGCCAGTCCTCGTCGTCTCCGCTCTCCGATTTTCGGCGATTTCATCCACTCTCAGCTTTTGTGTTCATCACCTTTATTTAGGTATGTTTTTCATTCTTCTATCTCAGTATAAATAAAACCAATTTTAATGTGATTCCGTAGAATCACCTCTAGCCGATATCCGACCAGGTTTTGGGCTTCCATCTTTATGCATATGATTCTCTCTTTGAAGATTCTTTTGCAACACATCTTTTCTAGCATTTGATGGCTTAAATGAACCTGTAGCTGTTTGTCCCTGAGTTGCAATATTCTGTAAACATTTTTGAAGAAAAGAAAAGAAAAGAAACATAATAGTAAATTTATATTTGTAAAACTACCATGCATCTCTATATCAGCAAGAACATTCCATAGTTGCAAAAGAAAGTGCTTTCTTGAAAAGAAGAAACATAATAAATAATCAAATTATTCTGTGTAGAAGAACATTTCAGGCTGGAACAGCCAGTGAATTCATTGCAGTTGTATTCAAATTCAGAGTAGGAATGTAGTTTTCTTATCACATGCATCCAATTCTGAAGTTAAGCAATAAATAAAAATCTATTGAGAATTAGAAGACACGATGATATAATTTATAACCCAACCTTTATCTAGATGTTATTCTTAAAAAAAAAAAGCCTTTCAAGTATACACATTACTTTTTTGAAAACACCTTACTCACAATGCTCACAATGCTCACAATGCAGTAACTACAACTCACAGGATCAACCTGAACATAGCCATCTTGACCTGGAATTTTCGTTGGTAAGAGATAGTGATTAGTGTTTTATTGATAACAATAAAGGGACACAACGAAACTATTATTACAGCACAAGCTTAACATATTTGTTGAGAAACTTGAATCCTTTCTTACTTGTCTGAGTTTTTGATTCTCTCCAGCAACATTCAATGGGTTTGAAGAAGCCTTGCCCTAATAGAAAGAATCAAGTATGTGATGGTATGTGTAAGCTCAGATGTCTACCAAGTTTTCCTCTTACTTTCTCACAAATTGAAGACCTGCCAAGTTATAAAATAATTAACAGATCATAATTCCTTCAAGTGCAAATAAATATTCCACAAACTTTTTAATTTAAATTAAAACCATGAAATTATGATCACTGAGCAAGAACAGGTCGAAATTAACTAAAGTATAGCTGAGAAAGCTTCAAAATTGGAGTAGGCTGGAGCAGCCCTAAGTTGTTATATAATTTTCGTAAAAAAAGAGCAAATACAAGTTTTATAATCCATATCGCTGGACAAACTAGTTTGAAATTTAAAGGGTGCACTAATTGGTTAATTGGCGAATACTATAGTTGTCACATCCCAAAATTTGGACTATGACCGGCACAGAATATGAATAGTATCACATTCTGAAAGCCTAAAACCACAAATGTAATGGTCAAAGTTTCTATGACATTTTTTCCAAAAATAAACATAATATTTTCTAAGGTCTCTGTGGAGTTTTACCCTTTCCAAAAATAATACAAGTTCTTAAGAAAATAATTACATCAAAAGTAGTATTTGTCAAATGATGCTTCGGATCAACAGCGAGGCTCTTTACTGCTCAACGGGAGGATTAGGGTCACCTGCACTATCTGAGGCCAAATAATCTACTCGTGAATAACGTCCCAAAAACATGATTGAAATGAATGTGGAAGTAAACAATGCATAATCATGTTGAAAATATATTTCATAACATTTCATAATCTAATGCAAATCTTTCCGTAAACATTTGTATTTCAGGGGAAACAACAATCTGAAGTAACCATTTCAAATCAATCTGAAATAACCATTTTAAATCAATCGAAAAAAAATCCATTCAAATCCATAATCTTTCTGTATGACTTTAACAGAACAAAAACAGACATGGACACACAGTCCACGAGGGTAACTAACCAATCTGGCAGCTCGAAGCTGCTAACTGTCGGTGGCTCAAGGCCACTAACCTTCACGAGTACGAAACTCACGGTGAAATCTGGAAGCTCAACCACTACCCTTCGCGAGTACGAAACCCACGGTGAAATCTGGTAGCTCAACCACTACCCTTCGCGAGTATGAAACCCACGGTGTAATCCATCGAGCTCGGGTAACCAAGGTGCACCAAGGACTAACAGTACTGCTGTTAGCAACCAGCGTTCTGTATTCCGTCCTAAAATATTTCCATCATGCGTGGGGTTTATTTCACATAAAATAATCTCAATCGTTTTAATGCCATAACCATTGGTAAAATCACTTTAACTTTTCAAAAACCCCAGCATGTACATTTGAAATCAAATTACTGTGAAAACATATGAAATAGTTCAATGCAACTTTTGCCAAACTCTTTTCAAAAGCCTCTTTATCCATTTTCATACATAATCATAATTCCTTGGTAAACCAATCGAAAGAAAATCATTTCCAACGATTTAAACTATACTTTCGTAAAACTTGCTTTTCATAAATCTTATTTGAAATTCAACATTTTCAATAAAATATCAAGGTATTTAAAAATGTAAATTTTAGGGAACGTTATTCACTCACCTGCCACGCTCCTAAACCTTTAACTTCAACCAATCACTTTCGATTATTCACTTCTCAATTTCCTGGTATCCCGAAATAATATATTAACATTCTATTCAATATTTCAACAGAAATAATTATCCATATTTTATCAGTTCAACTAATTATATACAATTAACCATTCACTTCATATCGATGATGGAATTATCATTTCAAAGGCATTACTCGATAAATCATTTGTTAAATCCATGTTGTCTCATCATAGCCTTATTTCACGTACGACCACAATTCATAGAGCTTGGAACCGTAAAGCTTAAATAATAAGCATTCCTACATATGATATTGTCATCCCAACACAGCTTTTTAACTAATACCCTTCTTGAATCTATACTTTGGTTAATATGCTTGCTCCTCAATATTTATACTTTAATTTTCCTTACCCAAATTCAAAAGCTTTGACGGCGCTTAACTTATGTATACTTATTGTCTACTTCCTCATGGTAGTAGCAATTTATATCCAAACATATGTCTTAAGTTAAGCAATAATCAAAACAATGACTCCCTTTCCCCAAATCTACTTCTGCTAACAGAAACCGAAACACACACACACATATATATATGTTACAACATTATATATCATCTAGCTTCCCAGAATCGTAGCCAAAGTCTCCGCACAATAAAACACTACACACAGTAGACAACATGTATACACTTTACATCCAATCCACATAAACCCCATCACAACATGCCTCTATTCCCCTTTTCTTCTTGCATTTCCCACAAGAGCATAAACATAGCGCACACTAGTAGCAATTTATCTCGCTACATATCACATTAAATGACTTCATAATCAGCTAACCTCAACAACTAAACATTACTCTCATAAGCTTCAACCTTTCGGACAGATCACCCCCAAATTACACAGACAGCTAGAAGAAAATAGTGGAAGGAAAAACTGAAATACTTACCACTTACAATTCAAACTTAACAGAAGCATCACAGCCTCCTGGCGCCAAATGTGCCTTCGCATAACATCCTTCCCAGCCACGATAAATAGAGAAACAGAAAATAAAATACCTTGCCGGTGCAAACACTAGTCCAAACAGAAGAAAAGAGAAATCTTTCATTACTCAATCAGAAGCTCAATCACATAATTTCCAATCCCCAGCATCCATTACATAGAAAATAGAGTCTATACTTACCGATCACCATCAACAACTCTACAGATTTAGCTCAGACGTTGCTACCAGACTTCTTTCCTTACCACCGCTGCACTCAACTCTGGCCCTATACTCTCCCCTTCCTACCGATTACCACCCCCTCTGCTTCCCATCGATAGCTCTATAAATCAAGGAGCTGGAGCTAGTCGAGTGACATGACTATACCAGTGACAGCGGCACAGTAGGGGACAAGACAGGACACTGCAGGAGCTGACCACACGGCATCACAGGCATGAAGCTTCCCCCGCTGCTTCCATCCGTCTGTGCCACTGAAGGAATTCTGAGAGAGAAAAAATGGCGAACAGGTACAGCTTCAGCAGAGAAAAAAGGGGGATGGGCAATTATGTAATTTCACACGCTGGAAAAAAAATCAACTTCTAACTTCTGCAGCCTCCAGGAATCGAATACGGGATGCCTAAATAACTTCTCCGCCTTTTACCACTAATCCACTCCTTCCACATTGAAACTTTTCTGTTATAATCAGGAATTTTAACTAGCTGATATATATATATTCATTTAAGAATGCCTCAATTGGGAAGCATTGGTTGAATGGTTTAACTGGCGGAAGGTAAACATCTGGCCCGTGTTCGAGTCCTAGCTGGTGCAGAAGCGTATTTCATTTCCGTGAATTTTTTCCCCCTTCTGCTCGCTTTCACCAATCCCAGACTTCTGCTCCATTTGTTTTTCTCTCCTTGCGAGCAGAGATGGCAGGAAAGCAGCGTGGCGTAGGTGAGGAGTGACAGGGGTTCAGCGTGCGGCGCGGGATGAGAGTGCACGGCAAGGGAGGTCAATGCCATTGTCCTTAAGAAGCAAACCGCCCCGCTCTCTTTCTTTTCTGTCACCGGTGCGGTTGCTGTGAGAGTTAGAGTGGAAGGCGGAAGGGTGTCGCAAGCTTTGTCAGTTCGGGTCTAACGCCGGTGAATGCTTCTTCCCGCAGAAACCACCCTCTTGGTCATCATAGTCGTCAGGTAGCCATCGTCCATCGCCATTCTCAGCTACTGTAGCAAATCCTCTGTTACTGTAGCAAGTCGTTGGAAATTCAATTCTGTTTTCCTCAGCGGTGGTCGGTTCTGTGGGCGATGCAGGTAAGCTTCTTGAACCGTATTCCCTACTCATGTTCCTGGATAGCTACCTTAAGCAGCTAAGCTCTCTATTTTCTTCAGTGTCACCACCATTCCCTGTATCAGGAGGCTTGCTGTTATTGACGAAAGAAAAGAAGGAATTGAGAAGCTGGGCTCAGTCATTTTTCCTGCTCTGTTCTGTGGTATGGTTGCTGTGGATTCCATTTGCGGTAAGGGTGGTAAGTTTCACCCTTTTTCCTTGTTTTCTCTGCAACCGTGGCTGTTATTGCTTGAGTTATGGATTGCTGTTTTGGCAATCTCTGGTAGTGTTTGCTCTATTGGGAAGGTTTCTGTGGTAATATAGATAATCCATGGTTATCCTGATTGTTGTTGCCGTGTGCATACTGTTATGCTGCTGATGTGAATCAAAAATGAATGGAGGCCGTGAGATTGGTTGAAGGAAATAAATGAGTTTATATGCGTATGCACTGTGATCGCTGCTGCGGTGTGTTTTCTGGGTGTGTAGTGTATGTGTTTTTGGGGTATTATTGCAGAATTGGGCTGAGTCAGGAAATGCTATGTGCATATAAGTATGGGAATGTATTATTGTCAGGGTAATTTTGAAATCTGCTGCTGTGGGGAGATTGGGTATTGTTGCATTTAAAATGAAAGAAGAATGTCGATGATTTAGGAGTGCTACTGTTATACATATGCACATAGATACATATGTAAAAATGAAATAGGAAGTTAGTGGAGTTGGATTATTAAAATTAAGTAGTTTGGAGAGAAATTTTAAAAGTTGCAAAGTTGTGCAAAAGGGTGTGTTCAAGGTGTAGAAATGATTAAGTGTTTGCCTTTATATTTGGCTGTAGTTTCAAGGTGATTTAGTCCTGTTGGAGCTTGGAATAGAATATTAATACTATTTCTAACTATCAGGGGATTGAGTAGTGGCTTTGCAGCAAGTGTTTGGTGGGAAGAGTAGCGATTTAGGAACGCGGCAGGTGAGTGAATAACGTTCCCTAAAATTTACATTTTTCAAATGCATTGTTATTTCAAATGATAAATTTCAAATATGGATTTCGAAAAGCAAGTTTTAGGAAAGTATGGTTTAAATCGTTAGAAATGATTTTCTTTCGATTGGTTTACAAAGGAATTATGATTATGTATGAAAATGAATAAAGAGGCTTTTGAAAAGAGTTTGGCAAAAGTTGCATTGAACTGTTGTTATTCATGAAATATATTCTTATGCGAATTTCATATGTTTTCACAGTAATTTGATTTCAAATGTACATGCTGGGGTTTTGGAAAGTTAAAGTGATTTTACCAATGATTATGGCATTGAAACGATTGAGATTATTTCATGTGAAATAAACCCCACGCATGATGGAAACGTTTTAGGATGAAATACAGAACGCTAGTTGCTAACAGCAGTACTGTTAGCCCTTGGTGCACCTTGGTATTCGAGCTCGACAGATTGTGGCATAGCCACCAGAATTATTTCGTGGGATTCGTTCTCGCGACAGTTTGTGGCCTTGAGCCACCAGAATTATTTTGTGGGATTTATTCTCGCGACAGTTTGTGGCATAGCCACCAGAATTATTTCGTGGGATTCGTTCTCGCGACAGTTAGTGGCTTCGAGCCACCAGAATGGTTAGTTACCCTCGTGGACTGTGTGTCCACGTCAGTTTTCGTTCTGTTGAAGTCCTACAGAAAGATCATGGTTATGAAAAGATGGTTTTTGATCAGTTATGTGAAACAGTTAGTTCATACGGTTATTTCCCCTGAAATACAAATGTTTATGAAAAGGTTTGCATTAGATTATGAAGTGTTAAGAAAATACATTTTTAAGATAATTATGCATTGTTTATTTTCCGCATTCTTATAAATCATGTTTTTGGGACGTTATTCACGAGTAGATTTTTGGCTTCAGATAGTGCAGGTGACCTTATTTCTCCAGCTGAGCGGTAAAGAGCCTTGCTGTTGATCCGAAGCTTCGTTTGATAATTAGTACTTTTGATGTAATTGCTTCTTAAGAACTTTTATTATTTTGGAAAGGAAAGTGCTCTGCATGAACCTTAGAAAATGTTTGTATGATTTTGAAAAATGCTATGGAGAATTTAAAAGTTTTACTTAAAATGCTAGGCTTTTGGAATATGATGTATTCATATTCTGTGCCGGTCACGGTCCAAAAATAGGGACGTGACATTTTCTGCATCGATTAATATATAAACAAAATGTACTTTGAAATCTAAAAATATTTTCAGAGTCATTACAATAGTACCTTGTTAAAGATCCAGTTAGTAGAGCTTGCTCTGTGAGGCCCTGTTTTGGATAAAATGGTCAGCTGAAATGAAACGTTAATTAGTAAGAGGAGTGGAGTTTAACGAAACACACAAGTGGGGGCCACTGTTGAGACTATCGTCAATAAAGACGATGACGACTAGGGATAAAAATAGGTCAGGCAGTTTGTCAGGGGCCTCTGGCCTAGCCTGTATTAGGCCTGGTCTGTTTAAAAAAATACGCAGGCTCAGGCCTGTTTAAAAGCATGTTCTTTTTAAGAGGCCAGGCTCAGGCTTCTTACGAAGCCTGTTAGGCCTGTCAGGCGGCCTGGGCCTGTTATTCAAAATATATTTAATATTAAAATATAATAAATAAAAATAAATAGGTGTTAAACCTACCACATATTGAACATAATATAAGAGTCAAACTATTAAACTAATATATATTATTATACATTTTATTCTTGCATTTTATTTTAACAGGCCTATTAAGGGACTTATTACGAAGGCATGTTATGAAGGCTTGTTAGGTGGCCTGTCAATATAATTAAAAAAATTAGGCTTTCTAAACAGACTTCAGGCTAGGCCAGGCATTTATACAGGCCAGACTTAGGAAAAAAATAGCCTATAACAGGCCACAGGCCAGGCTCAGGCCGAATTGTCACTTAACAGGCCTAGCCTGTTAAGGCCAAAGCCTGGCCTGGCCTATTTTCATGCCTAATGACAACGATCTGGATCTCAGAATCAACACATTAGCGTTGTCATCCTGATAGTCCCGGAGGCTAACGAGGATGATGTCACCGGCGGTGATCTATCTCTTAAGACTTTGTTTGGTTTAAGGGAAGGTAAGTTAGGTTAATTTAAAGGAAGGTAAGGAAGGTTGAAAGTGTAATGGTAAGAAGTGAGAGATAATATTTCTTTTTTAGTTTAGAATGAGAGGAGAGGAGATGTAAGTTAATTAAAAGTTGACAAATATACTCTTATTTTTTTATTTAAATTTATGTACTCTTTATTTATAATATTCATATCAAAATTATTATTTCTTAATTTATAAATCTTAACATTTTTTACCTCATTTATATATATATATGATAAAATTAAAAAAGTTAAAACATTTGATAAAATTTTAATATTGTCTCTAATTAATTTTATAATTATTATATATATTAATATAATATATAAATCATTTACCATGTTATTAGACTTCACAAATTAAGTAAAAATAATATATGAGAAGAATAAAAAAAAAAAGATTTCAGTTCATGGTATAATTGGAATATTAAAAAAGTATAATAGACAATTTTATCAAAATTGGGTAACAAAATTCTCACCTCTAAAAATTTTTACTTTTAGAAGATGAGCACATAAAAATAAATTTTTACCTCTATTATCTTCTATTTTTTTCAACTAAACACACTTATATCTCCTCTCTTCTACCCTCTCCTTTAAAAAAAAACCCACCGATCAATGCCTAAGAGATAAAAGGGGTCACGGGCGATAAAGACGAAGGTTGAGAGTGAAAGAGAAAATAAAGACGAAGGTTGAGAATGAAAGAGAAAAAAGTAACTAATCAATCACGATGAAGACAAAAGCTAAGAGCGAGTGAGAGCGCCGAGGATTCTAAGCAGTGAGAACGTCGACGACGAGGACCGTTGAGCAGAGATGCGACGACCTAAGCATGATGATGATAAAGCGGCGACAACGATGGGCGGTGAAGAGTGAGAAAGAGGCAGAGGAGAGAGACGGGAAAGACAAAGGAATGAGTGAACCGAGCGCTCAAACCCTGGAACTTAGTAAATGTACAAAAAAAAATCTTTCACCCCAAAACTCTATAGCACTTTTTAATTGTTTAATGATTTAAAAAAATTGGTAATAAATTATCTTACTTAATATCTGTATATAATTCTTCTTTTATTTTCTGTATTTAAAAATTTAATTTTTATTAATTTAATTATAACTTCTTTGACTATGTTTTAATTACGATTAAATTATCAATACATTTCAAAGTAATACCTTCCCCTGGATTAACAAGTAATTAATCCAGAAAAGATATTTGACTTTATATTGAAGGGAAGAAAAAATCTATCTACAAATTAATTTAGTAATATATAAATTTAGTGGGCAATGCGAATTGAATCCAAATTCAATCTCTTTCTCTTATGCCTGCCATGTGTTTGAAAACATGTCTTCGACTTCATGCCTGGCAAGCCTTCACTCTAATGTATTTGTTGGCAGTGCTCTTTCAGATTTCTATGCCAAGATGAGTATAATTGAAGGTTCCCAGAAACTTTCATAGATGCCAAACATCCCAATATTGTATCCTATACAACTTTGATATGTGGGTACTTTAAGATGAAGGTATATAAAGAAATTGCATTTGTGATTGAAGACATAAAGAAATTGCAAATTCAAGTGAAGCATATTTATCCAGAAGGTTATTTTTCATTCTTTGTGACCTATGAATTCAAAACGACAGGATCACTTAAAACTACGTCTCTGATGTTAAGCAACTCATTAGGCATTTCCTTTGCATGAATCACATCTTCTTTCTTATAAACAAGGTGAAGCGATCTGCACATTTTCCAATGCACATCTTTCACTTCTTCTGTAAGTATGCTTCCTTCTTCCTTCAACACTATTCTCAGCAGCTCCTTCCTCTTCTCCTCAATCTTCCTCTTCATCTTCTCTATGATCTCTTCTTCACTTTCTTCCCCGCTCGAATGAATCATCCTCAAGCTTATTGAGTTGAGAAATTTCCCTTGTTCTTTTTCCCTCTGCACAAAACAGAAACACAACCTTATCTCCAGGAAAACTTACACAACATATTAAGAAGAGAGAAAAGAATCCAGATTCGTCACCTGGTAGCCATTGACATCATTAAGGTATCGCCCATAGAGACTCACAACCTCAAAGAGGTACTGGGATTCATCACTTTCAATCACAGCCTTTGGAAGCTTGGGTCCCACAAGATAAATTACTGGGAAGAGAATTGGTCCCAAGGCCATTGATGTAATTCCATTACGCTCATATTCTTCTATGCTTGGCACATGCTTGCTTCTGAACCATTCTGCTTCCTTCAACTGAGATCTCATCAAATCCACCCACTGCACCAAATAAATGTGAGCATTCCAGTGATTGATAAAGAGAACAAGACTGAGATGTTTACATATATCATTGACTTACAATCTGAATCAAGTGGTTTAGTACATTACGCCCTTGAACCTTAAATGCTTGTGTTGCACTTTCAATGATTGTACTCTTGAGTACTGAGAATAATATCTTCACCATCTCAGAACAAGTTTCTTTGTCTACATCTACGTCCCACCTGTGGTGATGATAGTGTTATTTTTCCATATATTAAAGCAGAAAGACAAGTATGTGGGTGTATGGTGGCTTCATTACAAATCGCACGTACTTCTCCATTAATTGTATGAGGTTGATCTGTTCCACTTCAGTACTCCAAACATCATAGAAATCATCAACAACACATGTGAGCAAGCCTTGCATTGCCCACGTTAGACGGGCTTCGCGAAGTTCAGGAGATGTCATTGTTGCTGCAACTGTCAAGAAGGAATATGCAGCTTTTGTTTTTGAGATTGGAAAATGCAGTTTTTCAAGACCACTCTCCATAAACCACCTGATCATCATTAAGATATGCTTATTAATGATCAAATTAACAAACTTACATTTTCAAGTTTCATGAAAAAGTTATTCACCTGTTGAATAGATCGAGTTCTTCCCGAAATGTCGATTGGCAGTGATTGAAGTCTTCCACTCCCAATTTCAGGAATTCTTTATTTGCAAGGTTCAAAGAACTGATCAAGAAGATAATAAAATATCTAGTGAGCAATCTATGTATATAACTCAAGAAGCTCACATGTGAGTGACTAGGTTGTGATATTATGTGTACCTATATGAAGATTTCAAAGTTCTCCTTGGATCCACCTTGTAGTGTTCTATAGATCTTCGGTTTAATATGAAATCCAAGTAAGCATGGTGAGGAAAACGCAGAGCAAAAGATACCTGAAATTCATATATGAAATGATCTTTGAGGTTTTCATATGCAGTGAATTGTGAATAAACTTGAGAGAGATTAAAGAAAAGTAGAGAAACAAAATGGAATTTATGAGATTGATTGTACCTCATGATCAAAATGATTAGTATTTCTTGAGGAAGTGAACAAATATTCCTTAAGAAATTGTCCCGTCCAGGAATTTAGTTCTTCTAAAACTGAATCATTTGAATGTGTGACAATATGTGAAGCCTTGTGTAACTCCAAAACAGACTCAACATCCTTCAAATAACCCTCAAGGGTATTCAAGAATTTGTCGTGTGAAAACCTATCAAGTGGATCTGAAATACACACAAAAATTTCAGATTTAATTAGCTATTTTTCTTTGATCCCTTTTCAGATATATAGAGGGAAACAAGATATAAAACCTGAAGAAACATTATATCCATGCAAACGTAGTAAACGAAATGCCATGGCACATGTGGTGGGCTCTAATATTATGTCCTCTTCTTCCCTTTGCCACATTCTATTTTCAAATCCAAAGAAGAAAGTTGGTTAGATTGTGTAGTCCTAGTTAAAAAAATATTCCAAATAAAAATTTATTTTAAATTTCAAGCAAAAAAAGTTTATGGGAGAGCTACCACCGATTAAACTTAATATTTACTCAAATTTGACTAAATGAGATAGCCATATAAATAAAAATGATTGCTTAAGAATGTGTGTGTATTACCTCCATGTTTCATCCAATACCCTTCCAATTTCCTCTTTGAAATGGCGATTAATCCCCAGTTTTCCAAGACTATCCACCGTATGGAGGCGAGCGCGCACATCAAGAGGATGTATTGTTGGAACTGAACAAATTATACATGCAGAAAAAGCATTAGTGGAAAGCCTAATTAAACTAAATCTATAGAATTATGCTTGTAAAGACAAATTACCAGCATTCCCAAATGTATCTAATAATGAACGTAGATACTCAAAACACTGTGCATCGTTTAATTGAGTAAAAGCAGATGCAGTAGTGGCGGGTGAATTAAATAAAGATCCATTCTTTCTTTGATGTTTCATAGCCATTTCCCAATCTTGAGACTTCCCAAATCCTTCTGAAATATATGCTAAATATGCTTTCCATCCTTCTAAGTTTCTTCCACCCCAGCCTCTGCATATAGTAATTGAAGAATCATATCAATCAATTACAACGATAACAAAGAAAGTTATATCCTACCTCCTGTCCTAAACCTTAAATCAATTAATTATAACTAATATAAAAAAATAATTAATTAATTTAAATAAATTAATAAATTTATAATATAAATTTATAAAAAATGATAATAAACTAATTTATTTGGCTTCCTTGATTTACTCAAATAAAGTCAACTAATATTTATATTAAAGAATAAAGAGAGTATGTATATATATATATATATATATATTATACCTTTTGAGTTGTAATTCTCTGTTTTGGATTAGCGTCTCTAAACGGCTTCCTCCAAGAGGAAGGTTGAGATCCAAGTTTTGGGCTTGTTCGAGTAAACGAGAGAAGATAATGTCAAATCCAATGGGAGAATGCTGCTTATCATCATCAAGAGCTGAAGCAATGTTTGACTCAATATATTCAAGTCCTTCAACAACACACCAGTATATATATATATATATATATATATATATATATATCCCGTTAATTTAACTACACATAATGAGTTGGTTTAAAAAAAGATAGAGAAAGATGATTAATTATATCAAAATACCTCTATTAGATTGCTGTTCACCAATACCCCATTTCTTAAGTGCAAGGACACAAGCCAAGGTAGAAAGAAGAGAGTCTTTTGTCAACAAATCATCACGGTCAGGAAGACCCCATGATCCATCAATGTCTTGATTTTCTAATAACCAAATTAGGGTTTGAGGGAACAAAGGAGATTCAGTAGAAGTAGGTGATGGGATCATTGCCACCCAAGCTGTGTCATAAGAAGAGGCAGAGAGCTCAACCTTATCAAACATCTTCTTTATTCTCTCCTTACTCACCTCTAACATCTGCATTTAATTATTTGGCATAATTGAAATTAGATCTAGAGAGAGATACAAGAAATAATGGAAGGATGATTTGTTACATTAATGTTAGGTCTGCCCTCAACTTTGCCCTTTGCATTGGATCCCTCTGGAGTTGCTGAAAGTACAAAGAAAAGCGGTAAGTTTACATTGGAGCATTATCAACATAATTTATATATCATACAAGAAAATAAATATAAAAAAATGGTAAATATAAGAGAGAGATAATATTATAAAAAATTGGGGGAAAGTCCCTTGCGTTAGAAATTTTATTGACGCTGAGATGGACCTTACCTCATGAATTGTTATACACAGAGTATGGATATTTTAATTTAAGTCATTATCACTATTCACCAATCAAATTTGTTATGGGGAACTTTTTCCCAATTTTTTTATAATATTTTATTCAGTCTTTAATATAAAAAATAATTAATTTTATTGAATAAATTAAAGAAGTCAAATAAATTATTTAATAATAATTATATCAAAAATACTCCACACAAATTTATATTATATACTTCTTAATTTATCTAAATTATTCAACTAGCTATTTATATTAGTTATATTTAACTGATTTATTTATATTCTTTAATTTATTTAAGAAAATTAATTAACTATTACATTAATGATATAAAATAGTATTAAGATCGGATTAAAATAAATAGTCTAATTGATTTGAATGTCACATTTTAAAGATCAATCTAATTTAAGCAAAATCATGCACTGATAGAATCAGAGCAGTCACATTATCAAAAAGAAGAGAAACAAAGCAGTCAACATCCTGATAACAAAGGAAATGCAGAGTATTAACACACACAAAAATAAAACAAAGAAAAAGACAAAAGAAGAAAACAATAAAAAGTAACTCAATACTAATTATCTGCATCTGCCATTCATGTTTCATAAGAAATACAGAAGATGATGATAGGCAAGTCACTCCAAATTAGATGTCCAAAATATGTTTATGAATCGTGAATCTATGTGTGTTGTGTAAAGAGAGAGAGAGAGAGACCTGGAGAGAGAGAGGGAGGTATGTGAGGAGACAGAGGCACGTTGGTTGTTCCTGGAAACATGACGCAATTCTTCTCTTTCGACCCACACAGATACATGTGTGTGTGTATATAGAGGAGAAATGAATAAAGACAACAGTTTTTTTTTTTTTGAAAAAATAACAGAAAAAACTTAAAAAAATAAGAAGTATCAAAATAGGATATTATGTTAGTAATACTTGATTTATTATTAATAACATATTTGACTTAAAATTTATTATTTTTCAGAGTTTTTTCTGTTATTTCCTCTTTTTCTTTTGATTAAGTTTTTATTTTTAAATAAACTCATTACACTCTTTTTTGCCACTCTTTAATTTATAAAAAAATATTATTAAATTAATATATATAATAAATAATAAATGAGTCTTTAAAAATATTGAACCAAATAATTTCAAAATAAAAATAAAGAAAATATATTTTATAAAACATTAAATTTGAACAATGATTCAGACTTAAAATGGAGATGAAATACCTTCAACTTTCGTCCGTTATAAACAGTCAATTTGCAAAGCCTCCGAAGTTGACTTTAAGAGATTAAGGTAATACGACAGGTACTAGGTTCGATGTCTTGGAATTAAAATACATTGTAACCCGGTAAAAGGTTGGAAGTATTCGAACTAAAAAAAATATTTTTCTTATTTTTCTAATACAAAATATAAAAATTATATACTTTATTATATAGATTAAAAAATTAGTTAAATTAATTATTTAAAAAATATGTATTAATTGTCTTAAAATATATTTTGTTAGTTAATCAGTGCATTGGAAACTATCAATTTAATAGGAAAAAAGCCTTTTATATGATAAATAACAAGCCTTGATGACCTTAAGTCTGATTTTGTGAGAGAAGGAGGAATAGTAATATTTCTGTTATCAAATGACATTAAGTTATATTGTTTGGTGTGATTTGTTAGAGATGATGAATTTGACCACAAAGAGTTACAGATTCAAACGTCTCGTCTGCTTTGTGCTAAGACTAGGACAAACGTATGGCAAAATTAAGCAGCTCTCATTTAAAAATTCTTCTTCCTTCTTATTTTTTATTTTACCAAGAGTGATCCTGAGTCAAAGACGTAAGTAAGGACGAGAGAATCATAGAATTCCAGCGTTGGAATTGGCAACGTTAATTGAGGGGGCTGGATCTAGTGGATTTAATCATGAAAGCATTGAAGTATAAACACATGACGTGTGAAATTGGATTAAGTGACATTGATTAGAAATGGACCCACTTCAATGAAGGCTCCCCCTCCACAATCACAAAGCAAAAGATTACTCTCTAAAAGACTCAAGCATATTTAATATGCTAGGTAGACTAACTAGATTATAAGATTGGAAGATTGAAATTTGATTTCTATCTTATTTAGAAATAATACATCCTAATTATAAAGTTTTAATCCAGACTTATTAATTATTTAAATATCTAATAATATTATAAAAAAAACGTTAGATATTAGATGACTCAAAGAATTATTATTTATTTTAATTTTGATCAATTAAGTTTTAAATATATTCAATTACTTCAATTTTGTTTGTTTAAAATATTTATCTATATAATTTAATAAAAATTTAAATTATTTCTCTTTTGAGACCCAAAACTTATAGTTTAAAATTTGAGGATTAAAATAAAAATAAAAATAAATTTAAATAACTAAAATTTATATTAAACCTTGATCAAGCCATTTTCTTATATAGTTTTTCATGCTATTCCGATGGATGGTTTTTGTTGTGATTTTATGCCCATTTTGCATCAATTTATGCTTTATTAGTGCCGTATGCCTTTGTATTAAAATATGTTTAAAATGGGCATAATTGTAATATTTATAATTTCTCTCAAATAATTTATTTTGTACTACTTGGTATTACCTTATCTTGAATTTAAGTTTTGGGAGAAATTAGAGACAAAGGCGGAAAATAAAACAATAGGTCCAGAGTTAATGTTGCTAAGAACAAGAGAAAATTATAGTAAAGTACCTCAAACTATATAAAATTCCTAAAATAGCCCAAAAACTGGAAAGGCAGCATTTTTACTTCCAATTTCAACAGCCGACATCCTAGACCCTCCACCTTCGTTCCATCTCACCCTCTTCACCAAAAATCACACCTCTCCTCCATTTTCCACCATACCCACTCCATCCATTTCCGTCACTTCCCTTCATCTTCCACCATCCTTTCTAGTCTCCATGGCAGCTGAGACGTTGCAGCTCGTTAAATTACGTTTTGAAGCTATGTGGCTACATTTCTTGCTCTTTGGGAGTCATGACTTGAACTTCTATGCTTGGATAGGGGAGTTATTTAGTTATTCCTTTTCTTAGATCATGTATTTAAATTTATAGTCCTAGGTCTTTCATTATATGGTTTGTGAGACTCAGATTTCTGTTATGTCTTCTTTGAGGTTTTAATATTTGTAGTTGTTGTTGGATGATTACTTGATGCATTTATTTATTTATATTTTTTTTTGAGTTTGGTGTGACTATATTTGCTATGCATGTTATTCATCGGTTTATATAGTGGGCTGATCTCTTGGATAGCTACTCTTACGTCATCAACGGTATTTTCTCATCAAGCTAAACCCAACTTTCCCTCTCACCATCTTCATAAAAATACCAAAAAACAAAAAATATATTATTAGTTTAGATTTATTTTAATTACATAAACATATATAGTAGTTAATTGTTTTGAAAACTACACCTTTCTCTTTCTCAATTTCAATATTTTTCACACTTACTTTAACCTAAGATTTCAAATTAAAGGGCTTAACGAGAGAATATACTAAGATTGTTTTGTTATATTACATTATGATTTTATTTTTGTTTAAATAGATGTGTATATCCAAAAGTTTTTTTTAATTAATATCAACCCGAGTCAAAAGTGTTTAAAAATAAGGAATGTCACATTTAGTCATTAAACATTTTAACAATTAATATTAATTTTTTAATTATTATAGCGACTTTACTTTTTTTTTAATATTTCAGAAGCGCTGTTGATACAATAAAGTCTTTTAAATACCCATGACTTATATTAGAAATTTTTAGAACAGAATTAAATTTTTACCTTTTTTTAATTTATTTAATGAAGAGTGATCTTGAGTCAGAGAGAGAGAGAGAGAGAGAGAAGCAAAGAATTCCACCGTTGGAATTGGGAACGTTGAGTGGTAGTGGATTTAATCATGAAAGCATTGAAGTAAACACATGACGTGTGGAATTGGATCAGTGCATTAATTAACTATAATTGGAAGTATCTCCATTTCAATGAGACTGTGATTCTCTTTTTCCCACCTAACCAATAGATTTCTCCTAAGAGTGATCCACCTGTAAAAAAGGCAGTTAATATACTTCGTCCTATCCCTATTATAAGCATCTTTTATAAGGATTTTTTTAATATAAATCTTTTGAAGAGTTATTAATATTGATTTACTAATTTTATCTTTATAATTAATAGTACTTAAATGTGGTTCTTCGCTTTTTTTTCTCTCTTCAAAATCTAGTTAGTAGAAGTAAAGTTAAAAACTTTTATAAATTTAAGATATATTGAATAAGTTAGATATCACTCCTTAGTATCCTATAATTAATTAGGACTAGAGTTAATATGTAAAAAGTTTGTGACATTTTTTCAAAAATATCCTGTCGGTTAATGATTAGAATTTAATGTATAGAGATAAAAATATCTCAATAACTTAAATAGGGTTATTATGAGAAAAAAAATTAATAGAATTAGCATATGAGACAATATGAAATTGAGTATTATATCTAAGACTAAATCATACAATTAATAAACAGACTTTATATTTAAGACCAAGAGTGATTTTCTTTTTTTATGTTATAAAATATATAATTTTTTAATCATTAATAAATTGTATTTATATTAATCTATATATTCTCATGTTTTTTTTATAAATGAAATTTTGGGAAGGGATTGGATTTACTTACAGTCTAAATGTAGGGTAAAGTCTCTCTTCTTTTTATGTGATACTAATGTTAAACAGAGCAAGCTGTTAATTATCCTTAGGTATAAATTTAGGCACCTATATCTTAGAATGCATCATCACATCATGACTAGAATTATAATAAAATAGTACTTTCAAGATATTAAATGCACTCTAAATAATCATATGTATCATCCTTTTTACCAGTTGAATCCACATATTCTGGTTTATTCACATGTTGGAGATAAGTTTTTATTGGAAATGCATGGGTCAAAGAGAACAAGTAGAACAAGCAACAAGAACCCAAGTCCAATGAATCATAAATTCAGTTAAAATCCATAGACTGAAACTATGAGTCCTAAGTAAAGGCTATAATTTTTTATTTTGAAAAATTAAAGTCCATATCACTAAATGGCTTTATTTCTTTTACCATATACTTAGGGTTACGTCCAAAAGTTGTTCATCTTTCATTTTCATTTTAAAGAACAAATTGTTATATTAATCAGTGAACATTTAGCTATCTTCTAGCTAGTATAAGAACAAAATAAAGAAAGAACTATCACTCCTTATTGATAATAAGGTTAATTTCTTTAACCAATTCGGTCCTACATATGTATTTTTTTCCTATATTAAGAATTTCAAATATTTATGATTATTAATCATAACACATCTCATATTTATTACAAATTAAAATATTGTTAATATAATTTAATTATAAATAACACTACTGCAATCAAATCAATTAATTTTAAACTAGCGTCTCAATGGTTCTATAACTAAATAATTCTTTAAAACATAACAGTTAAAAAATAAAAACCTTGTTTTTTTATATTATCCCAGGTTTTAAAAAATGGAAAACTCTGTTTGCTATTAAACTTATTGACAACTTTTTCTTATATGCACATACATCTTCTTAGGCAATCATGTGTTTGAGGTACTTTAAGAACAGTAAATATGTTCATCTTTTAATAGAAAATTTAATATTAATTTGCTATATTGTAAGAGATTAACTTTTTTTTATTAGACTAAACCCAGTAGTCATGTGACAACTTTGATATATTGACTTTTTTTTAAGTATATGTATTTTTTTATTGAAAAAAAAAAAGCATTTCAGAAGTAATGTTAGATACTAATAATATGAAAGAATTAGTCTTGATGCGTTTAAAACTTGTGGACCAATAGAAGGATAGCTAAGGTTAGGAAAAAAAATTCTCCCTCATTAATTCTGGTTACTATTTAAAATGTAAATAAATGAATTTGAAAGGTGCGATTTAATTGATATAATCACTATTCATGACCAAATTCCTTTGACTATATTGCTCAGTGACCAGCCGACTAGTTTGACCCAAAGTCCACATTAGCTATTCCGTTTTATTTTCACTTACATTGATTGAGGTCTAGAATGGTCAATCTAGTCGTTCGTGTTCATATTATATATTAAATAGCAACGTACGTGAAATAGTAACTAATGTGTTGGAGTGGAAGCATGACTGCTAAATGAAGCTAATAAACGTACTAGTTGACTCGAGAAAAATATGCTCATAGCATTTAAGGATAACTTTTTTGTGTTATTTATTATCCTCTCATACTCTTTTTAATTTAAAATATGTCATTTCTAACCATCTCAAAAATTAAAAAAAGAGTAGTGAATTTTTTTTAACTTTATCCACATTAAAGGATGATGTGCAATCTCTCTCACTCCTTAGTATCCACATTAAAGTTGTACGTATAAATGATTTATATTGTAGATTGAAAGGAGTATATTGCGGAAGGTTGAGGTTGATTGAATTAGACCGAAAAAAACCCCTAGTTATCTCTTATCTCTGCTTGTCTCCTTTTGTATGATCAACTTTATGTGAGCAAGGTATGAAAATAGTGTTGAGGGATAATATGAAATAAAAAGATGTTAAAAGGAGCCTCGTAGAAATAGACACTTACCATTAATAAAACGCCTTGAGTAGTGAGTACACCACCCTCTATCATGCATGGATCCTCTCGTTATTCTTGAAAATAGCTACAAATAGGCCATATAACCTCTTTATTATTGATTAACGTACACTAGAGGATTTAAGTCCCTGGAGGGTATGGAAATGGAAATGATTTCCATGAGAAGGTTGGTTTGGTTAGATGGAAATGGAAATAACGTACACTATAAATAGGCTCTGTTTCTTCTACAAGACTGTTACACAAGTTCCTCCTCTACTTGTTCCATATGGCTACCCTTCTTTTCTAAGTGCTCATTGATGATATTGTTAAGCATTCTACCAACGTCTTGACGCACCTTTTCAGCTCTAGCTTTCATCCCACTTATCACGCGAAGGAATTCAAGCGAAGGATAGAGATCAGAGGTCGATAAGCCACCCAAAAGTTTCGCCACATGCCCCTAAGTCGACAGAGTTTCTGCTACATTTCTAGTCTTGCGACCAAAGGCTGCTCGAGAAACTATGCAATTTGTGAGTGGGTATATTTTGTTGGTGAGATTCATGACATAACCAACTTCATGTTCAGAAATATGCAACTGTAGAAACCTCCTCTTCCTCTTATTCTTCTAAATGATGGAACCCTCTTTACAGACAAAAGCTCCAAAGTACAAATCTTTCGAACTTTCCTCCAATAGTTTCCATGAGGGGAGAAGGTTACGTCTGTACCATTATAAAGGAAGGTTATCCCAGCAACAATTTTGGGTCTACTGGCGAAGATTAGGTCATGGGTTTTCAAAACCTCTTTGGCCACTTCTGGTGAAGAGACTACGATGTAGGACACTACTACGATGCAGGACACTTGTCCCAGCTGAAGGTTGCATTAATGTCCATATTTATTTGCGAGGTCTCTAAGAGATCGACGGGGAAGTGTCCCAATCTGATGAAGGTTTCCTATGAGAGGGAGTTTCCATGGTCCTGGGGGTAGGATTTTGAGGGATTTCTTAGAACTTGAAAGCTTGTGAATCAAGAAGATGAAGCAAAGGAAGGCGAAGAAGATGCAGTATGGGATCTGAATCTCCATGATGCAAGTTGTTCTAACATAATCCATATTTAAAGTCATGAATTACAGAGAAAATGTGAACCAAATCTGATTTTTTTTTTCATTTAAATATAGGTAAAATCTGAAATTTATTTATTTTTTAGTCAAGTTGAAAGTCTGCGTATCACGAAGACGTACGGATCAAAAGATTCAATTAAATTGAGGTTTATATTAGAATTACTGAGGATTCAATTATAAAATGAGACACGATCCTGACTTTGAGCAAATACATTGAAGTTAATTGGGGAAAAAATAAAATGCGCCTCTACATATATTAGAGAACTCTCTCAAAGAGAACTTTTTCAATGTGAGAGTTGACAGTGTGTGGATCAATGTGAGCTTCATAGTAAAAGCTCTTAGTCACAGTGAGGAATGTCTTCTTCATGTTGAGATCCATGCCATTTGAAGAGAGCACCAATTTCAGCATCTCTTGCATTTTCACCCTTATTTCTTCCTTCCCCTTGTTGTAGCCTCCATTACTACTAGTGTTTTCCTGATATAATTAAGGGAATTGTAGCATGCATATATTACCATTAAGGAGATAAAATAATCTCATTGTTAACTAATGAAGTTGCTAATTAATAAGTAAATCACCTTGGTGCTTTGGAGAGAACGTAATTGGTGGCAGAGTTGATTAGAGATCTGGACAAGTCTCTGATACAGAGGATTGAGTTGTAAGTCATGAGAAATTTGGTAGCCAGCATTTATGTTCATCATGGTCACCAACAACTCAGCTTCTCCTTCCCACTTATCTCCTTCTCTTTGCCATCCCAAAAGCCACTTTTTCCACTGCATTCATTCCAAGAGATCAATATATATATAATGCCCAATGAAATTACTCAATGTTGTATTTTTAATACAAAAAATTCATGAATAATATGTATAATAGACTTACTGCTGCATGAAGAATATCGAAACTAGCAGTTGGTGAACTAAGAGAGAACCAATGCAAAGTTTCTAGTAAAGTCCCCAATAAACCCTCCCTACTCTTGTTTTTATTCAGCCATCTGCAATGTAAAAAAGCATCACCTCAACTCTTTAAATTCTAAATAAGAAAACAACTTGATTGAGCAGTGAATGAAAAGAACTACATCCCAAAAGCTAGTTGTTGTAGTTAGGGAACCAAGCCTTATAAGACTCCTCTTTCAAGGCTACCCTCCTAATGTCAGACTTATGACAGAGAAGTGTAAGGATTGAGTTATATGCATGTGTACCGTTGATATAAGGAGGTAGTGGTGTTGTTGAAAACATACACAAAGGCGTTCCTTTGTTCTTTGTCATGATATTTGGATTTGATAGTTTCAAGGAGAGCAAGAGTTTTAACCCAAGCAAGTCGTTGTTGCGATCTCTCAGCCTCAAATATGTTTGCTGCTGCCAGAAAGTAAGCCACAAGAAGCCTTTCTCTGCTCAATCCTAACTCTTCTAATCCACAATCTGAGTGCCACCTATATATAGAAATCCATCGATCATGCCACATGTGAATTGTTTATGAATAAGGAAAAGAGATTGATTAGCCTTGGCATTTCTTACTCTTGAATCCTTTTCCATTCCCTGCGATGCAAGTCTTGGCACTTGTTAAAATCTAGCTTCCCAAGTTCAAGATTATCATCATTGCTAACTTTGTGCAGCCTAAAAAAGTTAAAATAAAAAGAATATCAAGCACAAAATGTTAATGATTTATGGTGGAATATCTGAAAGCAAAGTTACCTGTAAAGGGTTTTGGAGATCCAGACATCGTCCCCACCACCATATTGGTCCAAGTAAAATCTAGTCTCTACTCGAGGCAAGCTTGCATACCATGGAAAATCTAATGCATAACTCACCTGTTATTATTTAAAAGAGTGTTTTAATTCAACAATATTCTTCATATCTAATTAAGGTACGTAATCGTTAGAAACAAAGCGAATACCTCGCCAGGTAGATCTTTGGCTATGATCCATTTATCAAGAATCTGATTAGCAGCTCGTTTTTCAGATAGGAAATTATTTGCATATTTATTGCCTTCATCAAGAATTGTCTCTCCTAGGAATTGAACTTGACTTGCTCTGTAAAAATTAAACATCACAGTTGCTCCTTCATCTGTTTGCCCAGGCAAGCAACAGAACTCGCCGTCTGTCTCAAATGTTTTAAATACATCTATCCAATATGACACCACTTTCATTCATTAGTATTCTTATTTAATGAGTCATATAGTTTCATAGAAGATATTTGTTGACAGAGATTAGTAACTTACTGGCTGAAACATCATAGCCATTTAATCTTAATAGTCTGAATCCCATAGATGTATCATCAAGATCTGGCAACTCTGAATCTTTTGTCCACCCAATGCCTCTCTCATTCCAATTTCTGAAAATGTGTTATTGTTAGTATTCGTCTAAATTCTATTGTTCTTTTCCATTTGAGGGTTGAACTCAAATCACAGAGATTTTTCCCAAGGTTAATTATAACCTTAAACAATCAAATTTAATGCAGGACATAATCCTAGGCAGTTAGTTATACCTATAAACATAATCCAGAATCTCTTTAATCTGTGGTTGGAAATATCTTGCGATCCCCAAGCGCTCCAATCGATCAACTATCCATAACTGTTCAAAAAATTCTATGGGATAGAAATCTGGTACTGCAGTTTCATAAAAAGAAACAATAATGATGTCACATCTTTTCAAAATTTATTATAATGCAAGTGTGATCAATTTTTCACTGTAACTAATTACTATCTTTTTTATACTATATTCCCGTTCTTAATATAATATAAGATATATTTAATAAATTTGAGTAGATTAAAAAAATTAATTAAGTTAGTTTATTTGCAATGATTATGTATTAGTTTTACTAAAATATTCCTTTTAAATATGTGCATTTAAAATACCCTTAATTAAAATCACTTTAATATAATCATATTGAAACACTTTAGGAAAAAAATTATAATTTTGAGAGAAAATATAAATTAAAGTCTTATAATTAAGTTAAAATAAACTCTTTATCTAACTATTATATTTAGGATATGAGGAGTTCTATTTTTCAGATTATATTTCAGATTTTGTCGTTATCTAGTTTATCATCATAATGAAAAAGGGCATTCATTTATTGCAAGATACATTGATATACCTCCGCCATTAAAGTTGTGGGCAACATCGTTTAAGTAATTGAGGCAATGTGGGTCCTTGCTTTGGTTGAAAGCAAAAGCAGTGGAAGAAGGACAGAACAAGTAAGAGCCATCTTTGCTTCTCACTCTCTGAAGCTTATCCCATTGAAGCCCTGGTATTGCTTCCAAGCTGAACAGCAATGACGTTGGCACGCTATGTAACACCTCCATCGGTATCCTTTTCCCATCATTAAGCAGGTTAGAGCACGATAAATGCGTCATTATTAATGATTTTCATCAAATGCCAATGATTGTTATCACATTACACATCGATATAATTATTTGATATCCAATATAATTATATCATATTTAAGTATTGTTAAGTACGATTTTTCTAGTGTGATTTCTTTTGGGAAAATCATCATATGAGATTTCAAAAAATAAATATAATTATCAAAGGTCACACAACAAACTAGCAGGATATAATAATAAATTTCAGTGTAAAAAATGACAAAGAGTCCATGTTGCTTACTTATAACTTTTTAGTGATTATATTTTTTTGAACATATTTTCCCCTTTCTTCATTCATGAAGATTGAATCTTTCCCTTCTATTCTATCCATAATCACTCTTAGTGGAATACATACATGCATATATTAAATAAAGCCCAATAGTATATACTTCTTAAATCCTTAATATAGGATCTATTTAACTAAAACACCCTAATTATCTTCTTGAATTACTCATCCTCTCCCAATCATACTTGATTATTGTTAAGGGTATCAATAGGTGTGATTTGAGAAAAAAATTTATAAATATAAAAAATATATCTTTATATTTAAGATTAAGATTAAATCCTTAATTATATTATATATTAAACATGGGAGAAGAAGTATATACGCGTGTGTACCTTTTGAGCTTGGCATCTCTCCTTGCAAATATTTCTTGGAGGCTAGGGAAGTCATCAGGCACATCGATATTCAAACTTTTTGCCCATTCGAGAAGTGTTGGCAGAATGACTTCAAACCCACAAGTCATGTGCTCTCTGTTTTCCTTCGCCAGAGTGTTTACGTTCTCTTTGAAAAATTTTAGCCCTATATTTAAAATAAGTATAAATGACTCTAAGTTCTTCAAATAATCCGAAATAAATGGAAATTTAACGTCGCAGAATATTCAAATTTGGAAAACCAAAACCAAACTAGGGAGAAAAAATCCTATTGATAGGAGTATTGAGTCAAAGTTTAATTGCGTAATGTTATTTAAAAAATAAATATTATTGCGTATAATATTCTTTATGCAGCTAAATACCCACGAAAATGACATTCTGTCTTCGACTAGACTCTTTTGGAAGAACAAAAAGAAAAAAAGAATTATATATTTACTCTAGAGTCAAATAAAATTGCGCCGGCTGATTCAAATTTGTAGTCCAAAAGCTCTACTTCGAAATGTAAAGAATCATAATTAATCGGAAAACTATACTTTTTTGTTGGTCATATGCATGTTTGGAGATTTGACAGCTCCATGAAGGGTCAGAATCAGAAATAAAAGAATAATGTTTGGAGATTTGACGACTAATTAACTCAAGAGTCATAATCAGAGAAAACTATACCTTTGTGGGCCTTGGCAAGATGAACGTTATAATGTGTTAAGACAATAACAGAAGCTAAGGTACAAAGAAGCCTATCATAAGCCACAAACTTGTGAGAATCTCCCCAGGATCCATCTGGAAGCTGATTCTCTATTATCCATTCAAGTGATTCTGGGAACTGAGGGGTCCCACTTCCATTCTCATCTTCCACCATAGCCACCAATGCTGTGTGATATGCCGATGGTGATATGCTCTTCTCTCCTTCTTTTGACTCCAAATTCATTCTGATGCTTTCCACTCTCTTTCTGATCTCCTCGTTCATCACAGAACCCTAATTTTGCAAATCAAAACAATATATATATATGACATGACACAACATCAAACTCACTGCATTAATTTAAAACTACGTACCTCCAAAGCTTCTTCATCTTGTTGCTTAACGTTATCAGTTTCATTCCAATAAAATTTCTGAACTGTCCAACCTTCCAACCGTGGAACTTCTGATGAAGTTTTTGGTTCTGATATGCTGCTAGTGCTTTTTGCTTTCAGGTCTGAGTTTTTCTGTGAGACGATGACTTTAGCCTTCAACCTCGAAAACCCTATGGATAATAACACCAATAATATATAATGTCAGTTCATCACCTTTTTTCTTATCTTAACAAGAACACACGCCCCATACACTGAGCACATGCAAGTTTGAACATGTGGACCTTCCTCAATGACGAGGTCTTAATCTTTAGTACCGAAGGGAGTATCACATAAGCTTATGTAAAGAACGATAAATCTATGAATATAATCGTAAAGGCGATTAAGAGATCATGAAGGTTAATTAGATTACCAGGAAAGGTGTTGTTAGATTGATGATGGAAGGGGAGGGGATTAATGGAGGAAGAAAACAAGACATGTTGGGTTGAAGAAGAAGGAAGATACAAAGTGGATTGGGAAGCCATTGATGGATTGCTTCCTCTTGGATTGATATGTTAATGGAGGAGTATTCCTCTTCCACTGATATTGGCCTGGATATGGCCGTGTGTGTGTGTATATAGATAGAGGTGTGTGCACGTAGTCAATATTTTGACAGGTTGAAATTATATAATGTTGGGTACAAATTATCTTTCTCTTCCGTGTGACGCAAGGGGATGATGAAAAAGGAATTTCTAAGAAAACGGTTAACATCTCACTACCAAAATTTTCCGTTAAGCCTCCGTCATCAAGACTTTTTAACAGTGAAGTAAAAGATAACTGTGAATTCAATCCCTACTCTCATTTTAGAATGGTAAAACACGTAATTCAGGTTTTAAAGTTAAGCTTTCTTCAATATAATACTTTAATGTATAATTAATAAAATGGAATTTCAGTGTAGGACTTTTTTTCACTTGAGAAAACCATATTAGATATACTTACATTTTTCTTAAATTTTTAATTTAGTATCTAGTCTCTCAATTAAATATTTTATTTTTATTTTATTAGTACTGTTAATAGAGTAAAGTTATAAGGTTAACAGTATTAACGTAGTAAAATTAAGAAATTTAATTAAAAAAAAGCCCACATGTACCAAATTAAAAATTGAGGAAAGATATAAAAGATATAAGTCATGCTGTTTATATATAGCTCATATTTCTTGTCAAAATTTCAAATTATATATAGATTTCTAATGAAGAAAAAATTAGCATATATATAATAATAACTTACAAGTGTTAATAAATAATAATGATAGTTACCAACATAGAGTTAATTTAGTAGTGTAAGACCCTATTATATCACTCTAAATCTTGAATTCGATTCCTAAAAATACTTATATTGAGAAGAATAGCCATGAACCCTAACATTGAGATACCTAATGATAGAATCTGGTTAATGATATTATAAAAAATAATAATGATAGTTGGTTTTAGTATTTATTTTAATTAAATAGGGTCTTAGATTAAAGCTCTATGAAAAGAAATATAATTTTACTGTACCAACCGAACTTTGTTTTAGATTAATGCAAATATATATAAAATTACAAATATTGACAATTTATAAATATATGAAAAAGTAACATGTTTTGACAAGTGCGTGAATTGTTCCTTTTTTTCCTATTTAAATATCTAATGTAGTTTGATAATTCAAACTAAAAATATTTTGCTAGTCAATGACAAATTTTTCGAGTCTTTTGAAATTTCTTTGGCCGTCCACATCTTTTCTAACAAACGAAAAATTAAAACTGATATCAAAATACTGAGAATCATAAAGCCCATTGCTTATATATATATATATATATATATATATATATTGCGTCATAGGCAGCCGTCAACAATAGAGACCATAAGACTAAAAATGTATTATTTTCATTAAAAAGAATTAGGTAATAAGAATTGGAACAATCAAATATATATATTTGATTGCGCCGGTTCAATTTTTATAAAAAAATAATAATATGGTATTAAGATTATTCTACATCACCTTGGTATAAGTGAAAGGGATTTTGGTTATTTAAATACTGGATCTTAAATTTAAATATATATAAATACAAAAAGAGTTTTTGATAAATCTATCATTAATTAGATTTAATAATATTTAAATTTAATATAATTAAATAACAGAATGAGAAAAAATGACTTTTCAATTATAGTAACTTCCTATGAGATGATGTCAAAGGACAAGCTTTTATACCCTAGGGGCATGTTTGGTACTATAGAAGTAAAAATAGAGAAGTAGAAGTGGAGAAGTAGAAATAGAATTAAGTATTTTTTTTATTTGATACAATAGAAACTACTTCTATTTTTATTTTCACTTCTAATATATTATTTTAGTTCTATTAAAAAAGTTGAGAAATGAGATAAAAGAATGAAAGTAAAATATTTTAGACAATTTTACCGCAAATTATAATATTTTTATACAACTTTAACCATTCCTTAATTATAAAAAATATATTTTAGACCATTTTATCCTAAGTTATAAAAAATTATACATAAATTCTGTACGTATTTCTACCATACTAAACAAATTTTTAAAATATAAAAGCTTAATTTATTTTTATTTTTACTTTTATCGAAACCAACGAAACATACCACCAAACATACCGTAGTAGAATTCCACACGACTTTGGAAAAAAAAATTAAAGAAGTTTATTGATGAGATGGTTAATGATTAAACGCACTTGGAAAATACTGTTAAAATATTGTTAAATAATTGACTAAATGAATAATACTTTAGATATTTGTATTTGACCGGAAATATTTCTCTTAACAAATTACGTACGGTTCTAAATTTAATGATTTTATCTTTGAAATTTTAACTGAAAAGTCAAATTATGTGTTAAAATATTATATAAGTGACTTATTCATAAATACCTAATTTGAAAGTTGGAATTTAATATAATATCTGAATTCTGAACAATGGAGTTAATCAATTTCCAAACAAGAATCTGTGCTTGTAGCTACAAATCCTTCATATTTTTAAATTGAATCTACCATGAGCTCAATTACAAAGCTAATATATCAAGCTTGTGAATTAACAATTCAACATGATAAAGATTTTTAATTGGAACAATTAAGTATTTTTTTTTCTCATTTTTTCCCTCTATTTCCTTTAATTATTTTTATTCATATACTAAACATAATATGGGTTTTCTTTTAGCTCACTTTTTTTTTTAATTTTCCCCTTAAAAAAATCTTCTTTGTTTCTTAAGCTTGTTTAGGGCACACGGAAATCACAATCTACCAACACAACATCTCATCTCAAATCTTAAAGTTTGACTAAGTACTTATTATATGCTAATATAACATTCCTCTATCAACCAAAATTATTAAAAGATTGAAAAGAAACAATTACAAATAAGTCTCCAGAAAGAAAATTAATTATTTTTTAGTCTTATTTAGAAAGTTAAAATTTATATTTATATGTCAAACTTTTGTATAACGTTATGTACAAATAACTAGGATCTAGAAGTAGTTACTTTTTTATTTCATATTTAATAATTTTTTCTTTAAAAAATATTGTTATTAGATCACTTTCAAATATGGTGGCTACTATTGGACTCACCAAATAAAACACATAATATAATAAAATATGTTATTTAATAAAAACATATAATATACCAACAACATTTATAATGAAAAGAATTTTATCTATATAGATAATAAATATATATTTAAAAATCGTACTTTTTTAATAAGGATAAATGCGACTCATTGGATATGTTTTTGCCTACATTGAATGCCACTCATTAAGGTTGATTAGTACGAGGAATAAATTACTAGTGGCCGGGACTGGTATGCTAATGCATGTCGTATCCATTGGTGGTTGGCGTTCCACTACCTTTGTTCAACGTTCATAAATCTTTTTAATTACTAATAATAAATAACTAAACAAATAAAATGACAGAATAAACAGCTCAATGAGTTCATCAACTTCTAAATATGCATATAAAGTGCTTATATTTTTATATATTTTTTAATTTGTTTTAAATTATGCTTGCTTTTGGTTTTGTTTTATAAAAATAAATTTAATCAATTATTATTACGGTGGCTTCTTCGCTCTTATTTATTTGTTTAAATCTGGGCTGCTTTTTTATTTTGTCTGAGTATACATTTATTATTATTATTATTATTATTATTATTATTATTATTATAATATTCTCAGTGGCTGAATATTTCGTGTAACGACCTGCCTCTGAGAGACAAAGACGACGTTCCTTTTTCCCGCGGTCGCCTCCGTCGCGCACACCTCGCCTGAAGACGAAGAAGACGAAGAAAAGGAATACGAGAGAGGCTCAGGCTACAAGTCACAGGCGTGCTCCATCCCCAATCTTTCTTAACCTCATTATTAAAATAAAATGACAATATTACCCTTTAATTCCCTAATTTTTATTTACACATATTTACCCAAGAAGGATAAAAAATTGAGACAATGAAAATTAGTCCTATAAACCCAATTATTCCCCATCATTAATAATCAATTAAACTCTCACAACATGAAAAAGATAAAATAATATTCCCATTTGAATGAATATTAAATGGAACATTGAATCATAAATATTTAAAATTTAACCAATTATTTTTCGTAAAATATAAAATGGCCAATAAAATAAAATATAGTTTAAATAAATTCAATCAACTACCATGTTTTAATAAAAATATTAATTAAAAGGGATAAAAGATATATAAAAATATAACTTATCATAGGCGATAATTGGGTATAATTGAAGAAAATTTAATAATCATTGGAAGCAAACTTTAAATTTAATTAAAAGTATTAATAGTTAAGTATGAATATTTTTAATTGAATTATATTATTTTAATTATAGGTTAACCCTGAATTGACCTATTGAACCTTTTATTGTTTCTACTGGTTCAATGTCCAATCCATTTTTTTTTAATCTTGATATTTTTAATCTTCTTAATTAATCTTGATATTTTTTATAAGTCAGTATTTTTTTTTGTTAAATAAGATTAATTCTGTTGTATAAAAAAAATTAAATTAGTTAGAAGATGTAGAAGACTTGTTCTTTATATAAGTAAGAAATCTCATTATTGTACTTTGAGTTGTTGAGCCATTCAATAAAACTGCAGAGTTGCTTTTCTTTTAATCTTGCCTCCAAACCTCCTTTCGAAAATTTTGTAATAGATATAAAATGAAAAAACACTTACTAATAATTATATTTATTTATTATATTTATAATTAATATTATTTTAGGAGACTTCTAATATATTCGAGCAGAATGAGTATATGCTTATAGATACATCTCCGACAAGATAACCACATCGTTCTTCACTCGGGCAAGGGGTAGAAGGGTCAAAAAGATAGATATGAGTAGTAAAACAGAAATAAGCGAAAGTTGAGGGGTATAAGTAAAAGGATAAGGTGGATGGAAGAAGTAAAAGGATAAGGTGGATGGAAGTGGTAGATAACAAAGACAAGACATGCATGAGGACGTGGGCACATGGATTCCGGTCAAGCAAATGGAATAAGACCCATGGTCAAACATTATGCATTATAGAGTATTATTCTTTAGAAATGTCTTTTTCATATACACATGACTATAGATCGAGCCTCTGACAATTCAATTAAGAAACCTAGTTTATATATATATATATATATATATATATATATATATATTTTAAATTACGCTAAATCAAATTGAAATGAGATTGATCATGGGAGTGATGGAAGTTTGGAAATGAGTCATAAATATTTTAATAATTTTTATAAGATTTTTTTTATTAACAATCATGAGAAATTGAGAATGAATCTTATAATAGGAGATAATATATTTTTTTGTCACAACATATAGTGGGATTCAGGATTTTGGTTAAGAAATACAATTAATGTTATGGCTAAGAATTTTATTTGGATAAATCAGTGTAATTAAGGAATATATATTATTGTTTGTAGAGAATTTTTAATGGGTGTGAGGTAGTTGAGTGGTCACTGTGTTGGATATTAACCAACGTACCCGCGTTCGACTCCTGAGTTGTGCTGAAGGAGGGTTTTATTTTTTTTTCTGACGCATGAAATTACCATTTTGCCCTTCGTCCTTTAACTCAAAAATCACGCCTCCTTTCCGCCATTCCAGTCTGTCGTCGAAGGCTATGAGCAGAGGAAGAGCAGAAGGGGCTTCACGGGTTCTGGGGTCTGGCGCTGCGTAGCTGTCGTTGCCGCCGCCTTGGTGTTGTCCTTCAGCCTGCTGTTGCCTTTATTTAAGAAGTGTGAAGTCGAGAGCGAGGGAGGGATCCAGAGGAGCGTGTCGCAGGCGGTTATTTGGGGGTGTTCGTCGGTTGTTGTAGGAGCATGTCACCGGTAGTTTCCTGGAGTTGTGGTGCCATTGACGAGCTCTATTGCTTGGTCATCGTTGTGTGGGTTGTCGTCGCAGCCGTGTGTGTTCTGGTGCTGTAGCAAGTCCAGATCCTCAACGCCTTCCCTGTCGTCGTCGCTAAACAGGGTGTGGCAGTGGTCAATCGTTGCCATCGTGTCTAATCTGTCATTTCTATAGAGGCCTTGTTTCTGTAAGGCTCTTCTTGCTGCTGATGGATTATCTCCAGTGCCACCGAAGGAAACTCTGTTTTTCTTCTTCCCTCAGATTCTTCAATGTGAGGTAAGCTGTCAGGCCTTTTCCTTTCTGGTTGTGGCTGTAAGTTTTGTGTGTGTGTGTGGAACAGAGGAGAATAAAGGGTGTGTGAATGGTTAGGATGTTGTGTGGATATGGGTACTGTTGTATACTGTTACTGTCGGGTTTTGGGTGCCTTCGGTTGAATAAAAATGGGCTAGTGAGGATAAGCATTTCTACTGTCTTGAATGATATGTGTATATTGCGTATGTGTGCACTGTGTAAGAATATATATATATAAGAATATATGTGGTCAATGAAAGAGGAGACAGAAGCATATCATAAATGGACTGATTGGAAAGAATATATATATATATATATATATATATATCGCTGTGTGTATACTTATATGAGGCATGAATTAGTACTCTGAGGATTCTACTGCTGTCTTGAAGTTTATGTGGTGTGCTGTTTGGGGGAGTTTCATGGCGTATGCATGTATATACATAGATGAATTGGAAATTAAGAAGATATAGAATTAAGGAGAGATTAGGACATTGTTGACTGTTGTTCTGTCATTGTTATTTGGTAGCTTTCTGATTTAGTTGAGAAAAGAAAGAAATGGGAGAGAGTATGTGCTGTGATTTTGTTTCTGGATGGCTTGTGTGGATATGCGTGGAGTTACTGATTAGAAGAAGGAGAAGTATGCATATATATGTGTGGGGGATTGAAATTGTGACCCTCTATTGGTTATGAGTGTTGCGGCTATAGGGAAAGTTTGGTTGCTGCTGTTCTGATATATATATATATACATATTTAGTTGCTATTCTGAGAAGTTGCACATATATATATATACACATGAGTTTGTATGATGTATTTGAGGATTGTTGTAATGCATGTTGATATAAATCTGGAAACTGATTTAAAATCACTGTTTAGAGTAATCTTTATGAAGTTGAAGGATAAACTGAAAAGAGGACTTCTTGTGTTGGTGCTTTAAATTGTAAAGTAAGGATCCATTTTATGGTTCTCATGTATGATGTCATTGGATTTGTTTAAAAGTGAAGTATTAAAGATGTAAAATAGTTAGATTGATGTTGGAGATTTCTTGATGATAAATAGATGTTTTTCGGAAAAATTTAGGAAATGTTATAAAAAAAAAGGAATAAAAGATAATGAATGTTACTGTTTGGGCACACGTATATATATATATATATATATATATATATATCCATATAGTATTGCTATGTGTTATAGCTTGCTGTTTTAAATTGTGTTGGGAAGGGAAAGAATGATTCTTTTGTATGAATGAGGCTTTGAAATGATAGAACTTACGTGTGAAATTGCTTTCTTTATTGGAATCATGTGGCCTAGGTTAAGTAAGGCAACAAGATACCTTTGATCGAAGAATTAAATTTTATTTGCTGTTTTGCAAGATATATATATATCAGCAGTGGCTGTTGGAAAGCTTTAATGGAATGATGTGTTTATATATATAGATATATATCAGTTGCGTTGTACTGGGCATTGGTTTTTGGTTTAAATCTTGGAAATAAGAATAATGGAACTGAAGGCTATAGGAGGCTAAGTATTGGAATTGAAAGGTACATGGGATAGGATAGCATATATGCATACATACATATATAAGAGATTCCATTGTTGGGTGTGTACTGAATTTGAGTTTAAGTTTTGAAAGGATAGAAGATTTGAAAAGCTATGTTTTGGTTTTGTGTGGAATGTCCTCAAATTGAGGTGTTGCTGAGTTATGAATTGTGGTTTTAGGGTGTTGGTTTTGGTCTTTGTTTGGCAAAACTTTAGGATATAAGCTTGTCAGGATTTCAAGTACTTTATTTCTGTTGGAACTTTAAATAGAATGTTAATATCCTATGTCGAAATACCAGGAAATTGAGAAGAGAATGTAATCGAAGTTGTTGGGCTGAAAAGAGTAGCGGTTTAGGAGCGTGGCAGGTGAGTGAATAACATTCCCTAAAATTTATATTTTCAAATGCATTGTCATTTCAAATGATGAATTTCACATATGGATTTCAAAAAGCAAATTTTATGAAAGTATAGTTTAAATCGTTAGAAATGACTTTCTTTCGATTGGTTTACAAAAGAATTATGATTATGTATGAAAATGGATGAATAAGCTTTTGAAAAGAGTTTGGCAAAAGTTGCATTGAACTGATGTTATTCATGAAATATATTCTTATGCGAGTTTCATATGATTTTACAGTAACTTGATTTTAAATGTACATGCTGGGATTTTTGAAATGCAAAGTGGTTTTTACCAATGGTTATGGCATTAAAATGATTGAGATTATTTCATGTGAAATAAACCCCACGCATGATGGAAACGTTTTAGGACGGAATACAGAACGCTGGTTGCTAACAGTAGTACTGTTAGTCCTTGGTGCACCTTGGTTACCCGAGCTCGATGGATATACGTGGGTTTCATACTCGCGACGGATATACGTGGGTTTCATACTCGCGACAGATATACGTGGGTCTTGTACTCGCGACGGATATACGTGGGTCTCGTACTCACGACGGATTGTGGCCTCGAGCCACCAGATTATTACGTGAGTCTCGTACTCGCGACGGCTAGTGGCCTTGAGCTGCTAGATTGGTTAGTTACCCTCGTGGACTGTGTGTCCACGTCTGCTTTCGTTCTGTTGAAGTCCTACGGAAAGATTATGGTTTTAAAAGGATTGTTTTTCAACGATTGATTGGAAATGGTTATTTCAGGTTGATTTGAAATGGTTATTTCAGATTGTTGTTTTCCCTGAAAGAAAATACTTACGGAAAGGTTTGCATCAAATTATGAAATATTATGAAAATACATTTTTTCAGTATGATTCTGCATTGTTGACTTCTACATTCTTTTAATCATGTTTTTGGGACGTTATTCACGAGTAGATTATTTGGCCTCAGATAGTGCAGGTGACCCTAATCCTCCCGCTGAGCAGTGAAGAGTCTCGTTGCAAATCTGAAGCATTGTTTTTGAGCAAGATTATTTTAAGCTTTATTAAGTACTTGTGTTATTTTGGTAAAAAGATAAATACTCCACATATACCTTAGAAAAGATTCTGTTTATTTTGAAAAATGTTATGGAAACTTTAAACGTTGTATTTGAGGTTTTAGGCTTTCGGAATATGAAATTATTCATATTCCGTGCCGGTCACGGTCCAAATTTTGGGACGTGACAATTAATATCTCACATTTTTTACATTTTTAAATTTACCCTTAATTTATTTCATAATTACTAAAAAAAATAAAGAAACAAGTGCGTACTTATAAATGCTGCTGCATTGAAAGTATAAATGAGAATATAATAAAGGAAATATCAGTAAATGATATATTATTGAACTTTTTTAAAATTATATGTAAAATCAAACAAAACAAAAAATCCTCTAAAAACATATATTTTAAAATAGAGAAAGTACAAAGCATGGATTCGTACGAAATCTTCTACTACACCACAAACAGTTAACTTTTCTGTTTTATTAACTTTCATCTCTTCTGTTGGGATAGAAAGCAAAAGAATTGATCCTTTAAGTGTGATAATTAATGGGAATAACCCATAGACCATTCTTTCTTCTCACAGTGGCACCAAATGATTCAGTCATATCCAACTCTTCACACTTCATCTCATTTGGAAGTTTCCAATCAAAATAGTAAAGCAAATTAGCAAGAACAAGCTCAATAACAACTGAAGCAAATGTGATTCCTGGGCATATTCTTCTGCCAGCACCAAACGGGATATACTCAAAATTTGTTCCTTTGTAATCTATCGAGCTATTAATGAATCTCTCTGGTTGAAATTTCTCAGGGTCATTCCAATATTTGGGATCTCTTCCCATTCCCCAAACATTGATCATGACCTTAGTTTTGTGAGGTATCTCATAACCATAGATTTCACAGCTCTCACTGTTTTCTCTTGGAACTAGAAGTGGTAAAGGTGGGTGTATCCTCATTGTTTCTTTGATGATTGCTCTTAAATAGTTCAAATGATCAAGTTTTGATTCATCTACGTATCCTTTGTCTTCATACACCCTTCTTACCTCTTCTTGTGCCTCTTTCATTCTCTTTGGGTCTTTAAGCAATTCTGACATTGCCCATTCTACAGTTGTTGCTGCTGTTTCAGTCCCACCAACAAAAATATCCTGAAATGATCAGTATTATAGACCACCTTAATATAACTCAATTCATCTCAAATACTAGTACCTTAATATTAGACTTAATTGACTTTTTTAAATAGACTAAAAAAGTTAAATATTCCCTATATAGTTTTAATTCAGTTGAAATATAATCTCTAAAATTTAACTCACTACAATTAAGTCATATAGTTTTAAATCATTTAAAATTCTAGTCTCTAAATTTTATGAAATATATAATTTTATTTTTTAAAATATAAAAATTACTATTTAAAATTATTAAATTATAGGCAGTGTATGTAGTCAAATTTTAGGGATATGGTTAGAATTTAGTAAAAGCTATATATAGAAATTGGGTTGTATCAAATTAAAATTTAAACTAAGTTACAGCCCAGTCAAAATGAAACTACAAAAAGAACAAAAAAAATCATTATAGATGCGTATGATTAAAAGAACATACTAACCAAGATAACACCTTTGATGTTGTCTAGAGTTAAGGGAATTTCCAAGTGATTCTCCTTTTGAATTCTCAAGAGAACATCGACTAGATCCTCTTCCTTATTTGCGTCACCATTCTTTTCTTTGTGGTCGTTGATGATATTTTCAAGCATCCTATCAATAACTCTGGCCACCTTCTTGGCTTTAGCTTCCGTCCCAGTGACGAATCGAAGGATTTTGAGTGAAGGAAAGAGATCAGAAATTGAAAGACCACTAGCGAGTTGAATCCCATATGCCAAATTTGGTAGAATCTCTTCTACGTTCTTTGTTCTTTTACCAAAAGCTGCACGGGCAACTATTGAATTTGTGAGTGGCATGATTTTCTTACCAAGGTCCATGACAGAACCAACAAGTTCTTCAGATATGTTATTGACGAGTGATGATACTTCATCCTCTCTTATTCTTCTGAAAGATTGGACCCTCTTTGCAGACAAAAGCTCCAACATACAAATCTTTCGAAGTTGCCTCCAAAGGTTTCCATAAGGAGAAAAGGCTATGTCTGAGAAATTATAAGCAAAGACCTCGCCAGCAAGAATATTAGGTCTATTGGCAAAGATTTGGTCGTGTGTTTTCATGATCTCTGAGGCTAGCTCAGGCGAAGAGATGACGACGCTGGATATTTGTCCTAATTGAAGCTTCATGATGGGTCCATACTTGTTTGCAAGGTCTCTAAGAGAATGATGAGGTAGTGACGATGACGACCCTGCAGCAAGTTGGTGAAGGTTTCCTATAAGAGGTAGCTTCCATGGACCTGGAGGTAAGGTTTTGATGGGTTTCTTTGGAGTTGATGATAGCTTGCAGATCATAAGAAGGAAGAAGAAGAAGGCGAAGATGATGGAGTACGGGATCTGAATATCCATGATGATCTGAATCTTAATGGAGTTTAATTAATTTGTTGTTGGGAATGAAGAAGACGAAGTAGTGGGGGGGTTTTTATAATGAAAGAAACGCCATAGCTAGTCATATTCTCGACATAATTAATTACAAGATTCTCTTAGCTGAGTGAACAAGTAGTCAAATAGAAATTCGCCACAGACGGACGTTGTTGGGCATAATAAGGCCATTGTCTCATATTTTATTAGTTATCACCCAATTTAGACACGTCTTTGTTATTTAATTTGATAGCTGCAAAATTTTAAGCCTCCGGATCTTATGAGAAGTATGAATTAGATTCTGATAGCTAAAACGAATATTTTGAAACCAGGTGCATCCTTGTTATTTCATCTTAAATTTTGAAATGTTAGAATTATATCCAACTGGTTTAAAGCTTAGGTAAGGGCAATGATTCATGATAAATAAAGAAAATTAAAAATTTTATTAATGAAAATGATATGATAAATTTGTATCCGTTGATACTCTGTAAATTTTGTTTATATAGAATAATAATACTTTGATTTAGGTTCTTATTACTAATAAAATTTTTAACGTGAGACTTTTCTCCTATTTTCTCATATAACATTGGGGTCAAATTTAATCTTTGAAATATTAGAGAAGTTACATATGCAATTAATATAAAATTTTTAGAGAATATTGTGTAATTTAACCTTTTTTATAAACATTTTTTAAAATTTAAGACATGTTCTAATTTGATGAGTCCTTAAAATTCTATGGTCTATACAGTTAAAACTTTTTTTTTATCAAAAAATAATAATAATAATAAAAATTGAAGTCTTTAAGTCTTTTAAGTCTCATCTTAATGGAATTTTATCGGATGTCTTCTCCATCGAATTCTATGCTTCTGCTTATATTGGATCTGATTTGGCAGCTGCCGATCGAAAATGTAATTATTGCTCCATCCCTTGATTCTTTATAGTTGACTGTAATTTCTCTATATTTCTGTTGACCTCTCATTATTCTCTAGGAATTCTACGCAATATATATATATATATATATATATATATATATATATATAAACTAGGTTGGAACTTGGAAGCTTATACTTTACGAAAAACACGTGTATTCCACCTAGTTAACTAATTCATCCTTTTATCAAGAATTTTTGTTGGCAAAAAGAAAATCACAAATTTTCATTCCCCCAATATCCTTTTAATTTTTAAAAAATGAGAAAAAAAAATCTTTTATAGCTTACTGCTGAGTGACCATATGAGTCCAATAGGTCGAGTTAGATGGTATTATCTTGGTAGAAGACTGATATCGAATTTATTTAATTTTTTTTATAATAAAAAAAATCTTTTAATTTTTGTCTATAATCATACATTTTAATTGATTATTATTATATTACGGTGGCTTCTTCGCTCTTATTTATTTATAAATATTTTAATATAAATAAATGAGCGGATATATTTGAATTGAAGTTGCTTTGTGGCTTTGTATATGAGCATAGAATTATTCCATTATTACGGTGGCTTCTTCACTCTTATTTATTTGTTTAAATCTGGGCCGCTTTTGATTTTGTCTTAGTATACATTTATTCTATTATTATTGTATTCGCGGTGGCTGAATATTTCCTGTAACGACGTCCCTTTTTCCTTGCGGTCGCCTCCGTCACGCACACCTCGCCTGAAGATGACGACGACGAAGAAAAGGAAGAAGAGTGCCGTATGAGAGAAAGGGCAGGCTACAAAAGTCACAGGCGTGCTCCATCCGCAGTCTTTCTTAACCTCATTATTAACATAAAATGACAATATTACCCTTTAATTCCCTAATTTTTATTTACACATATTTACCCAAGAAGAATAAAAAATTAGACAATAAAAATTAATCCTATAAACCCAATTATTCCCCATCATTAATAATCAATTAAACTCTAAAAACATGAACAACATAAAATATTATTCACATTTGCATGAATATTAAATGGAAAATTGAATCATAAATATGTAAAATTTAACCAAATATTTTTCATAAAATATAAAATGACCAATAAAATAAAATATAATTTAAATAAATTCAAAAAACTACCATTTAATACTAAAAATATTAATTAAAATGGATAAAAAGATTTATTACCATTTTTTTTCATTCCCCCAATATTCTTTTAATTATTAAAAATGAGAAGAAGAAGAAAATCTTCTATAGCAGATTGCTGAGTGACCGTCTAGGTTCCATGGGCCCAATTAGATGTCATTTGGGCTTTAGCCTATTGTCTCAACTCTTTATAAACTTACATTACCAATAAAATTGAATTTATTAACCTATCGTTTGTATATTTAATTAGTTAAAAGATAAGATATATAATTAATTATAATATATTTAATTTTTAAAGAGTAATATTTTATTATAGTTTTAGTCACGGTGTTCGGAGAGACATCATAACTCTTGTGTATCTAGGTTTAAGTTTGAAGGTAATAGACAGTTTATCTTACCTAATATTAGTATCGTTTAAGGGAAAATAAGATTTTGCCTTGCCTTTAGATAGTGAGTGAACCTAACACTTTTCTAAAAATTCTTATTAAAAAAATATTAAATTTACTAGAAGATATTAGTCTATTATAATATGATAAAAATAAAGTTTAAATTCTCGGTAGAATATATACATATTTAGTATTTGACAAAATCTTGAATTATATTATATTGTTTACATGAGGTACTTATACCTTTTAATAATTAAAAAAAGTATTATATTTAATTTTTAATATAAGAGTTAATTAATCTTTTTAAATAGATTAAAAAAATTAAATAAACTAATTATTTTTTGTATCTCTTAACTGATAGCTTAGAGACTAATTTTTTTGAGATGTAGAGAGCACTAAAGGGTTAATTACAACTAATATAAGATTTAATTAACTAATTTATGTAGATTAAGGAGTATATAATATGAGTTCATTTTAATAGTTTAAATTTAGTTATAATTAACGTATTTATTTAGTTTCCTTAATCTATTAAAAAAATTAATTAATTCTTATATTAAGAATAGTAAAGGGAAGTATATTATACTCTACAATAATTTTGCAAAGTTGATATAATTTTTGAAAAATTATTAATTGTTAATTTTTAATATGGGTAAATTAATCAAACACAATTTATAAATAAAACAGGGAGTACATGTGATATACGGATTGTTGCTAATACTTAAAATCATATACTTACAACAAGTGACGAATTAATCATGAAAATAATCCACTATCCTACAATACTTACAAAATCTAGGTGTAATTCTTTTTCCTTTAAAGATTAAAAGAAATAGAATATTCTTTTGTGCAATTAAAGGTGACAAGAATATCTTATTTCCCAAAGAAAGATAAAATAAAAAATGAAGGAAAAAGAGAGTGTTGTGTGCTGTATGGTGGGGGTCCAAAAGTTGCTTGAAGCTCAACTTAACTAACTGTAGACAAAGTGACATCCATCGTAGCCTGCGTAGAAACCAAACAAATAACACCATTACTTCCAACATAACGGGATGCTTTTTTCTGAACTTAATATAAAATTAATTAATTTAAATAAATTAAATAAACTAAATTAATTAATTATTACTAATATAAGAATTAATTTAAATTAATTAAAAAAATAAAAAAAATTATTTAATTATAATTAATATATAAGAGCTAATTAATTACTTTGAGTGGATTAAGGAATATATAATATAAATTCAAATTAATATATTAGATTTAGTCACAATTAATATATTTATTTAACTTCTTTACTATAGTTCAAAAAATCATTAATTCTTATATTAAGGATCATAATAAATACCACTAATAAGAGTTATACACATGTACTAAATATAAAAGCTACTAAAAAAATTATTTTAATTTTAAATATAACACCTCAATTTATGTTTATATTTTAAATTTATAATTTTTTTTGTCTAAACTCTCTTTATTATTATACATATCCATTAAAGGGGTAGTTTTCAGCACAAATTATTAGAAGGGGATTTTAAGAAAATTAATACTTTTTTTAATTTTTTAATCTATATAAATAAATTATTCTCTTATATATAAGAATGAAAGGAGAATATATAAACAAGCTAAATTGTCTATATAAATTTTGCTGAGAAGGTGTACTCTGAAAATATTTAATGTACCAATTGAATTTTCAAATTTGTTAGAAACGAAAGACTCACTTGGGTCCTCTGAAACAAGCATGCCAGTGCCTCCAAAGTCGCAGTTGCTACCAGTGGCCTTGGAATTTTGCCAGAAACTATTGAAGACGAATGAAGTATGTGAAATAACAGTATCGGGCTCGAAGCAAGGCCCATTGGGTCGAATGGGATCGCAATCTGCACCTAACCCACAAGCATAGTTCATAGCATCTTGCATTATTGGGTCTGGCACTGATGGCTTAACCACACACCATAAGGCTCCACTTGGGGCCATGCGGCTAGGAGGAGGAGGCACTGAAGGTGGCGGATACACTACAGGAGGTTCAAACACAATTGGGCTAGGAACACCACCACCACCACCAGCAGGAGATGGGTTTGTATTTGGTGGGATTGGGGTTGACCCGGGTGGGCCTGGAAGAATAATAGGAGGATTTTGTATTGGTTCCGGGGAACCTGGAACAGTACCTTCACTTGGAGGAGAAATTGTACTTGGTGGGTTCATTGTAGACCCTGGTGGATTTTGTATCGGTTCAGGTGAGCCTGGCCCAGTACCTCCACTTGGGGATGGGATAGTACTTGGTGGACTTGAAGATCCGGATGGACTAGGGAGAACGATTGGAGGGTTTTGCATCGGTACAGGTGAGCCTGGCCCAGTACCTCCACTTGGGGATGGGATAGTACTTGGTGGACTTGAAGATCCGGATGGACTAGGGAGAACGATTGGAGGGTTTTGCATCGGTACAGGTGAGCCCGGCATAGTTCCTCCACTTGGGGACGAGATAGGACTCGGCGGACTTGTCATAGACCCCGGTGAGCCCGGGATAATAATTGGAGGATTTTGAAATGGTGAACTCATGCCAGGGGAGTTTGGGATACTTTGTGGGGTAGGTGTGGGAAGAGACCCAGTTGTGCCTGGTGGTGGTAACTGAAGGCCCGTCGGTGGGCTATTTTGTGGTAAAGGAAAAGGAGCTAGAGATTCATAAGGTGGCAAAGGAGATGATGAGTCAACACTTTGTGCATTTGAAAATTCTAAAGAAGAAAAATCAAAATGCTTCAAAGCCATTATTCTCAACTTCTTCGCGTGCTTTTGTGTCAGAATTCTCCCATGTTTTGCACCTTTTGATGATACTCTCATCGATCTCTCTGCATCTGCAAATTCGGAAATTCAAGGATTTATCTGAGACTAACCAGTTTAGACAAATGATCAAGAATAAATCGAATCCAAGAAATCAGACCCATCAAAATTATAGATTGAAACCGTTGTCATATCAGAGAAATGAAATCAAACAGATAAATCTGATATACCACATTGAGTGAGAGAAATAATCACTAGAGCCAGATAGAGGAGAAGAAAGCCACTTCTCATTTTTAAGTAATCTCTGCTTCTTTCAGTTCAAGTTTTGCTTTTTAACCACAGCACTGAAAGATCAGAATAATGCAGTACAATAGTAATTGAAGCAGAAAACCAGAATAAAGGGATAGAAAACCAGAAAAAGACTATTTATGGAAGGAATTGAAGCAGTTCATTTAGAGCAATGTCTTTTGTAAGCTCATTTCCGTGTGGGTATAGATGCTTGCCTTAGCCATTGAAAAGGGATTAAAGTTATGATTTTTATTATACCCTTTCGTTCTTTTGCTTGCTTTCTACTCAAAGGCTTCGTCTTTCTCTGGGCTGTGTGTTACTTTTCTTCCATGGAAGCACCAGCACGAAGAATGAAGCACATCGGGGTGTAAGTGGCGTGAGAAAGAGGGATTGATCAAGGGTGGTCAAGCACCATAAGCAGGACAAGGATTAGATACCTGTGAAGCAGATTCCCAATTTTTGAGCTCATATATATAAAAATTACCAGAAACTATGGTTCGTGATCCTTGTACTAGTTGAGATGCTTTAGGAAAAGTAAGCTTTTAGTTTGGGCTTTCACATAGTTACATAGTTTAGCTTATCATTGTCCATATAAGATTATAACTTATTTAGACTTTTGTTTTTCTTATTAAAAAAAGACAGGAGCTAACGGCTCCAAGTTCGTAAACTACAAAACTATTGACTGATTTAGGCTATGAGCCATCCCAAAGTGGCTAGGAACTTTAAGCCAAAATAATTTTGTTTAGATCTATGTTGGGACCATCTAACTTCTAACTTTAAAGTGATTTTTACTTTGAAGCAACTTCTTTTAATTTGTGGCTTTTGTCTTTTGCCCTTATTTTTATATTTGAATATTTTAAAACTAAATTTCCAATATATCATTTAAATAAGTTTATATTAAATAAAAAAATTTGTTCAAATATAAATCACATAATATTAATTTAACTTTTACTCTAATTTTAATATGTAAAAGTCACTTGAAATAAAAGTTATTTTTTTTTTTTAACTGATGGTATCCTAAACAAGCGCTTAGACTTTTTCTGTGTGGACGGATTGAACAGTGGGAATATTGACTGTGTCGTGGGTAAATGGATGGAAAGAGCTGAACCTAATCAGAACACAGAGATGCCATGGACATGATCACTCTTTTTCTTATCAGAAACAGAACAGCATTCTATGCCTCCTACGTTGATGCTTGTGCTATAGCTACTTATTCCATTCGTTGGGTCCAACGCTTTGGCAATTGATATGATATAAAAAGGACTAAACACAATTAGAAACTATATAGAGTTTGAGGAATATAATGCCAACACATACAAGTGTTGATTCATAGTTTATGAATAAAGTTGATGGGCCACATTTGATAGGCTCAGGGTAATTGAACTGGCCCCTTGTGTACTTGATCATTTCATCCAAGACAAAAAACTGAATTTTGGGTGCTTAATTTTATTCTCAAAATTTGTCGTATTTTTAGATCAATTCTGGATATCATTGTTCCATATACTAAAAAAAAACTAGAAAAATATTTAATAATTTTGTAACAAACCCTTTGCAAAATGTTAAATTTATCTAAATCAGTAGTGGGAAATAGTGGGAACATTAAAATTGTGGAATCTGACCCATAGTTCATGAGTTAGTGCAGATTTGTCATTCTTCACTTGGATTTTTTTTTTTTATTATGGAACTCATTAAAAATATTTCTCTCCCTCCCCTCCATTACCCTCAAACCAAACTATAATAATATACTACTCAATTTTAAGATATATTTAATTAATTTAATTAGATTAAAAAAATTAATTAATATACTCCTTTCAATCTAACATATAAAAAGTTGCTAATCGAATTATACTAATCAAAGAGCGTTAATTAAGTTATTAAATATGTTATAAATTAATAATTTTTTTAATTTATCCTTATTAAATAATGTATATAAAAACTAATAAAATTACTTTTTAAATATATTTTTATTACGTGTCACTCCTTTCCACTCACTCTCTTGCATTTATAATTCACTAATTTTTTGTGACAGGGATAAAATGAAAAAAGAAACTCATCAATGACTATGTCTACTTCTTATGTTTGTGACCAAAACTTTTTTCTATAATACTTCTTATATATTGGACCAAAGGGAGTAGCATGATTTTTTTTAAAATATCATAATTATTTTCCTTAATTCCCTTCCTCACATTCTTATTTGATTGTTATTGATAGAGTATCAATATGGGTAATTTAGAAAAAATAAATAAATTTGTGAAATGTGTCTTATATTTAATACTAAGATCAACTTCTTAATTAAATAATATAAGAGTATCTACACAGGGTTAGTGGAGAAACTATTTTGTATATCATATAATTTTTAGTCAAAATTAAGTTTTTCCTATTTCATTATATTATGTGTATCAAAGAAAGTCGATATAATTTTCTAGATGAAAACGACAATAATTTATCCAGGGAAAAAAATAAAAAAAGCATGAATATTACATACTATATGAATATATTTTATATACATTAATTAAAAAAGAAATATATTTTCATTATTTATACTATGGAAATGACTTGGGGCTAAGTAAGCAAACAAAACATCCTTAGACCATTGAAACTAATAATCTAACATTTTGTCACAGAAGCAAAATGTGTGTTCGGTTTCATATTAGAAACCATGGAATACCAAATGAGCTGCTTAAAGTAATTAAAGGAAGAGCAGAAGAAGGTGTAAGTCAAGCCCATTTAGCTAAGAGAGACATGGAAGCAGAGCCAAGAAGGAGAGAGATGTTAGCTCCAAGATGGAGCTTGACATTGCTGTGAAGCTTAGGGTTCATGAAATCAGCAGCAAGAAGATCAACAAGAGCCATGTAGATTAAGATTCCAGCTGAAGCAGAATTGAAAATGCCTTCAACTATCACTGAAGTTTGGCTGTTCTCTTCATACACACTTGAAATTCCCATCCCTATTGCTATCCCTATCGGTGTTGTCAGTGAGAAAAATGTTGCCATTATTGCTCTTGCTCTTGACTTGAACTTGGCCTACTCACACATTCAAATGTTAGTGCTTTTCCACGTTAGATTATTGCAACATCATCACAATTAAATAGTGTATAAGAAGGGAATCAAATGATTATATACTTCTTCTAGTCCTTAATATAAATAGCTAGTTAATTTTTTGAATAAATTAAGAAAATTAATTAAATAAATTAATTATGACAAAATTTAACCCATCAACAAATTTATCTCATATACTTTTTAATTTATTCAAATTAATTAACTAATTTTTATATTAATTATAATAATTAATTAATTTATTTAATTTTTATCTATCTAAAAAATTAATTCATTTTTATATTAATGATCGGAGAAGTAATTAAGATGCTATAAATTTATCATTTATTTTGCATAAATAAAGAAAAGTAGGCTAAGCAATTGGCAAGATTGGCCTCCTTGTGGATTTAGATTGTCTAAAACCAACTTTACCAAAGATGGGATGATGAAGTGAGAAAGAACAATGCAACTTATGAGTTATTTATTAGGTTTTTAATGTAAGAGTTATTTAATTTATTTGGATAGATTAAATAAATTAATTATAATAAATATAATATGATGATCTTAAAATATCTTTGTGTAACATTATATTATATATCAGTTTATAAGTTAGATAAATTAGTCTAAAAAATAATAAATATAAAAAATAAAATATGTTGATATGTTATGTTTATATCCAAACTAATATATTAACTATCTCTTATATTTAATAAAAAAAATTTAGGTTGAAAACCAAATCAAGCGAAGGGAAAAAGAAAAAAGAGCTAGTAATGAGCCCACATATCAGGTAAACCCAATATCATATACTTCTCTTAAGGAAAAGTTGGTAATTATAATACATAATAAAGGAAAAGTAACATAAAGAATTTACTCTTTAAAGCAAAGTTGGTAATTATATTTATTGAAGGAATGAAAAAGCTAGATGTTGCCATGATGACAACATATGGATAACCCATTCTCCTATTTTATCTTTTCAACTTTTTTAAGCAAAGTGTTGAATCATCATAAGTCATATCCAACTTTGATGAGGACAAATAGTGATAAATCATATAACAATGAGTTAACTTTAACTTCTAATTAGTTTAAGGTTGATCCAATTATTCTCATTGACTCTACTAATGAATACATGTTACACAGATAACCTATTACTTATTTAAGAAATCAAATATACTGCTATATTTCACCATATCATACTAACATATCTAATAATTTTTAAGAAAATTTGGGGAATATCCCTATTGATTTCTTTTGGATGAGAAAAACTTAAATCAAACTATCAATATTCTGTATTTACAAATTTATAAAGTATCGGTATTTTTTATAAATAAAATTTATCACGTCTTTCTCATCAATAAAAATTTTAATATGAGATTTTTTTTTCAATTTTTCTTAAATTTTATACACAAATATATAAATAATACTCACCTGGTCTTCTATGAGGAAGAACCTCTAACCGCCTCTCTATAAAACTAATGAGAAGTGGTTAAATTATTAATTTTAGTTGAAAATAGAATAAATTTTTAGATTCATATTACAATCTTTTTCAAAGTTAATAACTTTAAATAGAAGTGACCTAACTTATAATAAATAATATCTATATTTTTAGAACTAGCCTTATAATTAAAACCAGTATGATAAAGAGTAGGATACCTGAGAAATACAACCACCAAGGCCCATGCCTTCAAAGAACTGATGGAAAGAGAGGGCCACAAGAAGAGTCTTTATAGCATCAACGCTGCCAGCAGCACCCAAAGAGATTCCAATTATCACTGAATGCACAACTATTCCCATCTCCAACACCTGAGATGTTAATTCATCACTAAAAACTTATAACTGTTCTTAAGAATCGCATCAAATCTATTCATAATACAGCCCCAAGTCTTTCTCTCTCTTCCAAACGTATTTATGCCTCCCACATTAAAAGAAACCGCTAATCACTTATTAAACTACATATTAATTAATTGATTGATATTAATTATTTCTTACTTGTGATATGATTCTCTGCCTGATTAACTCTGAGTCCTCTTGTGCTGATCCGTGAGCATGACCGTGCGTCGTATGAGTGTGAACATGAATATGATCAGCATGTTCGTCGTCGTCTCCTTTCTCTTCGTCTGTAGAAGGAAATTGTTTTGAGCCGAAATGTTGTCTTTTATAATACCCAGTTGCAAGAGAATCCACCATTAATGTTCCTATAGAAGAAACCATGGCGACGAAGCCAGAGAAGGGAAACTTGTGCCAAGGTTTGTCTGTTAAACATGGCGAGTTCAGTCTCTGGAATGCTTCAGGAAGTATGTGAACGAACCCAGTTGCTAGGATCACTCCGGCGGCGAAAGCTTTCACCATGAAGAACATGTTATTTTCAGGTCTCAGAGCTGGGATACTCTTGCTCAGCAATGGAAGGCTCACGCCGAGACCCCCGGCGATGAGAACAGAAGCTATGGAGCCGAGTTTGTATCTCAGAGCTTCACTTGCATCGTCACTGTTCTTAGCTTTTGAGAGGTCACAGGAACAGCCATCCCCAGAAGAAGAAGCCACAGTAGTACTGGGAAAGATGATGATGATGATGAGGAACGTGTAAACGCAGAGAGATTTGAAGAAGGAGGAGGAGGAAGAAGAAGGTTGAAAGCTTATGATCATTGTACAGAAGATTAACAGAGAGCGATGAGGAAGTAAGATGGTGATGAATGTGTTGAGCTGAGAATGATGAGAGATTTGAGTATGAATCGCTCGTTCTGATTGGCAGGCTGTGTTATATAATGAGAAAAAGGGATCGAGGAAGAAAATAAAAGCCAACCTGGGAGGCTGATATTTGTGAGAATCTTAGCTCAGAAGACAGGCCATTATATATTGTATTCTGTACAACTAAATGCAATTAAGCTTAGGGTTATTAAATATTATTACAATAAGTATTATCCCACTATCCGGATCATATGATATATACTATTATGCTTTATCAAACAATAAATTTTTAGATAAATTATTAATTAAAAAATTTAGTTTGATAATTTTATAGATTCCTCCATTTTTTTATTACAATTCAATTTATTAAATATTAGTCCTTAAGTAATCAAATAACAATATATAATGATAAACGCATACTGATCCTGTGATCCTATTAATTTAATATTTTCTTCAATCTTCCTCGTAAGCTGTTTTTTTTCTTGCATGGAAAAATTTTATAAATTTTAAATCATATATATAACAAGTAATTTCTGAACTTGAAAAATTTGTTAATGAGCCTCTAACATTTTACACAATTTTAAACGGGGAGTTCTTTTTTAAAAAACAATCTTTAATTTATTTATGTATTGTAATCCTATTAATTGAAACATTACCATTTATTATTTATTGCTCCATATTCTTTAATATATGACCAGTTGAATTTTAATTTTTTTAATAAATTAAAGAAGTTAAATTAATTAATTATAATTAAATCTAATCTCTTAAAATAAATTCATATCATATACTCTTTATAATCTACTCAAATTAGTCAAATAGCTTATATATTATATTAGTTATAAGCAATTAATTTATTTAATCTACTTAAAAAAAATTAAATTGGTGTATATTAAGAAACAAATGTAGTATTTAGAAGTAAGTTGAGACCTGGGTGGATTAGTTATTTAAAATTTAAACAAAATAAATCTTGCTCTAATATGTGCTAAATAGACACTCTCAATGTATTTTAAATATAAGAGTTAATTAATTAATTAATTTATGAATATAATTTAAATTAGTTAAATTAATTATTTATAAAAACATGTATTGAAGTTTTAAAATACTCTCTTAATCATTTGTTTTAGAAACTATTTTTTTAATAAAAAAACTCTTAATATATGTATTTATAGGGAGAATTTAGAAAAAAATTATAAATTTGAGAGATAAAGTAAATTGTGGTATTATATTTAAAATTAAAATAAACTTATTTATTATAACTCTTATATTTAGAATAAAAGGGAGTATAAGATACTCATAAAAAAATAGGAAAAATTATTGAGATTTTTTAAGGAAAAAAATAATTACCACAAAGTCCTATCTATAAACAAGTGAACAACATATACTTAGTATTATTTTTTATACCAAACTTATTATTACATATTATTCAATTATTATAAGAATTTTTAGTGATTATAATTTTTTTTTAACATGTGAATTTTCTCTTTAAAAAATATCAAGTTGAACAAAGAGTTGAGAAGGACATGGGGTTAATATAAGAAAGATGAAGGGTAATATAGTCATTACAACTAAAGAAAACTTTTAGAAATAGGTTAAACCCATTCACGATCTAAGAGTAAGATAAAGTCTCCTCTTCTTCTTGTCGATACCAATATCGTGCAGAGCGAGTCATGTTAGGTGTAAATTAGGCATTTAAAAATTATAATATCTCTTTAAACACTATAATTATAATAATAATAAAATAATATTTTTTAAAAATTAAATATATTTTAACTAGCTATGTATCTTACCTTTTTATTAGCTATTTATCTAAAATGAAGGCCGATAGGTATTAATAGTGAGGAAAGATGTCAGCTAACAGTAATAGGGAATGAGGACATAATGGAGTCATACAAAAGCCCAAAAGGAAAGCAATTTATTTGACTCGCTTAAACAGTTCCTCACAATGGAAAAAATTAAAATTATTAAATATATATATAATAATATCTCAAATATAATTATTTTTAATAAAAAATAGTTAAAAGAAATTGGGTCATATCAATGCATGTTCATAACATTCTAAAAACATCTTTTTATTTGTTTCGTTATCCACAAAATAGATAAGTATATCAAAGCATTCTTCTTTTTTGAAGAAAGATTTAGTGTTTGCATCTTAACTTTTCAAAATTTCCATTTCATGTGTCTCACCTTTAAAAATGTCAACAAAGCACACATTCTTAATTGATATTCTAAGATTTTGAAGTCCTAACTTATTATTGTATCGTTTCAATTTTATCACATCAATATTTATTTTGACCATCACCTTTTTTTTTATAATTTTCTTAATACATAGTCAGTATCATAAGATTTGACAATGATTTTGGACATAAAACAAATATAAAGTTATAGCTTTTTAGTCCAGACTTAAAAGCTTATTGCCTCGATTAATTGCAATTTTTCCTAAATGTATATTGACCACAAGTTTTATTTTTTTATTTTTAAAATATATTAAATATCTAAATTAAAAACCTTAAATTTTTTCAGTATAATAAATTTTCCTCACAAATTTATATATTACATACTATTTTTATTTTAGCTATTATTTATTTTTTTCAGTTTTTCTTTTAGTCATACATTGAGTATAACTTGGAATTTTTTAGTTTAATATTTTTATTATATATAAATATAGTTTGACCTTTTCAAACAACTGGCCTATTAGCTCAGTTGGTTAGAGCGTCGTGCTAATAACGCGAAGGTCGCAGGTTCGAGACCTGCATGGGCCAAATTCAAATTTTTTTTTTCCTTTTTTGTAGTAGAAGGGTATAAATGTAAAAGCATCTCGTTTCAAATCCAAAACTCACGAGGCGCTCTTTCGCATTCAGATTTTCCCGTTTCTCCCATTTACAACTGTTCTTTACTCTTTGAATTTCTCCCACGCTCTCGCTGAAGCTTCCCAATACCCATTCGAATCCTCACCGAATGGTTCAACTTATGTTTCTGTAGACGTTCAATTAATCTTAGAACACTAGGAACAGGCGATTATCGGAAAGATATGGCAGCTGCTAAGGTGCACCCGATGCCTTTGAATTTCATTTCTTGCTTTTTCGGTTACGCTATTTTTTTTTTCCTTTTCGAATTTCTTGTGTGAATTTTGTAAGTTTCAGGGAAAATCTAAAGTGGATTTAACCCAGGTCTTTGAAGATGGCCCAGCTCGTAAAAATGGTATCTGTTAATTCAATGTTTATAATTTGTTTTAAAGGTTTCTTGCTTTTCTGGGTTTGCAATGTTGCAAGATTGACTTTTTTGGCTTCTTTTTTAAATATCTGGTGATCTATAAACAGTGGGTGGTAGAGATTTTAAGGTTTTAACGGACAATGAGCATCTCAAAATAGGTGATGAAGAGCTCAAGTAAGTGTTTCTCTGTCAGTGATTGAAAATTTATCATTTATGGGCATTTACGGGCGAATGAGAGGGTATTAATTTTGGTCCTTTGTCAGAAAAACTGCAACAGAAGCCAGTGCGCATGCAAGGTATGATATATTTTCTTACATAAAAATCTGGAATTGCTACTATCGGAAAAGAGTGAATATTTATACTCAAAGGAATCGTATTATAAGGGATACTGATAGAGGTTGCCATTTGTTGATTTTGTTTGTTCCTCACTTCCTCTGATCGATAAATGATGATCTAAAGCTGTGCAGTAATTCAAAGGTAATATGCCTCATATAACATTATTTATTGTCTTGCTTCTCTTCATTACTTATGTAGAAGGAGTGCTTTGGTAGCTAACAAAGGGATTACCTTGAATACTGCCAGTAATTCAAAGGTAATATGCCTCATAGAACTTTCTGAATACTCTGTAACTTCAGTAACTAATGAGAAGATATCTTTGAGTTTGCTGTTGGTTGGTGTTTTATGACCATATCATGTTGATAATTATTTTGTAACTTTAATGCTGAAGGGTGGAATGAAAAACATGAAGAAAAGCAGTGGCATATACGGCAGTTCTGGTATGCCTTAACTAGACTAAAGTTGTGAATAAATCTAGACAGAGCCATGTTGATAAATGCATTTATCGCTTTCATTTGTTTTTGTTTTTTTGTAGCAAATATGAAAGCGAGAAAGGCATTGGCTGATGTTAGCAACATCCAGGGCAACTCTTCGAGGAATATTAAACAGGACTCTTCAAAAATGAAGTGAGAATCCTCTTCACTCTGGTTAGAAAGAATTAGAAACTAACTTTCATACTGTAATTTGTAATGTTGAATATAGGTATTTTCATTTATCTGACTTGAACTCCCTTCAACATTGCTTGCTTCCCTTACAACTGAATGTATATACTCCATTGTTTGATGTTTCATTTCTTACACGCCTATCCAGGGTTTTAGCCAGTACAGGCACCAAGTTAGGCTATGCCTCTTCAAGGAGATCCTTTACGGTATGAAAATTGCTAGGCATATCTGTTTGAACTTTCTTTTAATCCATGTTGGTCTTCTTTCTTATACAGCTATATAGCAGAATATTTGGTTTATTGAAGCTTTTATTGCTGCACACTGACAAAATGACTGGAATTGTACTTGGAATTCTACTAAAGAACTTTAAAATCAAAGGGTAACTAAAGCAAGTCTTACAAAATCAGTGATGATATACAATGGACAGAATGCTCTAGTTAGTGAAGGCCCGTTTCTGTAAGTGCTATACCATGTCAAATATGCTTACTAAGTAAGAGATTCATCCATAGATAGATTTTTCTTCCCTTTGTTCCCCTTCCTGTTCCTATATACTCTTGTGAAAAAGTGTATAAGCTGCTGTCATTTTGGTAGGGCACCTTTGTTACTGGTTGGTTTAAATGAATCATAGGCCTACAACTATAAATTACTGAATTTGTATGTTTTTTTCCTTATTCATATTAGGGGAGACTGCAAAGGAATATAAGTCAAGTTGAAGGTCAATTAGATGCTTCCAAGAGAGGTGATTTGCTTTCCTTAGATAATTTTAATCTATATTTCCTGGTTAAGTATCACTTTAATGTGTGCCTTCTTGTGGTAAATAGTAGGCACTAGTTCAATAGCACCCTTAGGTGCTCAGAAGACTAATAAAAATGCAGGAAGATCATCTGTTGCCACAGAGGGCAGGTACTGCTGGTCATATATCATGTTTAACTCTCAATTATTATTATGATACTATACTAAATAGTTGTTAGATACTAAAGGTCTCAAGTAGTTTGCTGGAGACAATTTATATGATATTTTCTTATTTTTCAGGACTGCAAGAAACTCTCTCTTACCTACAGTGACAAGGTCTGTATTTCTTAATCAGAATCAGAATAGGTTAAAACTTAAATGTGACTGACACCATAATAGTCATTTGTTTTTTCTTGAAGGAGGTCTTTACCTGTGCCGAGGAGAGTCAATAGGGAAGACATGAGCAACAGAAAGGTTGTTACAGTTGCTTTGCAATTTATTTCATCTTTGTATTATATGATCACTACAACTTTTCTATCCTCTAGTTGATTTATTTAGATTTTCTGATCCTTGTCATTTTGTTTTAAAATATTTACACCTTTTCCTGTTTTACTTTCTTTTAGGGTAAAGCTAGGAGTTCTGATACAATAGAGAAAATAAGCAGAATACCAAGTAAGAAGTTGGAACGTAGATAAGCGCTTGTAAATTTCATCGAACTAAGTTATGTTAAGTTGTTTAAACTATTTACCTTCTCAGATAAGGCGGAAACGGCGAGAAAAGTTGGCCCCCAATCATCAAGTGCGAGAAGCCACCTATGGAAGACTCGAACGAGTGATGGCCATGTTCATATGTGAGTGATAGTTACAATAGCTCTTGAAGCCTTTATGTGGATTGTATACGTCTGTTTGTTAGCAACTTAGCATATCTTTCTTTTATTTTCTTTGAAAACGTTGGTCTTTGGAGAATGCTTTTGAAAAATTTATGAAACCAAAAGAGCAAAAAGAACATTTTGATGAGGATATCATGTACATTTTCCCTTTATCACTCAGATGAAAGTTACTATTTTTATGTTTAAATTCCTTTTGATATGCATGTATGCTTGATTATTTTATTCTATTTTTTGTTTAAGTACCCACTATTCGTTATTGATATACAATATAGTTTGGTGACTATTAAGTATGGCTTGCTTGACTTATGTAATTGGTTGATTGAAAGATGATTTTTCTTGTTATTAATTGATAATTTTCATACAGTAATGTGGGAGCTAGGGTTAAAACCAATGTTTTACAAGCGTCCTCAAGGAAGTCCATCAAGGTATGTTACCTGTATTTTTAACTATTTGTAATTATTTTTAACTGTCTTGGTCTACTAATGTTGATAAGTTAGCTGCTATATTTAATTTTTTTACGGACAAGTGATAAGTTTGCTAAGTATGGAGATCTTTATTTTAGTGATCAAAGTTCATTGTCCAGTCTGCCTATAGTATCCAATGCCGGATAGTCTTTCTTAAACTGTGAGATTATCCCCCTATTTTACCTGCATTTGGCCTTGTTGGTTGCAGCCTCTTGTTAAGACCACACTTAAGGCTTCTAACGCTCCAAGGACTTCAAAATCTAAGTCCCAATCAGCTGCTGCGATTTCATCACAGGATGAGGAAGCAGTTGCTTTATCACTCCCTGAGAATAATTTACCTGTGGCTTCCAATGATGCAAATGAAAAGCAGCTTCCATCTATTGGAGACAGCAACTCCAGAACAAATTCGTTAGAGATAATTGGAAGGAAAAAGTCCAGCCGTCGGAAATCTTATACAACTTTGTTACTGGAACGAACTAAGGTTGATACTTAATGCATTCTGCCACATTTCTTTCAGTTCGCATATAAATTTTAAGTTATAATGACTTAATTTTACAGCTTCTCAAGGAAAGTGGGGAAATAACTGAGCAGGATAACCTACCAAATATCGATGATGAGTGCAATCAACTAGAAGTTTCTGAATATATTGATGAAATATATCGGTACTATTGGGTCACTGAGGTAAGATTTATCATACTTTTGATGTGACTTTATTCCCTATTGTTATTGCTTTCCTACTGCATGGGGGGAAAACGCGACTTATCTGAAGATGCCTATTCCTTTTTAACTTTCCCCTTTCCATGCCATGATAGATTTTACTATCTCACGTTATCGTAATAACTAAAGTATTTTTTGAATAATTTGTTAAACCCTGTCAAATTTCCAATCTCAATTTGTTTTCAACTTCAGGTTCAAACTTCGGCTCGGGCAAATTACTTGTCAATTCAGACAGACATTACACCTCATATGCGGGGCATATTGATAAACTGGTTAATTGAAGTAATTCCCCTTTTCCCTTAACCTTCAAATGGCTTTGAATCAATATTTTATCTCCTTTACCTTTTCATTGTCTAAAATTTGTCATGTTCATTTCCTTTGCTTCATCACTTCTGGCTTTTACAGGTACACTTGAAATTTGAGTTGATGCCAGAAACCCTGTATCTCACAGTTTCATTACTGGATCAATATCTATCTATAGTGGCAATTAAAAAGAATGAATTGCAATTAGTTGGTCTTACTGCACTTTTGCTGGCCTCAAAATATGAGGACTTTTGGCATCCTAGGGTAAGAAACAGTTTCTCCATCATTCGTTTCCTTTGAAGAAATATTGCATGGTTTATCGGGATTGATAGTAATATGCGCTTTCTTTCTATCTGTTTTAGGTCAAAGATTTGATAAGCATTTCAATTGAATCATATACAAGAGAACAAATACTTGGAATGGTAATGCGAACTTACTTTTTTGAGCCTTTTTTTATTAACACCACTCTTCATAGTTCGCTCAACTTTATATTGATCTTGAAAATCTGGTTGCTTATCTTTTTAACTAAAATGGAGAACCACAAAAAATCATAAAGCATCCTAATTTGTTGATAGAGGTAGGTTGATCAAACTGTTCTATTATTGAACCATAAGTAATTGCGTGCGAGGAGTTGTTGCGTTCATTCCTTAGCAATAGAACTTGTGCTTTCTCTATTATTCTATTCTATTTCTTTCCCTATTTCTAAATTTATAGACCTGTTTGAGGGACAGTTTCAAGGTTTCCACAACCAGATTCTAATGTCTGCAGTTGTTTTGCTGTTCAGGAGAAGCTTATTCTCAGAAACTTGAAGTTCCGTCTTAACGGTCCCACTCCTTATGTTTTCATGGTGAGGTTTCTGAAGGCTGCTCAGTCAAACAAGAAGGTACGTTACAGCAGCATAAATGTTCCGTGCAAGTTATGCCAATTTAGGATGTCAATTTTGTTTTGGCCAGAAATTTAGGATGCCAAATTGACATATCTCACACGCGCACACACGAGTTATTGGAAGCTGCACTGCTCACAAAGCTGCAAGTGCTACAACTTATAGCGTTAGGTTCTTGTGATGCATGGATTTGAGATTTAGTTACTTTTTAGAGCTTGAAGGATGATAGTTAATGAAGATATAAAACCTTTATTTGTAGTTTATTGTTCTAATTCAGGACAAAAGGTTTGGTTTTTTCTTCTAAACCCTTTGGTGAATATTTGTCCCAGCTGGAACATTTGGCATTCTTTCTGATTGAACTGTGCTTAGTTGAATATGAAGCCTTGGCTTTCAAGTCTTCACTGCTATGTGCATCCGCAATCTATGTTGCTCGTTGCACCCTGCAAATTACCCCACCTTGGACTCCATTGCTTCATAAGCATGCTCGTTATGAAGTTTCCCAATTAAGGCATGATTCTTATATTCTCTTGGACCCTACTTAGTTTCAGTCTTTTCAGCGTCACCATGTTTTTTTGTTCTTTATGATTCTGGGCAATTAATCCTTGTTGTGCTAACTGCATAATTTGCAGGAATTGTGCGGAGATGATACTGAAGTTCCATAAGTCAGCTAAAACAGGAAAATTGATGGTTACATATGAAAAATATTCAAGGCCTCAACTCAGTGGGGTCGCAGCCCTGAAACCGTTGGAAAGCCTTCCTCTCTGATTTGAATTGTGTATTTGTGCTTCAATTCTACTAATCTGTAACCCCGCCTAGTAGGCGTGAATTATATATTGAGAAATTACTGTATTTTGTTGTAACCTGTAACCACATAGTATGTGCCTGCATATGATATAAATATGCACCACAAAAGGTATTGAATAGAAAAACTAACTTCTCGAGGCATCGTTGTAGTGTTTTCAGAATTGATTTGAGAAATTTTAGTTTTTCCTTTTTAAAAAAATGCAGACACAAAAAATTTAAATCAACACTAACAAATTGTTAGTTGATGTTGTAAGTGGCTTAATCCCTATAAAAAAGAGAACAAATGTTCGAATACTAGGAAGTATATATTGAGAGAGGTGAAAATTATTTACACTCAAAGTTTCAAAGGGTAAAATACCTTTTACTAAATAAATAAAAAAGTAAATCTACAGAGATGTGTGTGTATAACTTTTGGTCCATTAGAAGTCAGTTAAAAATTTATACCTTATCATAATATATCCATTCCATTTTCTAGCTTGTTATATATGTATATTTTAAAAAATATAACAATTTATTTGAAACCTCATAAAAATACAAAAGAAATAAAAGAAAAATCAAAACCTCCTTTGAAACTACAACCTTAAACTCTCTAAAATGGCAACAAAAGCAAGCATACAAGATGGGGAGAGAACACATGATACAGGACATACTTCAACAGCTAAAACATAACCAGTTTCTTAAGTACTTGTTATCAGATTATTCAACAAAATTATATGCAAGAGCACTTTTCCTGAAGAAGTCAAATAATTTGGTGTTGATTCCACAAAAGATGTTTTTCGCATGTTAGGCTCTCTCATTAAAATTTACGAGCTGAAAAATCAAAAACTTCTAAGAAACACGTGACCTAACCAGAATATTTTACTGATATAAACGCCGGTTTCAACAAAACCGAGTGCAAATCCATTCTATATTTTATATTAGAAAAACTATTTTGTGAGTACCTATACTTTCCATCACTTTTTAATTTTACTCTGTTATAACCCGATATGTTAGTAGCATTAGCCCTTGCTTAGGAATTAAAAAATCAAAATATTTAATTAAGAGAAAGAAACACACATATACCAAATTAAACAGTGAGAAAAAGTATACCTGCAACATGGTTTCCTTTTTATATTAACCTAATGTATCACGTGACACAAGACAAGAACCAATCTATACAGGGGATGTTGCAGAGATATATTTATATATCTTAGGCAAACATGTCCACATGCACCTGCTGAATCAGTATATTTATACACACACACGCACACACACATTCAATGAATCACAAAAGTCATAAGCTGAGTTTCAAACATGGAAATCCAAATTATAAATAAGACACAGAAAAGTAACTGAACTATAGTAATAATACAAAAGGAGAAAAAAACATGACAAGATTCAATACAGTGACAGAATTGAAGTGAATCTCTTAAGAACATTGCATATAGGTTTTTAAGTCATACTATTCTGTATGAGCTCACCAAACATAAAAGACAGATTCCTTAACAGAGTGAGGGCAACTAGGACTCTTCAGCAATCCCAGCCTATCTATATACACTCTTGTACATCAACAAAAATCCATAATATATATATATATATATATATGTATGTATTGACATACCTAACCTAATTCCATCGTATTGTATAAATCATAAATTGCCTATCAGATGACTGAACATGTAGCTAAACCATCTTGTGGTAGCAGCCTACCATCTTGATCCAATGTTTCTTTAACTGCTCGATAAAACTCGATCCATGAAGAAGAGTAGGAATCTACAGGACCCCATAAGAATGTAGGGTTTGGACTTGCAGGGCATGCAGTGACCAAGTCCAAGACTGAGACTGATTTGAGTGTTTGAGGGAAATTGAATGCTAAATTGTCCACTTTGTGTTCATAAATTTTGCCATTTCTGTCCAGTTTATAACGTGAAGTACCCTGAAATTCTCCCTTTGTTTCCCATGGAACTCTAGGAACACCCCTCAGGTTCCACCTAATCAATATCTCATTCTCTGAAGGTTGCCATATCCTATACACATCCAAAGCAATCTCACGAAACAAAATTTTGCCATGAAACCTCAATGCCCAGAAGATCAATTTGTACTTTTCAATCCCAGTGAATGTGTTTAAAGGGTCCTTAAATGTTATGTCATCCCTGAAATGATCAAAATCCCAACTTTCTCAGAGGAGAGGGGAAAAACTTTTCACAACAAAACAACCCAGTAGATAAATTGAAGACTTAAATGTGAAAAGTAAAAAAAAAAAAAAACCTGTAAATTTCATAATTGAGATCCTTGATGAAGAGAAGAGGGAGGTCCTCACGAAGGGTCCGCACAGCATAGCCAAGATTGATATAGAAATCGTCCTTCTGATTCTTGTTATCTTGAGTACCTGGGGGTGGATTGACTTGAGCAACCTGTACAGCAGAAGTTTGGAGGCAATTCAGTGAAGAAGACGAAGCAACAGAGAGAGGATGGTGAGAAACAGGTTTTGCAAGGGAAGGGGTTTTAGAGAAAGGCTTTTCTTTGGATTTGGTTTGGGGTAAGAGGGAAGAAGGGAGGTTAGGTAGAAGAAAAGCCATGGCCTTTATTTCTCAGAGCTGCCCTGAAGATATTAGATAGTCATCTGAGAGAGAGAGAGAGAGAGAGAGGGGGAAGAGTTTTGTCGTTGCGATTGATTCTCTCTGCAGAGTTTGTGACTTTCTGGGGACGAAGCAAAATGAGGCTCTTGTTTTCTGTTTTGATATGAGTGGTTTTGAACGTGGCCATGACATAAGTTGATTTTCCCTTTCCATATTGGACTCGTATTTCTTATTATTTTCCCTTAAATATCTTTTTGAAAAACAATAATAGAAAAATCTGAAAAATAAAATTATGAAAGTGAACTTGGGTCAACAAAACATGAGGAAAAAACATATCGTTCCTCATGTTTTCTTTTCTTTACAGTAATACATCTTACATTTGATAAGTTGAGAAAAAGTTCTGTTTTTTTTTACCTGAAACAGCAATTTCTCTGAGAAGTTTGAATAAACTATATTTGAATATTTGTATTTTAAAAATATTATTTTGTGTGTTGACATTTGATTTATTTGTTGATTAGGTGAGATTAACAATAAATACACCCTCACGTCTTAAATATAAGTAACTTAACTGAGAAAATTTAGTTACTTTATGAAATCGGTACCTCCTAATTAATATTATCAATTTAAAAATTATATATTCTTTCTATACTCTAAAGAAAGGCATATTTGGAAAAAAATACATTAGATATTTCAAAAAAAAACAACCCATGCACTATGATGTATATTTATAACTACAAATTCCTTCTAAAAAGTGACCTAGAAATTTATAGGTTAATAGATGATATGATACAATTTAAAAAAAATGATAAAAAAAGACTATTAAAAATAGTAAATATTAACCATATTTATTATTATTAATAACCTGACATAAAATTTATTATTTTTTATAGTTTTTTTCTATCGTGTTTACACCATCTATGTACCTATACAACAAATAGTTGTCATGAGCCAAGTCATTGTGATTGTAAGCTCTGGCTGAATCACATGGAAAAAAGAAAGGATCAGGGGCTAGTTCTTGCAAGCCCTCATGGATTTGAGCATTTGTTTTTGGTAAACGGATTTGAGCATGTTGAATAGTGTTCAACATACTCAAATCTGGTTTCCTCTTGGTCTATGCAATTGTTGGCGCCATTACTGGAAGGGGATTAGGCCTGTTAAGTTGAATAACTTTTGTGGGTCCCACTATTTTTTCCTTCTCACTTGCTTCAAAGTTTTTCTTTTTTTTAGTAAAAAAAATTTAGGAAATTCGATACTTATCTCCACACGGCCAAGACACAACAATAAAATTTAAAGAATATAAGATACTTATAAAATTATTTATTAAAAAAATCCTCATATTTATGAGATATAAAATTATTTTTTACTATTTGTGTTAATTTTCATCTGACCAATTGCTTCAAAGTTGAAAATCTAATTTCCCATTTACTTACATGAGACTCAATTTAAGAAACTTGTGGTGTGAACGCATGAGGAAAGCTCATTCAGTTCCATCAATCTGTTCTAAATAGAGTTTAGTGGATTGCTTTTTTTGTTGATAATATCATCCTAGTTTCAGGATACTCTAACCGAACCTTGTGTTTGGTTTGTTGTTTCAAACATGTAATATCTTCAAGAACTTGCAATGAGCCGTTCAGAATGCTTTATGATATAATGATCAAGCTTAGAATTAAAGACAGGTTAATTTTGCTGTGATAAACCTCACACAACCAAACATCAAGGCTCAAGGGCATGTCTTTTATTATTATTACTTGGTCTTCATTTATGGGTTTGGGTTCTTTGCGATTTTCAATCCTGATGACTTCAACATCTTTATCAGCAACTCCATCAATTTGGTTTTAATGAAATTGTTCTCTTGGGGTCTAAGAAACTGAAGCTTACAAGTCCTAGCTAACGATCTAATCCGAATTTCATAAAAAACTAATAGTCACAGTGAAATGAAGATGTCAATAGGAGTATGAAATTAAATAAAAAAAAACAAAAAGCAAGAGAACTAAAATATAGGAACATTTGAATGCATAAGCCTTATGAAACACAAAGGCAAATGCCAGAATCTCAGTTTCAAATCTTTATCGGCAACGTACAGCACTGAATACACTATTGAATAAGCGAATCAGAGACTCTAATTTGTTGCCTTGTTCTTTACAGACAAGGACAAATAACACAGATCGGTTTAACAGAGATCCAAGTCCCTTCATTTAAATCTGACTCAATTTCCATCGTCATGATGGGTTGAAGGAGATAAACACCCCTCATTTTTGTTTTCAAGAAAATTGTGATGCGGCATCTGAAAAAGTGAATATCTATTAAGAACAAGTGTTTATCCAAATTTTTTAGTTTGTTGTTTGTCACAAGTGTTCCTGGCGATTTTCAATCCTAAAGCTTTTTTACATGTGGGTGAAGCTAAAATACGGCTTTGATTACAGAGAGAAGACAGGTCCTAGTTGAAGATCTAATCCGAATTTCGTCAAAAACAAATAGGTTCGCAGTGAAATAGCTATGTCAAAAATAGGAGTATGAAAATTTTGAAAAAGCAAGATAATTAAAATATAGGAACATCTGAATGCATAAGCCTTAGAAAAAAAGGGCGAGTTCCACAATCTCAGCTCCAAATCCTTATCGGCAACGTCCAGCACTGAAAGCGGTATTGAATAAGCGAATCAGAGACTCTAATTTGTTGCCTTGTTCTTCACAGACACTCGGATTTAACAAAGATCAGATTTTTAAAAACCAGATAAAGGAATATGGGCTCAGTAATGATTGAGATAACATCAACAAACCCGTAACAGAGCTTTCATAGTTTGATGGTATATATTTCATTCATCACCGCCTCCAATTACCATAGCAGCAGAAGAAAGCAAAAAGATTGGAACCTTGAGATCAGAGTCATAAATATTTAGGAGAATGAAAGCAGGCCTCGGATTGATTGATTAAAGAAATCTTCAGAGAAAATTCTCAGGTGGTACAGACAAATGAATAGGCATCACAGGCTACAGAGGAAGCAAAAGACGAAAAGAATTAAAAGAGATGAAGAAGAACCCTAATCCAACGAGTGAGGAAAGAGAGTAGCTGGTGTAGAAGAGTGCCAAGAGAGGCTAAATAGGTAGAAATGGGGGAGGCAGAGCAGGAGGAAGCAGCAAAACCCTAGTTTGAAGTATTGGGTTGGGCCTTCGTAACATCCCATCTTGAAGCCCAAGATGGGGCCATTAATTGTAATTGATATTAATGGTAGTATTTTTTTAATAAAAAATAGTTTTTGAATGAAAACGCCCTCATAATATTTCAAAGATGATTTTATAATTAATAATAATGAAAAACTATTTTCTTAATCATTAGGAAACAAGGCTGTGTTGTGTTATTGGTTAATGGTTATTTGGGTTGTTTTTTGAGCCGTTTTGCTGGAAGGCATGTTAAATAATCTGATAAATTCAATAGATGTACTTTGTGATAAAGTCAAGCATTTTAGAATTGTTAATTTTAAAGTTATTTCGATATTATAGAAAAAATCCAGTAATTTAGTCTTTTGGGGACCCCACCCAAGGAGTCCAGACTAGGGATGCGCATAGGCAGGGCTAAGTAGGGTAGCCCCCTACCTGGTGCCCTGTCCAAAAAATACATTAGCTACATTTTGCAGCCCGATGCCCGACCATACCTGGAAAAAGCCTTAACAATTTTGGGTTGGGTATGCCCAAGTCGTAATGTTATGCTCATGTTGTAAAAACAATATGCAATTATGAACTTTTAAAATAATACCATATTCATATGTCTTAAAGAGTTAAATAATATCTATAATCTATTAAGAAATAGAGAACAAAGATAATAATTAAAATCTTAAGATCAATTACATATAAAAAATAAGCGTTGAAATCTAAATAATTTGTAATTATAACTTTGCATCAATCTCCCCAATATTAATAAAAATAAAACATCTAAAAATTAAAATAAATAATTATAATTTATAATATAATCATATGATAATAACAAAGTTAAAAAAAAAAGAAAAAATTAGTATAGTTACAAATATTAAAATATATAACTTAACTATTTATATTTCTAAAATTATCTTCCAGTCACCAGTAGCTATCATATTCTCCTTTTTAAGATAGAGATAAAAAAAACTAAAAGAAAGGGCACTCATGGACAGGGCAAACCGCCCCTGTGCCCAGTGCCCAACTCAAAAAATACATGGACTATATTTTACAGCCCGTTGCCCAACCCTGTCCTATATTTATCGGGAACAAGACATACTAGACCACAGATTTTATACACAGCCCTAGTCTTGACAAAATCATTCTTAATAATATGAACTATATAGGAAACAAGACCTTGTAAGGACCTTAAGCGATCGACATAGATCATGAAAATCCCACCATCTTTTTTATATATAAATAATCTTATTTAAAATACTGTCAAATAATAAATATCCGTCTTAGTTCTAACAAAGATTTAAACATTAGTACACAATATTATTATTAACGTTTTTACTAACTCAACCCATATTGCCTATCTTTCTTCTACTAATACAGTTTTGGTGTTGTTGCTTTGCTAGCCGTCGTCAATTTTGTTTCAAGTGTAATTGAAATTGAAATAGCTCCTGATCGCAATGATCTGAGGAGATTTGTATAAATTATATGTTAACAGACAGCATAGATCAATCATTCTTAAAATGACAAGCCTATAAAATGAATCTCTTAAAACTTCGGTCATATATGAAACCGAATTGTCAGCATGAACTCACCATGTCTTTCTTTCTTTCTCAGCGTCTGTAAAAGTGATGCTTCATATCGCATCTTTATAATTTTACGATCAAAACCAAAACCTGAGACTACGTAACCTAACTACTAATCAACACTTACAATTTCCGACTCCAAAACTGTAATAATGGTTTTGGTTTTCAGTTGTCGGCTCCCACCAAAGCCATGTGCTCTACCAGGTCCAGCACTCGGTTGCTGCAAAACACACGTTCAACCACAAATTGCAAGTTAGCCTCAATTAAAAGGTTCTTTTTTGCTTTTCAATATGGTTAATACAAGTTCAAGCGCCAAACAACTACGTTAGTGTGAAGATGATACCTATATCCCCACTCGTTGTCATACCAAGTAACCAGCTTCATGAAAGATGCGCTAAGCCCAATCCCGGCTTTAGCGTCAAAAATACTCGACCTGTTACAATCAAGTTGATGATATTATAAGCCACTCATATGACAAATGAAGATATCAAGGGCATACCCACTCTTGAAATCCTTTTTCCACTAACATAAAGATATTGAAGGGTTCTCATGTTTGTTTTAGAATATTAATATTTTGAGCACTTCTCTGATCAATGTATTAACCAAATCCCTACAAGTTAATTTTTTTATGGTGCCTCACTTGTTAACTGAGAATAAAATAAACCTCCCCTGGTTTAGATGTATATGATGTTAAAAAGCATCAACAATGCCTTCTATCACCAATGAAATATGGTCATCAAAGATAATTTTACCTTGAATCACCAATGAAATCATTGGAGACAACATCCTCGTCAGTGTATCCAAGAATGCCTTTCAGTGGCCCCTCCGAAGCATACCTAGCGAAGTGATAATAATTAGCACAGGAAATCAACTGGAGGTGATTCTGGAATCAAAAGCAGACAAGGGATGGACGTACTTGACTGCTGCTTTGATATCTCCATAGGAAGCATTCTTCTGAAGCCGAACGGTCAAGTCTACAACTGAAACGTTCGGAGTCGGGACACGGAATGCCATTCCAGTGAGCTTTCCATTGAGCTCAGGAAGAACTTTTCCAACAGCCTATGATTTCATAAAAACCTGAACTCATTAATAACCTTTAATAAGTAAGGATACAATACCTCAAAAATTTGAAGGCCCCTTCTTCAATCTCCTACTTTTGCTGCACCAGTTGAACTTGGAATTATGTTTTGACCAGCTCCTCGTCCTCCACGCCAATCCTTCATAGAGGGACCATCTACGGTCTTTTGCGTTGCTGAACAAGGAACAAAATTGTCATGTCACTCTACTGTATGTCAGCATACCAGGGAATGATTTAACACCCTTCCCACTCCTTAAAAGCAAAAAAAGCCGCAGTGGCAAGTGTGAAGAAGAGACCTGTTGTAGCATGTACAGTTGTCATCAAGCCTTCAAGTATGCCAAACTCCTCATGAACCACCTAAAAGATGGTACATATGTGACAAACCGCCGGGCCAAGAGAATGAAAACAAGGCCTTCTAAGTTGGAGATTAAAAAAAAAGATACAAATATTACACGTTTCAGATCTCCCTTTTCTTTCTGGACTAGTCACAAAAGCATTCTGATTTCTAAAACTATTGAACTCTTCATATTATAGGCCTTTCCAAGACCTAGATATTATAGGCTTTTCTATCACTGAACTATATCATGCTTAACCTAGAGCATGCAAATCCATCAAAATTTTGTCACGCAAAAAGCACAAGTTTAATATAGCTCGCTATCACGGGACGTAATCAAACCTTGGCAAGAGGAGCAAGACAATTTGTAGTACAGCTTGCATTGGAAACAATGTCCATGTTTGGCTTGTATGTTTGCTCATTCACTCCCACCACAAACATTGGAGCATCAGCAGATGGAGCTGATATTACAACTTTCTTGGCACCACCCTACAGAGTGTGACATAACAGAAAGCAAGTGAAGCTGGAGAGAGTCAACCAAGGACAAGGGACAGACAGAACACTTAAATCACAAATAAACGAGATAGCAACCCTTAAATGTGCTGAAGCTTTCTCCATTGTTGTAAATACTCCTGACGACTCAACAACAAAATCAGCCCCAAATTCACCCCAGGGGATCTCTGCAGGGTCTCTGCATTGAGAAATAAGATACGTGTACATGTTCATGCAAATTTGAAGTGTCGTGGTCAAGTAACACGCATGTTCCTGACTTGCATTTCAGTCATTAATTATACATACCTTTTCCTCTCAACTTTAATTTGCTTCCCATTAATTTTCAAAGTAGAGTCATTCAAAATATCAATGGTTCCCTTGAACGGTCCATGAGTAGAATCATACTTAAACATATATGCCTGAGAGAGAGAGAAAAGATAAATATGGATAACAATTAAATTAAAAGATAATGAACACAAATTAACAAAGAAAACTTAAGAACAACAGCACAGTCGCAGTAAGGTCTCCTAAACATTACAACTCCTCCAGTCATAGCACGTCTTGCATTACAACGCAAGTGCAATTTATCACCAAACTCCCAGCCCCATTTGGGTTAATTCTTAATTTAAAATTCAAAACCATAAATATCTGACTATCCTGCGTGGGAGGAAGGAGAAATTAAAACAAGAGTGCCTGCCAGCAAAGATAATAAAAAGCAATAGTTTCCCCTTGAAGTAGCTATACGCAAAACCCAGGTGCATATATTCTTATAAGCAGTATTAACAAGGCATTTCCACATTCGTACCATATATTTGGCATCAATAAAAGGATCATTAATCGCTACAACATCAATATCATCCCTTGAAGTAGCTATGCGCAAAACCAACCTTCCAATTCTCCCAAAACCTGCCATCACAGAAAGAAAATATGGGTTCTTTCTTGAAACTAACTGACATAAACTTGAGGAGCATGTTTTCTGGCAACGGAGCCAATACTTTATTATGCTTCAGAGGGTTTGAACAATATTTCACACAACACCTTGGAATGATATTCTTTGAACAGCTAGTTCAACCATAGGATATAATAAGAGCCTTAGAAAAAAAGTAAAATGCCAGTTAAATGTCATGAACAAAAAAATATACTACAGCTACACAAACGAAAATTCACACAATATTAAACACCACCCTCTAAATCTGTTAGTTCTGTGGAATTACATCTCCCAAGAAAACCAATCGAACACCAGCCATTTCTTTTGAAACAACTTGTTTGAAAGTTGTCCAGCCAAGCTGACTTGTAAATTGAAGAGCTCAAAATCTAATATTGTCTTTTGATTCATAACTTTTGCACTGAAGCTAAAGGCACATTTAACCGATCATTACACTCAGGACCACACTCTTCCTTTGCTTAATAGATTAAATCCAATTTCTCCAATAATAGACGTAAGTTCTGGCCAAGCGGGCCGCATATTCCAAAGCAGGAACAACTCTACATATTACACTTCACCAAACAAAGACAAAAAATGAGTGGGTTTCCAATTTCATCTTCAAAAAATTCAATGGTCCGCATAACTTTCAGATTCAGATGTCACTGTCACTGACAACAGCTTTCTGGAATCTAATGAGATTATTAGAATGAAACTTAAAATTAATCAGACTTCAAAAAACGACTGCTTCTACATGCATTTTTATAAACTCCACAAATGAATGAAAATTTGAAGTGACTTTTGCATCATGAGATAATCCAAGGCATTAAAAACATGCAAAACTTATGTAGTTTGGGCTTTGAGGTCTGTGAAAAAGATATATAACGCAAAACAACCAAGCGTAACAATATTATTGTTGCCCGTAAATTAATTTGGAGTGAGAGTGGGACTGGACTTAAATGACAAGAAACTTACCATTAATTCCAACTCTTGCCTTTGCACCACTCCTTGATTCTATAGAGAACAAAACAACCAAGAGTAACAATAAAATTGCTGCCCGTAAATTAAGCTTTTATATACATAAGATAAGCATTATCCATACTTTGTACGGGGAGTGGGACTTCAGTAGCTGTGCCTTTGATGGGCTGGATACTCCTGGCGTAGGAGCTCCTGAGAAAATTATAATATTTCAGGATCCCACGATATTAAAAGGTCAGAACACTTAAAAAAACGAAATAAAGAAGGCAAAAAAGAACATCTTCACTGAATCAAAAGTTTAAGCAGCTCAACTGTAAGACTAGTGATTCAACTGGAAGCGAGATTCCAAATAAGCTAGACTGTGAGCTTTTAGATTTTAGGTTGCAACTCGTTGCATTGCATGACACCTGAATGATAAATAAATAAGATGTCATACAAAGGATGTATAACTACCCCGAAATAACCCGAGAAACAAATAACTACCTTATCAAAAATAAACTCAGTTTAACTGTTAAGAAATCAGGAAGGAGTGAGAAAACTCAGAATAGAAAATAGCTAGGAGAAATTCAAATTTCTTCAACATTCCTCGGATATTTTGGGTTCAAGAGTTAGTTTACCAACTTTTACAGTCACTACAAGAACATCGCATTTAAAATCGTTTCTTCCTTCCCTTCCCCTGTTTCATAGGTAACTCAAAGAGGGCCCCAAAAACCAATCGATTTGAATTTGAAACTTAAATGGCGGGGGGGGACATCGTCAAAATCATAACTATAACGTAATCCTAAATCAGGAGACATGATATTAACGTAACCCGTGATTCCAAGCCTTCGGAATTCGGAATAATGCAGGAAAACATAAGCAAGAGCCAACAGACAAAAACACAGTTGCCTAAAACAAAATCCGAACGAGAGTCTTTTTCTCTTTTTGGACAATATGAGTCCTTGCTTTACGTAAACTAAATCATAGCAAATATGAAATGCCCCACTTATTTCAAATCAGAATTCCACTTTCACTAGCGACCTTAGCTCACAAAGGCTTACAACACTCCTTGAATCAAAGCAAGACACATACGAGTCACTATAAACCAGTACAAATACACGTACTAAGACACAACCAAATATTAAAATTTACATGTGAAGTTCAAACAATAAGTCATATTCCACCTTATTCCCTTTCTTCCAAGCTCAAAAGTCAAAACAAACAAGCAAACGAAAAGCTAGTTTAAAATCAGAAAAACAAAATAAAATACGAAAATCTAACGTGAAGCAATAATCCTCAATGGACTTGTGCATATGAAATGAATAAAAAACAAGGTTGAACGGTTAGAGAAAGAGAGAAGTAGACCTTGAAGCGATGACAGGAAGAAGGTGAGAGGTCGGCATGAGAAGGCGAGACAAGCGCAGATCTCACGAGAGTAGAGGCAGCCATTGGAGGCGAGAAGCAAAAACCCTAGACGTAAGGTCGGTGAAGGGAAAGAGAAAGGCTTTGTTTCTGAGTTCGCTTGCACTGTTTCTTCTCGGCGTGGCTTTCCCCTTTAAATGTCACTACTCACCGGAGATTCTTATGAAATGAAACTATTCACAGCTCTCTCTCACTCTCTCTCTACAGGACAAAACTGCTATGAGGGCTTGTATCCTCTGCGAGCGAGTGTAAATTGGACAAAGATAAAAACCCAATGGTAATCATTAATTTTTGCAGTAGAATTCAAGAAAATTGATTTTATCATTCTTAACAAAATATTATATATATATAATATAATTTAAATTTAAAATATTATATTTAAAAAATTAGGTTATTTACTAATTATTACAATTTTTATTATTTTTTAAAATAATTTTTTCTTTTCTTTTAATTTTATACAATTTAAATATATTTATACATATAAATATATTAACATCCCGTTTAAATTTAAGACATCATCTATATCTAGTAATCTTTAATTTGTTATATGGAATCATTTTCATCTATTCCAATATTTTATTCATTTTATATTTATATATTTTCTTTTTTGAATTGAATATTAATAGTATATATTAACACATTTAATTATACAATTTAGGCTTTACTTTTTCAAAAGCACGTTGTTACAAACAAACACTAAAATCTGACATTAATGAGATGAATATTAGTATTACATCTTTAAATATGCAATTTAGATTGAGTCATATTTCATGTAAGATTTTAAGTGATTAATATCATATTATTTATAATATTTAAATGATATGACTTCCTTATATATTTTGAATAGCATGGCTATTGATGTTGAGTGGACCCCAATGACAATAGTTTTGATGTGAGGAGATGAGGATGCAGTGTTAATGTGGTCAGGGCAAGAGCAGGGGAGCATTTCTGGATTCTCCGGGAGAGTTGCGTAAAGGGATGTTTGTCTCCACGGGATGAACGGAGAGGGCTATTCCGACCCTCCCTCGAAAGCCACGTTTGCCTTCCCCCACAAAAAAAAAAAGGTTATTTCTCATTTCTATAAATATAGAGCTATTTAAAAATTTTAGGTTGGTTTTAAATAAAATTCAATCCTCTCTTGTCTTCCTTCGTATTTAACTTTTTTTCATAATATTATTATTTATTAAAGTACTTCACATTCAATTTTAACATTAAATAATAAAAATATTTACCATCAAGATGTCTCTCTATAAGTCTATTTTTAATAATATGAGAATCAAATTTTAATTTTTCTGCTTTTTATCTAATTAATCAATCATTGGACCAAGTACCATTGAGTTAAATATCATGAATTCTCAATATATTGAATACAAATAGATAATTTTTTTAATTTTATAAATTAGTTAACTGATTACAAGACATTATATTAATTACGTTACAAAATTTATGTTCAAATATTTTAAATACTGTAAAACTTTGGAATTGAAAGTTAAATTTGTGATTTAAATTTAAAATATGTATGTTAATATTAATTGAAATAATTTTAAATTTAATGATGGAAGAATTTTAATACAAAATTGTAAAATATATATGTAATAATATTTCAATATAATTATGAGTATGATTGAAAAAGAGTTTAAAAAATTATTTATGACAAAAAAGGTTTTTGGATGTTTTTAAAAAATAATTTTAAATAAATAAATATTTAAATGCTTATTATTATAAAAAAATTATAATTAAAAATTATTAAAAATAATATAATTTTATTAAAAATATAAGAGAATAGAGACAAGATATTGTGAAAAATAAAGAAGAAAGAGGAGGGATACGAGATGATATAAAAAAAATAAAGATAAAATAATAATTAAATAATTTATAAATTTTAAAAATTAGTTTTAATAATTTATTTAGTTTTAAATTATAATTTCGTTTATTTTTTTAAAAATAAATATAATTATTTATTTTAAAAAATTTTAAAATTAAAATTTAGGGATTTTTTTTTAAACATTGGTTTCCATATTTGCAGACAGACACGATGTACAAATTGATTTCGTTGTCTGGGATTTTTCCCGTTTGGCCCGGTCCCACACTTGCCTGCTTTCAACGTCAGCGCATTGAGCACTTTTCCCACACGTTTGGCTTTTGCAAGAAGAAAATTCTTAATTTATTATTAATTTTTGGTATTAAAAAGATATAAACTTAATAATGGAATATTAAACAAAAAGCAAATCCACAACTATCAATTATTGGCCAAAAAGAGAAATATTAGGCATATAAAAAAGCGAAAGAGGGTTCGGCTGGTTCAAAGTAGGGACGGTGTGTACAAGAAGATCAAGCAATCCTAAATCCTTCATGAACATTGTAGAATACAACATCATTCGGTGACACAGCTCACCAATATTTGATCTTACTAGTAATTTTAGTTATTTTATTATTCTAATCTTTAATATATAATTTAATTAGATATTTAATTTTAATTCTAAATTTAAAATATCTTTTTTATATTTATTAATACTTTTTAAATTATTTCTATTATAAATCTCTCAAAAATAATTAAATAAAATTATTTATATTTTAAAAAATATATGTCAAATTATTTTTTTAATTAAATTTTTTAATATAATTAAATTATTTAAATAAATATAATATTAAGAACAAAAAAAGTGTATACATATATAGAACAAACTTACATAATATATTTAAATAAAAGTAAAAAAAAAATGGCAAAATGATAAACTAAATGTGCTTACAATATAATGCTCTTCCACGTATAATTTACGTACATTTAATATTTTAAAATATTTTAGAGGTTATTTAATATTATAAAGTATTTTTAAAATACATTTAATATTTTAAATTGCTAAGAACAAAAATTACCTCACAAAATATTTTAATTAAAGTACTAAATAGATTTAAAAAATATTTCAGAATTTTAGACGAATAAATATCATATAAAAACATATAAATTTTATCAATAAATTATTAGTTTATATGGTAAATATTTTGTACAAAAATATAAATTTAAATATAAAAAATTATAATTATTATGAGCCGTAAAAACTTTTTATTTCCTAAAACTTAATTAAATAAAAGAAAAATATATGAACCTTAACTCAATAATTGGGGTTGATCCATAAACCTGAGAAGGAGCGTGAAATCACGTGACTTGGAGGTGGATGCGGTGGGATCAATATACATGAACGTACGTAACGATTGTGACTTTTAAGGAAGTGACGGTGACCCCGGAAGCAGAATGCCAGACCCAAAACAAAAAACAAGTTGAAAACAAAACCTCCAAAGAATATGACAGCCCACGTAAAGGAATATTCCCATTGTTCCTCAATCATGCATGCTCTTCACTCTCTAGAGAGTTTGGCAAAATTATTTCTTTTTTTTTTAATTATTATTTGATTTCAATCTAATACAAGTATTAACTTTATGTCATTTATGACAACCTTCTTTTTCCTAAAACTGTTTAAATTTAATCATAATTATTAAATAATTTAATTTATTTAATATATTAAAATTAATTAACTAAATTTTATATTAAAAATTGAAGGGAGTAGTATTTAAAAAAAAATTCTTTTACAGTATTATTTCCTATATAATTTTATTACCATTCAAATATAAACTATACACTTTAAAAAAAAACCATTCAAGCACTTACCTCCTAGAATAAGTACACAAATTAATACATAATCCTAAAGGTTAATGCATAATGATTCTATTTTAATAAGCATGATATATGAAATATATTTAAAAGGAAACTAGCCATTACTGTTATCTGATGTCCTCATCAATTATTACAGCAATATTCAATTGGAAAATTCAATAACACCACGAAGCACATAAAAGCAGTAATATAACAGCAAGTCATCAGCAACATATATAATGCTCATGCACTCCAGAAATTGAATGAGACCTCTGTTTTCTCATGACGATCATCACAGTTCCAGTCTTCATGGATCTCAACCTGAATACGGGTTTCGGACGGCAGGGTTGTTGGGTCGAGCACCATGTGCATGGTGAACAGGGAAGAAACCACTGACGAAGAGGTTGGTGGGGGGAACAATGGTATTTGCAGCTGGAGGTCTCTGGGCAGCCATGGCTACTGCTCGTGGAGCCTGCACACCCATGGGGTTCATCATTTGAGTACGCTGAAAAGCCTGAAACATAAGATGATTGACAATGGGGTTCAAGTTTAGATTTGGCCTCCATTGAGGAGCAGCAGCAGCAAAAGAAACCCGAGCCCTTGGGACTGGGATTTCTGGGGAAGCAAATGGAATTCCTGCAGGGGCCAAAACATGCTGCAGCTGGTGGCTTGTGGATTGATTTATAGGTCCTCTCTCTGCTTCTCCTGCTATTATAGAATATATTAAAAGAGTCACACCTTTAACTAAATAGAGAAAGAATTGAAAGTATCAAATTGACTTAGGCTATATATTTTGGGATTTAGGGTGTCAATTGTGCCCTCTCAACTGCCGCCTGCCCCTCAAATTGTGTCAACTTTTTAAATGTTTTTCTTTTCTTTTTTATTATAAAATGAGTGATATTTTGATATATTATAAAAAATATATATTTTTAAAGAAAAATACTCTAAAATTGTGTAGCTTTCTTTTTATTTAGAGTGTTTTTTCTTCAAAAAAAACATAAAAAATCAAAATTCTATATTTTTTGCTTATCAAAATGTCACTAATTTTATATAGAATCTATAATTACCAAAAGAAATAAGAAAAAAAATATTTGGTAATTTGGGAAAATTTGAGGATCATCAGACATCCAAAATCCTATATTTTGATCAAGAAAGACAAGTCTAATATAATATATAGGTATATCTCAAATATCTAATAATACATACCTGCTGCTGGTGGAATCAAAGGAGCTGGAGCTCTAAGGGGAGAAGAAGATGATGAAGACGATCCATGGTGATTGCTATTAGGAAACAAAGGAGCAGATTCTGCAGAAGAAATAACTGGGATTTGTTGGGCAACTGACAATTGTTGTTGGACTGTGGCTTCTTCGTTTGATAATATTGCTGGTTCTACTGGTGTGTGAACTACTGCAGGTTGATCAGCAGCAGCAGTAGCAGGAGGAGGAGGCAAGAAGAAGCCTGATGTTTTGACAATGGAGTACATAATTTCGAGCTCCTTTTTCCATCTCATGGAGAGATCCTGAGAGGTTTTCTTACAAAGTTTAAGAACTCTCAGATTTTCATCATTCAGAATTGTGCCCCAATTATTCTGACCATATCTCCGAACACCAATCCATAAAGCATCAACTTCATCTTCAGTCCATGGAGTTTCTTTCGCTTTATTACGCCGAGCTGCCTCTGCCGCAGTTGCTACACAATTATATATATGTTAACATGGAATAATTAAGGATCATATTCATGCATTGGTACGGGTAAAGTGCCTCTAACGTACCTCCCTCTAATGCTCTTTATGATACCTTAACTTTTCAAAAAAGAATTTATCATTAGATTCAACGTATAAAATGAGTGACATTTTGATATCTTATAGATGAAATAGTATGATTTTGAATTTTTTTATAACTTTTCAAAGAAAAATACTCTAATTCAAAACCGCACTATTTTATCATCATAAGATATCAAAATGTTAGTCCTTTTATAGGTAGAATCTAATGATAAAAAAAATATTCCGGAGATTGAGGTGACATTAGAGGTCCCTTGCTCAGTTCGGCTCTTACTGGATGGTTTCAATATGTAAAAGAACTAGTTACCTCTTCTAGCTGCTAGTTCTTGAGGGCTAAGGTTTTGGCCATATAACACCATAGCGAGGCCTGGTTGTGTTTGGTTATGTTGTTGTTGTTCATCATTTTGTTGCTGAGGAGCCACACTAGGCCCCTTGCCAGTTCTCTTCCCAGGCGGTCTTCCTTTGCGCCTAGGAGGGAGGTTATTAACACTTCTTCAACAACACATACATACATACATACATACATACATACATACATACATACATACATACATACATACATACATACATACATACATACATACATACATACATACATACATACATACATACAGTTGTTAATTATATATGCAAATATATTTGTTAGATATATAATAGAAACATGACCAGCACTACAATAAATAATGAGCTCACTTTTGCACTTTCTCAGCTTGCGCTGCACTTGCCCTAGTATTCTTGCCAGTCCTTCTGGTTTCAATTTTGTCTGCTCTTCTTCTGGGTCTTTTGATGATGAACAAGTTCAAAAGAATACACATACAAAAATAGTTAAATTAAGGCATGCATAATATGCGAGTAGATGTAGAATCATTTGTATATATTTGTGTACCTAAGGATCGAACGTTTGTCGCCATCATGATTATGAGCAGCAGGTTCTCCACGATTTGATAAGTTGGACTGTATACACACACACACGCACGCACGCACATATGAAGCACAGAATATAATAAGAAAGAATAGGATCAACCAAATAAATTAATAGAAAAATATAATGCCAATGATGTTTGTGGCTTCCAAGAGTTCCAAACAAGCATAAAATATATATATATAATACCTGAGGAGTTGATGACTTGGTTTTAAATGAAAAGACTTCATTTTCATAGGGGATTAATGTCTTGTTGATGGTTAAACATAAGCAACATCCGGAAGGAACTTTGCATGCTCTTTTCAGAGAACGTCGTCGTCTCCCCCTAGGATTCACTGTTGAATCTGAAAGGTTTTCAACTTCTTCAGAGCAGTTGTGACAGAACCAATCGCCCTCCGGCACCGACTTCAAGTCACACAACAGATCCAAACAAAAATCAGATATATATATACATAACAAACTAGAAAATTATGCATCTTAACATATATAACGAGCATAAGTCCTTAGAAGAATTATATCTCAAAAATTAATCATTAGAATTAGTGAGCCCAAACACTTATAAGACTTCTACTGTATCTTTTTCCTTCAATTGACCGAATCTCAATAAAAGCACTATTATTGTAACAGGGACAAGTAACCACTTCAAAATTGGAAATTTCAAAAGCCCTACTCCTCTTTGATGGTTATAATATAAGATCTAATTAAAAAGTTAATATTAATCATAAATATAAGATATGTATTTTTATATTTATCATTTTTTTAAATTATCCATATTAATAATCTCTCAATAATAATTAAATAAGAAGGGATGGGATAAAGTTATCAAAGATAATTAGAAAATTTTAGAGAAAATATATTATATTAATCAATTTAATTAACTTATTTAATTTAATTAAATTATTTAAATATATTTTATATTAAGTATATTAAGGATAAGAGGAGTATAACAATGTTGTAATATTGCCTACTAAACGTGCGTGGTTACGTACCTCAAGCGGAGGATCAAGGCATTCATAATGATAAGTGCAAGCACAGGTGTCGCAGCAAATCAATGATCCTACTTCGTTGCACTTCACACACTCATAAAAATGCTGCAAAATCATCAAACAACTAATTAATTAAGTATATATATATACATATATAAAACCATAGAATGTCATCGATATCACTCATTATAATTTAAAGCCTTATGAATAATCTGGGACAACGTACCTAAGTAGGTAACTTGTAATGTTCAGTGATTGTTAAAACTTACAAATAACAATACATAAAATAATAAGAAAAGAAAATTGAACTTACTCCATCAAGGCCTATAGCACGGGGTGGTGGTTCTAAGTAGGGAGATGATGAATAAGTGGTTTCATTAGGAGTGGTATTCTTTCTTTTGCGTCCTCTTCTCACACGAGGCCGGTCTCCATTCTCGCTGTTACTTGGAACTATTTCCATATCCTCAAATAAAGTTCTGATTCTAAATAGAGTACAATAATCTTAGTTGAGATGAGAGAGTCAAGGGAATTTCAAAGATATATAGTTATTCATATTGAATATATTCACAATATCTACAAGGCAACAACAAAGGAGCATATACAACGTTCAACCATCGCTAATAATAATCTTCTAATAGGTTGTTTATATATATGTGATTAGTTTAATAATGAAAAATTAATGCTCAGATCAACCAACAAATCATTAAAACACAATATCAAGAAGACTCTCTCCTACTAATTATAGTAAACGAATTAAAATAGGGTAATTAACGGAGTGGAAATTAATTAATTAATTAATTAATTAAACGACTCGTTCTACAAAAGCTTTGAACAGGTTCATTTGCTTTACTTGTAAGCTCTCAATTCAACATATTCATTGTACATATCCACCCCAAGTCATTCCCTCAATCATCTCACTAGTGTCACTACTAAATAATCTTTTATGTACATAGTGTGATTGTTATGATCTTGTTAGATTGCTCACTTATCTGATCCCCATTGGAAGAAATTTAAATTCTAGGATAATGATTTTCTTTAAGAATGTGTAGAATCAAACCACTCAAGAATCTCCTACCACTGCATTGTGTGCAGCAAGAGACCTAAAGATAAGAGTGACATATTGGTAAGTATTCAATCAAACAATTGATATTTATATATCTCATGATTTTGAAATCAATGAGGGGTTAGAGTGAAATCGAGCCATGACACTCGAAAATATATGGTCAAATGAAAAGAATTGTGACCTACGCCCTAATTATCAGCTATTCCTTTTGATCTAATAGTAAATACTCAATCCAACACATCCCTGCTTGTAATTGACACTTGATAGATCCACTCCAGGACATTCCCTTAGTCATCTCACTAGTCACAACCAACCCTCATCGATCTGTAGCACTAGCTTAGATGGCGTTTGAAAAAAGCTACCAATCGAAAAAATAAGCGTGACCGCTCCCATTTTCTGTACTAGTGGTAAAAATTTCTAGGATAATGATTTCCTTCAAGAATATGTAGGATCAGACAACTCAATAAACTTTAACCACTGATCTAGAGATAAGAGACACAGATCGGTATAGCGACTAGGGATTGGGAATCCCAAGTCCAAAATCAAACATTGTTTCAAAAGTATCAAATTTAGGGCTCAATTCTGGAATCTAACTACTATAAAACAGCAAAATTCTGAAAAATCGCCACAATCAACCTTCAAATAGCTAGATCTGATCCTGTTGATTACAAAATAAAAAAAAAAATTAGGGTCAAATGAAAGAAGCCATCACTATCAACTTCAAATGAAACCCCAATCAAGAGACCTGCAGACAAACAACAATGAAATTAGCAGAATCTCACATATACAGAAACAACACTCATCAAACTGACCTGAGACGATACAAATGAACCACAAAGTGCTAACGCCTGAGTCACAGTCTCTTAGGTCAAAGAGAAACAGAAGAAAAAGACCATAAAATGGTGTGACTATATAGAGTGAATAGAGTGAGTGGGAGAAGCAAATATATATATAAAGAGCCAATAGTATACCAGAGACTGGCAACTGATTGTATAAAATACAAAACATGGGGGCATATACACTGGATCAAAACTCTTGCGCATTGCTGTGGGATCTGTGCGAGAGCGGTGGAGCCTGTCAGCTTCTGCAGCCTCAATCCTGTGTGGCAATGTGCAGGCTAGTTCAGAACTCCCATTGGCTCCACCACTTTCCATGCTGGCTTCTGTCTTTCTTATTACTCTCCTTTTATACCTGTGGTATAGGAGGAAGATGTATATATTCACTGGATTAGTTGGCTATTTTAGATTCATACTTTTATGTTAAATACATGGCTTGAAATTTGATTAATTTTAAAAATTGAGAAGCCCCATCCACACAAAACACTTTATAATAAGTCACATTATTTCTGATTGGCTAAGGTCTAATTAATTTTGTTTCAGAAATTTTCAATTAGTAATTGTGGGTATTTAGAATTTTTTTAATTAATATAGCTCTAAAAACGTTTAAAAAAAAAGAAATTAACCCTTATTATTAAAAATATTAACAGTCAATATTAATATTTTAATAGTTATAGTGTCTTTGTTCATTTTCTAATATTTTCAAGATAATATTGATAAAAAAATAAAAATTTTCAGATACCTACAACTATTATGAATTTAAAAACTTCTAGAACAAAATTCTACCATAACCCTTTCAAATTTATATTACCAACTTGTATTACCGTGTAAGTATTAAGAGTTCTCACACTTAATTATAACAAGTAATTGAGGGTCAATTTCAATATTTTTTATAAAATTATTTTTTCTTGTCAACGGATAATATTTTGTAGTCAAACACACACACGCTCTTAGTTCAATGTAGCTTGCTATCAATATATTAGTATCAATATCGCAACAACAAAAAAATATTGGTATCAATAAGTAAATAATGTGGCGGATTATTATAAACTTGGTGTTATGTACAAAACCACACAATTACAAAATTAAAAAAAAAGTTGATTATTTAGAATCAAATCAATATCCCTTCTCTCTTTAAGTTTTAAAATTAATATAGTTGAATATATGATTATCATGGTTACACATAAGTAAGATATTAATTTTTAATATGTAGCTGGTTTCACAAAAAAAAAAAAAACAAAAGAAAAGGAAAAACCGTTTAATGATAATGGATATTGAGATTAGTTGATTTCATACTTCTTCTTCTTCTTTTTTCTGACATTTATTTCATCTGATAATTTTTTTTGTGTTTGCCCATTTTTAGTCTAGAATAGCTGTAACTTGTAAGAATAACAATAAATTTAAAAATTAATAGGCTGGAGTATTTTTGACAAAGATTCACGCGTATAATAATGTAAGAAAAAATTAAAAAGGAAAAACTCATGAAAACTTGACCTAAGTAATTTGATACAAGTCTGATCTTTTTTTTAATAATCTATACTATTTTTCATCATGAATCATTTGACTCTTGTCAAATTTTGTGTAATTGTTGTTTAAAAGGCATCGAATCCTCAGACAACTTTCTAAAAAAAACTATAAAAATTATTTCCATAGTTCCATAGTATCCACATAAATTTCTTTCCGAAAATATAGCCACATATATAAAAATATTTTTTTTTACCAAATTTGGCTAAAGAGGATTAGGCAATACTGAGACAAAGATTTAATAATAGTTGCCAATAATTCCCCCAAATACCAATGAACCGTTTACATGCATGCATTTTCTTTTTAATTTTCAACCATTCCTCCATCAATACAGATTAGATATTTTGAAATTTGAAATTTGAATTAATCTTTATCTTTATTCAAATGGGTCTTTTCACTAAGGAAAGATAAAATATTTTCATTTGTGGATTATTAAGTCAATTGATTAATCTTTCTTTCTCTAACTATATGCTTATTTTGCATTATTAAATAAACATAACAAAAAGTATAAAGTCTTGAAATATACCCATAACTATTATAAGCTACTTGTAACTCATACTCACACACTAAAAAATGACAATTAAATCATTAAATATGTCTTAAAGTTTTCCTTATTAAAATTCTCTATCTACGGTTTATAAATTATTTTAATCTCTTTTTCCATTTTTTGCTACACTGGAAAGGGTAAAAAAAGAAGAAGCAGGGCTAGCTAACACCAGAGGTTGCATACGAGCTTAAGATTTGGAGACCCAACTCTCCATTCATGGCTGATTTGGCAAGGGAGTCCGCCATATGGTTGCCTCTCGACTAATAACTTGCATCTTATCTCTCTAGTCCCATTCAAGCATATTCCGAAGCTTTTAGATCATAAACTAGCCCTCATGAAGGCTGATGTCTCCGCCAGCAATGATTTGGATGGCTTCCGAATAGTCACTTCGAAGAATAACATCTCTCTCTCCTAGGTCCCAAGCTCGTTTTAATCCCATCAAGCAGCCCACTCAGCTGTTAGATTATCTTCGTGGTCTAGCTTATGAAGGAAGCCTTCAACCAGATCGTTGCCTTGGAATTTGAGAATGCCGGCACAAGCAACTTTCCTTTGGAATGCCATGAAAGCCCCATCAATTTCCACCACCAGTGTGTTGCTTGTTTCTGCATCCATTTGCGGCGAAACATGACGTTGGCTGGAGTTTATATTTATTCCTCTAATCTTTGTCGCTGTTTTCCTCATGCAAGTCAGAAACGCTTGGGCGCGGACTTTCATCGTATTACAGTTAGTCACTGTGTCTGAGTGTACAAGTTCGTTCCTAGCTCTCCAAATAAGCCAACACAAGACTTTAAACATACTCTTCCAATATCCTTATACTTGACCAGTGTTTCTTTGAAATTAAGCTGGAGCCAGTCCTAAATTGCAGTTGAGAAGAACCTGTTATGGAATTCTGGTTTGATGATGGATTCCCAGAGGCATTTTATATCGCCACAATCCCGTAGGGCGTGAATTTCATCTTCAACCTCTTGCTCGCATCTATCACAAAGACCATTTTGATGTAGTCCTCGTTTCAATTTGCGTTTATTGGAAAATATTGGTAATGAGGCGCTCCTGATGAAGGAGCCACGCAAAAGTTATGCGCCGTTGAGGAACTTTCATATTCCAAATATTCTTCCAATTAGTGAGAGAAGGCGTCCTTGAGGGATTGATTGCAGACTAAGAAGATTTAGTAGGGAACGTACCACTCTTGTGCCACTTCTAACGAGCAATATTGTTACCTTGTCTATCGCGCGTCTCCTGCAGACCTTCCTTAATGTGTTTCCAGTTACTGTTAATACCTCTCCAAGTGTTGGAGCTAGCTTTCTGTAGGTTTATATATATGAGGAATGAGATCGTTTCCACAACCACATTTGTGTCGTATCACCTTAACCCAGAGATCATCCCGCTTCGTAACCACGCCCCAACCAAGCTTCATCATGAACGCTCTATTTTGCTGTTTTATATGTCTCATGCCTAGTCCACCAAGATGTTTATCCATTTTCCTCTTTTCGTCTGAAGAAGCCCACAAGAAGTCACGTGCTTGTTTCTCAACAATCCTTCAGGTGCTGTCAGGGATATATGCCGTTTGCATGGCATAGGTAGGCATTGCATTTATCAGAGTTAACAAGTGTGCCTCGACCAGCAAAAGAAAGACTGTTGATCTTCTACCCACTGAGACGGCTCTTAATTTTATCAATGACGTACTGGTAGGTGTTATTTGAGATTTTTTCATGATGGAGAGGAACCCCCAAATACTTTCCAAGATCCGCTGTTTGCGTGAAGCCAAGTTCTTTCCTAAGTTGGGCTGCTCTAGTATGATTGATATTCTTGGAAAAGAACAATCTAGTCTTTCCCTGGTTAACTCGTTGTCCTGAGGCCTCATAGAGCTTCTACAAACAGCTCTTGATACAATCCACCTGCTCTAGGCTAGCTTCTGCAAAAATCAACAAATCATCAGCAAAAAATAAATGTGAGGTTGGTGGGCCATGCTTACCAAGGTTAATAGCTCTCCGTCGCCCAGAGTTCATCTCAGCCTGGATAATGTGCGCAAGCCTCTCCATGCAAATCACAAATAAATAGGGGGAGAGTGGGTCTCCTTGAAGAAGTCCCCAAGAAGGAGAACATATATTTCTTTATCGCCTTCCCAAAGGGATCTGCATTGAGGGAGAAGAGATACAAGAATATATAACATTTTTAATCATGTTAGGCAATTTAAGATCTTCAAGGCAATCCAAATCAAAATTCCAATTAATTCAACCATATGCTTTCTTCAAGTCGATTTTTATTGCCATGAAACCTCTTGTCCCGATCATGTTTCTCATCGAATGAATCACCTACTGTGCTACAATAATATTGTCTACGCTTGTGCGACCAGGAACAAAACTGCATTGATTGGATGAGATGATCTGGGGTAGAAACCTCTTCATCCCATTCACCACCACTTTAGTAATAATTTTATAGATTACATTGCAAAGACTAATGGGTCTGAAGTCCCGAATAGTCTTAGGATGGTCTTTTTTTGGTATAAGCACAATAAAAGTAGGATTAATGTTCTCAATAACAGAAGGATCATCAAAGGCTTTTCTAACCAAATTGACCACCGAGTTACCAACTGACTCCCATTGGTTTTGAAAAAAAAAAAAATAGTGCATTTAAACAGGGCACCCATACCGAAAAGGGCAGTTGTAACTTCTTCCCCATTAACCTCTTTTGCAAGGGCTTGAATATGCATGCTCTCGAGCTCAGGATAGGACACATTCATGTTGCTTAATCTGCCATTGCATCCTTCATCTTGAAAAAGTTTGATGAAGAAGTCAGTGGCTACCAATTTTAATACCTCAGTGTTATCTGTCTCCAATATAATCCTTCTGGGACTTAGACTATGCTTGAATGGACAGAGAAGTATGAAAAAGTTACGAGAGATATAATATTTTTGATAGTTTTTCTTATAATATTTTTTTTCTAATTTTCTTCTAAACAAAACATAAGGTTAAAGTGCAAATAATTGTTATCTTTCTTAATAAATATGTTTCTTGAGATTTATACTTATACTCTCTTTTGAGAGAGAGTCAATTAACATTGATTATATAATTGTCTCCAATTTTAATTAGATAATTGTAATTGCTTATTTAGAGGTTTGTTATATAAAGCATGTAAATTTGATAATTTACTAGATTATATGTTTTATATAAAATTATAAGAATTAGTTAATTTTTTTAAAAATATATTAAAAAATAAAAAATAGTTAATTATAATTAATATAAGAGATAATTAATTAATTTAAATAAATTAAAGAGTATATAATATAAATTTATTATAAAAAATTAAATTTAATCATAATTAATTAATTTAAATAATTTTTTAATATATTTAAAAATTAATTAGATATATTAATAACGGATAGATGGAGGGAGTATGTTCCATGAATAAGATTTTTGTTGTTGTAATTTTATCTGATATATTGATCTGGGGTTTGAAGATACTCCGATATGGTAGAAACTAGAAAGTTGGAACAAGACAAATCTATCATATATTGACGTCTTTTGGGATCTATTTGCAGATTTCAAACAAGGTAGAAAGCAGGAACATCACAATCTACGAAAGATCATGAAGCAAGCATCTTCAATAGATTTGGGAATGTGGAAATAAAAATCTGTGTTCATTCAATAATGGTGAACAAAGGCTATATAATTTTTGTGAAAACTTGGTACTGCAACTTCAGTGTGATTGATGAATTGAGATCTCTAAGCCTACTGTTCAGCATAATTGTTTGATTCAGAAATGCAGAAATCAAGGCCTGCGGAATCCTTTGGTATCGCCACAACCCAAAATGGAAGAAGGCAACTTGCCCCCCCCTATCCACACCTTAGTGGAACGCGACCGCCAGGCCCATATAGAAGTGAGATTCAATGTGACCATGGAAAATCCACACTCCAGGAATATCGGCTTGGAATCTCAGAGCCGTTCGTCCATAAGGATGAAGAGGAACAGTATTCTTCAATAAAGGGTTCACCAAATTCAGCTTCTTCCCATCTCTTTCACCATCAAACTTCCCTTCCCCAAACCCTAGAACCCAGAAATTGTGCCCATGGAGATGCCACGGATGCGTCTCGCTGTTCTCTGGCGTCATCGTGTTGGTATTCTGCAGAATCACATCAACGGTGGAATTGAAATCCAGCTTGTAAAGTCCGTTCCCTGATGTGGCATTCACATTCCGAGGTACGCTATATATATCATAATTTGCAGAATTGTAGTTTTCTGGAGGTGATGTTTGATAATCAAAAGCATGTTTGAGTTTATATTTTAGGGCAATTAAGGGGTGATAGGAAGAATCAAAGAAACAATGTTTAAGGACCACTTTATGTGGCAATCGATAGTGTTTAAAGTATTGAGAAGGACGATGACTCTATCTGCCTTAGAAGGTGGTGTTTGGATGAGGCATGCCTGGCTTTGATGGCAAGGGTTTGAGATAAGCGAGATGAAGTGTGATTCCAAACAGGGCCTGGTGGTGGAACTGTTGTGGGCATTGTTTTGAGATGATTTGGGAAGTAGTTGAGGATTGCTAACCTAATGGGGTTGAGGGTTTTCTGCTAACAACATTAGTGGGTGATCCAGTAGTTTCTTGAGGGATCTTGATTCGCTTTCACAAGCACGGATTATGTCTCACCAGAGTATATATATAAGTTCTATACCTCAAATGATTCCACATAGTTTCCATCAGCTTCCACAACAATCATTTTATGACCCTGCAAACAAATCTTGCAATTTCTCAAACACTTGGCACATTTACAAATGGTACACCATTGTGTAGACCTACCAAGTCTGCGTTTTCTGCGTTTGACACTTTTTAGACACTCATGTTAAACAAGATATGACATTTCAGGTTACAGATATACAAGTTATAGTTATAGATTGTACATGTAAGTTGGCTAAAGTAACTCAATTTGGAAACTGAGAGATGAGAGGGAAGTCAAGCTACCGAGCCGGAGTCTATGTTTTACCGGGCTTAACTGTTAGTACATATGGTGAGCATTCAGGATTTGTTGTACTGCATACTTCGTTTAGGGAGCTAGAAGGACCCGAGAGAGCAATTGAACCTTCCTCTTCCACTTATCAACAATGACTGAGAACATAAAACAAAAACACTTTGTAAACACACAATCTGTTAGCATGTAATGCCACTTGATTACCTGAGGCTCCCCAACAGAAACAAAGGGTATAGAAGATAAGCCTATGGCTAGATCAGACATGCTTTTGTGGTACCAGTCAGTGAGAAGGATGTTATAGTCATGCTCATAGCGGAAGGGCTCTGATTCCCCTTCAGGGAGAGCTACAATAATGTTTCCAACTGGCCCAGCTTCTGTTTGCATACCATAATGTGCATGGAATAAAAATGTCCCAGCCTGAATGTTTCATCACAAATAATAAGATGAAAAATGCCTTTTAGCTACTTTGTCATGTCTAGTGGCCTAATAGCATCACAGAAACCCACCTTGTCAACAACAAACTGGTAAATGAAGGTTTCCCCGGGTAGAATGGGACATTGAGTAACCCCTTCTGTTTCATCACTCCAAGGTGTTCCTGTCTGCCATCAAATATCAATAGGGCAAAAATGCAACCATTATAGTTTATGACTCAGCAGTTAAGACTGGTCTGTGTATTTAAAGCATTTAATGTGAGAAGATTATAATATAAATGGGAATATTTTCATCAAACTTCCCAGTTTCAATATTCTCTTCATGGAAATTGTATAGTCTATGGCATTACCTGTCGTATACCGTGCCAATGAATTGCAGTATTCTCTGTTGGCAAACTATTCTTGACTTCAACCACGATTGTATCACCTTGCTGTGTCAAGATTGTTTGTCCAGGACTCATTCCATTGATGGTTATAGTCAGCTTCTTGAATCAATCTGGAGATTTGTACTCATACTTTATCTCTCATTTGTAATGCCGAATTCTGGCATCTACCCTGATCAAAACCATCATCAACATTAGTAGCAACAAACTTATTGAGTTCCCTCTTTGCTTTGAAGACTCAGCCATTTTTGTTTAGCTGAGAAGTTGCTGAGTAAAGACTACAGATTCAAATGGCATTCTAATCCGAGTATCTCTCTCTCTCTCTCTCTCTCTATATATATATATATATATATATAGCAAGTTAGTCCAAGTGGAGTCAAGTTTAAGATTCTATATCTGATAGAATAAATACATTTACACTGATTCGTACACAGGCCATTTTTTTAATCAATTTATGGAGACCATTATTTATTCTGTTACATTGTCGCATTCTTCCCTTTTATATGGATGCAAATCTGATCTTCTGTGGTCACTGGTCTACAACAAACTGTATAACATACTATGGAAGAAAGTATAGTACAAAAATTGGAAAAATGTATGTTCATTTATGTAACTTTTGTGTTTCCTTTGGTTACATATTTTTTAAGGTTCGTATCAAAAGTAACCTCACGGCAAGAAAAGGATGGCATTTGTGTTTTCCGGTGAAGTTATAGAAAGAAAAATTGAAAGTTGATGATTTGCCACTCAAAAGATAGGGCATGTCAAAACACAATGGGACTAGAAAGTAGTATTAATTAATAATCCTTCTTGGTCAATGAATTGATTGCTTTCTCCCTTGCTTTCCACTCAACTTACATGGGAACACAAAAATGGTGTTACTAATCATTCATTTATGCTAAACTAGAAAATCTGGAGAACGAGTACGTTGTGGTTGATGAGTGAAGAAACAAATGATTCCCTTCCTTGTCAGATGGTGCAGAATCCATCTCACCAATAACACTAGATACACTTCCTATCGAATCATGCCTTTTGCCGTAAAAGAAGAAGCTGCAGTACTATTCACCCCTTCCATTTCGTGTAAAAATTTTTATCCTATTTTAATTTTTTTTAATTCAGAATTGTGGGATATAATTTTCTCATAATATAAGAAGAAAATAATTGAGATAATTTGCCAAAAGGGGTGATCCCGGCCCAACTCACTAGTGGCCATATAAAAGCACAGTTGAGTCTGGGTCAAAATTTGCATGCAAAATGGACATGCTGACCCATCCACAGAAGGATCTCTAGTCAATTCTCATATATAAGCAGGTGGATTTTTTTTTTAAAAAAAGTGAATATTATCACAGAAGTATTATCCTCCTTTAAAACACTGTTCGTAGACAATTCCTTATCCTCTATAGATAAAATAGATTTAAACACGGCACCTAATATGAAAAGCATGCAGAAGTTTCCCCATTGCAGATTCGACTTTGGTCATAGTTAAACTAATGCAAAATTCATGCTTTGGACATAAGCATGGTTCATAAAGACAATTGTTTTAACATAAAACCGCAAAACCCTTTTTATTTTCAAACCTACCCTATATTAGCCGTTTCAATAGCATCATCCCTGTTATAACTGAATGGCAGTACTGGTTGAAACTTAACCATAAAACAGCACAAGAATATACAAAAGCTCTTATTTTTACTTTATGCTCAAGCATCATCAAGTGCAAGGACTCCAGGGAGTTGCTTCCCCTCAAGAAGCTCTAAGCTGGCACCACCACCCGTAGAGATGTGGCTCATCTTGTAGGCGAGCCCCACCTTCTCTACAGCAGCGACCCAGTCTCCACCTCCAATGATGGTGGCCACCCCTTCCCACTCAGCTCTGCCAGTTTCTTGGCCATAGCCTGCATAGAAAGGAGAATAGGTTACATGCTGTGGCATTCTTGTTTAAGATTAATTTACATCATGGATCAGTGGTCAATATTTGTCCCGCGTGATTTAAGGGCTTCTCTATAAAAAGATTGTCACAAAGTCCTTTATTGTAAATGCTGCAAACTTGCCATCCTTCGATGTCATATACATATACCCAAGGAAATAAGTTGGTAAGGAAAATTAAAATGGAGTGAAATAATTACCCAGTGCAGCTAAATTGGAATGATAAATAAGAGGTTAATACCTCTGTTCCTGCTGCAAACTGGTCAAACTCGAAAACACCCATTGGGCAATTCCAAATGATGGTCTGAGTCTTATCCAAAGCATCATTGAATGATTCAATGGAATCAGGACCAATATCTAACCCCATCCATCCATCCGGAATGCTTGATGATGGCACAACCTACAAGCATGACCAAAGCTTTTAGAATTTTTCAAGTTTTAATCCATACTAATTATTAGATCATAGAGCTACTACAAATAGTCAATATAAAATTTCCTTCATTCATATGATGCAGCTTTCAAAAGAGTGCTAATGACATAAATCAATTACAAATGCAGGGCTCTGCAAGCTTGTTCAAGCACACTGGTATGTCCCCATACCTCAGTAACCAGTTAAGCATGTAAAGTAACAACAAAAATAATATCATCGAATATTTTCCATTAAAAGCTGGTACCTTGCTGTTAGCATCGGCAGCAAACTTGTTAGCTATGATCACATCAGTTGGAAGCAAAAGAGAAACCCCCTTTGCCTTAGCCTTCTCAATTAAGTGAATTAGCAAGATCGAGCTTGTCTTCCTCCACTGTAGATGACCCAACTGAATGACCCTGGGCCTTGTAGAAGGTAAAGATCATCCCGTCACCAAGCAAGAGAACATCGACCTTCTCCAACGAAGATTCTATAACTCCAATCTTGGTTGATACCTTTGAGCCACCCACTATAGCTGCAAACGGTCTCTTGGGGGTTGCCAATGATCCTACCAGATAATCAAGCTCCTGAAATAATAGAACAAGTTACAGAATAATTAAACTGTATAAGCCAAATAATAAAAGATACAGCTAATAATTAACAGTTCACCACCTAAATACCTTCTGCATAAGGAATCCAGCTACAGATGGCTTCAAATATTTGGTAACTCCCTCTGTAGAAGCATATGCTCTGTGGGCTATGCCAAATGCATCATTCACATAAAGATCGGCAAGAGAAGGCAGCTACTTTGCCAATTCAGGATCATTCTTCTCTTCCTCCTTGTAGAACCTCACATTCTCAAGAAGCAAGACACCACCTTCTAGGGCTTGTACCACCAATTTCTCAATTTCCACTCCAATGCAATCATTTGCCATCTTAACCTGTCATGACGAGAAAATAACAGTGATTTAAAACAATAGCCGTCTAGTAAAATAAGTACTTACGAATAATTTACTGAGCAGGGAAGTGAAGAAGGCATACCTCAACTCCAAGAAGTTCAGATAGCCTTGGCACAAGGGGCTTTAAACTGTATTTAGCTGTTATACCCTTTGGACGTCCCTGGAAATGGCATTTTTTCAAGGTAAATAATTTTGCAAGTTATCAAACACTAGTCATTCATGGAACAAGGAGTTTGCTTGCAAACATTCAAAATTTATAAGGACAGCCTCAACAGATAATCTAATACAAACAGAAAATATAAGACCCTCCGATATAGATAGTTTCAGAAATGAAATATCTGTTAGAATCACCCCCAATGCACAATGATACAAAACCAAACTAATACAAACAGGTGATCGATAATGTAAAATACAAACACCAAATCCAAATCAATCACAAAAATACGAAAGAAAAAAATGAAATGCGTTTGAAAGGGGAAGCATAGCATACCAGATGGCTGGACAGAATGACCTTGGCACCATGATCCCTCAAGTACTTGATAGTGGGAACAGCAGCGCAGATTCTGGTGTCATCAGTGATTTTGAAGTTATCATCCAAAGGGACGTTTAGATCAACCCTAACAAACACCCTCTTCACCTTCAAATCAGCCTCCTTCAAGGTACTCACACTCCTCTTAGTCGCCATAACACTCTACCTTCAAATCCAAATCCGCAGAAACCAAAATGATCAGAACAAAAACAGAATACAAAAGAGAACAACAAACCAACTAGTACCTAAAGGTTGAAAGATATTCAATGGCGAAACTCACAATGATGGACGAGAATAATGATATGATCAGAGATGCAGAAAATGCGGGTAAAATGAAATTTGCAGTGGACGGAAATGAAGCAAGAACAGGTGTGAAGATGCTAGAAGATTTATAGTGGGAGGTGAGACTGTGAGAGTCTCAGGGTTTAGTGGGAGAAAGAGCACGTCCCCATTCCAGTGCTGGCCACCCAATTTTTTTATTTTTTATTTATAAAATTTTTTAAAGGAGATTAGATTCACATAAGAACATGAGTTATTAGCAAAAGAATTGTCTGTGGTCACAGTAAATCCATGGACGGAAGTTGCTTTGCAAAGCCCAATTTTTTTGTTATATATATAATTTAGTTTTATATTAATATATTAATTAATATTTATATACTTATTTTAGGCTTTAAAAATATAGGGAATCAATGTTTAGAATCCTCTTGTAACAACAAATTAATATTTAAATTTCTGAGATGCATATATTTAGATGTGTGCCCAATAACAATAAGGACATTGAGGTTGTGTTTGGATTAGAGGTGGAGAAATAACTTCTTTTATAATCTGATTTTTGCAAAAATTAGATTAGGTGAAAGTTGGATAGTGTAATATAATTTATGTTTAAATTAACTTATGTTAAAAAAAGTCAGTTTAACAAAAATTTATTTAGATAATGACTTAAAATGGGAAATGAAAAAAATCAAAATGAAGAAGTTAGATGCCAAAAGCTACAAAAAGAAGTAATTTTATATTTGAAGTTCATTTAGACCTAAACGTCAAGATTGAGAGAAAAAAAACATTAATATTATCCAAAAAAAATTATATCGGTTGGAAAAAGCCGACACTCTCCCAAATACACCTTGAGTGTAGCATAAGGGCAAGGACTAATTCTGTGGATCAATGTTTGAAGTTCGACCTACCCCTAGCCTTGTGGAGAAAGATGAATTGCTGAGATATGTAATACAGCAGCCAAGGTTCAAATCTTGAACTTTTTGTCAATAAGCTTCACTTTCTCCTTTTGAATTATAATTTCTATTTTTATGCTTTTCAAAATCACATCTTATTACTAATACTCTGACATGAGAGCTTTTTTTTTTTTATAAATAATAGATCGTCGATTTAATATTATTTGTAACATCAAACGATAGTGCCTGCTCTTCTAAATAATTCAAAAATTGCATATTATTTTTTAGATTAGGATGAGACCAAAAAACCTCATCTACCTGTGTAGAGACCAGAGAGAGATTGATTTAGTTTATTAATTTATCAATTATTGTCAATTAAATCCATTTAAGGACTTTGTAATTGCATTTAACTGTTAAATAAGTTCAACATAGAAGATGGAAGCACCAAGGAGGAGCAGATCATAAGTGTATCAAAAAATATATGGGAAAGGGAATAGCTTTTGCTAAGATGGGCTAACATGTTTACTATAGAATCTCACATCTTGCTCCTTGGAACACCAACTGTTACATCTCTTGACCTTTTCTCAACTAGTCGTGAAACTTGCTTCACTGCCTCTTTTGGTAAATGACGAGGCCTGCTCAGCCAAAGTCCTCCATCTACTATCACTATGTTGCCATTCACGAATTTTCCTTAAAGAATTTGCAAAACGTGTTACAAAGAAAACAAACAAGGCAATGGAGAAAATGAAGAGTCACTCACCCCATGCAACAAAAGTAGCAAATGAAAATAGACAAACTTAAGTATTTCCCTTCGCGGCAAGATTTTTCAAAGAAGAATGATTATTTAGTTTTTATAGTTTTAACTCTATCATAACTTATTTCCTAAACTAAACTTTGATTCAATGTAATTCAGTTCTTAAATTTTAACTCACTGCAACTTAGTTTCTCTAAAATTTTAACCATTTAAAATTACAGTCTCAAAATTTCAAGAAATATATAATTTTATTTTATTAAATGTAGAGACCAATATTTTAAACAATTAAAGCTATAGAGATTGAGTTACATCAAATTAAAGTTTAGGGATCAAATTTCAATAGAATAAAAAATATAGCTATTGAGTTACATAGTGAGTTAAAGTTTACGGATTGAGATTTAATTGAATCAAACCTACAAGGACCGGCTGATTAATTTTCCCATTCTTCAATAAAAATTATAACTTGTGGAGAAAGCAATAAAAGAAAAGGAAACAGCCATATGAGTTGGGTTATTTAAGATGTTTATGTGTCTCAAGTATTTGCATGAATAAATTAAGTTACCAACCTGCATCTGATACAAGGTAGAGAGCAGCCATGGCAATATCCCATTTCTCCCCAAGTCTATACAAAGGCATGTAATCTCTGGCCTTGCTATTTATTTCTTGAGGAACCAGTTTACTCATGCCAGGAGTGTCACCTATTGGACCAGGTGCAATCCCATTAACTCTAATATCATAATCAGTTCCCCACTCTAGTGCCAAGTTTCTTGTAGTGGCATCAACAGCCGCCTGTTGGAGAAGAGTAATTTAACCAATACACATATCACATGTATATTGCTGAGAGATAGAACAAGAGTGATGAAACAAAAGAAAGAACATAAAACAAAACATACGGTTGACAGATTAATTAGGCACTCGAGTAGGATGGCGAATTTTTTCTAAAAACTAGCTATTGAAATAGAACAATCAACCCGTTAGCCGATGCTACTTAATATGTGACAAAGCATCTCATACTATCTTGGTTTCCATCAATTGGCCTCCTTGGACAATTGGCATCTCAATGGCCACAATAGATGACACTTTACTTGGTTTCTTCAGCAGTTATAATCCTTTGCCCATAGGCCTTTCTAGAGCCATCAAACATCAGCTCTGATAACAATTAATGGTCACTAAGTGGGGTGAGAAATCCTCCTTCAAGCTAACTATTCCAGTGTAAGAGAACCTACCAATTTAAGTGCCTGATAAAGTAGTTCATGCTACTCAATGTGGGATGGGTCATCTCATATTATCTTATTTTCATCAAAGAATCAATTAAAATGTATTTAAGATTGAACCCTTAAGACTCAATTTATACAAGTACAGTAACTATGCAATAATAGTACTACTAATTTTGAATACTCAATTATTTCCTTCATTTACAATACTTCTCTAAATTTTTTATATTGCCCAACATATGTAATACATAAAATGTAAATACAAACCTTAGCTGCAGACACATGAATTTGATACCAAGAAGCTGTATAATGTAGGGTGGCACTAATGTTTAGTATTGTACCCCCACCAGAAGAGCTCCTTCCTAGTCCTCCTTTCTTGAGATACTTTAGTGCCTCATGGCACATTGTAAATGTTCCAACAGAATCAATATCCATAACTACAAACAAAATTTAGAATGGATCAATTCTTCTTTTCTTGCACCTGATAAGAATCATTAACAGACTGCGGTATAGTCCATGAAAAATAGAAACAGACTGCATCAACTCAAATCACCACTTGAGCAACAGTTCAATTGCAAGTTGAGCAGCATTTCACCATTCATATTTTAATCATAGATTGTGGTCAGGGCTTTTAAGAGTGTGAAAAACATGAATGCTTCATAAATATAATAATAGATGGTGAATTTCAGTACATTCTTTTGTATGAAAACAAATATTTTCACTAATCTTTATTCGCTGAAGACCAGAACTTCTACTATACAGATTTCCCAAAAAATATCTTGCTCTTTCCTAACCATCCCTCTTTTGTATGAAGATAAACAGAAAATTTTAGGACATTGTTAACAAGCAAATGCATCTCTATATCACTTTAGAATTGCTTGACATAAAGTGTGCTGAACATTAATGGAGGGAGGCAGCAGGTCCCACCCCTGTTTCTTCTCTTTCCTCACAAGCTGCTTTTCCTTTATTAAGAGAGAGGATTAGGACTCAATTCATGAAAGGATCCCCACACAAATAATAAAAGTTCACGCCAATATTCCTAAAGTAAAACAACCTGTTCGAAACCCATTAGGAGATAGATCCTCTGCTGACACTAGAAAGTTTCCTGCTGCAGCATTCACAAGAATGTCAATCCTTCCAAAATGCTTGTAGGTTGATTCCATAACTCTTGTTGCATCCTCTTGCTTGCGAACATCCCCCTCAAATCCAATAGCCTAAGTAAAATACTCAAATGATTTAGATTTAGATTGCACAAAAAGAAAGTCATCAATGACCATTTCCACCACATATATAACAAAATATGTCATCTCTATTGACATTTCAACAAACTACATAAGTGATCCATAAAATGATGAATCAATGTATGCTTTTAGCCTTTTTCTACATAAGGCTATAAGCAATCATGGGAACATGCAATTTCCGCTACTCAAAAGGTGAATGAATAGACAACAATAAAAAAAAACATAATAAATAACTATTCTCGTGGCTCAGCCTTCTTTTCTGTAAGCCAAATGAATCGACCTTTCGTTTCAACTCAATTACTAACTCCAGCATGAGGACATGTCAACCATCACTATTTTGACGAAAGGCCCTGGTTACAAGGAAAGATCCCATTTTCAGCTACGAGACAACAGTTATGCAAGTTGCAAGCTCAACTATTCTTGACAATATGTTAATATTTAATACCAAGTTACATTTAAACTCATTATGTCATCTAGAGATCCGTATGTCATCCGTATTATTTCCAGAGAATCGAAGAAGCCCCAAAACTGGGTCAAAGTTGAGGAGGACAGAAATAGGCAGGAATTTGATTAACCCGAATGCTACGATGAGGAAGTAGGAGTTCAACATTCAAAAGGGTACGCAGAATCATGAAATCAAATTCTAGAAAAGGAGAAATTACTTACCGGTATTCCAAGCGATTGAAGAGCAGAGACAGCAGAGTCGAGAACTTGCTTGCGTCGACCCATGATGGCAATGGAGGCACCATGTTTGCCGAATTGCGTGGAAATTTCGAATCCAATTCCAGAGCCTCCTCCTGTGATAAGAGCAACCTTGCCCTTCAATACATCTGGCTTGAATGGTGACTCCATGGCCATTGTCCAAGGACTCTGGAGCTGAAGGCAGCACGAGGATTAGACTAATACAGTTTAGCTACAACACGAATTCGTATAAATGATACGAGTAATATTTTTCCTTCTACCTCCATGTTAGATCCAATCAATTATTACCTTCATTCAAGGTCAAACAAAAAGTAATTATTGTGTAGGCAAAAAAAAAAAAAGGAGTAAATATTACTTTAAAAAAAAAAAGAAAACTCATGCTATTCTGAATAGTTTTTTTTTTCCCGGAATTATAATTTTGTAGTATTTGGAAAAGGAAAATTTAAGCTAGTTAATCGCTTAATCTAAATTAAATTTAAGTTAGTTAATCGCTTAATCTAAATTATGTTTTGAAACAATTCATTTATGAAGTATGCTGGTAGAATAGGGTTAAGTGGGTTTAATTAAATAAAAATAAGATATATAATATTATTTTTAATTTCTCTAAACAGCCAATTTACTCTTATAATTAAAATAAGAGAAGTAATAATTATATCTTTTGTCTTAAAATCTGTTTAATTAATTTAATTAGATTAAAAATTAATTAAATTATTTAACTATTTTTCATATAATAATTTTTTTGTAAAATATACATATATCCCCAGGTTAGCATTAAAAGATTTTTATCTCTACATTTTTAGAGATTCGACCTTATGTTATCTTCCGGAGAGACCCTACCATTTCAGCCAGAAGCCTATTGATTTTTCATATGATTATTCTTTTATCTATTTTATTTCATTTTAATTCTACACATTTTGGCCCTGTATTTTACTTTTAAAATATAAATAAAATATAAAAAGTGAATGAAGTCAGACTTAAACCCCGTACACGCTAAGAATGAAGTCAATGAACCCTAGGAGAGAGAATTATTAAAAGTGATAACCGCAGACCCCGCCAAATCGGGTTATCAAAATGACCAACCAACTCTAATCTTTCGTTGTGGAAGTTCAAACTTGAAAGAAGTAAATGCATAAACCTACATGACGACTGGTAAACAGCAATCATAATCATCTTTCTTCAACACCAAGTCACAAATCATTTTTTGGTGTCATTCAAAAACATTTAACGAACTACGCGCTTGCTTGAGAAAAAAAAATGTTACAGAATCATCATGAGTTTGAAAACTATCCATCATAATGGAATGAAATGTAGAAATCAACCAGGCTCCTGTAAAATTACAGCGACAAATACAACCATTTCCCCCTGAATCTCCAGACTTCCTAAACTCTACATAAGCACTACCCCAAACTAATGTAACTACTAAATAGCAAACCAATAACTGAAACCAAACTCAGCCATATAAAAGCTCAACATAAGAGCTCATACAAAGCACAAATTTAATGCAATGAAAGAAATGCATTTATGTCTAGGACTTTGCAGTTGGCAATGAAGAAGACTAAACTACTGCTGCTTAAAAGCCTTGAAGTTAATCATTAGCAATCGGACGAAGCATTCTGTTTTCTAATTTGACTGGCCAATAATTGTCAACTGTCTGTTTGTTGCTGATCAGGTGGCGGCTGCTCTGGAGGTTGTGTTTGGGGCCATGGCATGAAAGCCATATGAGGAGGTCGAGGCTGTTGGCTAGAATATAGCGCTGCCTGGTCAACCGGTTTTCCCATGATCATCCCAGTAGGTCCTACAGGATGCTGTTGTGGGACATAATAATAGGGCATATCAGCTGGGGAACCCACAACTGGAATTGTAGCTTTTGTTACTCCAAGTCCCTCTTCTTTCAACTCATCTCTTGGGATAATGTCAACCAAGAAATCAAATACGTCAGTCCTCGAAATAGCTGCCACTATGTCATTCTTCTGTAGCGTTCTCCTCTTGTTTTCTTCCGTGTGGATCCATGATCGCAGAGTCAACTCCAGGATAAACATTTCACATGCTTTTGCAAATATCACTGGGGCCTCTGCTGAAATCATCCGGACATCCTCATCAGCTTTCATTATCTTTTTTATCCTAGCAAGTGGAAGACTATGATTCTTGAAGTCAGTTGTTTGCTCGATTTCTTGCATTTGGTTAGCCCAAAAAATCTGAAGCTGCTGCTGCTGTTGCTGTTGATGGTGGAAATGATGTGCTTGCTGGTATGCAATTTGGTGAGGGGGATTAGAGTAGGCGGCCGGAGGCTGTGCTGAGGAAGGTACAGCTATGGCAGGTGTTCCAGAAGCTACCATGGGAGCAGTCTGGTAGAGAGTAGAATAGGCCATCTGACCAGGGCCAGTTGCAACTCCGACCCCATGCTTTTGCTGCTGCTGTTGTTGTGCCTGCTCTGACTGATCCATGACCACCGGTTAATGCTATAAGATTGTCTCTTCTAACTACCCTCCCTTTAGAACTGATAAGAAAAAAATAAGGGGAAAAAGAAAAGGAAATCGCCAATCATATGATATCCTAAACTGCAGAGAATGCCAAAGTTTAATAAAGAAGAATTGGTACATAAAGATCATGTGGAAAATAAAAACATGCGTACATTTGGCAAATTAGCCTGACTCATTATTTTTATAAGCATAGTTACAGTCAGAGACTCAGGGATATTCCACAGTCTTCACAGTGGTTAAATCAAACATGCATCCCTTCTCTCTGAACCTTTTACCCTCGACAATATCATACTTCTGTATAGACATAGATTTATATTGGTGAAAACCAAGACTGGCATTTCTTCACTTCAATCATTGAATACTAATGGCTGATGAAAGCAAGTTCTTTTCAATCACCTTAAAGATGCTTAGCAAAGAAAACAAGCCATATCCCCATTTGATATACAAAAATGGAAATGAAAAGGGAATAAAATGAATAAAATGCTTTTGAAGATGAAAAATAAAACTTCCACTGATTCCAACAAAAAAAACTTAAACCCCTTCTTTTAAAAAAGTATTAAAAAGAGATTTATAAAGGAGAAAAAACTACTGAGTAACGATTACAGTCTTAAACTAGACATTGGCAAAAAAAAAAAAATCGTCCTTTCCTTTTCCTTTTCCATTGTTAAACCAAACAGGGCCCAGGGCTTAACAGACCTCAACAATTAGTCAGTTAGGGATGAAGCCTGAACTGAAAGGCTGAAACCTTAACGGCTACACAGTAGAGAAGGCTAGGGAACATGTAAAAGAAGCTGTAAAAGAAAAAGTTATGCAGCTGCTATTGAAAAAATTACAAGTGGTTACGGCATTTCATTTTTTACTTCATTCCACCAAACAGAAATGGAAAATCATTATGGTAAAGAACTTTTTTCAGAATGTTACCGTTTCTAAAACCCAACTCGACAAGTTTCTTTGCATCCATCTGGCCAGCTCCCAGGGAACACAAGTCAAAGGACAGACTAATGAAGCAAATAAGCATCCTAGAGTCCAGAATTGACATTACAGATAACCTCTCCAATTCCCGCCAAAACATTACTTCATAAACAATCACATGCAATAATCCTATGTTTACTCTCCTTTGTCTTCTACCTATTAGATTCATGTAATAAGCACATGCAAAGCCAAAATACAGCCATGATCATTCCCAACAATAGTTCAAAAAGTTGACAGCTCATTTTACTATCCAATATAAGTAAATCATCCACATGCAAACCGATTAATGGTCCCAACCCACACGATAAAAATCAAATTAATTTCTGGCTTCTTCCAAAGGCCACATAATTTAACAAGTCCCTACAACTAAAAGAAGCACAGGACCAAGAAAGACCAAGTCCAAAAAGAAAAAAAAACAAGATAATACAAAGAAGGATCGTAACTGAAAACTGAAAATGTAAAAGTTTAATTTTACGACTCAGCAGAGGATAAAGAGCACAATCACACATGAAACCAAGATTAAATCACCAAGAAGAAGAAAGGAATTTTAGGCGAAATCGGAGGAATTACCCATCTACAACGAGCTTGACTAAGGGGACTCTCGTCAATGCGGAGAAACCCTAGGAGAGAGTACCTTAGGGGTAAGGAGAGAGGACAGCAGAAGAGGGAGTGATTGAGTTAGAGAGAGAAAGCAGAGGGCATAAAAGCGAGGGAGGGACCGGGGAAGGTTTGAAAATATGGTGGTGTTTCAACAGAGAGAGTTTCTGGGAGCCTCGTGCCTTGACACGTGTCAGCATGTGAGAGTTCTGACTTTTTGAGTGAATGCTTCCGGCGTCCACGTGTCGTAAAAGGACTGGATGTTTCTGTGCCCCTGTTGAGACGACTGCAACTTATCCAGAAAATGACAGCGCATGCATATGCATCTGCCTTCGGAGGGTGGGAGTAGTACTGATAATATGGGCCAATCCAGAAGTTGTGGGTCAGTCCATTGCAGCCTGTGAGCCTTGTGACCTATATAAAAATAGGTTGGTATTTAGCTAACCTGTTACCTTTTATTTTAAAAAAATATTATAATTAAATACTATAAATCTATAATTATAATAATTTATAATAATATAAATTAATGTTAATAACATAATATTAATTTAATATAAAATTATTGAAGTATCAAGACAAATAGAATAATAACCGTTTTTGTTAGTCCGTAATATTTAGAGTAATATTTGAAGCAATATCTGAAACTGTAACAGTATCATCAGCACTACAATAAGTAGCTTTCTCTTTCTTTGTCTCATCTGCCACATAACACATGACACAATATTTTAAAAAATAGTTAATATATAAATAAAAAATATAAAATGAAAAAAAATGTAATTAAATTATCACCCCATAAATAACCCAGCATCCAACTGCGAGCGCAAATAATAGCTTCAACATTATCTGGAAGAAGACAACTCTGATACTTTGTAAGAACTCGTGAACCAATACTAAAAGCGGATTCACTTGCAACGGTGTGATTGGAATAGATAGTATGTCACATGCCATCTTTGAAAGATAAGGAAATCGAGCAGCATTGGTCATCCAGTAACTCAACAAATTAAATTTGACAGATAATATAGGATCAAGTGTTGATTCTTCCAAATAAAGGTCTAGCTCAGACTTTTCAAATACCTCAGTATCTTTATTCTTCGCTTCAAAAAAATCCTGTATCATATAAATTAAATGTTAACATCGATAATATGATAATTATATAAATTGAGAACCAAAATTAAATAAATATCTCAAACTTACTTTAAAAGCATCTAAATAGTTGTTTTCATCATATGTAAAGGACTCAACACCACTTTGTGGAAAATACATTGTTGGTGCTATATTGACATTAGAGCTTGATTCACCTCTGACAGAAGGAACTGAAGATGATGAAGATGATCCTAAACTTTTATATTCATTGAACACATAGTATAACTTTCTCCTAATGTGTTCAATCTTCTCTTCATAATTTATGGGATCAAGTTTTACGTAAGAGAACTTTACAACATCAAATTTCATCCGTGGGTCAAGAATATTTGCCAATGCAAGAATGACACTACAATCACCCCAGTATTTATCAAACTTGCGAAGCATCCTCTCAGCCATATCTTGAATCAAAAGATCATCACTTTCCACATGTTGTTTCAGTAGTGTCTCAATTTTAGAGATTTGCATGAAATACATGTTAGCAATCGGATAAGATGACCCAGAAATTAGATTTGTAATAACTGCAAATGGCTTCAAGAATGCGCACATCACTTCTGCTCTAGTATACTCTTCAGGTGATGGGCAATGTCTATAATTACTATCATGTAAAGATAAGTTTACAAAAGCACGACGATATTTGATTGCACTTTGGAGCATTGCATGTATCAAATTCCATCTAGTGGGGACATCTAATCTCAACCCTATTGAACTATCAATGCCTCCAACTTGTTGAACACACTTCTTAAAGTTTGTCAACCTCGAATCAGAGTGTCTCATGTATGTAATATTGCTCCTAATCTTTTGCACAGCAGAACTCGCTACTGTCAACCCCTCCTACACTATAAGATTTAAGATATGGGCACAACATCTCACATGGAAGAACTCTCCATTACAGAGCAAACCATTACATAAATTCAATCTATCTCTCAGCAAAGTTTGCATATTGTCATTTGCTGAAGCATTATCCAATGTAATAGAAAATATTTTTCTTTCAATACCCCAGTCTGTAATGATATCATGTGCCTTATTTGACAATTCAATACCAGAGTATGGAGGCTTCATCCTAGCAAATGCTAGTATCTTGCTATTGAGATTCCATTTGTCATCAATAAAGTGTGAAGTCAAACAAAGATATCCTTCAGTAGCCAAAGAAGTCCAACAATCTGCAGTTAAACATACTCTACCAGGACTCCTCGCTAACTGACTTTTTAAATTCTCTTTTGCTTTAAGATAGAAATTCATAAAATCAACCGTAACAGATTTTCTAGTAATTGGCCTATAATCAGGATTTAAATATGAACACAAATCTCTAACTGCCTCCCACTCAACAAAAGAATATGGAACATCATGTCTGATGATATAATAAGCTAGCAGATCCCAAACTTTGTTCTAATCAAATTTTCTAACTCTAACATTTCCCGCATGGTCTAACATCATGGCACCCACATCTTTATATTTAGGGATTGTTGCACAAATATTTATATGACGTCGAAGATGTGAAGTCCCATAATCTTTACCTCCAACACTATATGTTTTTTACACCCTATACATTCAGCCTTTTCTTTTCCATCTACTTTACCGATTTTAGTAAAGTAGTTCCAAACATCAAAGGTGTTTTTCTTTACTTTTTTACTTACATTGCCTTCTATAGAAGCAAAGGGTTTCGCTTGTCCTGATTGGTTTTCCACTTCCATACTAGTTGCATCACTATCACTCTTTCTTTTATGCTCCTCAATATTACCCGAATCCATCTTAAATTCAACCTGTAAAATTAATTCACAAGAAGGATATCATATTCATGTTGCTGGCCAACAAGTCAACAACTAATGATCCAAGCAGAAAATGTCGATACAAAGCACACCAGAGAAAAATTGATTTCAAACCTTCACAGAAGGAACTAGAGAAAAATCAAAGGCATACCACTATTACACTATACCAGCAGGGGAATCTTAGAAAGCAGAAATTCAGCTAGCAGATGACATTTAGAGAGCAGATGACCAAGAAGAAATGATAGAAATTTACAGAGACAGGGCGCGATTCAATTAATTTCAAACCTTCGCGAGTAGACGACAACACACAGCAACTGGGATTAGGCGAGTAGGCGACAATGCACAGCAGGTTAGCAACTGGCATGAGATCGAGACAACACTGAAGCAAATGGGAGTCTGGGCCTAGAGACAACACAGCGGCGACTGGTGACAGTAGAGTGTGAGGTAAGTTTATATGACGTTAAATTGACCAAGAAAAACATAGAAATTTAAATAGCATATGACATTGAATCATTGATTTAAAACCTTTGCGGCGTCGATTCAGCAGATGAGGCGAGTAGCCGACAACACTAAGCAACTGGCACCGTAGGCGAGTAGGCTAGTAGGCGAGTTATGCAATACCGTGAAGCTGTGAGCGGCTGAGCACCACTGCAGGAGTAGCCGTAAGCGACTGACCGGTGAGCGACAGCTGCCACGGCGATGCTGCTACGGCACTGAAGAAACAAAAATGGAAGAAGAAGGGAAAACTGAAGCAGTGAAGCTGAAGAAGCAAGCGGCAAGCGTTCTTTGGGTTCTGGTCTTCTGGACTTCTGGCTAGGGCACATAAACACAGTCACACACACACTGCACACACAACTCTCGTCTCTCAGTCTCAGATCGTGGCTGGCTTTTAGAGTTTTAGTTAAAAAAATAAGTTAATAAAAAAAATGGGCTAGCCCGTTTGTAAAGTCGGGCTTATGCGGGGCAGGCCTTGCAGCCTACCACTAAACAGGTTGGTTTTTCACCAACCCGACCCCGCCCCGTTTTCTCCTAAAATGGGCTTAGCCCGCGGTGGGAGGGATAATTTGAGAATGAAAAATAAACACTCGAGGCCACCTTTAGAATTACGCGGCAACATATAAGTAGTGCGCTTTGTCTTTTTGTTGTGATTTTTATTATTGAGATAATAAAATAATTTATAATTTTTCTCATTCGTAAGGTAAAAATAATTAGCTGGCGTTTCAAAAGTATTAAATCAAACAATTATTTTAGCCAAGTGATATTAATTTACTTAATCATATTAGTGATTAGTCCAACTATAAGGCTGTAAAATATAGATCATTCCTTATTTTTGATCAAGAGTTAAACATATCAACCAAGTAAAATTATTTTGACGACTTTATAAATAATTTTATGAGAAATATGTATATGGTCTAACCAATTATATTATTTTGACAACTCTAGTAGGTAAAGATTTAACACAGACTCTAATAACATAGGTTCAAATTTTATTATTGTTTTAAGAATGCAATAATTCGTACCTATTTTTTGTAAATGTTTTTTTATCTACCATACAGTTCATCAGAGTTTTATCCTCGATTACATCCATATCTAACCCACATTATACACCTGATTATGATAGATGAATCTCCCAACGAGAATTTTCTATATATACCAAAATTTAAACTCGAAACATCACTTAAAGATATACCGAATCACTTACTATTTGATTATTTGAATTAAGAGATGGGTGATATCTTGTGCTAGTTATTATGGCAAACTAACTTATTGTTAAAAAATATATAAACTTTTTAGGTAAGTTTAATGTATCTATTGCTAAAAGTAATGACCAATCTTTTTATATGATAGATTTTTTGAAAGAATTTTAGTATTGACAATGAGACTCTCTCCATACACACTATTAGAGACAAGTTTTTTTTTATATACTAAAAAGTTTATTTAAGTTCGGCATCGATCTTCCACTAAAATTAGGATATAACCCTATAATTTAAAAATAATTTAAAATGACTTATGAGATAACTTACTAATAAAACTCTTATAATAATAATAAGACGTTTTTTTTGTGATACAATAAGAATAAATTTAAATTTGGGAGTAAACTATTAAATGTAAAGCCTGGTCTATGAAGGCCATGTTCATAGTGTTAAATTTGGGCCAGAGTTAGTTCTTTAGTTTGGGCCCACCTTAACTACAAAGCCCATTTAGACTTTCAAAATTTGGATTTTGGTACAAGAAAGTGATAACCACCTAAAATAAAACTACTAATTTATAAGGGGATTATATCACAAGATTATTTAAATGTTGAGGACAATTATATAAAATTGTTGTAATATTTAACTCATCCTTTTGCTAATATGTCTGCAAATTTATTTTATTCTCTATATATATGCTGTATTTTTAACTTCCAATATAATTTTACAAGATTGCATATTTACGACGTTAATAAGTTGGATCTGTCGTATTTAAAGTTCAAAAGCATATCCACCACATTCTTAGTATCATATTTTAGAATAGTCTTCTCAAATCTTATATACGAAGTTAATTTTAATCCTTTGTAGATTGCCTACTGTTTACTTCATCTATAGTACAAGAACCAAGGAAGCTCGTGAATCCTATCACCTAAATTCTTAACTGATCTCGAATAACTCCTCTACAACCATCCTTACTATTAGTTGCAGTAAGAGATTCATCAATATTTAATTTAATCTACCTTAATGGGGGAGTTTACCAATCAATTGAAATTGATAAATCTAAATAATTAGTTAAATTTTTCTCTTGAACAAAACTCTTCAATGTTTGTATTACTACCAAATAAAAATCTAATAGTTTTGAAAATTCATTTTAAAAAATAGCATGATTTCTCCACTTTCATAAACTCTAAATTAAAAATTCCCAAATTAATCTCCAACTGTAAAGACCATTATTTCCAAACTCTTTTTTGAAATTCATGGCAAACCAATCTTGTAAAAGAGCTCTAAAGAAATAATAATGCCACCTAGGATGTAAAAGTTTATTCTAAAGTTGTTTAGTATAAGAACAATCACGGAGTATATGTAATATATATTTTGTATCCTTATCGCAATACTGACAATTTGCATTTGTTGACAACCACCTACTTCTTCAAGCATTAGTCAATAATCGGTTATTAAAGGCTATCCACATGAAGACTCGAATGCGCTCAAAACCTCACCATTTCGAAATATTTTTGTAAACATCACTATATATATTATCATATTGTCTCTCAATTAAAACATAAGCCCTCTTAATTGTAAAAGTGTCGATATTCATAACATTCTCCACCATCAAATCATTCCCCACCTCCAATATAGGTGGAAACATGTTAACAACATCTAAAAGATATTACTTTGGATAATAGCTGTAAGTATGTGAAAATCTTAAGTCCTATAGTAATCCAATCTATAACTTTATTATTTTCTTCATATGTTACAATTTGCCGAATGCACAAATCCTTTAAATTTTTATGAAGAAACTACCACATGTTGATAAAAATCTCATAAGTTTTCCATTTCAGACATGCCATCTTGAGGCCGCTTCAACAACGTCTTACTGATGAGAAATAAATTTTCACAATACTAAGTCTCATTTCCTTGCATCCAATATATTTTCTTCATTCTTTAATATATATATTTATATAGGAGCATATCTACCTATAAACCTTTCTCACCATCAATTAACTTCCAGACTATTTTAACTCTACAAACTCAACTAAAAGATGTTAATTTTTTAAATCTCAGACTACCCTATAATTTAGCATAGTAATTTAGTCTCATCCAATAAGATGAAATCCATGTAAGCTATTATCATTATCCTATATAAAATTCTTTTGTACCATTTTCACTTAACATACAACAACTAAAATTTTTGCAACTTGTATATGCTAGACCGGTATAGATCTTGATTTGGCCAAAGTGATTCTTCCGCCACTGATAATGTAAAGATAAACAATCTCTAACTCTCAATGCTGTTGTTATGGGCTCAAAATAAGAAGAAAATGTCGTCAATGAGAATTAAAGAAAAACATTACCTACTAAAATCCTAAATGCCCAAAATTGTTAGAGAGCACAAATGCAAATACAAGGGGATAAATCTAAAAACAAACAAGTTTCCCCCCTAAATTAGGTAAGATGATGTGCCTATTTAGTTTTTTTTTTAAATTAAGGTTTTAAAAAATACTTTTTTATTAAATTATAATTTAGGTTAAAAATTAAACAAATAATTAATACATATCTAAAAGAGTTTTTGAATTAAATTATAATTTTAAATAAGCTTATAGAATTAGTTTCTGAGTGAGAAAAATATATTTAGGCTATATAATGACTATTTTATCTGTCTTTTTTCTCTATCATTTTATCCTATATAGTTTTTAATAATTTACTTATCAAAAAAGTTATTCTAATAACTAAACACTTATTTTTTATAATTATTTTTTTCTATTTTTTTTTCAGAAACTAAACTAAACATACGTTAACATAATTAATAGTATATAAGAAAGAAATAAAAAAAAGAAAAAGAAAATGACTAATAATAATAAAAAGAATATGGAGGAGGGTGGTTGTTAGATTAGATGGCGCCAGGTTGGAGCGTCATATTGTTTGTTAGCCGACCAGAGAGAGAAATGAAGGTTGAAGGTACAAACAATCCAACTATGTCTTTTCCTCTTTCTTAATGCCAACCAACTCTCTCCTTGTGCTTCACGACGCCGGCCTTCCTCTTTCTCTACACTCCTCTCTTCATATACATGCATGTATTGGTAAGAGAACCCTAAATATATTATCTCGCTTTGCACTGTAAGGGAGGTCTTAGTCAGGGGAGTAATAAATTTGGCTGTGGTAATATGTCTTCTCTTAGTATAGGGAACAGAAATTGTAGAGTGAGAGTTTGATGAAGCTCAGCGTCCTTAACGGCTTGATAAAAGGCACATGTATAACACTTAAAAAACCGCCAAAAGCCGTCCTCTTTACAGTGAACAAATGAACAGGGCCAAGGCCCAACATCAATTACTATGCATGACTATGACCTCTTCCTGCTTTACCTCTACCGACCTCACCTGTGTGGCCCATTTGCTCTGCACACAACTTGACCAGAGAGAGAGAGAGATTTTGAGTTTTGGGTGGATTCCCTGAACATACACAGTCATAAATGAATATTTAGAAACCTGATTTGTTTGTCTTCATTTATAACTTCTCCACATTTTTTGTTTTTGTAATGAAAAATTTGGGGAGATTGAGGGAGGAAGAAAGACCCACCTACTTTTTCCTCTCACTTTCTAACTCTCTCACTACTTTTGTACCACAATGAGGTTATGTTTAGACTTAAGAGAAGTATGAGAATAGGGGAAATGGAATACTATAAAAGAAAATTTAAAAAAAGGGTAAAATTATTTTACTATTTTTAAAAGTTTTTTTATATCCTATTTTTTTCTCCCTAATTTTTTCTATCTAAATATAAGGTTAAAATTTTTGTTGTATGGTTTTTGTCTAATGATAATTTTTATCACACTAAATGAAGATATCTATATAAATTGTATGATATTATTATGTTATATAAACAATCAAATTATTAAATATATGATTATTTAAAAAATTTTGTTCAATAATTTTATTAAATATTCTATTTTTTTTTTTCTAAAAAGGACTCCTGTGGATAAGCATAAGTAGGAGATAGTGTTGAAGGGGTTTTAGTTTTTAATCTATACTGACATTGTGTGCACAGGGTTGCGGGAAAGTGACAATTCAACACATACCATTCAAAGCTGGAGCCATAAATGAAAGTGGTTGTGGGAGGTGGAACCTAATTTCTCTGGTACTATAGTTCTTGAATATATATAATTATTACTATTAACTGTTTTAGAATATCCTAGAGCCTCAGAACTCCCTCCTGATTGGAATAGCTCCTTGCATTTAAGACAAGTTCAATCAGCTTATGAAAAGAAATCAAAATTTACTGACACATCCTTTTTAAAGAATTGGTCATTGTGTTTGAGAATATTGGTATTATTCTTGAATTATACTAATATCATTGTTGTATTGTCTCAGAATATACTTTTATTTTTCTGTATGAAGCTAATTCTCCGGCATTAAAAACAACAAGAATATTCTGACTGATATAAGTTAAAAAGGGGACACAAAACTTCTTAGTTCTTATGAGCCAATGGTGATTAGAAGTCTTAAATCACTATAAACCTTTCCTTTTCCGTTTTTTGCAGGCGTCTTCAGGCACCTCAAATCTGCAATGGAAGATGTGAACATCTGGTTATCCTTCTCCATGAATGATAATCTAAACCATGATTTAGCCATTCGAAGGTTCTGTCCTGAAAGAATAGAGCAAGAACAAGGAGATCAGAGCCAAGATCATCATCATCAAGAAGCACCACCAACAAAAGCACCTGATGAAACTGAACTGTCTTCTTCTGATGCTGCCACCACAAGCACTCCATGTCTGGCTTCTTCAGATGTCGATGAATTTGTTGATAGCTTCATCAACATGGACCAGCATGACGATAATGAGTATGCCAATGAAGAAAAAGATCAAGAACCTCAAGAGAACAAACACCATCATCATCAAGCTTATGATCACTTCATGTTGATGAATGATGAAGACGAGGTTGATCCATTCTATATGATGAATGAAGAAGCTTATGGGTATGTTCCAATCACAATGCAGGAAGAAGAAATGGAGATGAAGGGCTTCTCTGGTGCAGAAGAAATGAGCCTTGGTATGGACAAAGGGCTAGATTTGGTTCATATGCTATTGGCTTGTGCTGAGGCTGTTAGTTGCAGAGACAATCGTCAAGCAGACTTGCTTCTCAGAAAGATTTGGGATTTCGCTAGTCCCTGGGGTGACTCATTACAGAGAGTTGCCTATTGTTTTGCTGAAGGCTTGAAGTGTAGATTGTCTCTTCTTCCTCACAATGTGTCTGCAAATAGTACAGTAAAAAACAGTACTACTACTACTACTAGAAATTCTTCTTCTGTAACTAGGGAGATGAAGTTGGAAGCTTTTCATCTCCTTTACCAAACTACACCATATATTGCTTTTGGTTACATGGCCGCAAATGAAGCTATATGCCAAGCATCACAAGGGAAAAACTCTTTACATATAATTGATCTTGGAATGGAACATACCCTTCAATGGTCTTCCTTGATAAGGGCTCTTGCCTCGAGGCCTGAGGGCTCTCCAAGGCTCCAGATCACAGGGATAATGAACTATGATGATGATGAACTGAAACTTCAATCAAGCGTGAGATTGCTGGTGGAGGAAGCAAGCTCATTTGGGATAGCAATGGAGTTTCACATGATATCAGAGCCTGCAACACCTTCTCTTATAACTAAGGAGAAGCTGAACTTGAGAGAAGGAGAAGCCTTGTTTGTTAATTGCATCCTGCACTTGCACAAGTATGTTAAAGAAAGTAGGGCCTATCTCAAGGCAATTCTACAATCAATCAAGAAGTTAGGTCCTACTGTACTTACTGTGGTAGAGCAAGATTCAAACCACAATGGACCTTTCTTTCTAGGGAGGTTTCTAGAATCATTACACTATTACTCTGCCATTTTTGACTCACTCGAGGCGACTATGCCGAGAAATAGCCAGCCGAGGATGAAAATTGAAAGACTGTGTTTTGCAGAAGAGATTAGAAATATTGTAGCTTATGAAGGCCCTAATAGGATGGAAAGGCATGAGAGTGTCGATCGATGGCGAAGGCAATTGGGACGGGCAGGGTTTCAAGTGATGGCATTGAAGCGCACAAGTCAAGCTAGAATGATGCTTTCTGTTTATGATTGTGATGGATATACATTGTCCAGTGATAAAGGTTGCCTTCTGCTTGGGTGGAGAGGAAGGTCAATAATGATGGCATCCGCTTGGCAAGTAGCAACTTTGTAATACATTCTTGGAAAATCGGAATAGTAATGCAAGCATGTTAGGCTTGTTATTTACATGTTTATCTTTTATAGGGAAATAGAAAGAAAAAAAAGGACACAGCAGAATGATTGTCCTCTTATTCATAGCTATGATTTGTATCTGCAACATGAGATCAGAATAAAGTAAAAATTATCTTCTACCTCGCCATTTCTAAAAAGGTTTAATTTTGTATGAAATGTTTAGTTGTTTATGATTGTATTTCTTGATCATGTCAGGAACAGCATTCTCAAACCATATTATATTAAAGCAAGGAAAATAGTCATATTTTACCATCCATGACATAATGCTAATTCTTCCAACAATATCCTTATAATATCTCTTGCAACTAGCAGTACAAATGTATATTTACAATTTGTAAAGAAATCATTCGAATACGGGTGTGTAAAATGGATGAGAAAAACGACATTTTGTTTTACCTTTGGCAGCAAAAAGAGGAGAGAATTTAGTTATATTCAGCTGATTGTTGGAATTTGATCATATTACGGAAGCTGTAGCCAATAAATAGTTAAATCTTTCCCTTGGTATATCCCAGTTTCTCCGGTTTATGTTGTTCTGTAACATATATACTTGCACAAAAAATGAACCCTTCAGTTTCAAGTTTCATTCTATCAATGTAAGATCAGTGTTCCTTCAAAAGAAATAGAGTAGGAAAGAAAGGAAACAAATTCATCGTCCAAGATTTGACTATGCAAATACCATTACAAACAAAAATATTAACGACTATGATTTAAAGTGGTTTTGCACACAATACATCCAGTAACCCGGAAAAAAAAAAAACGAGGGAGAAAACAGAATTTTACAATGACAATCCTTTATGTACTATTGTGGGACTTCTGTATAAATATACCATATTTGCAGTGCAAATGAATGAAGTTAAAGGCATCAGATCTATTGAACAATCATTTGGATGCCTTATAGCCTTGCCCTTTGGTCTGACTAGCAGCTGCTGACATCACCCTTAAGCGGCGGGCAATTTCTGTGAATGATGGCCTGGCTGCAGGGTTAGGTGCCCAACACTGCTCCATTAGTTTCCGCCACTCAGCATCACAATAACTTGGGATTGTTGGCCTTAATGTGTTATTTACAATGCCTCCTGGTTGTAGTGTGTGTTTGTGTGTCACAGAGGCAGTGAGAAACCAACCACAACATCAGAGGAAAACGCAGAAAAAGGTGAAATGAAATGATGGAATGGCATAATCTGATACTGCCTCAGTTCCTTAATATAAGAAGATGTAGTTGACTAATTTAGGAAGATTAAAAAAATTAAATAAATTATTTTAAAGTATTTATATTTATCATTTTTCTCTAAACTAATTTATCTAATTTATAAATTGATATATAATCTAATGATACTTAATATATACTATAATTAACTCATTTATTTAGTTTTTTTAATTTTTTAAATTAGATTTTATATTAAGGATCGGAAGGAGTACTTTACATTCAAAACTCAAATTTAGAATGTCTTTAAATCCGTTCTCAATCATACATGACTTTTACGTAAGACAAGCGCCTGATATCTCCCTGTGATATGTCATGAAAATGATCCTACTTGATAAACAACTGAAAGGTAAGCCTAAGCAAACTAGAAAACTTCCAGCAAAGCTCAAAGGGAAGTTTTACTGTAAAAAAAATAAGGAATTTTCTGGTGGAAGGAATATTTCAAGGGAATTCATAGATTAAGGAAACCACAGAACACTATATGATTGACATACTTTAAGAAAGCGATGGCGGAATAATTCTCAGTCCAAAAAGATGATAGAAAGCTCATAATTCTCTCACTAAATGTTAAATTGATCATCCATTGGCTAAGACTTGTTCCTTTGAAAGGTAGAATAACAGGTAAAGCAACTACAGACAGTTTTAAGAAGAAAAGAGAAAGAAACATACCTATAATTGCACCATAGTGCATATTAGCATATGGTTCTTCACCAGTAAGAATCTCCCACAATACGATGCCAAACGAGAACACATCAACCTAGAGAGTTGAAAACATGGTATCAGACAGCGTTTGCGAGGGAATATTCTTTCTTTCTTTCTTTCTTTTTTTTTTGCGAGGGAATATTCAGTTCATATACAACAAAGATAATGAGAGACCATTAAAACAGTCCTACAGAGCATGAAGCTACGCATGATTAATTTTCATTTCAATGCTGAATGAACTGGACCAAAAATAAATTATTCTGGGTGCAGTGGATTAGTGAACGAACGAAATTAAGAAAATTTCAATAAGCACGTTCAAAACAAAAGCATGCAAGTACACAAAGAAAGAATAGCATGAGGTGGCAGGAAGAATCCTGAGAAATATAAATAAGATTTTTAGCTGGTCAGAGAGATACAGATAATTTCAAGATATATCTGAAATTATCTCTTTTTATTGGTCACCATAAAAGTGTTCTACCCTAGTGACTAAAATTTCAGTTAAGGATTTGAAGTTTTACCTTCTCTGAGACTTTATTGCTGCTGCCATTCAAAAGCTCAGGTGCCATCCAAGGTAGGGTTCCCCGCACACCACCAGAAACCAGGGTATTTCGTTTAATTTTTGACAGGCCAAAATCACCAACCTGGAGAAAGAGCACGTTATTAACTTCAACAGTCAAGACAAGTTGCAGAAAGGAATACTTTGCAACATAAATACCTTGCATATTGGTCGTAAAGAATCCTTTAAGTTCACAAGCAAATTGTCACATTTCAAATCAAAATGCACAATATTTTTTGAGTGCAAATACTCCATTCCAAAAGCTGCATCCATGGAGATTATCAGCCTCTTGCGGCGATCTAAATACCTGGAACCAAGATCATGCAAAAAGTCAAAGAATGGAATCTTTCAGGAAAAAATATATTTATTCCCTTAACATGATTAACAAATAAGTCTATCAAGGGTTTAAGTTATTAGCTGACTGTGATATCTCAGTGATATTGTCATTATCATATCAGTTTCTTTCAAACAATGTAAGCAGTAGCAGGCATGGATCTTTAAATTTTGTTAGGTTAAATGGTGCATAACCCAGCTTGGCATGGATCTTTTAATTTTATTGTACCATAGGTTGGTATAGGTGTGATGAGGCTCAATAAAAATGCAATAGCTCAGGATAAACCATTACCTATCCTTACGAAGCAAAACATGCCTTAGAGAACCATCTACCATGAACTCTGTAACAGTAGCTAATGTTCCTCCGGGCCCGTCCTGCACTACACCATAAAATGCCACCACATTTGGGTGATGAAGCTTGGAAAGTATGTCAGCTTCCCGCCAAAACTCTACAGTCTGAATTGAAGCAAGGATCGTCAATATAGAACCTCTAAGAAGCCACTGTTGTACTCACACACTCATTCTCATGAAAGAGTGGCATGAAAACAAAAGCTAACTACGATAACCAAAAAGAAAAAAAAAAGAGCAAGAGAAAAAACAATAACTTATTAGATGTAAAGGCGTCTAAGAATAAATTACCAGTCTCTCTTGTTCTGAGGATCTACCAGTGAAGCAGCTTTTCTTTATTCTTTTAATGGCAACATCTGTTCCCCTCCATTTTCCATGGTATACAGTCCCAAAGGTTCCTGAACCCAATTCTTTCAACTCTTCAAGATCTTCATCATTTATGAGCTGCTATGAGCATAAAATCTTTCATAAATGTGTGTAATCTTGTATACCTTTAATCTAATAATGTCAATCCAGTTAGCAATATTTTAAATTTTTAATATTCTTTGTTTCAGAAGAAAATGCAGATATATTGTATCATCAGAAGGCATGAGAAAAGTAACGTGAGTTTAGATCCTTAAATTTTCTCTGCGTTACTCCTATAGTAGAGGATTCCTTTTAGTAAACAAACCCATGAATTATACCTGCAAAGTACTGATGTCAATATCATCCACAGAACGATCATGCAGATGACCAATATTCCCTGCTTCATTCTTGCCATCCTAAATTCAATCCATTACAAAATTTATCAGTGGAAAAGTATACTTGAGTAGATTTTCCCCCACAAGAAAAGCCATTCTTAGCGTACCTCATATCCAGAGTCTTTTACTATTGTGTTTCCCTTTACTGGATCCAAATTCTTGTTTTCAGTCTCAATAACTTGGGTTTGATCATAGTTTGTTTGCGGAACAGTGGCCTCTGTTCTAGTTGTTACAGGCAAATTTTTCTGATTTTCCTTACCAAAATCACGACCTACTGAAACTCCATCAGCTAACAGGGGTGCAACTTGCTGAGATCTACTATCTCCTTCTTTTGCTTTTCTTAAGGTAGATGAAAAACCTAGATGATCTTGATCAATTAGAGACAAATTATCAGACCCTTCATTTGCCAACTTCTGAAAATATGACCAATGTTTTGGCTCATGATTTTCCACATTTAAGCTCAAGCCTGTTCCATCTGTTGGCAATGGACTAATACGTGAGGAATCTTCAGAGATTATTGCCTTGGTGAACATATCATAAAGGAAATCACGGGGAAACCTGTCCTCAATATCAATCATAATATCACCTTGAGCAGGCGTGGAAACAGCATCTGAGGGTAAACCTTGAGAAACATCTTGGCTCACGTTCGCAGTTAAAGAAACGGGCTGTGGTTGAACCTTAGCATCATTACTGGACTCTTTGCTAGAAGCATCACCGAAATTACGGTCAGATGGAACCTTGTGAAATGCAGGATGTTTAGTGCTGTTGGTTTCATCAACTGGGCGATGGTTATGGTTATCTTTGGATAAATTGGTTTCACTTTCAGATCTAAGGATCCAATCCTCATTTGCAGCAACTTTATTATCAGTGTTGTTATCTGGCAACTTTTTATGATTTTGTAGCTTGGCAAGCCCATTGCCAATGGCAGGGACATTTGTATTCAATGGTTTTGCTGTCGTGCTTGACACTGCATTCCAATTTGACAGATTTTCAACCTGAAAATTATCACTTGTTTCTGTAGTTGAATTCTGTTGGTTGAAGTCAGAGAGTAAATCAGACATGAGAACCTGAGAACCATGTGCATCATCTGACTTTGTGGATCGGTTCAGCAAATCTGCCTGCTCTCTAGGAATTCTCTCTGAATAATAGACTCTGTTGGGAAGTGCAGGTGGCTCAAGGCAACTCAAATCAATAACATTGGATCCAGCATCAACATAAGAAGGACTGAAAGCATTAGTAGAGGTGGAATAGAAGTCATCTTCACCAGACTTCGGAATCTGTGTGGAATTCACCGCATTAGCCAATGAAGAGGCCTCCTCATAATGTTGGTGCTTGACCTTGCTTTTTGAAGGAACTTTAGGCAGGTGCATCCCTGGTACAGCATTAGTAACTGATACTTCAGAAAAGTTACCCGGTAAATTTCCATCAAATAGTTGTGGAGGAACAGGATATGGTGTTTCTGAGGATAAGGCTTTTCCAGAGTCACTTTCATGCTCAATGGAACTATCACCCCTTTTCTTTACCTGCTTTGCTGGAATTTCTGGATTTTGTACCTGCAACACATCAGATGGATGCCCTTCATTGATATTTCCTTGAACGTTAGGAACATGTGGAGGCACAGAAACTGGAATCGGTCTAAAACCTGAGTTGTTCAAAGAATCAACACCATAGTGCACTGGAAATTGACTGGTTTCCCCATGATGGCTACTATGAAACAACAGATTGCTTTCATAAGCACTTGAGGCAGTTGGAATCATTGATTGCGAAGACTGAATTCCCCATGATGAGTTACCATTGGCAGTCAAGGAAGAACTAGGGGCTCCAGTTGATTCTATCTGAGTTCTACCGGCCTCCCTCTCAACATTCTGCCCATCTAGTTCATGTAAATTATCAGCAGAAGCGCTTGTAACATGAAGGATTGAACGGTTCCTTGACCCCAAGTCCATGCCATTAACTGCCACTACATACTGGATTTCAGTATCACCATCAACACTAGGATCATCCATATCAATAACGGAAAACAAAAACATCCTAAGTTTTTGTGATCCTTCTCTGTTTTCTAGATCATGACATTCCTCCATCATATTTCGCAGATCCTCGTCACCAGATACAGAAACCAAGGCATCAAGATCTTCCCCAGGGAGTTGATACTTTATAGCATGAGTTTCATTATAGAGTGATAAGGCTTTCTGCATAAGCTCCTGCCAACTTATGTCCTTTCTGATAGAAATAATACGCGTTTCACCTCCAACATATCTAAGCTTTCCATCTCTGGGGCGTGGCAGTATTTTACCACCAAAACTACAAAGAACCTTCATCTTCATTGATGAGCCAGTAGAAGCTCCAGAAGAAGCAATACTATTAAGGACTCGGTTATTTTCTTGATTAGATGAAGTTCTAGGGATTGATCGAACTGACCCATAATTGCTTCTGTCCCGTTGCAAAGAAGAGCTCCTTCTGTCATATTCTTTGCGACCTTTTTCAACTTTTGGGAGCATAGAAATATCTGAGCCACTTTCAGATCCTGAATGACTAATGCCTAAAATACCCTCCAATTCCATATAACCCGTTGCATAATTGGGATCACCTATTATATTTGGAAAGACAGGCTGCCTGAGATTCACTCTATCTCGCATAAATTCAAGAGCAAATTCCTCACCAGTTTGAATGGAGTAATTAAGTACAGGTTTTTTATCTGACATATTAAGGTCTGCAGGCCTCATATTGATACGCATGCCTTCTAGACGGTCCTGCACGGTAGACTGTGGTGCAGAATGGATTTCCTCATTTCTAGGTTCCATGATATTGTACTGTTGCTGTTTCTGCATTCCAGGTTGTTCCATCATAGCATGATTTATAACATTTAAATGCCGGGATTTACCGTGATGGCACGATAATGGGACAGCACATAACAATCAAGTAGAAAGAATGAACTGATGTGATAAATTTAGTTCATGAATAAGCTTTACTGACTCTAATTTAAGTCAACATGATTAAATAGGCTGAGGTTTCAGCAATCTCCAGAACCTTCTAGGCTTACTACCACCCCTGTAGGTATAACACAGAAAAAGTTTAATTGATTAACATAGAGGTGACAAAAGACAGAAACAAATACATATTTGTTTGAACAGATACACAACTCTAAAGCACAAGAAGAATCATGTTCTTGACAGGGCTTTGTTCAATCTAAAAGTTCAACCTTTTGGGATGATTTGGTTCTTGACAGGGAGGTTCAAATACATAGTTGATAACATTTTCTCTCAAGCTTTTGTTGCATTGTAGTTCATTGTGTTATATTAATTGAGTTTTTTTACATCGTGTTGGGCATCGTATAGCTATTTTTACTGTACTTGATATCTTCACAGTCCAACCAAGAGGATCATTTTATCTCAAAGATCAATACTTACGCGATAATTCGAAGCACAGCAAAGTCAGCAAGAAAAGGACGAAGTAAAGATGAAGCATAATTTCTTATTGCATAGAACATGAAAATACGAAATGGAAAGAAAGAAAACAGAATTATCAATTTGGATAATGTATTTACGTGATCAATTCGGTCGATCTTAGAATCTTGAAGTAATTAAACTGGGTTTTCACCATGAAAGCACAATATACATCAATCATAAATGGAAAATTATCAGTTGACTGAAACGATCAGCCAGAAAAAACTGAACATAATTCGAAGCACAGCTAAATCGTGAAAATCCCATGAAACCGAATCTATTGAGTACCTGATTGATGACAATTCTTCAGGCTCAGTTGAAGCTCATGAAGGATTGTTGAGAGAGGAAGATGAAAGGAAGTCTATGAGTAAATTCTAAGAAAAATAAAGAATACAACTTCGTTTAATCCCCACTTTCTGTTCTAATTTTTTTATTTGTATTTCTGTTCCAAAATCTATGTCTACCTTATTCCAATGATCCTTCCCACAGAAGATGATGACTCTCTCTCTCTCTCTTACCGTTTCTGTTTCTTCTTCTGGATAAAATATCTTATTCTTTCAACAGTCAAATTGAGTAAGCATGCCGCAAGAAACAGTTGACTGGTTAAATCCCAAAATTTGTCCAACAAAAAAATTCCCAAAATTAGTCACTTTTCAAGAAAACAAAAAATCTAACCAAACATTCAATACGTATGTGATAATGTTGTCCATTTGGCAAGCATAAGATCTTTTCTTTTTATTCATGTATTTTATTTTTTTTAAATATACATTATAGTTTTTATATATAAATTATAAAAAATCTATATACAATATTATATTATTCATGGCTTACAAATACTTCCTTTTGTAGACATATATTGATGGTTGATGGTGATGATTGACGATTGACTCTTATAAAAAAATAAAAAAAAGTATGGACAAAACTATTTAAAAAATTATATCTTTTAGAAATAAATTATATATTTTATCCTTATAAAAATTAGCTTTATCTATGTTATAGTTTGAGGGGGAGAGAGAAAGAAATTTCCTAATCAACATGTTAATTTATGAATTAAAAATGTCTTCTTTACAAAAAGTTTTGTTATGTTAAAAGTCAATTTTTGTTCTACCCTCTCCCCACCCCCACAAAAAAAGAGTCAATGTGGAAAAATGCCTTTTTGATTTGATGGTCTTTTTGTTAAAACCTTAATTCTTTTTTTGTCATTTGTTAGCATTTAAACTCCAATTACTCTATATACATGCCAAAAAAGAAGAAGAAAACTTCAATTACTCTATTGAGTATTGGATACTTTCTCTAGTCAACGACATAGTACCTTGGTAATTGTGAGTCAAAACCTTCTTTAAAAAATTTTTTGTAGTCCATGTTTGTTGTTAAGAGATTTGATCTGTTTGTTATATGCTAATTGTTTATTTTCATTGTTACTTAGGATATCTTGAGGAATAATTTTAATAATTTTAAATAAGGTATTTACTATTTTATAATAATGTAATTGTATGTAATTATTTTATAGTTTATAACTCCTATAATTATATCTATAATATAAATAATTTTTTTGATAATTTTTTTAAGATATTAACAACTCTATGTAATAATATATTTGTGGGTAATAATTTTTGGGTTTATAATCCTTACAATGGGATTTATAATATGAGTAATAGTTTTAATAACTTCCTCTAATATATTTATAACTCTCTGTGACAATATACTTGCAAGAAATTATTTTTTAGTTTACAACTCATATAGTAGGATTTTCAATATAAACAATAGTTTTAACAACTTGCCTAAAAACATTTATAACTCTATGTAACAAATAACAATATACTTATAAATAATTGCTTTCGAGTTTGTTTTAGTAATAACATAGTTACAATTGCTTTAGTCATTTATTATTCATGTAATGAGATTTACCACTTGAACATTAATTTCTACTATCATCATATCCTCTTCTTCACTGTTCATATTCTTCCTCATTATTTATCTTCTTACTCGCTCTCGCCGTCGACGTGCACTCTCAAGGATTTACGAGTTGGTTGAAAGACAGGGACAAATTGTTGCCATCACAACACTGTTGTTGTTACTGAAGTCAAACATATATGAGAAATCCGAATTCAAAAGGTCCAACAAGTAGATCTCTCCCACTTTAAAATCCATCAATAAATCTGCAAACATTGACTTTTGATGAGGATTTTTCCCCTCAGTGTTGAGTAATTCCATCGTATGTTCACAGTCAGTCGTCATCACTGCCCCAGCAACATCCATCGATTGAAACATCTTAACTACTTTAAACTTGGTCATTTGGAAGTAGTAAATATCTTAAAACAAGTAGTTAAAATTATTTTTTAAATCATAAATCGCATTATATGAGTAGTAAATGATTAAATACAATTTTATCATTTTACCTTAAATTTATAAAAAAATAGATCAAACTTCCATTCATAAGTTATTTTTATCCTTCTAAATTTTAAAAGGTCTTTTCTTATTTTTTTTCCAAAATAATATTAAAATAATTCATTAAGCGCTGAAAATATATTAGGGATATTTTTTTGGGGGATGTATTAATACTTTTTGAAAGTCAGTGTCAATCAGATTTTATTCATTTGATCCATATTACCTTAATATTCTACCTTTTTAAAAGATTAAATTTTTTTCATCATAATCTAAGTTCACACTTAACAAAATGGGATCTGAATCCTACAAAATGAAAGAGAAAATTAAAATATGCATCTAACAGTGACAATAATATATTCTTAATATGTAAGCATCAAAGGGAGAAACTTTCCATTTTTTTAAAAAAAACTCCCTACATATAAACTATTTGAATATAATTTAAAGAATTTAATTTAAAATTACTAACTTGCACTTGGTGCATTGCCCATGTGTATAAGGAGGTGGAGGGTTCCATCTTGGCCTCCTTTTCCAATTCAAAAAAAGATATTAACTCATCTTTTATAAATTCAGCTAACAACTATTTAAATCATGTTTAATTTTTAAAAAATATTATTTTATTATAATTTTAATTATAATATTTATAAAAATATCTTAACTCTTAAGTGTTTAAATTTCTTAAAGACAATTAATAACTAACTTTATCTAACATTAATATCGTCTAAAGAAACTTCTTCACCTCAACCTCTTTATAAAAAAATTTATAACAAAAAATAAAGATAATAAAATTCTTAATTTTCAAGTAATGAATATTTATTTTTTAAAATTTTGATTGTGTTTAGTAAAACAACAAACAAAGTTTTTTGTAACAATGAAATAAAATTAAATCTCAACCACCTGACACATCCAACTTTTCTTTTCTCAAATAAATTATAATCATTCCATATTCATCTTTCAACATAAGGATAAAATCCATATAGGGTTTGCAACACCTAAACTAACTTCAATGATAATTTCAAATAGATAATTTGTGACTTTGCTGGGTAATTAAAATCAGAGAAAATACATAAGAATTTATTAAAAGTTTATAAAACTAGCACCACCTAAGTGGAAAAAGAAAGTACATTCCTTGAGGCTTCTGAATGGAAAAATATGAACCAGTCAAGAAGCAAAACTTTGAGCTTCTTTGAACAAGTTAATATACAAGAAAAAATTGGATCAGCTTATAGTAAGTATTTGGATAGTTACTATCTCTAAATCCCTAACATACATCGTTGAACTTAGATTATAGAGAGTAGAGAAAATCTCATAACAGTATCAGCATATAATCCAATGGTTATCTATCTCATTTGGCTGGCTTGTTAGGCTGTGACTTGGTTTGGGAAGCAGAAGCAGACACAACCCTTAAGCGACTAGCAATTTCTGTGAATGAAGGCCTGGCTGCAGGGTTGGGTGCCCAACATTGCTCCATTAGTGTCCTCCATTCAGCATCACAAGAACTTGGTATTGTTGGCCTTAATGTGTTATTTACAATCCCACCTGCTTATTCAAATAGAGCCAGATATGAAGACAGAGAAAGATAAATATTATTAGTACGATTAACAGAGAGAGAGAGCATTCAGATGTATGATGAGAGAATTACATATCATCACTTATATTAATTATATTTCTATGGCTGTTGCTTGTGCTCTGTAGTTATAACCTGACCTTCTATATGTTACCAGAATGTTTCCATCTAAAAGTAATACTAAAGTTAAAGCATTCTTGTGAGAAAATCAAGTCGTAACTTTAGAAAGCATGAATCAAAATTTTGAGTAGCTTCATAGCAGTTATTCATATGGTCATTGAGAGAAGGAATTTAAAACATCCCTCAAACATCAAGAAAAGTAAGTAGCATCTTTAGGGAAGATTTGGCCCAAGAAAAAAGAAAGAATGAAACTTTAGGTAACAAGATAATAATTTTGAAAAATATCATTAATTCCTTATTTCTAAGGTCCTTGAGAATATTTTGATATTCAAGGTCTTAAGTTGTCATTAATGAGCCCGCCGCAATGGTCATTTTTACTTTATATGTGTACATATCAAGTTTTAAATTTAGTTTAGGAGAAAAAAAGTAATTTTTCCATAATTATTCCAGTGTTGTCAGTGATGAATTGCAGCCCCAAAACCAAAAGGGCTGATAATTGATACAAGGAGACACTATGTAAGATAATTTAAACTTTATAAGATCCTTAAATCTACTACTAAAGAAAACCTTTGCTAAAGATCGCACCTATGATTGCACCATAGTGCATATTGGCATATGGCTCCTCACCGGTCAGAATCTCCCATAATACTATGCCAAATGAGAACACATCAACCTGCAAATCAAAAGCATTCTCAGCAATAAAAGAGCTACAAGCACCATAAAAGTGAAGGCGGCCAAAGACAAAAGGATAGAAATAGGATGATAAACTGAAGGCACTATCTTTTAGTCTGATCATAAATAAACGAAAATTTACAGCATATAAGCAAAGGTTTAGTGCTTCCAGCAAGCTTCACAGTAGTTTTTTTTTTTTTTTTTTGCCAGCAAGCTTCACAGTAGTTATCTGAAGCAAAGGATGCTGGTTTGAGTTAAAATATTCAAACAGGTAGAATTAGGCAGGAATTTCACCTCCTGACAGGAGGAAGGATGACTAGTCCTAAACACTGGACTATAGGAGAATGAATTTGGACTTCAGAGATTTTATAACGTAAGATAGACAGAATTCCAACATCTAGAGGTAGAGACATGAACAGTTAAATGATATGGATATCTCCTATTTGTAGTGCTATTACAGAAAAGCATTTCCTGAGAGAAAACTTCGTACTTTACCTTTTCAGAGACTTGGTTGCTGCTGCCATTCAGCAGCTCTGGAGCCATCCAAGGTAGGGTTCCCCGCACACCACCAGAAACCAACGTATTCCGTTTAATTTTTGACAAGCCAAAATCACCAACCTGAGAAAGAATTTCTCAGTTTTTTCAACAGTAATAGACATTTGGCAAATTGTAAAATAATAATGTCAGCATAAACACCTTGCATATTGGCCTCACAGGGTCTTTCAAGTTCACAAGCAAATTGTCACATTTTAAGTCAAAATGCACAATATTTTTTGAGTGCAAATACTCCATCCCAAAAGCTGCATCCATGGCAATTATCAGCCTCTTGCGACGATCAAGATACCTGCAATCAAAATCATGGTTGAATCCTTGGAGATAAATCTATCTAGAAAATGAGATCGTCAGATGAACAAGTTCATTGACATGATAATATTAGTTCTTAATGGCTAAGGCAGCTACATGATTGTGAAAGCTATTGTAACAAGCAGAAAAGCGGGATGACTACCATCTGAGAGACCATGTTGTATTGTCTTGTGATATTTACTTTATTAAATGTAAGGAAGAACTGAGGTAGTACATCAATATCAGGTGATCTCACTGTAGTATGGCTTGAACGTAATAATCTAAGCAAACCCAAAATTACATTTTGAGTTTACAGGTTGAACAAACTTGGTGAGAGAAATGTGTTAAGTCCATCTGGATCCATTACCTATCCTTGCGAAGTAATACATGCCTAAGAGAACCATCCACCATGTACTCTGTAACAGTAGCCATTGTTGCTCCTGGTCCATCCTGGACTACACCATAAAATGCCAGAACATTCGGATGATGAAGCTTGGAAAGAATGTCAGCTTCCCGCCAGAATTCTACAGTCTGAGAAAAGAAGAAATTCTCATCAACACACCTGCCTCAAATATATATCATTCTCATTTAAGCAGTTTCCATAAAGTAAGGTATCGTTAAGAAAAGATAGAGCATGCTATCCAATAGTTACCAGTCTCTCTTGCTCAGATGATCTACCAGTGAAACAGATTTTCTTTATTCTTTTAATGGCAACATCTGTTCCCCGCCATTTTCCGTGATACACAGTTCCAAAGGTCCCAGAACCCAATTCCTTCAACTCTTCAAGATCTTCATTCTTTATGACCTACAAATAGCATATGGACAAAACTCTATGATAAAACATAAAGGTTTTGAGACCAGTGTTTAAGATAGCAAATGCGTATACAGAGCCTGTTGGTGTTTCTATGCAACAAAATGCTTTACTTCTATTGCCTTATTTTCCATAAAAGAAAGTGAAAAACAACCAGTTTTTCTTGATGAACTCGGCTTATCAATTTTATGTCCCTAAAGCTGTCCTTGGAGGCAAGTCTGTTCCCATCATAATATCATTCTCTGAGAATGCCCTTATTTCATCTTAAAAGTAATTATTGCTAGACTTGTGCTAGACCATTTAAGTTTTTAGATGAAATTTCTCAGAAACGGTGTTATTAGGGGCAGGATAAACATTCTATAAGTAAATTTCAGTACAAATTATTATTGAGATATAACATAATATAACAGCTAGCCTGCACAATTGATCTTCTAAGCCCATTGAGTTTCATGTTGAGAATTGAGCAACATTTGTAGATAGATAAAACCATTCTCAGATCAAAGTTAAAACAACATAAGCTTAAGCTGGTCAAGCAGTTCTTTGACAAGGCATGTCATCATGTGCGTTTCTCATTTGTAAGTGTTACAGTACAAGCCTTGTCCAAGCTCCATATATATTAACACACATACTCTAATTTTGTTCGCTCTATCAGGACACAATATTTGACAACTGCAAAAAAGTCAATTATTTTGTATTATCAACATTCCAAACTGGTAAAAGGATAGTACGACTCTCAAAATACCAAAGAAAATGTGTCAGCACCTTTAGGTTTCTCACATCATAGAGCAGTAGAATTTGTATGATAGAGAACTTGAAAACAAAATATTTGAAACATATTTCAAAATTTAGGGTACGAAATTTAAGCAATTAAAATTTGGCCATTTATAAAAATTGCAAGTTCCCAGTTGCAATAAAGTATCCTAAGTTAGCACATAACGGAATGCCTATATAAACTCTCATACTAGAGAGATGTCCTAGATCTGAATGCTTATAGTTCAACAGGAAAGTGGATCAGATGACTGGCACGATGGCTTAATAAAAAATCAAGATGACCAAAACTGATCCAGTATCAATCACGTATGTAATTCCCAAAGCAAAGAAAGGATATTCATGACCGTATTATTAGCTACCATCATCATCATCATTATTATTGATTAAACTCGTCCTCAAGGCAACTGGTATCAATTTCTATCAGAAGCAAATGGTTCATATAGAATATAAATTTTGCAACAGAAATCTTAGAATAAATAACATATTATGGAAGCATTGCTGCATATACAAGCATCATACCTGTAAGGAATTGATATCAAAACCTTCCAGAGAAGGATCAAGTGGAGGTAGACCACTATTTCTTGTTTCAAACTTCCCATCCTAAAATAAAACCAAAAAAAAAGTGTCAGAATAAAACCAGAACACAGATCCTGAAACCAAAGAACCACAAAAAACATACCTCAAATTCTGATTCTTGACCCCTTGAATTCTCCACTGTACCATCAAACTGCATACTTTTGGTCTCCTTCACTTGGGAATGATCATAATTAGACTGCACAAAAGTGGTTTCTGTTCCAATTATTCCATGAAAACCCTTCTGACTTTCTCCATCAAAATTGAGATGCAAATCTGCTTGGTTTACAGATATTTCATCAGGTGTTAGCGGCGTGACAAGGTGAGTTCTATCATCTACATTTCCAGGATCCCGGTCAATAAGAGAGATGTTATCTAGCCCTTCTTGTGCCAATTTCCCAAAATATGACCATGACTTGGGTTCATGGTTTTCCATGTTTATGCTTATGCCCACTCCAATATTAGTTAATGGATGTAAAGTGGATGGGTCTTCCGCAAGTATTGCTTTAGTATACATATCAGAGAGCAGTTCACGAGGAAATCGATCATCAATATCAATAAGAATATCAGCCTGTTCTTGTTTGGGAAGAGCATTTAATGTAAAATCTTGAGAAATGTTTTCAGTTGTGTTATCAGTCAAAGAAACGGGTACTTCTTGAACATTACAATCATTATTTGATTCTTTCCCTGAGCCATGACCCCAATTAATCTCTGGAAGATAAGATGTTGGGCCATCATTGCGCTTAAAAGTGGGAACCTGATCCAAAGCAGGAAAATCTGATTTAAGGTTTTTGTTTTCATCACCCAGGGGTTTGCTGCAGTTATCTTCAAAATAACTATCAGTATCGGACCTGATGACCTGATCCTCATTTACCACCACTTTACTTCCTTCATTGTTTGGTAATACCGGCTTCAACTCCACATCCACATGGTCTGAGAGTTTTGACTTCATCCGATTGCTCGTCTCAGGCAACAGTTTGTGCATCTGTAATTCATTAAGCCCATTAACAATGATGTTGCCATCCACACACAGTGGTTTTGATGTGCCACTTGAATCCTCTGTTAAATTAGACTGATTTCTATTGTGCAAGTCGTCACCAGATTCTGTGACCAAATATTGAGGATTGATGTCAAAAAGTAAATCTGATACGGGAAACTGAGAATCATATGTGTCATCTGACTTTGCAGAGCGATTCAGCAATTCTACTTGCTCCCTAGGAGTTCTTTCTGAATAAGAATAGTAAACTCTTTTAGGCATTGGAGGAGGGTGAAAGCAACTTAAATCAATCCCATTGGATTGAAAATCAACATTACCAGGACCAAATGCGCTGCTAGATGTAGGAGAGGCCTCTTTATACTCCTGTTGCTGTCCCATTTTCATTGATGGCAGTGTGTGTAGTTTCTCCTCAGGTATGTTAACTGCAACCGTAGCTTTATTATCATTATTTTTCAAGAAATCATCTTTTGGTTGTGTGGGAACACGGGATGGTGTTTCCGAGGATAGAACTTTTACAGGGTTACTTCCTTGTGGAACTGAAATATCACCCAGTTTTTTCACAAGCATTGTTGGTATTTCCAAATTTTGCACTTGTAATCCATTAGGAGAAGAACCTTCATTCAAAATCCCTTGTTGATTTATCATCCCATGAGGAGGCATAGCATTAGAAGTCTCTACGAGAGTAAAGTTTTGAGAAGGATTAAGGCCATGGTGAATAGGATATTGACTAAAAGCCTCCCCAAGGTGCATCATCTGGTCTCTGAAGAGTGGATAGGTTTCATAAGCATTTGAGGAAGTTGGAAGCATTGGTTTTGAAGACTGAATGGTCGATGATGAGTCATAATTCCCAATCAATGGAGCGTTGCTGATACAAATAGATTCTACAGGAACTTTCCCAACTTCCGTCTCAGCATTTTGCCAGTCCAATTCATGTATATCATTTGCTGAAGCGCTCGCACCAAGAAGCACTGAGTTGTCTCTTGAACCAAAGTCCATGCCATTAACAGCAACAACAAACTGGACCTCAGAATCATCACCCACACTACTGAGACCAAAATGAGCATCATCCAAATCACTCATTGAGAATAAAAAAATTCTAAGCTTTTGTGATCCTTCTCTATCTTGTGGGTGATTACATTCCTCCATCATATTCTGCAGATCTTCATCAGATGACACAGAGACCAAAGCATCAAGATCTTCCCCAGGAAGCTGATACTTAATTACATGAGTTTGATTATATATTGACAATGATTTCTGCATAAACTCCTGCCAAGATATGTCCTTTCTTATTCGGATAATGCGTGTTTCACCTCCAACATATCTAAGTTTCCCATCACCAGGTCGTGGTAATATTCTACCACCAAAGCTGCAAAGAACTTTCATTGTCATTGATAAGCTATGAGAACTTCCACAAGAAGCATACCCATGCAAAGATCGACCATTTTCCTGATTATATGAAGCTCTTGGAATTGATTGAATTGATGCATAATTGCATCTGCCTCCATCTAACAATGTATCCTTTCCATCATACTCTTTTGGATCCCTGCCAGCCATTTCACACAGAGAAATATCTGATCCATTTTCACATCCTGCACTTCTACTATGACCTGCTGCAGAATTGGGATCACCAACATTGGGAATTACAGGCTTCCTAAGATTCACCCTATCACGCATAAATTCAAGTGAAAACTCCTCACCAGTCTGTATGGAATAATTAAGTACAGGTCTAACTTCAGATGTATTAGGGGCATATGATCCCCTACTAGTATGCACGCCATCCAGATGGTCCTGCATTACAGACTGTAGCACAGGCTGGAAGCCATCATATCTAGGGTCCATCTTATAGCATTGAAGCTATTGGGAGATGACTAATAATCCTTTCAAAGAAAATTTTTAATTTTTAATTAGAGATAAAATCATAAATAAGCTCTATATTTTAGCAACTGATCATTTGCAATCACTGAATAGAAATGTGAAGAAGCATCTACAATCTAGGAAATTCTCAGCTCCCACTTTCGTCTTTCCAAAACACAACCTTAATGTAAAGCAGTTGACCTACAAACATAATGGAATAAGTTAGATGTTTGAGTAAGAATCAATAAGCATGCTTTAACATAAATTACCGACATCCAGCCCCGAAAATACGATCCTGGAAATTTGTAATCTGTGCAATCAATTACAGCCCGGTGTTCAAGTGGACTATCTATAATTACAAGTGCAAATGTGATTGCCTCTAGGGATAAACCATTTAGTTAAAGAACAATTGCAGGTAACACCTAAGTCAAGAATCGAGATCATCACTAACCAAAAAAGTGGACGCCGTAACATCCATTATCCTCATAGAAGTGATCTATAAAACATCAGAATTAGAAAACTTGTTCATCATCTAGACTCAATCTCAGAAACACAATCAGCTTCCTTTGAACTCCACCCCGATTCCTAAACCAAGGAATCTAACACTATCCTTGCACCTCTCAAAATACGGCATAGCCATCAATAAATAGTCACTTCACGATCAATAAAGCACAAATACTTCTGTCCTACCCCCCTACCATACACAACGCGACTCTTTAACAACAAATACTTTGTCGTGTCGTCCGTGCACTTTATCCGTACAGTACCCGTGATTATTTGTTAGCACTGAAACAAAGGGCATCACTAAGACATCACATACACCGCAAGACCGGATAGAATACGAAACAGAAACGAAATACCTGATCAAGGAACAATTTTTCTCTTCTTCATTGTTCGAGCTCATGGCTCACACCTCATACCCTAAGGTTTAAGGTATGAGGAAGGAAGAGAAATTTCCTCCCCCGAAACAGAGAGTTTATGCGAAGAGCAAAAGAACACATCTTTAATCTATATCACTTTCCCGCATTATGCTTGTTCTTGTCTCAATCTACTTCTCCTTGGCCTGAAAATAAAAATGGAAATCACCCGCTTTTTCTGGTTCAATGTCTTCAGAAACAGAATGACGGCTCTTACACCCGCTTTGCCAGTGCCATCACCCTTTTGCGTCGTGCGCCGAATATATTATTTCAGCGTTTTGTCAAGATGAGAAAGTGAATCGAAATCCTAAACTACCCCTGGGGATTGATCGCTCTTCCCAAAATGCCACGTAGGAACAACGTGCGGTAGGACCCCACGCCGCACCGACATTTTCAGGTAATAAGCTTAGTTAGTTATAATTAATTAAATTGATTACAATATTAAAGTACTCTTCTCCTCCCAATTTATAAGATCCAAGTCTGAAATTAAAGGATAATTTAAAGTTCGTTGTGAACTCAAGGTTCCCTTATGAATCAATAAAAAATTAATTGTGAATGAATGGATAATTTCACGATTGCATGTCTCATCACTTATGAACTTATAAAAAGTCAATTATGAATAGATATTCAGAAAAAGGAGAGGGCCCTTAAATCATGTATATTTACAATTAAGCTTATCTATAAATTTACAAGGGATTGTCATAAAATTCACAAATACGTAATTTAATAAAATGGAAGAGTTTTTATATAAAAATAAAAGTAATGATAGAAATATATTTTAAAAAAATTATTTTATAGGTTAAAAATAAATATAGAGTTAATGCATAATTTTTTATAATTAGGAGTAAAATAGTTTAAAATATTTTTGTATAAATTGGGAAGAGTTAAAATTGTTAAAAAATTTATAACTTAGAATAAAATAATCTAAAATATTTCACTTCCACTTCTTTCATCTCATTTTTCAATTTTTTGATTGAACTAAAATTATTTAAAATATTAAAAATAAAAATAATTTCTATTATACTAAATAAAAAAATAGGTGATTCTATGCCCACTTCTCCATTTTCACTTTCATGCTATCATAATATTTTATATAATATTTTAAAATGATAAGTAAGATTAAATTCATAATATTTTATTTATATAAAAATTTATATAAACTAAAAGACCATTGCATGGTCAAATACATTCAATTTTCATTAATACCTATCACCTAAAAAACCTTTTATTACTATTTTCACCAGATTTATTATAGTATTTTTTTGAAAAAAAATAATAAAAAATACTTACAGATTATTTATTAACAAAGTTTTTAATTTTTTTTGGCAAAATTTAAACACAATCTCACAAGTATAGTTCACAAATATTCTTATTACTTGAATTAACTTTTACTGGTATTTATATCTTATTTTTTTATCTAATAAAAAATACCTTTTCAATTAGATTGACGTGACACACAAATCTTTCAAATTACCATTAGTCGCGTCTTCAAGATTTGTGAAAGATTAATTTGATGGCTTACTCGCTGAAAGAGATAGCTGTAGCATCCGGGCATTTCTTTGCACAAAATTAAATTACGTGCACAACCAATAGAATATACTTTAAAATGAAAAAAGTTTTAACTATTTAAATATAAATATTAAAAACATATTTAGAATAGATATCTCAATTAATTATTTCAATACTCAAATTTAGTTTAATCTTTATATAAAAAAATTGAATATTTGCATTTTGTATTGAGAGTGAAACAACTAATAAATAATAATAATAATAATAATAATAATCATTTATATTTGCTTTTTTTTCACTTAAAAAAATTTGATTCCTTCTAGTTATCTTCTTTGAAAGAGAGAACCCAATTGTACTTTCCTTCCAACAGAGTAAAAGGAGAAAAGTATCTTTCTGAGACATATAAGTGGATATCCATCACAAGCTCATTCTCATCATCTTAACTAGACTTTGAAAGATCTGTAGAGTTTTACATATATACGATAATGTTCATATTTCTATGTGGCCGTACAATCAGCGGGAGCAAAAGAAACTCTCTCTTCTGCAAGATCAAACGCCACCTGAAAATTGATCTGCGCAATATTCCCCAGAATCGAAATACTATCACTGGGAATCACAAGCAAGCAAAGCAAATCATCCTTAACGGTGAACATATTCCCACGGTGCAATCTCAGATCAGCGTTGTTCGTGAAATGCAACACAAACTCAAGACCTTCTTCTTCTTCCATGATTCCAGGCCCAGATCTGAAACACAAGTCCAACGGTTCAGGTGGGTTCGTCACCGGTTCAACCCCAACGGCTTCTCTCACTGCATCTCTTAGCTCACTGTAAAAACCTGATTCTAATACTGTCAACGTCGTGCCTGAATCAATCACTATGTTGCCGCCGGTCTGACCTGTCTGAACCGTCTTGTGTCCGACAGTGACACCTTCGAGATTGACATAGTAAAAGGTTGTCGGAGATTTGGTGAAGAGAGGAGTGGAGACGACGTTGGCGGCGACGGCCGTGTCGTTAACGATGGTTGTTCCGTCGTCGCCGAACTTGAGTTTGCTGGTGGTGTTGGAGGAGAAAGGGAGGAGGCAGTAGGAGAATTTGTGGTTGATTTGATCGCCGAGTTGGGAGATGAGAGAGAGAGGACCACCGCCGAGGCCGGCGATTCCGGTGTTGTCTTCGAACTGGTTGTCGTGTCCACATCCAATTACAGTTGAAGGAGACGAAATAGCGTTATTGCCCAAGTTGATTGTGTCAGTGGCTAAATCTCCTGTAGTGAATGATTGGTCTCCATATTTATAGAAGTACCTGTCGAGATATAGTTATGAATTAGTTAGTTAGTTTGTATGAAAAGCCTGTTTTGTTTTAGAAAATATTACTGATACAAAAATTTAGATTTAAATCACTCAATTATGTTGTTAATTACGTTGTCTGAATAATTAAATCTCTTTGGAACTTCATAATAATTATATATATATATATATATATATTATCTGTTGATTGTTTAACTTTTTATTCTATCATCCAAATCGTCAACATCAGGAATCACTAAATACATTCTCCATATTCTATCATTCAAGTTATTTGCAATATGATACACACACACACATATATATATCATATCATATCATATCTTTTCATGTTTATCCCATCACAAAGCAATGCTCCCTTATTACAACAAGAGGTTGATTTTTATCATAAGAACTGGATCTATTTTAATTCTTATATATTTATAATTTTTTAAATTAATTTAATTATATATAATTGATATATAATATAATATTATATAAGGATATTTTAAAAAAATTATATCATATTTTTTATAATTAATTAATTAATTTAATTTTTTATCTATTTAAATTAACTAACAAAAAAACTCATATATATATATATATATATTTTTTTTTTTTTTTTGAGAACCTTGAGACTGGAGAGTAAAATTTTTTGGGCAAATTCAATATAAAAATGAAATGCATTTGCTATTGGAGCAGCTGAATTGTTGTTTCATCATGCATGAATGTCAATAACCATGTCATTCATTTCACAAGCAAGCATTTAACCTACTGTGGCTTCTATGATATTCGTAATCTAATTGGTTTCTACATTTTGTTAATACGTACCTGCACTGATTTGAATTTCCACAGGATTGTCTGGGCAAGGAGGCACAGGATTGGGAATCACAGGGCAGCGCCATGAAAGTGGAAGATTTTGCAGGATCAAACGCATTCTGGGCATCACAACCTCCACAAGGTAAGCATGGTACCCACACGAGGTCGCTTCCTGTGTCTGCAGCTGCATGAAGCTCCACCGATGGCGTCCCCATCAACATCTTCATCAGATAATCTCCTCTGTTCGGAGTAATCACTGCTCCATCACCACCACCCTGAAAGTGTCTCATTCGAGAAGCGGATCGTCTCGCTGCTTTCATTATGATCTGTGAGTGTGACAGAGAAAAGTTGTAAAATGGTGAGAAAGATGAGTCTCGATGAATAAGGTCGACGCTGAAACTTCTAGTTAGGGTTTTATCATGATGACAAGCTTCGGAAGAAGAAGATTGAGCTGACAGAGAAAACAGCACTGCAAGAGACACTGCGATAAAATTCATGCTTGAAGAGCTACGACGAATGGGAAATTAGGAATTTAGACAAGCAATTTATAGAAGAAGATGATTTTCCATTGTTTCAAGTTGTTTGAATCCATAAAAGAGGTAATAGCTTGTGCAGTTGAATGTTAAAGGAATATTTCTCAATCTGGATATCTTAAAAGTTTCTTGAAACAATAAGCGTGTGTCCCCTTCAATGTGCATGGACTCTCTGATTCAATAAGGTATTGCTTACAACAGTGAAATACCCACGATGAGGACCAATTAACGATGTCAAGATTCTATATTCTGAATTTAATTGGAAAACAAAAATCGAAAAAGATTCTATTCTGCAATGAGAAAAGCAAGACATGGACAATGAAATAGAATAATTTTCTTCAGTTTGGTAGCTTTCTTGAGAATACTAAGCTTCCTCCTGATCTGGGAATAAAAACATCCTCCTGCGACTCTTTTCATCCAAAAAAAAAAAAACTATATGTGTGTGTGTGTGTGTGTATTTGCCAGGATAGTCTTCTCTTTATATATGTGTGTGTGTGTGTGTGAATATATAGTCTGTATGCGCGCGCGTTTTATGATTATTGGGATTTTGTAAGTTGAAGATTTGCGGTTCAGGCAATAGTAGAACTGTAGCGGCTGTTGAATTACAATTGATGTCGTTAGTGAGATTCTGGTCAGGTTCAATCGCAATTCAGAAACCCAGAACAAGATTTTCGTTTGGATTCTTCGATCCTTCTCAACGATGCACTTCACGCAAGAGCTCCAGGAATTTCTGTTCTTGCCTGAAGCTGAACAGCAAAATGGAGCACATTTCCAATCTTCTTCTTCTTCGATCTCTAGACAATCTCCCCTTTGCAATATCGCTTAATCTAGTAGGGTCAGATTGATTTCTCTTATCGGATTTACCCTAATCGGTGTGCGTAATTTTCTGCAAATGCCCCTTTTCTTCAGGAATGGAGGACGCTTTGATGGGCTATCTCTTTGGCAAGAAGAGGGCAACGGACGTTGCTCATATGTACGCACTCAGTGACCTTTTTTCTTATCTCCTATTGCTATCTTGAAAAGTTTTGCCCAAATTCCTGCTTGTATTGCTTTGAAGTTCTTTGTTTAGGTGTTGATTAAAGAGCCAAAACTCGGTGTGGCTAGATTTGAAGTATCACTTTTTTTGCTAAGGATTTGAAGTTCTATTGGAACAATTATATTCGAGGCCCTTATAGGCAATAAATATAGTCATATCTCTTAATAGGATTTTAATATTTTTCACCACATTTAAAGAGACTAGCCCCTCTGCTAAATTTAACCCCGTTGGGCTTTTGAAGTGTCACTTTTAACTAGTTAGTTAATAGTCAGGAGATTAATTATGGGACTGACACCTGAATGAGTAATGACCAATTGTTTCTTCATAATGATTCTCTACCTAATTGCAATTCTGTTGCCTGAATGATATTAAGCTGCAATACATCGAGTTCACCTGGTTTTAGTTGGCTATCAACTCATTTCTTAACAACCTTTATAAATATAATGAAGACTGAGCAGGTAAATTGGAGCTAACACCTATATCTGAAGCATTTATAGTAAAGTTCTGTTTAATGCATCGTGAAGGGCCTTATGTTTTATACATCAGTTGTTTAACATGCGCTTTGGTTAGAGTTAAATGTAATTAATCATATACCAACTCAACAGAGAATTCCAGTTTTATCCTATTGATGGTAAACCCTCAACATATATATTTTGACTTTTGCTGGTTATTTTGCCTTGTGATGGATTGGTTTGGTCTTGATATAAGTGTTGTTACCACCAGGGTATGGAGACATGTTGTCCAGAAAGGGGATACAGTTGTTGATGCCACTTGTGGTAATGGTTATGACACCTTAGCATTGCTCAATTTGGTTGCTGATGATTCGCATAAGGGTTTCGTTTATGCATTGGACATTCAGAAAGATGCTTTGGATAACATCTGCCATAGTAAAATGGAGGAAGTTATTCCAAGCCATGCCTCTGTTAGGTACTCTCTTCCCTTGAGTTTCTTCATGCCCTTATCTTATCTCTCTTTCCTATTAATGTGGTTTATTCGTAACTTTGATTTTTATTATCTTATTTATTGCTTGGGTGATCCTGGAATAACTTGAACAATGGTTATGGATACTCATAAACTTGTCATGATGAGATGACATATATTCCAGTTTGTGTACATATTCAAAGTTCAACCTTATATGCTGGGTATTTTAGGCTTATTGCTTTCAACTTAGGTTATCTTCCTGGTGGTGACAAAGAAATAATAACAAGATCGGAGACAACATTATTAGCACTTGAAGCTGCTAAGAGAATTTTAATGCCAGGAGGGCTTATCAGCTTAGCGGTTTATGTGGGGCACCCTGGAGGGTAGTGATATTCCATACTTGCTTGCCTCTATTATTAATCCATGTTATTTTTTTTGAAAAAATTATTCTAAGATCCTAAGGAAATAATGTAATCATTAAAATATTTAACAAGTAAGCAACATGTATGGACACATTTTGATACAGAAATGATGATAATAAGTCCATGGCTCCTCACTTATTTTAAAAATTCTTTGTGATCGCATTCTTTCTTTGAGATCTCATCATAATATTTCTTTATTTTTTGCCAAATATATTAAATTGCTTTCGTTATCATTATATATGAAAGTTCACAACATCATGGTCTCAGTAAAGTCTTGAGTTCATCAATCGGTTTGATTAAGACATGCTGAAAAGTTTCAAGTGTTTTGAAGTCTAGTGTTTTATGTTTTCCTTGTACAGGGAAGAATTGTAAAGTATTGAAGCTTTTGCAGCTAGGCTGTCTCCTGAGAATTGGATTTGCTGCAAGCTCCAGATGATAAACCGACCATCTGCTCCAATACCCATTTTCTTATTCAAAAGATAATGCAAAACATGAATGTTTTCTGGTATCTTTCTTTCTTTGTATTTTTTTTCTTTCAAAGAAATGTTCAGCTCTGCTAGCAGCTTGCCGTTAGATGCGCCCTGTTCTGATTTATTGATTGAAAGAACATTAATTTTTTTTTTAGAGCTCCTCTGCCAGAGGATTGAATTTTACATGTACAATTGGGAATTAGTAATGAAGCCTTCATTTGATTGTCTGTGTCAACTCTCAATTCAACAAAATCATCCTTTCTCTTAAATTTATATTAAATCTGATATGATCATGATAAAACGAATACTTGACTTACTAATGTATTCATCCCACTAAATCTATACAGTATTATTACCTCTAATCTTAATTATAAGATTCTATCAATTTTTTTAGATAGATTTAAGAAACAAAATAAATAAATTAATTATAATTAATATAAAAATTAATTAACTAATTTAGATAGAGTGAAAAATATATAATATGAATTTATTTTAAGATATTAAATTTGATCATAATTAATTTATTTATTTAATTTTTTAAATTTATCTAAAAATAATTTAATCTTATAATTAGGATAAGGGGGTAATAATTTATTTAGCTCCCTTTCAAATTTTATATTAAATGAGTGTTCAGAACTGCCCAAATGGATTTGTGCTGAAAGGGGGGCCTTATTAGAAGTCGACGTTAATTTTGCCGTTTGTAAACGGAAGAACTTTAGCGTAATCACAAGCACTAGAATGTTTTAACTTGCTGGAAGAAGTACATAGGGGTAGTGAGTGACGATCGCGATGGGACTCGAACCCACAATCTCCCGCTCCGGAGGCGAGCGCCTTATCCATTAGGCCACGCGATCGGATGTGTTTTCCATGTGCGTTAAAATATTATATAGAGTATATAGAGATAGCCTAAAAATAGAGGGAAAACTACATTTGAGTTATATATATATATATATTAGTTTATTTAAAATTTTGTACTTCTAAGTTGTATTGAACATTTTAAATCTTCTCACTTACTAATTTCATTCATATCTTTATCCTCAAATTTATCACTCGATTTAGATTTAAATATTGATTTTTAATTGTCACAAGTGTTTTTGTTTTAAACAAAATTCTACATATATTATGTAATAAACACACACCCCTGCCATGAAAGTTTTTTTTCCACATAATATTTATTTGATCCTTAATATAAAATATATTTAATTAATTTAAATATATTAATGATAGATTAATAGAGTTACTTAAGTTAGTTAATATACATGTTTTCTCTAAAATATATTAGTTATATTTTTTTAACTCTCTCCATTTCTCTCTTTTTTAATTGATTATTATTAAGGGAGTATCAATAGAGATAATTGAAAATAAGTTGATAAATATAAAAAATATATATTATATTTATAATTAAAATTAATTTTTTAATTAGCTCATATATTAAATATTAGATAAATATTATATTAAATATCATACTCTACTTCTTTAACAGCAATTTTGTTTTTGCTAAGACCAAATCAACAACTGAATTAACTGTTTCAACTTGAAGGGCTATAAATGTTGACTAAAGTCATTAACTAACTTGTATTATAAGTAGGTATATTTATTGAAATATATCTTTACTCTAAAATGGTAGCAAAATTGTATTGTTTTTATAAAGTAATGAAACTTGATCCTGTAAGACAAAGATTCTTACCCAAAGAACATCCATCACTATTGCTATTTTATAAAAGGAGCAATTTAATTATGAAGTGAAAAAGAAATTCAACAACAGATTTTTCTTAAAGCTTCTTCTTACATGAGCTGAGAATTGTGTGTGTGTGTATATATATATATATTTAGATATTATATCTTTGGTAAATATACCGGAATGATCAAGCATCTTTTATATTTTTTAATTAATAAACGTATTTATGATTTCAGTGTTGTCTTGAGAATGAGCAAGAATCTCTATATTTATCATTTTATGTTTTTTGAAGTTATAAATAGCATACTTTGTATAATAGATAATTAAGGAAATATGTATTTATAATTATATGTAATTTTTTACATTTAAAAAATAAAACGATCGAAGGATACAATCAAATTAAACCAATAACAATAATTCCTTCTACCGAAAGATCTTTAACATCTATCTATTGTTTAATTATTTAATGTGAAAAAATACATATAATCTTAAAAACATTAGTATATAAATAATATATTACCACTATTCATAATAAATTACTCTAACATTCTATCCAACAATATATAAGAAAACCACACTCTAACATTAGATTCCTCGAAGATGCCAAGAAAAACATTAGATTCCTCGGATTGACACCACAGTTATCTTCTTCATATATATATATATATAGATAGATAGATGATGGTTGTATGGTTTACTTGGGTTGAAAGTTTATGGGATTTAGATCCTCTGCTATAAAAAAATTCGTGTAATCTTCTTGTATTTGAAATCTCATTCGTTTACTTAATCTAACGGACAGAGAGAAAAAAAACTCGATTCAATGACTAATATATGTTAGAATATATTTCAGTCGTTGGATTAACTAATTTTTGTGAACTACTGAAACCGGCCAACGAACCAGATTTTAAATATTAACTTACAATATAGTTTGTAATGAGAGAGAATCTATTTCCCAAAGTATTTGATTCAGTTATATTTATAAGTGAGCTTATAATAATAATACAATTAAGCTAAAAATGATTAAAAAGAAGCACATGATTCCGTAACCGTCTCCAACTTCCCCTGAAATATCTGAACCCACAAAGCAGTGACGATAATGTCAGTTTTTCTTGTTTCCCTTTCTCTCTACCTTCTCATTTATTTAACTCTTCACCTCCTTCACTCTCACTCATTCACTCACTCCTCAAACTAAACTAACTTCCTCAGCTTCTTCTTCCTCCTCTCTCCAAGGTCTCTCTCTCTCTCTGTGACATGTTCTTCGTACAGTCATAGTAATACATGTATGTCTTCTGTTACTGCATTTTTCTGTGTCTTGTCTTCCATATATACATACTTAATCAGCTTCTGCTTCTTTCTTATTTCTCTGTATCATATATACATAATAACCACAACGTAGGCTCGTACGTGATAATAAACAGTATTTTAAACAGTGTTTGAAGTATCATGTGTCTGATATCCTAGTGTCGGTTTCCAATAATGGATGTTATATATCCGCAATTTTCTCTGCTAACCTTAACATATGCTTTATTATTCTTTTTGTCTGTTATTGTACCAGGTTTATTTTATTGCTTTCGTCTCCATCGAGAAATAACATTAATGGCGATGCCTCTAAGCACGACTTACATCAACTGGGAAACCTCTTTGCAAACCATGGCGAACGATGCAGAACTGATGAGCAGTTACTACAATTCCTTCTTCCATGAAGAAACACCACCACCACTACCACTAGATTATTATTCAGATCATGAAACCTTCTTCCTTACTAATAATAATCCAAACAGTTCATTGTTTGATTATTTTTACTCCTCACCAGAATTAACCTACCTTCCTCCTCAATATCACACACCATCACTGCTACTCTCTGAACACAACGTTAACATGTTCCCCAGTGATGATCAGAGCTTCCAATATCCCTACCCGAATAAGCGCCAGAAGTTAAGCTTTGAAGATAATTATCAGTTACCATATTGTAATGATAATTATTTCTGTGATGGGTTTGAAGATAATTATTATCCTTACTACTGTTCTTCATTAATGACGGAGTTCAATGATATTGAAGGAGTTCCACCGCTGAAGCTTCCGGTGGTGCCGGAGAGTGAGGTGAAGGAGGTGGCGGGGTCTGAGAGGACAGTGTCGGCGCAGAGCGTGGCGGCGAGAGAAAGGAGGAAGAAGATAGCGGAGAAGACACAGGAGCTGGGGAAGATGGTGCCAGGTGGGAATAAGATGAACACAGCTGAGATGCTTCTTGCAGCTTCAAAGTATGTAAAGTACTTGCAAGCTCAAGTTTCCATGCTTCAGCTTATGAACACACTCACGGTATGCATATAATATATATATATATATATATATATGTATGTATGTATGTATAATTTCTTCTTAAACTGTTATTTTGGTTGTTACTTTAATTAAGATTCTGAATTTTCTACATTGCAATATAGTATGAGAAAATGGTTAAGGAAACTGCTGTCATCAACAATTCAGTTCTAGTTAATATATATGATCCTGATATTATTTTGTATATGATTATCGTTTTTGATATATAATTAATTGGAGTATGTATTACTTTAGAATCTGATTTGTAGGCTTTTGTTTGTCTGTGTTGTCTGGTAGTAATTAAGGGTGATAGACCAAACTTGATTCCAAGAGTGTGACCAACGGTTTCACCATTTTTCTGTTTTTCAATGTTGCTCATGTTGTGCCTATTTTCTTTCTTTCTTTATGTTCTTTAAGAAATAAATAGAAAGTGTTTAGAAAACATTAGAATATGGCTACATATATAATTATATAATTGATTTTTATATGACAATATTATCATTATATATACAAGAGGTGAGGCGAGAGAAATATACGGAGGCAGTTAAGTGGATGCGAATACATGGTCAACATAAGCGAGTCTTTGGGAACAAGAATTATTTTTTTTTTATTTTTCTTTTTTGGAAAATGTTTGTTAAGCTAATACTTGCAAGGATGAAATAATTCAGTAAAAAAAAAAAAAACTGCTTCGTGTATTACAAATTTATCTATATGTTTGATGAAAAATGTTCACAAAATTATGTCAGAAGTAAAATCCTGAAAGATGGATTAATTAATTTCAATACTTCCTCAATATTTGTCTTCCTCTACCCATTTTAATTAGTTCTTTTTTCAATATTAATCACGCCAACTACCATACCTTTTCATGAGTTAATTTGATCATATCTACACTTTAAAACGTTCATTGAAAACCAAAAACGGTTGGAACTTGATTCCAACTATGATTAACATAACCCATTGTTTGAATTAAATTCTGTGTGTTAATTTGTTTAATCACATTGTTAATTATTTTGCAGGAAGAAAAAGAATCAACTTCAAGGGATAACCAAGACGAGCAATTACAAGCAATGCTTGGCAGTGCTAGTGTTGAAGAGAAGCTCTACTTGGTGGAAAAGTGCTTGGTCCCACAACACTTAGTCACCACCTTGACAAACCATTCTGATATCCAAACAAAAACTTCCATTCTCAAAGATCTTAATCAGCTCAACATTGTCAGAGACACTGATCAGAAGAAGAAACAGCTCCAATAATCAATCTTGTTCTGTTTTCCTTTGATGTAATTAATGTTCTCCTGTTAGCTGCTGTTGTTGTCATCGTCATCCTCATCTTGCTCCTTTTTGTTCAGTGCAATCAGAGGATATTTGCCTTCTTTTCTTGTCTCTGAATTAGATTACCATTAGAAATAAATAGAACATAGGAGTTCTTATGATAATCACCTTTCTTTCTGTCTCACTGACAAGATTAAACTTCTCAAGGAATGCAAACAAAACAATATAACACCTTGCCATTCACAATTTCTATCAGTATCTCACGAACAATACATTCAGATTATTTTTATAAACCACATAACTAGTTTCAGTAACAACTTCTATCATTGTTCAATGACATTTGTTATTTAATCATTGAGGTAAAAAAAACGGGGGAAGAAGCAAAGAAACAAAAAAAATGCAGGCCTCAAATAAGTTATGACTATGGTGCATAAAGCAAAGCCCCCTCCCCAACAGGTTACATTGATGCATACTGCTCATGAGGATGTTGTGGCTATATTATTGCATTTCAGAAGTTTGAACTGGTGTATCAGATTGTGCTCCCCATTCAGTCCAAGATCCATCATAGATTGGAACATCAGATTTTCCAAGACGATGCAGACCCTGAAAAACAAGGTGGGAATAACCAAAAACAAGGCATTTATGACGGGCTTTACCCCTTTAACAAGTTCTTTATATGGATGCACACATAATATTTTTATACAAGATTGTCTTTTTTATGTAGTAAGTATATTGTCCTGCTCAGTTGAATACTGGAATCCCAACTTTTTTACTACAATAATGACATGCACCTATTTGTTCAAAAGAGGCTCTAGGGTGTGTTTGGGTAGCATTTTTACAAAAGCTACAAGCTTGTGGCTTTTGTAAAACTGCACATCGGGGCAGTGCAATGCCATAAAAAACATGCTAATAGTAGTTTAGGGCTTAAGCTATAAATATATATATATATATAATCTGTGTTTCTTTTGACATCCAATTTAAGATTTTCAAGTGTTAACTGTTTATGAATGGTGGGGTCTACAGAGCTGACCATGGAAAGGAGTGGAAGCAAGGACAATGGCAACAGCGCCTTTCAAAGACAATCATCTCTAAATAATTTTTGCTTCCCCTTCTACCCGGTCGGGACGATAGGTTTAATTAGTTGACCGATCATGAAGTAACTTCAGACAATTTGCTTTACCCTTCATTTTCAAGAGCAAACAAATCCCAATTTGGTGTGTATGTCTGTGTGTGTCTCGGTGTGTTTGAGGGTGTGTGTGTGAGAGAGAGGTACCAATGCAAGAATGCAAGCAGTTACTCCAGTACCGCAAGAAGCCACTATTGGATTTTCCAAAGAGATTCCTGCAATTAAATAAGGATGTCAGGTAACTGAAGAATTATATCAAACATCTCAGTAGGTATCAGAAGTTTTAAGAGCAACGAATTTAATTTCAGCATAGGGATATCTGTCACAACGGGCTTCAGACCTTCTTCATCAAATCGCTTCTTAAGCTGATCTGCTGGTAGCAATGTTTGTGAAGCATCCAGTACCTGCAGATAAAGACTTAATAAAATAGCATGGCAAATATTTTCTTCATTGCATGTTTGCAATTAATAATAATTTCATAAAAGTGAGTACCTGGCTAAAAGGAATGCACTTGCTGCCAGGCACATGACCACCTGTAATACCCTTACGGGGTTCTGGCACAGCTCCATCAAACCTGCCAGAGGATAAAATATCTATGAAGTCCAACAGAGGCACACCAGAAATTGAAATCCCAAACAGTGAACTATAGAGAAAATAAGAAATTGTTCAAGGAGAATAAAAAGAAAAATAGACCAAATAGAGATATAATCAACAAAAACCTCCTAATCTCCAATATATTTCTTATTTATTCTGACAATGCCAAAATCTTGCAATTAATCATAAGAATACCTGGGCTTTGATCGAGCATCTATATGTTGGTGACTTTTTTCCTCAATATTTTTCTTGACCTATAACAAGAAGAGAATATAATATAACTAAGGATGCAATTTATTGATAGGAAACCCAATTAAATTCAAAACCAAACATTTCAAGAGACTACTTATTAGTAGATTCATCATTAGATATATTAAATTCCAATTTCCAAATATATCTTTGTAGTAGATTCGACATTAATTTGTAACTCAAAATTTTCAAATCTATATTTATTACTATTCTTGACAACTTACTACTTGTAGGCTTTTATTATTAACATCACCACATGTATACACTGTCCCGTCATATATACTTACACTTGCAAATTCCAGTTATAATTCACCTGTTGTTTTGAGCAATCAGGACAAGCATTCAGAGAATACATATATGAAGAAGTGCTTAACATAAAGCAACCCACCTGCTCCATTGTCCAAACAAGATGTGGCTGAAATTTAGTCTTATATGTGATTGGCCCAACCTGAAAAAGGAATGCCCATGAGAGGAGGATACATTAAAATATTGTATATTGTTGAATCCAACACAACCTATAGGAATCTCATGTTAGAGCCACAGAACAGTATTCTTCCAATCTTTAATATAAGATCTATTTAACTAATTTGATTAGATTTAGGAAGTTAGCTAAGCTAGTTAATATAGCATGCTTTTTAAAATATCCACTTATCTTCCTTAATTCCCTCCCTCCTTCTCTTACTTGATTAATATTGAGGGAGTATCAATAGGGATAATTTGAAAAAAAATTAAAAAATATGAGAAATATGTTTTATATTTAGGACCAAGATGAATTCCTCAATTAGGTTCTATATTAAGAACCAAAGGAGTATATATTTTTAAATCATAAAATAAAATTATTTTTTTAATAAGCCACTTGTTATATTTGTATCCCGGATCATCATTTTATTCATTAGCAAGCATTTCTTAACAATTTACAAGTTAAATGAATAATCTCCTTCCTAATTAATGTACATATGCAGGTGTTCCATGCTAACTATTTTGATAGATTGCAAACTTACTACGTGTCCCTTGTATACTTTCTCTATGGCCTCACTTGCAGCACTAGCCTTCAATATAGCATCACCAGAAGCACTTGATTCAACGTCATATCCTGACGCACGCCATCTTGGCAGACCACCATCTAACACCCAAACTCTGTCATGCCCAAAAACTCGGAACATCCTTTTAACCATTAAACCATGAAGAGAGATATTAGTTAGAGCTGCATAGCAGAAATCAGACATTCCACATTGCAGTGATTAATATGCTTTTTCAAGATATCGTGGCTTACCACCATACACGAGCTGCACTAAATATTCCTTTTCCATCATAAACGACCAATCCATCTTTATTCTCTAACCCAAGAGCAGAAGCAGCAGCAGCAAAAGCTTCTTCTAATGGCAACATGTGTGGTAGCTGATACCAGTCATATTTATATATTAGATATACTGGAGAAACAAATTGCATTAAAATACAGGGGAATTCAAAACATTATTAAGTACGAAATCATTCCCTAAGAATATAAATATTAAGAATAATCACATCTATAGAGAATAACAAATAATTACGAACGCACAAAATGGGCAGAGGCAAATAAAAAAATCCATATCAACCTATAGAATTAACATTTGCTTATTAAGAAAAACCATGTACAATTGCAGAAAGCTTTCATTTATTGCTGCTTGACATCATAAATGCATTGAGAAAATGTAAGTTATAAATATTTTCACATAAGGAAAACCTTTATAAGATCCACATAGGAAACTATTAATGATTAAAACAAAAAGTTAGCGACCACTGCATCTAAAGAATGCACTATGGAAATCAGTTATCATGTGATCAATAGCATTTATGGCTAATTGATCATGCAATTATTGGCTGACTTTTGTTATATTTCCTAGTCAATCTTCTTATCTTTTTATTTTCAACAAACTATTAATGATTAAAACAAAAAGTTAGCGACCACTGCATCTAAAGAATGCACTATGGAAATCAGTTATCATGTGATCAATAGCATTTATGGCTAATTGATCATGCAATTATTGGCTGACTTTTGTTATATTTCCTAGTCAATCTTCTTTTCTTTTTATTTTCAACTTACTCTTGTAACTTATTTTAGGTGTGTATTTCCATCCCGTGATGACCTGAAGTCCAATTGTTTTATTTCTTCATTTGTTTCCAGTAATATGAGTCTTTATTTTGCTTTCATGTTCCTGTTTTTTCCTTTACTGGGAGAGGTTGCTTAACTGCTTCTCTTGAGGTTTACCTCCACCTATGACAATATTTTTTTGAAAACTTTCACACAAAAATTGCAAAGATATCATTTTGCACGGCAAGACATAAAAAGATTTCATTTTTATATGGTAAGAAAAGTCAATAAGAACTTTAACATAAAAAAACTATCTACAACCTCTAAAATGTCTTTTAGATAAAAACTCATAAATAACATGAGGAGAAACCACTCACATTTGAAGATTGATCAGATATTCCATCTAAATCAAAGAAAAGGGCCCCGGGAATGTGAGCAACCTGTTGCAATGTTGTTAAACAAAATACAAATAACCAAATGATAAACAGAAGTGAATTGCAAGACAATAAATAAACACAAACAGAAACATATCCCTTCTATACCATGTGACATGAGTTGCTTAGAAATTTTAACTAGACACAACGGGATTGATAAGAAAAATATGTTCGGACCTGATATTCTTGAATTGGGTTCCTCTGTTCATCTGGCATGTACCAGGAGGCATCCAACACCTGAATAGACTAGACAGGCTTAGGTATTTGCATGGATGATGTAAAGTATTATGAAATATTCAGACAGTAAAAAGATGGAAAAATCAGGTCATGTATGTACATGTAAACAAGATATAGAAAATATGTAAACAAGAGATAGAAAATACCCAATTACCAGTTGGGAATCAAAGTAAAGACAAAAAAGTTTGCTTTCCTGCCTTCCAATAACAAGTTGATATAGCATAACATGTGAAAAAAGGACACAAGATTCTCATGCTTAAAGACAGCACACAAAAAGCCACCAAATAGTTGATAAGATCCAGATACAACTTTATTTCCCTAACATGAGATAGGTTGTTTTGGAAAATTTTCCTAGCTCTGGACTTCTAGACTAAAGGAAACTGCAATTAACATTAAATAATTAAATAAATTATTTACAACACCTGTGGTATAGACTGCATACAAAAGGGCAATTCAAATTAGCACTAAATACAAGTACCTTCAAATCAGGCTTCTTAAGATTAGCATAGAGCCAATCCACAGAAACAACAGGATCATCTGTAGATGAAGACACTGTCGAGTAAGAAGTTCTTGTTCCAATGGAGGAAGAAGCCATGACAAAATGAACCCAACCAGTTGTTCTTGTTTTTTGAGGAGTATAGGCTGGGATGGCTTGTGAAGGAAACGAGCTCTTCTGCAGGTACATATACAAAATGAGAAACGAAGGTCAAAGAGCAGTTACAACACATGCATACCGAAAGAAATAATGTGTTTTCACCACCAAGATAATTTTTCATAAAAATGGGCTAACAGATTGAAAATTTAATATTGCCAAAAGGTAGAGCTCCTAAATGGTTGACTAAATAAAATGCTTCTCTTTAATGGAGTTAATTGAAATATTTTTCGTCAAAATATCGTAAGAACCACAGTTGGAACGTAACTGAAATAGATAAATGTAAATGTTTTAATCTTTGGGCCTAACTACAATTTATGCCAACAATTCACACATAGAAAGAACAACAAATAATTTCAATGTATACTTAATGACTAGTTCATGTGAGAACCAGCAAAAGAAAATATTTTGCACACTAATGAAACCTTCTAGTTTGCATCACCGTCCATTACAAAATGACAATACCAATTTCACATCACTAATTTGTACCACCAAAAATATATATAACCCCAATACCATGTTTAAGTACTATCTCATGTAAGAACCAGCAAAAGAAACCATTTTGCATGATGATCGAATCTTCTGGTTCTTATCACAATTGATGACAAACTGGCGCCACCAATTTCACATTCACAAAAGCAAAAAGTCAAATTAAAACAGTCGGACGTTGTCAGGCTTTCAGCAGGTTGTATTAAAAATATATTCATACAGGGAGGGGCATGCAAAAAGCTCATAGCCAGCAGTTATAAATTTGCTAATTGCTGTTTGGTTCATACTAAATCATAGTTCGAGAACTTAAACAAGGAAAACCAGTCAAGCAGCCTTAACAGACCAAGAACTCCAAAACCAACAAAAGCTACGGAACACCAATTCACAGAATTAAACACGGGAAGACAAATGAGCACGAGAGCATGAATCAAGTCTAATAAAAGAGACACACACATATATACATAATCGACACTGAAATTGCCGAATAAAAGGAAACCGAGATGATATTTCATGAAAAGGATGGGACTTGCATTGAAGAAAGAAATGGGTATATGGGGCCTCGAAGAATGAATGAGGCGAGGACCCAAAAACATCCGAGTTAGAAGAGAAGATGCCATATCCGTCAACGATCATATAAGCGAGTGGCCTGAGATAGCTGGAAGAGTGAGGTGTCAATGAATGAAAGCAGCCAAAGGTAGAGAGATACTGATGAGTGTAACGGAGATGCTCATGACTTGGTATCGTTTCTGAAGCTGAAGAGGAAGAGAAATTGATGAGGAGCAACAAGAGAAACCGAGGTTAAGTTCGTGATTCAATCGATGAGTTTATGAAGATTGGAAAACAATAATACATGAGAGTACGAGCATTTATACCAAAATATTTAATTTAACTTCTTGGTATATAATTTCTAAATTAATTTCTTTTATTTTAGAAAAGATCCAAGTTCATTTCTGTAATTAATTGTCTAAGATCACGATTCATGGCTTATTTGAATAAAAGGAATGAAAGCATAATGTATTATAATCAATTAGAATGTAATTAAAATTGTATCTAAAAAAGTTTAACAAAAAATATTAAATTAAAATTATAAAAATTATAAAAATTAGTTATAAATTTATGAGCTATAAAAATATAAAAAGTAGTCTGGTTTATTTGTAACTAGAGACTAGATATTTCTCCCATGTTGTTGTCGAGAGAGTGAAAAAAAATTATAATTGATTAAATATTTATTATTATTACAAATTTTTATCATATTTAAAAATTTATAATTTTATATAAATTTAAAATTTAATCCTAGAAAGATTTTGATTCCCAATTTTTTTTCTTTAAAAATTTTTAAGTTTTATAATAATAATAATTAATCAATAATTTTATTAAAATAAATTTAAATTTTTTTAAATATTAAAATGAGATTATTGATTATATCTTATAAATAAATAAATTAAAATTATTAAACTTGGTTGACTCGAACCCATTTGTAACTGAAGTGGCCAATTGTATATTACAATATATTAAGAGTATAGCATATAATTTGTTAAAATTTTTATTTTATATATGTATCATAAAAATAAAAAAGATAAAACTTTATTTATTAAGAAAATTGTTTTAAAATTTGACCAATTTGAATTTCTATAAAAAAAATAAATTTTTATAACTTTTTATACTTACAATTATAACCTTTTCATCTTATTAAGTAAAATCAAATTTTAAATATTAGAATTAGACAAACCTTTTTTAAGAACACATAATCATCATCAATATATCAATATAATTAACAAAAACTTTAAAAAATTACAGTATTGATATTTTGTAAGTGGTAAATGCTGAACGGAAAGATTCGATTCTCATGAATAAAGGTACCATATCTAGTTGAGGACAGAATAGATTTACCCAAATCTTTTTATTTATAAATATAGGTATTACTCCCTCCGATTGAAAATATAAACGGAAGAAGTTGGGATGGTGTGGTTTTTTTTTTTACCAGACATCGTTTGAGTTTTTCTTATTATTTAATCCTCTTTTTTCAGTTTCACCGTTCTTTTGTTATTTTTTTTTTCTGTATCTCATTTATGTATTCTCTCAGTACTCTTTTTTCTGTATCTCATTTATGTATTCTCTCAGTACTCTTTATTAATAAGAACATATTTAAAAAAATTATGTCTTATATTTATTATTTTTAATTTATTTTTTAATATGCGCAAATCAGTTATTTTTTATCTTATATTAATTGACAAATTTTTTCGGTGAAAATATTGAGTGCTGGGCTTTGAATATTTTAACTTTAGATTTGAATTCTTTCCATGGGCATTATAAGCATATTATAGTCTTTTTATATGTAAAATCTTTTGAGTTGAAATCCTCCCCTTTTTATTAGTCACTAGTCAGTGATGGAAATAAATATATATTTTCAAAAAACTTACTTCCAATTCCAATGGAATACAACAATGCTTAAATCTAAATTAATATTAAATCTCAAATAATTATATCAAGAACCAAGTGGTAGATCGTAGCATTATAATTTTTTCCCCATACATGACCCTCAATTTTTCCTTCACATCAGTTAAATGATTCACATATCATCCATCACCAATCATCGTCATCATCATACAGTCCAACACATCAGAAACAGTCAGGTTAAGATGCAACAAAAAAAGGCAGATTGTAGCAACTGAAGCTAATCAGAATTGGGGATATATAGATGATCTCCATTAATAGTTTATATACAGAAATGGCCCTTAGATCTAGCTGCATATTTCACATAACAAGAACACAGGTCCAGCACAAAACAGCCAGCAAAACGAAGAAGTGAACTGTTTTCTATCAACCCACTGAAGAAACAAGGGATGTGAAGGTACAGTCCACAAATAATATCAATTCATTCAAAATATTACAGAAAACTGAATAAGTAATCACCGCAAAACCATATCGCTCCAATTCACTAAAGAAGCAAAATATCCTTTCTCTGAGATCAAGTATATATATACAGGCTATACTTCATCCAACAACTTGATTTAAAATTAACAGTATGATATCATAAATAATTCCTAGGTGTAAGGTCTATACATGGGGAAAAGATCATTGCTAACCTGTAAAAAAAAGAACACAAGTTCAAATCCTAAAAAACCAATTTATTGGGAGAAGTGAAAATTCCCTACACTTTAAACCTCGAAAGAGATTATACTCTTGATTAAATTAAAAAAAATTACAAAAAGAGAAAGAATTAAGATTGGCAGTATAGATGCTTCTTATAAACAAAAATAATGAATTAGATTTCCCAAACTTCACCAGAGAATCCAAGGATATCATCACTACACACGGGAATGACTTCATGCACTTGCCTAGTGCTTAGTGTTTGACCAGAATAGTTGGCACTGATATCTAAGCCATTGATGATGATATACAAATGGTGTCAGCATGGCTTAAATTCTCGGAAAGTCGCACCAGAGAACAAACATATGTCATGTGACAAAGATAAAGAACAAGAGATGATAGAAGCAATTATTAATATCAAAATGTGTAATGTAATCCTTGCATCAGTAAATATACCAATGCAAAAAAGATAATGTTGATAGCCTAAAGAACTGAGTCAATGGCATGTTTTAATTTCTTCACGCTAGATTTACAGGAAATTACATGGCTAATATTACAGCAAATAATAATCAGATTATAAGAAAAAGTGACAAACAATTTCCCTTAGTTCCTAAAATACAAAAGAGAAAAAAGTGAGCGACCTGGAGATGAAACTTCTGGTGTTATAAAGATAGAGGAAACAAGTAACAACAACCCCATCTATTTGCTTTTTTCCCCCATCTATTACACTTGTTCCATTATGATTTCAATCTTGAAACACAAATCACCCAATACTAGTTCTTCTACATTAGTTATTAACTGCAAAACTGAAGAATTTACACGCACCAGAGAGCGAAATTCACCACGAGATAAAGAGAGGGAAGGATAGAATCCAGCATGAACGAAGCATCAGAAAGGAAAAAAATCACAAATTCCTAATACTCTCAACAAGTCAACGAATTTAAGACATGTATCATGATCTAAACTCAAGCTGCATGTCATGATATCATGAACAAACATATGGGAGGGATTCAAAATGGAAATCCGACATGCACACACTTCCTTGATGATTCTGCTAATCTCTTCACTTCTTTTGCCTTCATATAGAATTCCAATAATTCATTGGCCACTTCCTTACTGTGGCATTCAATGAATGCCGCTATGAACGTCTTCTCTCTCATCCTCAGAACACTAACAATTGGAAGTTGTGGACATTTAGACTTAGAACCCATGTCTTCAACCTTCCTCAGCAGGAGAAACCGTGGTTTCATTTTGGTATCTAGGTTCATAAGCAAGAGATGTGGATTATTAAGAACTATTTTCGCTTCTAAATTAATTGTGCCCAATATGAACGTCATATTCCTCTGAACCTTTTCAATTGATAGTGTCAAAACAAAAGGAGACCGCCCAATAAACTCAAATATCTCTTCATCAGAGAAACCAAATTTGGCAAAATTTGCTATCTTCTCACGAATTGTTTCCAGTCGAGAGATACCAATTATTGATACAACAAATTTATACCTCTTTGAATCCGGGGATAGCCCAATCTTGCGTATATATTCCAGCTTCTCCTCATTAAAAGAAGTCCTTGAAATAAGTGTGGGCCGGGAACAGGTCATGAAAAGAAAGTCCTCTTTGCTTATACCCAACTCTTCATATTGTGCAAGAACAGGTGCGATGGTTTTGTCAAAATCATAGATTAAGATTGAAGGGTTGGTCACAAGTGCTCTCTTAAGCAATGCCTTGGACTCAAACAAGGAATCAAGATATGCAAGCCTCTCGTCCAAATAACGATTGACCCGACTGCTTAGAAATCTAGGCCTACAATTGATTATCCTCACCAGGTCAGGTGCCTCTAGACCGTAGCGACTTAGCTGAGCGAGCTTTGACTGAAGCAGCGAAGCATTGGAGTTGCGCAAATATGGGTTACGTTTCAAAATCTTCGCCAAATCGTCATCATTACAACCCCATTCCCTGAAAACCTGAACAGCATCCGTTGATTGATCTGTAATGTTTTCAGCTGCCTCTTCAACTTGGGCTGGACATTTGGTCGAACAGCTGGCAGAAGTGAATACTTGCGAAGGTTTTGCAGTCGAGATAAGCAGAAAACGACGTGAGACAGTTGGCAGATGACGAAGCATGAGAGTGCGTTTCATTCAAATTCATACCAACATCATCTTAGTATATTCAAGCAGAAATTTTGAAGACCGAGATTCAAATGGGCAATGGCAAAATCAAATTGCAGTGAGTACTCCACTAAGTATAATGACAAACCATATTGAATCTTCCTTCGGAAAAGATTTGGAAACGAACCAATGGTTAGTGTAAAGATAAAGAAACTTGAGGATAGAGAGAAAGCAGACTAGCAGGGCCAGCAATGGCCTCTAAAGAGGACCTTGGCTAGAGCTCCAGGTTCAAACCGGGAATTGACTAGGTTTATCATTTTTACTTAAAAATGGCAAGATGACAAGATTGAAATTTTCATTAATTACTTTACAAATGAAATAGAATATTAATTTTTTTTGAAAAAATATATTTTGATATTTCATATCGAGATTATATATAGATCATGATATATTTAATTTAATGATAATGTTGTAATTAAAATCAAACTATTATCTATTAATCTATTAGTTAGTTAAAATAAAAAGAAATAACCGAACGCAATACAAAGATTATTCCGTGAATTTTTTGGTTAAAATGGGGTGATTTTAATAATTTTTTTATTTGATTGAAGGTTTAATTAATTTTAAAGCTTAAAACGTACAAATTTTTTATCTCTCATAACAAATACATTTTTTAAAATTTAAATTTATATTTTTTTTCAGTATTTTTAGTAATTTATTCATAAAATAATTTTGCAATTTGTTCAAAGAAAATTGCATATTTGATATTAATCATATGTATATAGTAAAATACGCATAAAATGCGCCAAGTTTCATTTTGATTTACCTATTGAATTCGTGACGGGTTTTGTAACCCAACTGACACTAAACATCACCCCTGAAGACTTTTTAAACTGTGGGGTTGGGAGTTTAAACCGGCAGACACAAGTGAAGTCAAAGAATTTCGGCCGGTACATGCCTGTGTATGTTTAATACTTATAACAATTAATAGATATACAAATAATTTGATCAAAATAACTGAGAGGCAAGGGCTTATGCATCAAGAAACAAGAGCTTCACCCTAATTTTGAAGAAACTGAAAACATGAAGGAGCTAAGCATTCAACTTAGCTGAACTTCATTAAACTCCTTATGATGGTAACATGGGAAAAAGAACACAAGACCCTGAGGCAAGCCTAAGCTTAAAGAAAATTTCATCAATTATTATTGCTTCTGAAAATGACTTGAATTCGATTACCATAGTAAGAACTTGAATTCAAAAGAGAATTGAATTGAAGGAAGGATTTCTGAGTAGCCTAGGAAGAGTTCAGAGTTGGTACTGTGAGGAGACAGGAAAAGGAAGTCTGATGCAGATGGCGACAATGCAAGATGAATGATAAAGAAAGCAAAGCAGTTCATCAATTGCAGCTTTATTAGCTGTTGAAGTAGTGATTTGATCAGATCCAAGTAAGTCCAAAATTGCATAACATTCCATACTTCCAAAACAATGGATGAGAACACTAAAAGGACGTGAAAATGAAGTTTCCTTATGTTAGAAGAAAGGTCTATTCCATCGACCCAAAAATTCAAATGGCTTTCTATAATGCAGTTCAATAGGAACAACATCTTAAATGAATTCAAAAGAATTTTCTGACTTCTTATCCTAGAATAACGTTCAGATTTACCATGGAGCACCCCATTACGGAGCAATTCCAATTTCATTCATCTAGAATTTCATCAAGTTCAAAACTTCTAAATCAAGTTCAAGTGTGGTCAGTGTCTTCCTCCAAGCTAAATCAAGTTCAAGCCCAATGTCCTTTCTTTACCTATTATATCCTGAATATCAAATCACCACTAAGCATCAGAAGGAAGAAATAAATTCCAATCTGCCAGATTATACACAAATTTGACACACATGTTTCTAAGAAAACCCAATCTATGTAGAACCAGTGGAGCAAGCATCAGATATGTGTTGTGATCTAAATTCAAGCTGCACTATTATGACAAAACATAGGAGAGGGGTTCAATATGGAAAGCCTTTTTGAACACACCTCTTTCTTAACCCTGCTAATCTCTTAAATTCTTTTGCTTTCGTATAGAACTCCTTCAATTCATTGGCAACTTCCTTAGGCTGGTTTTCAATGAACACACGTACTAACCTATTCTCGTTCATTCTCATAGCACGAATTATTGAACGTTGTGTGAATTCTAACTCAACATCCATGCCCTGTAACTTCCTTATTAGGAGAACTCGTGGCTTCAACAATGTATCCAGGTTTATAAACAGGAGACGTGGCATTTCAAGAACTGTTCTAGCATCAAACTTCATTGTGGTCAATATGAACGTCATATTCCGCTGAACCTTTTCGATTGATAGTGTCATGACAAGAGGAGACCGCCCAATAAGATAAAATATCTCATCATCAGAGAACCCAAAGTTGGCAAAATTTGCTAACTTCTCACTAATTGTTTCCACACGAGAGACCCCGACAATTGCAACCACATATTTATACAACTTTGAATTCTGAGAAAGCCCAGTCTTGCGTATATATTCCAGCTTCTCCTCATAAAATGAAGTCCTTGGAATAATTGTGGGCCGGATACAGATCAAGGCAAGAAAATCTTCTTTCTTTACACCCAATTCTTGATATCGTGCAAGAGCATATTTAATGGTGTTGTTAAAATCATAGATTAGGAGTGTAGGGTTGGTCACGATAGCTCTCTTAAGCAATTCCTTCGACTCAAACAAGGAATCAAGATATGCAAACCTCTCATCAAAAGAACGATGAACCCGTCTAGTAAGAAGAAACCTAGGCCTACAATTGATGATCCTTACCAAGTCAGGTGCTTTTAGCCCCAAGCGACTAAGAACAGAGATTCGATTGAAGCAGGGTAACATCAGCTTTGAGCAATTGTTGGTTATGTTTAAAAATTCAATTGTTGGTAACATCAGTTTACGATTAAAAATTGTTCGTACTTACACATTTTACTTAATTGGATACATATACGACTTTAAATTAAATTATTGGTTAAAAAACTTAAGTTGTTTTGTCCATTTATTCAGTATGATTATGCAGCGAAGATGACAAAAATCAAAGTAAAAATGACAAGGACTCGCCAGCATATAATATGTTCAAACTTTATATAAAGCAGAACAATTTGTTATAAATTCAATTCACTATCGATAGAAGCAAGAGACAAAGTTTGAACCTTGAAAGATTGGTGATCACTTGAATCAGTCAAAGTTTGTTATAGACAAAACAAAGATGCAAATAATTAAATGTTTGTTTTGGAAATCCCAAACCTAACTTATATAATCATGGGATCCTTCCACAAAGATTGGCTTAGAATAAACGAGGATGACGAGGACTTGAGATGGAGTCAAATCCTTAACATCATTCTGGGCTTTGCCATTAGGAGCCATGGCCAAGACAGTAGATAATTAATAGGATATGAGCAACCTTAACAAAATACCAAAAAGAGTTTGATGAGATCCAGATTTCTATCATGTCTGTGATCAGTAAACTCGTGGTTTGGTTGCTGCTTGTATTGAGTAACTTGGAGTTGTGGAGAACTACTTGTTATGCACAAGACAACCATTTGAAGCCAGGTGATAAGCTAAATCACACAAACCCTGCTATATGCTCAGCGGGAGGCTCATATTGCTTGCAATTTATGAAAATAGACAGTTACTCCCCCTTTTATTATCTAGCAGTCCACAGTGGGTTCCTTGAATGGAGTGTCTGGATTGCCAAACGGAACGCTCAAAATCTCAATGGTTATTCAGAAGCTTTAACCTTGGATCATTCTGGTGTGTTGAAAATTACACACCAAGGTCAAGAGCCAACCATACTCTACTCTCCTCCTGCATATCAGCATCAACATCTCATAAAAAATACTCGTGCCACCTTGTTGGAGACAGGCAACTTAGTGCTGCAACAACATCACCCAAATGGATCAAACATTGTCTTGTGGCAAAGTTTTGATTATCCCACTGACACTCTTCTCCCAGGAATGAGGTTAACCGTTAACCATAAAACTGGCAAAAAATGGTCACTAGTTTCATACTTTCTTCATACATCACCTTCTTCAGGTCTCTTCACACTGGAATGGGAACCCAAAACGGGCAATTGATCATTCTGCGAAGAGGACAGGTGATTGTTCGTACTTACAATACACTTAGATAATTTGGGGAATACAAACCTTAGTTGAATTCGTAACATAATTGATTTTCTAGCAGGATTAGTATGTTGGACACTGTTTTTAATGTCAGTAAAGGAAATCTTTGACAAGGTCTTGAGTAGGATAAAATAGTTAATGGTCCTTTTATTGAAATTGAATCTGAATTAGATTGTTTCTCCATCATCTCAGATATTTTCTTTTGGTTCTTCATCAATAGGTTTATTGGGCAAGTTGGGTATTGAGAAATGGCAAGTTCGAAAACTTATCAGCGGAATCCCAAAGCTTGTATAACTACACAATTGTCTCAAACAAAGATGAAGAGTATTTTACATTTTCACCTCGGAATGAAGCACCAAAGATTGATAAAGATTCTGCAAAATGGTCAATCGGTCCTACTGGGGGACTATTTGAAAGATTAAACGTCATTGCAAGTGCGGGTGACTGTTATGGTTATACCAGCAATGGAGGATACCAGTTACGGGATCAACCAGCTTGCAGGGATAAAGGTGAGTTCTTTAACATCATGTATGTTAGTGTAAGAGACCAAGGCATAACCTACAGCACAAATGACAACGTGGGCTTGACCACAAGTGATTGCCAATCCACATGCTGGAGCAACTGCAACTGTGTCGGATCCACTAGTTCTAATGATAATGCACTTGGGTGTGTCCTTTATTTTGAAAATTCACAGATGAGTGTTCCTCAAGACAGCATCCTAAATCTTTAATTTCTTGGTGCTAGATCCGATCCCATAGATAAAGATGAGTTTCTACCTTCTTTTGGTCAGATCTTTATGCATCATGCATGCAAAACATATTATAAATTAATCGTACCTAATTACATTTCCTGCTGTATTATTGTTCATTTTTCTTATCTCTTAATGACAGTTTTTGTGTGTGTAAAGATTCAATCAAAAGCAAGCTACTAGATTGGAAGATACGATTCTACATAATTGAAAGAATAGGTCAAGACATACTCTATCTTCGTAAATACTCAAGACTAAGACTAAGAACAATACAAAAAGACTTGAAAATAAGTAATATATTACTTGATGAAAATATAAATCCCAAAATTTTTTATTTTGGTTCGGCAAGAATTATTGCGACAAAGGGCTGCGACATAGTGAGTATACATTGGCCAAAGTCTCTGGTTTTTATTTAATTTTGTGCTATTTAAAGGGCTGCGACAATATATTTCCTCCTTTCATTAGAAATGTCAATACATTAATAAATTATGAACTGAATATTTTGTTATACATGAATCTATGCCGTGGATATATGTCCCCTGAATATGGAATGAAAGGACCTTTCTCTATAAAGTCAGATGTCTATAGCTTTGAAATCCTTGTGCCTGAGATTGTGAGTCTCAGAAGAAACAACAGCTTTTACAATGCCAATGACCCACTTAACTTTTAACTTAGTGGGAAATAGTGTTTTGAATGTTAATTTTCTTCCTATCAAATCCTTTGTGTCGTTAGTGTTTGAAATGGGAAGCATTGCACAGGTGCCAATACCGGAGCTAAAGTCAGTGATAATAAGAAAAAGATAAAATATATTAAAAAAATATCTTCATGAAGAATGAGTTAAAGTGTTAGAAGTAAAATAAACAATAAACATTTTTAAACTGAATTTAAGTATTTTTGGTAGAAAATTATATTTTTACTTCATATGCTATATTAATAATTTAAAACATAAGAAATGATTCTTCAGACTAAAGTAGAAAGATTAAAACATAATTAAAATAAATAGCAAAATATTATGATTTTACTAGGTAACACCTGATTTAATAGAACGTCAAACTCAACCAAAAAAAAAATATAACAAATATTGATTAAAAATTTATATTTTCATTTTGGCTAAATTTTAAAGGATTTTTTTGAAGTTGAAAATGTCCAAAACTAATTCGGAAAACAAATTTTAAAAGCAGAAGCAAACAAGGCAATAATTTTGTTCATAAAAATATAGTATCCGTTCTAAAGAAAGACCCTTCAAAGGGTTATGACCGGCCATCCTTAAATTAATACCTGCCTGATGGGGACAAATGCAAATTGCTATGTCAACACATTTACAAAGAAACTTCAAAAATAAAACAAAAAAGAATTATTATTGCCTATCTATTACATTCAACCACTCAATTTCTCTTTCAATCGTAAGATACAGAGCAGCAACATTAAAGGTATTATAGGAAAAATATTATGAAAATTATTTTTAATATAAAAAGCCACGGTTCCAATATTTAAATGTTTGCTAAACTGAAACCTAAATAAGCAAACACAAGAAAACAAACAATACTGATGTTAATTTAAAAGCAAACAAACATGAAATGTTTGTTGAGTGGAAACTACAACCTTGACAAAATAAACAAAGGTATCCATGAATATCGTTGAAATGCTTTATGAAATCAAGATTTCTGGATGACTAATATGCCCTGTGCTCTCTCCATCATGTCTGTGATCAGTAGTAAACTTGTGATATCATTGCTGCTTATTTTGGAGAACTTCTGGTTGCGGGGAACTACTTGTTATGCACAAGAGACGAGGGACCATTTGAAGCCAGGTGATCAGCTAAATCACACAAACCCTACTATATGCTCAGCGGGACGCTCATATTGCTTGCAATTTATGAAAATAGACAGTTACTCCCCCTTTTATTATCTAGCAGTCCACAGTGGATTCCTTGAATCGAGTGTCTGGATTGCCAACCGGAATGATCAAAATCTCAATGGTTCTTCAGAAGCTTTAACATTGGATCATTCTGGTGTGTTGAAAATTACACACCAAGGTCAAGAGCCAACCGTACTCTACTCTCCTCCTGCAGATCAGCCTCAAGATCTCATAAACAATACTCGTGCCGCCTTGCTGGAGACAGGCAACTTTGTGCTGCAACAACGTCACCCGAATGGATCAAACATTGTCTTGTGGCAAAGTTTTGATTATCCCACTGACACTCTTCTCCCAGGAATGAGGTTAGGTGTGAACCATAAAACTGGCAAAAAATGGTCACTAGTTTCATACTTTCTTCATACAACACCTTCTTCAGGTCTCTTCACACTGGAATGGGAACCCAAAACGGGCCAATTGATCATTCGGCGAAGAGGACAGGTGATTGTTCATACGTATAATACAGTTAGATAATTTGGGGAATACAAACCTTAGTTGAATTAGTAACGTAATTGATTTTCTAGCAGGATTAGTATGTTGGACACTGTTTTTAATGTCAGTAAAGGAAATCTTTGACAAGGTCTTGAGTAGGATAAAATAGTTAATGGTCCTTTTATTGAAATTGAATCTGAATTAGACTGTTTCTCCATCATCTCAGATATTTTCTTTTGGTTCTTCATCAATAGGTTTATTGGGCAAGTGGGGTATTGAGAAATGGCAAGTTCGAAAACTTATCAGAGGAAGACCAAAGCTTGTATAACTACACAATTGTCTCAAACAAAGATGAAGAGTATTTTACATTTTCACCACGGAATGAAGCAACAACGATTGATAAAGATTCTGCTATATGGTCAATCGGTCCTAATGGAAGGCTATTTGAAAGATCAAACGTCATTGCAAGGGCGGGTGACTGTTATGGTTATACCAGCAATGGAGGATGCCAGTTACGGGATCAACCAGCTTGCAGGCATAAAGGTGAGTTCTTTAACATCATGTATGTTAGTATAAGAGACCAAGGCATCACCTACAGCACAAATGACAACGTGAGCTTGACCATAAGTGATTGCCAAGCCACATGCTGGAGCAACTGCCACTGTGTTGGATTCACTAGTTCTAATGATAATGCAACTGGATGTGTCCTTTATTTTGAGAATTCACAGATGAGTGTTCCTGAAGACAATATCTTAAAACTTAACTTCCTTGCAAATAGATCTGAGCCCAAAGGCAAAGGTGAGTAAAGACCTTGTTTTGTTCAGATCTTTATTAATCTTTTATAATGTATCATGCAAGCAAAACATATTAGAGATGAATATCACAGACTGCCACAGATTAAGCATTTTTTGGGAAAATTTTGGCTCTAATTAAGATTTGAAATCAGAATCTAAATTTTAATCGATACTATATCATATAGTATGCTAATTATCCAGGAGGCCCAGCACAGGCGCCAAGTCCAGGACAGAGGGACCACTATCAAGACTCAAATTCAAGTGCAAAAAGAATCAAATTGCTTATTGTTGTCATTCCCACCACTCTTTTCATCATATGTGCAATTCTGTGGATACTACTAAGGATAAGGAAAATCCTGCTTGAAGGTACATAGTTTGTACATATAAATAGTACTTCTTCATAATGTAAGACTTATTTAAATAATTTGATTAGATTAAAGAAGTTAGTTATGTTAGTTAATATAACATGTTTTTCTAAAACACCCTAATAGTCTTCTTTAAATCTTTACTTATCTCTGTTATTTGATTGTTGTTGAGTGAGAATCAATACTGGCAATTTAGAAAAAAATAGATAAATTTGGAAAATAGTGTTACTTGTCAAATCTGAGTTAATCAGTTGGAAATAGGATGAGCTGGCAAGAGAAGTTGTAACTACTCTGTTATTCAGTTTAGGAATCAGGCCTCAGTCGAATCTATAAATAGATTTAGTGTAAGACAATCATTGTGAATAAAGAACTGGTTCCTTTCTCTCTCTCCTGCTTGCTTGTACCAATAGATTTTATATTTAGGATCAAGATTAACTCCCCAATTAGGTCATATATTAAGAATCGGATGAGTATGTTACAAATCATTGAATTGGAGTGTTCATATTTCATATTTAAAGTAATGCAGGCAAGAAAAGAACAAAGATGGAGGATGAAAGGGGCACGAAAGAAACTTCGAACGAAGCTTCAAATTTGAAAGAACTCCAAAACTTTAAAAAGGATGGGCATGCTTTAAAATTCTTTAGCCATGCATCTGTCATGGAGGCTACTGATAGCTTCTCATCAAATAATAAGTTAGGACAGGGTGGCTTTGGCCATGTTTACAAGGTAAAGCCCTATAAGATCATTTCTAAATAATTAATTTATACTGATGGACGAATTAATATATCTTATGAAAAGGTTGCTAATCTTCATTTTAGGGAAAATTGCATGATGGGAAAGAAGTGGCTATAAAGAAACTCTCAAGAAGTTCACAACAAGGAGTGATAGAGTTCAAAAATGAGTTAACACTCATATCTGAACTCCAACACAGGAATCTTGTACAACTACTAGGTTGCTGCATTCAAGGGGAAGAGAGAATCCTAATTTATGAGTTCATGCCAAATAAAAGCTTGGACTTTTTCTTATTTGGTTAGAAGGAGCACTTTCAAAGAATTTTTTCCTACAAGTTAATCGTACTTAATTATATTTCCTGCTGCATTAGTGTTTATTTTTCTTATATTTTAATGACATTTTTTGCGTAAAGATTCAACCAAAAGCAAGCTACTGGATTGGAAGACCCGTTTCAACATAATTGAAGGAATAGTTCAAGGCATACTCTATCTTCATAAATACTCAAGACTAAGAGTAGTGCATAGAGACTTGAAAGCAAGTAACATACTCCTTGATAAAAATATGAATCCCAAAATTTCTGATTTTGGTTTGGCAAGAATTATTACACAAGAGTCAGAAGGAAAGACAAATACCAATAGAATTGTTGGTACATAGTGAGTATATTTTTGGCAACTATATATACGGATGTATGTGTGCATGCATGCATATTGATTTATATATCTATTTGTTTAATACATTCATGACTGATTATTATTTTTGTTATGCATGATACTAAGCAGCGGTTACATGCCTCCTGAATATGCCATGGAAGGAATTTTCTCCATAAAGTCAGATGTCTATAGTTTTGGGATCCTTATGCTTGAGATTGTGAGTGGTAGAAGAAACAACAGCTTTTACAATGAGAAATCCTCACTTAATGTAGTGGGACATGTAAGACAAACCATTCTCACTGCTAATTTTCTTTGGGTTAAGAGGCAAATTTGCCCAAGAAATTTTCATTCAGCAATGTTGCCTATAAGTTTTTTTGAATTTAATGTCACCCTAACCAGTGTTAAAATGGATCATTGTTACCCTTTATCCATTAATTAACAGTCAACGTCACAATTTTTTTAAGTTAGTTTTTCAATGTAGTGGGAGCAAAATTTTGCTGCATTTTGAAACTTTCAGGGGTTGAGAGAAAACTCCCTAGACAAATTTGCCCCTTAACCCATTTTCTTCCAATCAAATCCTTTGTATTGTGAGTGCATGAAATGGAAAGCATTAAACATACTTTCAGGCCTGGGAGCTGTGGAAAGATGGTGCTGCCCTAGAATTGGTAGATGAAGGAATAAAAGAGTCGTTAGTTCAAGATCAAGTTTTGAGATGCATTCATGTTGCTCTACTATGTGCAGAAGAAAGGGCAGTTGATCGACCTACCATGGAAGACATTTTATCAATGTTGACAAATGGAAGTTCAAAGCTTCCTTTGCTCAAGAGACCAGCACTTTGCTTTGTAAATAATTCCTCTGTAAATACAGATTCATCATATCACCTCACTTCTCTCATTCTGACTCTGGGAATTAAAGTGACAGAAAAGAAGGGAGAGGACTACTGTGTCACAGATTTACCATGTGAAGGATCCCTAGGGGAGGCTGCAAGCTCATCAGAAGGAGGGTAACACAGATTTTCAGTAGATTTTTCTTTTGATATCGTCTTTATGTGTGGCCAATTTTTTACTTTAGCTTATTTTTTTTATATAAAAAATTTTAAGTAGATTCAGAACTAGTCTTTTACCAAGTCAGGGTATAATTTTAAGATTTAAAGGGTATTTATAAAGAGTTTATAAGATCGTTTACCAAATGATCTCTCACAATGACAATAAAAATTAGACTTTTATCTTTATAAGATACAAACATGTTTCTTATCTATAAAGTCTCATTAACAACTTTTTACTTAGCTGGTTACACTTGTTCCCCTAGATTTCATGGGGCCCATTAGACAGACTCAATTTTCAGTATCTAGTAAGTTTGTGTTTGGCACCATGGTTTGAAAAGTCTTTTTGGGTAAAACCTTAATTTAGGAAAATTTTAAAAATCTAATTACTATCTTATCCCTACTTTTTATTATATTCTCTCTCATCTCTCTTCTTTACCCTCTCTCCTCTCTCATCTCTTTTCTCCACTATATCTCCTCTCTCTTTTCTTTTCTTTACCCTCTCTCATCTCCTCTTTTTTCTCTACCCTCTCTCCTACTTTTAATCAAATCATACCCTTTTTGATAATTTACCAATATAAAAAGTGATTCTACTACTAATCATCTAAACATCTTAATTTTTAAAATTTATTCTTCCTAAAATCTATTTTTCTCAAAATATATTATCTAAAAGCTAATTCAAATAGGCTATAAAGCTTTAGAAAAAAAGTTGGGGAGAATTACTTATGCATATTATCTATGTGAGTGAGCTTGTGATTTTGAAATTTAAAACTTTAGAACTAATAAAATATTTATTATGAACTTTGAGGTCAATAGTAGAGATAATCATACGTGAAGATAATGAGCCAAATCTTCTAAACAAATTTCTTGCAGGATCTATTTCTCGTTTGCAGGTTATTTTTCTTTTACTGCTTTAATTTAATCTTTATATAAATATGGATTCTAACAATTGGAGAGATGTAAATTTAGTGGTAAAGCCTACGCATCATAAACATCACATGGGTTATTTGATTGGGAAACTAGGAATATACTAAAAGAATATATCCTGTTTAGAATTGGTCAAAGGTATCATATTTTGTAGTCACGTTGGTGGCAATCAATGATTTCAAATCTCGCACATTTTCTAAAACAAAATTACTCCATCCATCCGATGTTTATTATAAGATACATTTTTAAAAAAAGGCAAATGATATTTTAAAGTATTATCTTTTCCTGTTCTAATTATAAAAATTAATTTATTTTTTAAAAAGATTAAATAAATTAATTATGACTAAATCTAATTATTTAATATAAATTTATATTATATACTCCTTGATCTATCTAAATTAGTCAAATAACTCTTATTAGTTATAATTAATTTATTTATTTAATTTTATTAATATATTTAAAAATATTAATTAAATTTTATAATTATGACTGTAATTAATTTTTTTAATATTACATCTATTTAAAGTTATTAATTGTGAGAAAGAATGTAATACAAATTAACTTTTTTCTCTATTTAAGCATGTAAAATAAAAAATTTATACCATTTTTAAACTAACTTAATCACTTAAATGTATATATATAAGGTATCATATATATATATATACACACACACACACACACTTAAACCCCATCCTTAATATAAATGTTAAATAATTAAATTTAATTTTAAATATAAAATTTTAATATATTTTATCTCTAAATTTATAATTTTTTTAAATATCTCTATTAATTAAATACTATTAAAATATATTTATTATAAATAATTAATATAACTAATTTTTTAATTTATTTAAATTAATTATTTGGCTCAATAATATATATTATATTTAGGTTCTTGAGGAATTGTTAGCATGTGATCCACATGCAGCACTTGGGTCGTTTATGAAAAACTGAAAAGTGTTTGTGTGAAGAGAGAGGGGGGAGAGAGAGAGTATATCAAACACGTCTACATAGTCACCAACTTACTTACAAAGATCAAAACAATCTTCAAAGCCTGATAGAATTGCTGATATCTTCGGCTATGGTGGTTACCTTGTCTATTTTCTCATGGTTTTGTCTATGGATTACCAGTTTTGCTGCAGAAAGAAATAGTTTGAATCCAGGCGAAGTTCTTGATCACACAAGCAGGCTAACCTCTGGAAACCAGAGGTTCTATCTTAAATTTGAACCAATTGGACTATATTCTAGCCTCACCTACCTTGTGATAGGCCGCAGAGATACTTCCACTAAAGCTGAAGAAGAAGAAGACACCAACCAAGGTTATAAGAGTTGGTTTGCAAACAGAAACGACCCTATTTCCAACAATTCTGGGTCACTTACTTTGGAGTATTCTGGTGCTCTCAAAATCAACCGTCAAAATGGTGGGAAGCCAATAACTCTGTATTCTCCTATCAAATCATCTCAAGTTATTACCAACGACAATTCCATTCTTACTCTATCAGATTCAGGAAACTTGGTCCTGCAGAGTGATGATTCAAAGCATGTTTTCTGGCAGAGTTTTGACCATCCTTCAGATATACTACTTCCTGGCATGAAGTTAGGAATTAATCACAAAACTCATCAATCTTGGTCTCTTACAGCTTCTATTTCTGATGCATCCCCAGCTTCTGGTTCCTTTACACTCGAGTGGGATCCAAGAAAGAAGCAACTAATCATTAAGAGACAGGGCCAGATATATTGGGAGAGTGGGGTGGTGAAAAACAAGAGATTTGTGAACATACCAGAACAAGTTCAGAAGTTTTATGAATACAACATTGTCTCAGACGAGGAGGAAGAGTCCTTTAGTTTCACAAGTAAATATGATGATGAAGAATCACAGTGGGTGCTGTTTCATAATGGTCGGTTATTGGACACAAGAGGGAGTGGTTTTCTAATTGCTAGTGCTGATACTTGCTATGGCTATAACAGCGAAGGTGGCTGTCAAAAATGGGAAACACCCAACTGTAGAAAACCTGGGGAGAAATTCAAAATCCAGAATGAATATATTGATGGTCCATCTGGGAATGATAGTTTTTATGAGAGAGACACAAACATTAGTATTAGTGAAAGTGATTGTAGGGCTACTTGCTGGACCAACTGTACCTGCTTTATGTTCAAAACGATTTTCCCCAATGGAACTGGATGCCAATATTATCATGGACATTGGAGGACAGCGCCGGTCAACTCGAGGGATGCAAGCATTAACATCTTAGTACCATCCCCATATGACTCAGATCACAAAGGTATGTCTCTAACACAGACAGTTTAGAACCTCCTATAAATTTCTTGTCACATGAAGTACTGAAACAGATACCTAAGTTGTTCTTACCTCTATTATTTAATATAAGAGTTAGTTGACTTTTTTAGATAGATTAAAGAAGATAAATAAATCAGTTAATTATGACAAAATCCAACCATCAAGACAAATTCATATTATATACTCATTAATCTACCCAAATTAATCAACTACATCTTATATTAATTATAATTAACATATTTATTTTGCTTCTTTAATATAATAAAAAATATCAACTAGCTCTTATATTAAGGAATGTAGATAGGGAGTAATATTTAAAAAAATATATGCTATAAAACTTTTCATATCCTTTGTATGTTATGTTCTTTAGTCTGGGGTGGAACTGAAAACACATCACATTCTATATAAGAAATCCTTAGAAATGTATACATAAGAAAAAGTGAAACTACATTTATAAATTTCTTTTAAGAAAATCACTGAGGTACCAAGAAAGAAATGTAATCACCAAAAAGTTTTAGAGAAGTGAGCAGCATGCAATGAAAAATTGCAATGCAGAAAATAACCATAAGTCCATGCTACTCATATGTTATCAGATTTTTTGGTAATTATATTCCTTTCTTAAGATTTCATAGTGATTTACTCAAAATTGTTTTTTTTTGGGGGGGGGGGGGAGGGAAGTAAAACTACTCATGAAACATTCAAAGGCAACACTTGAAGATTGCCAATGAAATGCAGATTTGAAGAAGTGGAAATTAATTGGTCCTACCATGGCGGCGGCTCTGATCACAATCTGCCTTGGCATTTTCTACCTAAGTAGGTGGAGGAAAGCAACTGAAGTTCAAGGTATATGCATCTATGAACTTATAGTGCATGTTTTTTAGATTAATTGTAATGAAATGACCATTATTCTTCTTTGAAGTCATTTTATTGTGTCATATCTGACAGAAAATGGAAGAAGTGGAGAGGAGAATGAACTTGGCGACTTAGTGTCCTTTGATAGACATACCACTGTTAATGAACTTCAAAATGATGTAAAAAAGGGGAACTTAAAAATTTTCAACTATGAATCAATCATGGAAGCAACAAAGAGGTTCTCAACAGAAAACATGCTAGGCAAAGGAGGCTTTGGACCTGTATATAAGGTGGTTTTCCTAAAAACTCTATTTGAATTTTCTCTGGTGATTAGTTACTGATGAGACTGATAAATTGCTGAAAATCATTTCAGGGATTATTGCCAATGGGAGAAGAAATAGCCATAAAAAGACTTTCAAGAGGTTCAGCACAAGGAGCAATTGAGTTTAAAAATGAACTAATTCTGATATCTGAACTCCAACATGTGAATCTTGTTCAGCTGTTAGGTTGCTGCATTGATGGAGAAGAGAGGATGTTAATCTATGAGTTCATGCCTAACAAAAGCTTAGACTTCTTTCTATTTGGTGAGCAAACAAGTACTACCTCGATTCCTTAATATAAGAATTAATTGACTTTTTTAGGTAGATTAAAGATGTCAAATAAATTAATTGATTATAACTAAGTCCAACTCTTTAAGACAAATTAATATAATATACTCTTTAATCTACCTATATTAGTCACTTAGCTTTTATATTAATTATAATTAACATATTTATTTGATTTTCTTAATCTATTCAAAAAAGTCAAATAACTCTTATATTAAGAAATGAAAGGAGAACTTTTCTTCCAAGCAAAACCTAGTTTTCAATTTCTTTTAACTCCTTAAGCACAACTGACGTTTATGTTTTTCTTGAGAAGATTCTACTCATAGCAAGTCACTAGATTGGGAAAGGCGTTTCAACATAATTGAGGGGATTGCTCAAGGATTGCTCTATCTGCATAAATATTCAAGATTAAAAGTAGTTCATAGAGATTTGAAAGCTAGTAACATTCTTCTTGATGATAATATGAATCCAAAAATCTCAGATTTTGGTATGGCCAAGATTTTTACACAAGAATCAAATGCATATACCGATCGGATTGTAGGGACATAGTGAGTACATTTATGCAGTAAGCTATATTTCTTCTTACAAATGCAGTTTATAAAATACCAACCTTGAGACACATCTTTTCTTATCGTGTTATGCAGTGGATACATGTCACCTGAGTATGCCATGGAAGGAATTTTCTCTACTAAATCAGATGTCTATAGTTTTGGAGTTTTGCTCCTCGAAATTATAAGTGGTAGAAGAAATAACAGTTTTTATAATTTCCATTGCCAAGGTCCACTAAATCTAATAGTTCAGGTATGTTTTTGTCATAAATATAAATCTAAAGGGAGAGCTCAATCCTAAAAGACTAGTTTAATAGGAAAGAGAGCCCCTTGAACTTATAAATCTCACTTTACTTATGAGGCTCTGCAATGTGGGACTTATAACAATTTTCCAAGAACAATTTTACAAATCTCTCTAATTCATTTCATTTTTTCAGTAATTTGTCATTTCATTTTGTTTTGTTTTGTAATGGAAGTGTAAGAGGATATTTGGGGAAACTTTTAAATCCATGGTTTTCAAGAAGAAAATTATGTTTTTTCAGAAGTCATTCTCTTCTATAATCATTTTTATTTCTTTTTTTCTAATCCAAACATAACCTTAAGATTTTTCTGCATTTTCTCAGGCTTGGGAACTATGGAAAGAAGGTCAAGTTGTAGACATGTTTGATCCAACTTTAAGAGACCAATGTGATCCAGATCAAGTATTAAGATGTGTCCACGTTGGACTTTTATGTGTAGAAGAAAATGCAGAAGATCGTCCAGCTATGTCAGATGTTATAGCCTTGTTGGCAAGTGAAACTGCATCACTTCCTTTCCCAACAAGACCAGCATTTTGTAGTGGAAGAAAGCTCAAAAAGGCATATCATCCTGACGATTCTAAAACTCATTCAGTGAATGGTGTGTCTATTTCAACCATAAGAGGAAGATAAAACCATTTGAGGTGCTTGTTTAATTAGTAGGTAATTAACCTCCGAGGTTGATCTATGAGACTGACATTATGCTTATGATTCTATTTAAAAGGCTCTCATTTGTCGGCGTAAGTTTTGATTCGAGTTCTAGAATTTAGAGTTTAAGGTTCTTGATATGTGTTATGACTTTATAGATCGTGAAATAACCTTTAAATGACTATAAAGTAGCCTGCTCCATCATTGTGGGCGGAGAGAGTAGGGAAATTTTGACATAGCGAGATTCTCCCTTTAGTTTTTAATACAATCAACCATAGGCATTAAAAAATGTTATCTCCAATTGCACTCGTATTTAAAATAATTATTCCACACAAGTAACTCATGGGTGGCTTATACCTTCCTAAAGCAGCCTATAAAGTTGGAGGGAAATGCGTTCCACCTTCCAACTAATTGACATTTCTATTAATTTATTACCGCACCACTCATTTAAGAAGTAATCAAAACAACCCACCAAGAGAAAAACCATGATGTCTCTCCTAAAGTAATTGAGCCACGTTGTTTCTTCATGTTCAACAATGTCTTTTTCAATATCAAAGACATATTGATTTGGCAAAAAATCATGCCCATTTCTCATCCTAAAAAAATTATTCCTTTATTATACTCTATAAATCCTTAATTTAAGATTTATCTGCCAAATTTTAATAGAAAAAAAATAAAATTAATTAATTAATTATAAAAAATATGGCATGATCTCCTCAAAATATTTATGTATAACACTGAATTATATATCAGTTTATAATTTATGTAAAAGAATTTTTGGCCAATTTATAAATTATGTAACTTAGTTTAAAAAAATAATAAATATTATATATAAAATATATTAAAATCTTATATTTATGACTAAATATAAATCTTAAATTGGATAATATATTAAGAATCGGTTGTACTATTTTTTATTTTATAATCATTTTGGTTATTTACTTTTTATGCCATTTGAAAACAAATGTAGATGAATAAACTAGTTCATACATGTCAATATTTTTGCATAAATTATCTTAATAGATGAAAGTCAAATATATAAGTCATTTAATATTTGAAGAAAACAAAAATTCAGCTAAATCATACGTAGTGGGCCTAGCAAGGCCTGAGTAATGATAATTGGGCCTATTTCAACGCTTTTGAGTTCAACAAAACCTAATAGGCCCAACCCAATTGCAATTACGCTTTCTTGTACCCGACGAATACTCCCCTTGAAGAAAAGCACGATCAATTTTCAAAGACATACATCCGAGGTTCGAGCTTGCTCTCACTCTGATTAATAAAGGTAAAAACTCGACGCTGTAATGCGAACTCATTGTGCTTGATTCTTATAGTCTTCGAAAAAGTGTCGATTTTTGAAGCAAAGCTTTGATCTGTTGGCTATTAATTATTCGCGTTCCTCTGAATCAATTCTGAAGTGCTAAGCCGAAAAAGTTTTCCAGCTTTGGTTTATTGTCTGCGGTTTTTGTGTTCTGGGCACTGCTTTAATCGTTAATTGATTAAAGTTTCGGGTTTTTGCTTGTCTTCGCTCTGTGTAGGATTTCTGATATTTTACTGGTTGCTAGATGTATTCATAGACAACAACCCCCCCCCCAACACACCCTTGGAAATCGACTTGCCTATATCCCCAGTTAACATATGCCACGAAAACTCATAAATTGTCAATTTTTTTTGCCAGCTTCTTCTTCAAGATCATGGGGGATAGTCAATACTCATTCTCTTTGACCACTTTTAGGTATGGTTAGTGTAATTTTGCTTACATGACGATGCAATAAGATACACATGTTTCTCATTATTTTGTTTATGTTCGACAGTCCTTCTGGAAAACTTGTTCAGATAGAGCATGCTCTGACAGCTGTTGGCTCTGGACAAACATCTCTTGGAATTAAAGGTGATGATTGCTATCTCTGGATCTGTTAATAATTCTCATCCTGCTGCCTCAAGCATTTACATTATTATGTGCTGAATCCATTTGATTAGTAATAATATTCTTGTTAAAACCAGAAAACACTCATTGGCAGCGGGTGAGTATGTGTAGTACTAGAAAAAGCAATTCAAGTGTGAGGGATATTTTTTATATATTTAAAATTATTTCGATATGGGAAGATTTTAAATTAGGATGTAAACAAAGATATTCTAATATATTTGTAAATATTAAATGTCATTCAGTATGTAATGGTGCCTTGTAGATCATTAGGATTTTTTTGAAGTAATTGCTGTAGCTTTTTCTGATTTTTAAGTCTCTATTTGATTCTCGCAGCTGCAAATGGTGTTGTCATTGCAACAGAGAAGAAATTGCCATCTATACTTGTTGATGAAACATCAGTGAGTTTTTATTTGCTCCTGCTTTGCCTCCCATGTTGTTGGTGATCATGCCTTTAATATATAAGTTTCCTTATCCTAGGTCATATACCTTGTGGTTCTGCTGCCTATTTTCTTATGCTTTTATGCTATTGTTTGAGTTGGTTCTTTTATTGTTAGCCATTCTTACAGAATTTTTTAATCTGCAGCTAGTTGGTTACTATCACTTCAATTATTGAAAATTTGATGCATTCGGAACTTTGTTTTACTTGGTTGCAGGTACAGAAAATTCAGATATTAACACCAAATATTGGTGTTGTTTATAGGTTTGTTTCACACTACATGCTTGAATTATTTTGAGTTCAATATAGTCATATGTGAATCTGTGTGCTTTATTAAATGCCTCAGATCATGGAATTTTATGTTTATTAGTTTCAACTGTATTTTAGAAGGTGAAAGACATCATGAGTTAAGAACCACAAGCAAGTGCACTGTGAGTTGTTAGGGAAACCAACTTCTTGAGAGAAGTGAGTCAGATGTTTTGAGGAAAGCAATAATCTTTTATGCATACCTGGGAAAACAATACTTGGTGTATTAAAGCCTTGATAGGAGAATGTGATATATTTCAATAAACAAATGAAGTGTTTCCATTGTTGAGTTATCCATCCTTTGATTCTGTGATTTTTGAGGTTATAGAGTGCAACTGTCATCAAGGATTGTAAGTGGTGCAATGAGGGGTTGTTGAGGTCTGCTGACATTAATCAGTTTTCTACCAAAAACATACATTCATTTGGCAGAATAATAAGATATATAGTTTTCAGGAGAATATTTTCATTGCTGGTTGCTCTGATTTTAATGTATTCTCCTGTAAGAAAAATTTATGCGCTTCAACCCATAAACTTGAGATTCGTTTAGTACATCAGGTTTTTTATTATTTTCAATTCAGAAGGCTAATGACAGCTTGTCCAAAATCAATTCTCTACCGGGTACACTGAAACCAGATAACCGTTGAAGGCTACCTTGAGCAAATTATACACAAACAAGAGGAAAAAAGCTCCAAATAACTTTCTTTCTTAGTCTCCATAATCCTTCTTTATTGCAATTGAGCTTTGTGGAAAATTTGCTTTGTTGTTCAGTGGCATGGGTCCTGACTTCCGGGTTTTGGTTCGAAAAAGTAGGAAGCAGGCTGAGCAGTATCACCGGCTATATAAAGTAAGGTTTTTCTGTAAGTTTTCGCTCAATATATGTTTATTCAAGCTCTAGTTCAACTGTTCAATAATTCACTCCTGTTTTCTGTTTATGATATTTGACATGAGCAGATGGATTAGTAATGGAACTTACGAATTAGGACTGTAGTGAGTTTCATTGTTTCGATCTTATTTGTGGCACATTTGCAGTAGTTAGAAATTTGTTCTTAGGTTCAAATCCTTGTTCCATCATGTATCCTACAAAATGCTTTTATCCCTCATGACTCTGTCCATTAAAAGGAATAAGCTTGTGTGTGTGTTTGTCATTTATTGTATTTAGCATCTTTATTTGCATGATGTAAACCAGAAAAAACGATATATAATAGAAAGTTCATTGTTATGAAAGGCTGTGTTAAAATAAAAATGATAACTGATTTCTTGTGTTCATCTTGTTAAGCAGGATTTTCTTTTGTTACTAAAATTCTCGTGTTTTTCCTGCCACTTTTGTTACATTCTGTTATTGATGTTTTGGGAAAGTATAGCTTTAATCTTATTTGGTATTGGAACGTTGCAGGAACCAATCCCTGTCACTCAACTTGTGAGGGAAATCGCTGCTGTTATGCAGGAGTTCACTCAATCTGGGTAATTACGGATTTCTTTTGAAGATATATTTTTAAAAAAAAATTGACAATAAGGGTGGGTTGTTTCTACTTACTCTTGCTTTGTACCTAGGCTACTCATAGCATTAGAAATATGTTGCATCTTCTCCCTTGTCCTTGAAAAAAAGGACTGCAGATGTGAGGAAAATATGTAGTGGATGATTAAAGCAAAAGTTTACAGTACCCACTTTGATTTTATACACTTCGCTTCCTCTATATATATTTTTCCTTTTTTCCCCTTTATTATCATGTGAATTTTGATATTTCTGTTTTTTGCTTATAGTGGTGTCAGGCCTTTTGGAGTGTCCCTTCTAGTTGCTGGATTCGACGATAAAGGTCCACAACTATTCCAGGTATATTAACATGATTTATGTGATGGAACTTTTTTTGCTGTTGCTTTTCAGTCCCTGTTATCAACTGCAATTTAGATTGTATTGCTTTGACTTGCTTCTGGATTAGGAATTGAACTGAACAAGATCATGCACTGCAGTGTGTGTGTGTAGATAGATTGTACATGAAATAAGTTGAGAGTAAATATTCAGTTACTGGTGACGTGAATTAATGCTCCTTAGGTTCTCTGAAGACACTGATGTAATCTGTTGGAAGTTTATAATTTCGTTACCTAAGTGTTACTTTTATTACGTTTCCACCACGAAACTGATTTTTTCACTTCAGAATGAAAACTATTATTTGATTATTTATGCTGCCTAAATTTAAATGGGTTTCCCCAGGAAATTAGTTGAGCCTTTATCTGCCCTGCAGTTGGTGTGCATGATGAGTTTTTACTTGAGTCTCCTTTCATGCGCTTGAAATTTAGATGAATTACTTTGGTTAACCAAGAGAAGGTAAAGGAAGAAATTAAAATTGTTGTTTGGTTCAATTAAAATAGGTGGATCCATCGGGTTCATACTTTTCCTGGAAAGCTTCTGCTATGGGGAAGAATGTTTCTAATGCAAAGACATTTCTCGAGAAGAGGTATGCTTTGATAGAATTCAGTGTTGTCCATTCAGATTTGTAGTTATTAAGAGAGAGGTATGCTTTTATCATTTTCAATAGTTGATTGCTCGTTTTGCAGATACACTGAGGATATGGAGCTTGATGATGCTGTCCACACAGCTATATTGACTCTTAAGGAAGGGTAGGAGCAAGTTACTTCGTTTATGTTTAATTCTATTGTCCATTAGGTCCAAAAGACATTTCATATCTATTTGTTGTTTCTTTTTTCTCTTCTCAAATTAATTTTCCCGCACCACGGAATACATGTCAGGCTTGGAATCGTGTTTTTGTGCGTGAGAAATTTCTTTCTTAATGCTTTGTTTTTTCTGTCTTCCAGGTTTGAGGGACAAATATCAGGCAAAAATATTGAAATTGGCATAATTGGTGCGGACAAAAAATTCAGGTGCGACTTTCTATTTTGTGTTTTTACCTCTTGTAGCATTGTTTTTAGTTTTTACCCATTTTAGTTGACCTGTTTTGTTCGTCTATCCCTATTTATTTCCGTGAACCTGAATACATGGAAAACTTTAAATATTTTCGACCACAAGATAATTTCCATCACCCAAAAAGAAAAGAAAGAAAAAGAAGATAGATCACGTCTTTATCTCTGCTTTAAATATGTTTCAATCAGAGTATATATATGGATATGGGTCTTTACTCAGATCTGTTTAGTGATTCATTGGCAAATTTATTGTGTTTCAGGGTATTGACCCCAGCTGAGATTGATGATTACTTGGGTGAAGTAGAATAATTTGCTATGAAGACAAGTATTGCATGTTTTAAGTTTACTTTAGATGGAAATCAAAGCCTATGTGGGCTGCTTAAATGGAGAAACTATTGATACCAGTGCTGTATTTGAAGTTTGAGGAAGTCGTCTGTAGCCTGCAATGTTTCTTGGAACCTTTGATGTGATAATTAATGACTACTTGTTGAAAATTGTTGTAACTTTATCGTTATTAGGGCCATTCTATTTAGTATTTAGAGAAAAATTTATAGAGAAAACATGATTTAAAAGTAATTTTAGAGAAGTTCTTTTTAGAAAAAAAAAAATAATTTTGAATAAATGAATGTTTAAATGATTATTATTAGAATAATTTTTGTGATTAGCAAATTATTATAAAAAATATAAAATAAAAATAAATAAATAAATAAATAAATAAATAATCATCTTGAGCTATCCCTCCACCTCTAGTTCTTCCCAACTCCAACGGCATCAATTGTGCACTAAAATTTTGTTCTCTCGGTGGAACTCCAATGCCAAGAAATTTAACATTTGTTGAGGGAGAGAGAGAGCTCACGGTCAGAGAAGATAGATCTAAAGAAGATGATGAGATTTTGACGAAGAGAGCGATTTGGCACACAGATTTAGATGGAGAAGATGATGACTAGATTGACATTGTCAGCCTAGAAAAATCGAAGAGTAACAGAAAGAAGAGAAGAAAAAAGAGTAAAAAAAAATAAAATACTCATTAGATAATTTATAAATTTTTTTTTATCCAAAAATTTTTCTATTAGTTTATCTAAAAGTATAATTTAATCTATAAACTCTTATAAATATTTAAAAGTTATTTATTTAATTTATAGTATAAATTATGATTTAATCTACAAGTATTTATAAAATCAGGGGTAAATTGAAGAGGCAGTGATATGATGCTTTTGATGTCGAGTTGAATGCATGCATGCATACACACAAATAGATGTATGTATTGACATCAACTCGATGCGAAAGTCACTTCAAGTTTGAACATCAAAATTAATGCTATGTGAATCATCACCATAAGATCTCCAGATGTTGGGGAAAAAGCATAATAGTATCATCATTTTTTTAATAAATTTAAACGGCTTAAATTTAATTTATACCCTTAAAATTTCAACATTATTATTTCCTGTCAATTATTTCTTTAATCACTATTTGGTATACAACTTTTATTATGCATATAGTTTATTTTCAAATAAAAAAATCCATGGCATCTAAATTTGCTAAAAAAATTGTAATATAGCATCATTATACTATCATTTTCAAACTGCGAAAGATCCATCCTAGTGAAACTTTTGGCCCACAAATCATAGCCAACCTAGGCAAGAGAACTTTAGAATGCCTTCTTTTTTAATAATTTGAAGAAATAAAAAACTTCATATGTGGTCATACTAAATACAATATCCTCTGCATCAATCAAAGGATTCTCAAAGATTGATTCAAATATTTCATTTCTACTAATAACAACATCTATACTTCAAAAGTGTGGAAAGGATAGTAAACAAATGACTGTAATTCTAAAGACAGCTCTACCTCTCAAGAGGTGTAATTTCTCTCCATTAGATTCACTTCAAGAGCTACACATATTTTAACTAATAAGGTAAGAGATTGAACCCCAAGTGACAGATGCCTCTTCTCTGCTACGCTTTGATTTTCCAATTGTGGGCTGTCCGAGGACCAGTTGTAATGCCTTCATAATAACGGGATTCAAGCTTTCCTCTATTCCATGCTTTGACAAAATCCATGAACATCTCACGTGCTGACTCAGATGAAAGATCAGAGAAGAACATATCCTTCTTTTCTTTCAGCCATGTGGCAAATTCGTTGTTCTTGGCGAAATAGTCATCCTTAGACAACTCTTGGAGCTCCTGCATTTAAAATTACAAAGGTAATTCATACAACCAATGAACTAATTGATTCTTTAATTCATCAACAACCAAAGCGTTTAACTCAAAGGTCTAAATGTAGACATCGATGTATGGGAATCAGAAAGAGGTTCTTAACTTTTAAAGCATTTCACAAGTAGACAGAAAGATGACATAAATATACTTGAATCCCAAAGAAAGTAGCAACCATTGAAAAGCTATGAAATATGAGGAAAAAACAATCTTGGGTTTATCAACAATTCTGTATATAATTTTTATCAAATTATGAATTGAACGCTTGAACTTTGGTTGCATGGCAAATAAACCATATGGTTTCCAGGGGGGCATGTCAGGCAATTAACCTGCTCAAACTTTCAACATTTGGCAAATAGCCCATTAAAGCCATATAATCTAAGTATGTTTGTTGCATTATATTCCACTAAATCTCCAACTCAACTAATCTCTTTTCCTTGATTTCTTTAATATCTTAGTGACGAAAAAGCCTACACACAACATAAGAATTAAAGTAGATTAATTACCAAATCTGAAACCAAAAGGGGTTACTAACCAAAGACTGCAGATTTAAAGTTGAATAAAGTTAATACTTATTAGCACCTGCCTATTATTTTTCTGACTTTTTTCTCAACCCAGTAAAGGAAAAGAAAAGGTTCTAGCTCAGATAAACAGCAATAAACAGCCTAGACAACTAGGGTTTTTTCAATCAAGCATTGTCAGTAACAGTAATATTCTTAGTAACAGTAATATCAAGAATATAACTCACCATATGGCTATCACCTTTACTGTGCTTGGTTTTGTGCTTATCTTTCAACTTCTTCCCTGAAGCAAAAGTAGCGTGCAAATATATTATTGCTAAGAGAAAAATGTCTTTTAGTGAAGAGTAGACTAACAATAGTTCTTGCCTCAATAATAGCAGAGACTTAAAAATGCTAATACTCTTAAAACATAATACAAAGTAATGAATGACCAGAAAAAACTTGAAAATAGGAAAACTCACACACAGCCTGAATGTTTACTTTGAAGGAAAATTATTCAGTTGGGGACTTGCAAAATTGCCCCTCATCACCTTATCCAGTTGGGGACCCTTTGTATGATGGTAAATGACAAAGTCAGGAAATAAGTAAACACCACCCATTCACACCCCGCCCCCACCCCAAAAAAAATAAAAATAAAAAGTGTGGAATGTCAGAAAAGTGATTTGCAGCAATTAAACCATTTGTGTAAGTCAAACTTCAAATGTCAGTTACAGTTGCAGGCAATGGTAGCAGGTCTAATTGATGCCCTATTGCTTCTGTTAATAGTATCCTTTATATAGACAATCAAATGAAATTATGGAAGATGTAGAGCCAATTTCAGTACTATTTCCTTCAATAGAGGAGGACTCAACAATCAGCATTAAGCTTGGTTCCAAGTTCCAACGCCACAACTGATGCATCCATTTTAAAATCACGTTTCAGTGTGGAACACCTGAAGACGAAACTATTGTCTAATGTAATGTCAAAGACCCGGCAGGATGCCTAAACAAGATCACCTTCATCCACTTGTGGAAGATTCTACAGTATAGAACTAGAAATGGTTTTCATAATTACTTTAAATAGCTCCTAAGATTCACATACCTCTTGAAAAACAATTTGAAATTAATTTAAAAAGTCACACACAACATTATTAGCATGACTTCTGAGACACTTTATGAGACCACAAGTCAGAGACCTCGGAAATCAGCATGACACCCTTGGCAACTAGTCTACATGTTGTCTTGCTTCCTAATGGCACTGATTCAAGCATATACATCTCCAAGACTGTCGTTACAAATTGACAACTGACAGAGCTTTCCCCTCCTGTCCCTTGATTTAGATTAAAGTATATGGTACACAGATTGATCACACATGTTTTCTCTTTATCATAAAAACATTTAACTCTGCCCCATCCTTAGATGCTGCAAGTCACCAAAATTCCTTCTAACTGAATTCCTAGATGTTATTTCCTACCAGACTACTCACTAAATCGCAACCAATTCCTAGATGTTATTCCGTACCTTTAACTATTCTTCAGAGACAGTCCAAAGCCCCACTAAAATGATAAACTTTTCATGCTTACCTTTGTCAGATCTACCTTTGGAATGCCTATGAAATTTCTTCTCCTTGCGTTTATCTTTCTTTTCTCCCTTCCGGTTCCTTTCCTCATCCTCCGCCGTTCGGCTCCTCTTGCTTTTCTTCTCATCTGGGGATTACCACTATAATTTAGTAAAATGTAAATGGAAGCACGAAAAACTTCCAAGTGGATGTCATCACGCCGCCTGAAAAAGGTCCGATTATAGAACCCTTGAAATGGGTTTCTTCCGCTTTCTCAAAAGCCAAATACGTTGCGTAACGAGGGAAGGAAAGAAGGGAAAATCAAGTACCGTCGGAGTCTGAAGAATAACTCTTTCGCTTCTTCTTCTCTTTGGACTTCCCATCGCTTCCCATCAGTGCTTTCTTCACAACTTGGAGAGAATTTGATATGAAAGGATAGCTTCAGAGTTGAGGATTTTCAGCCAAAAAAACCGTTTTTGTTTCCTATCAAAGTCGAAAGCAAAAGAGGAAAAATTCATACGCACCAATGGCAACGAACTCCGCAGGGCAGTGTGAAACAGTGCCAAACCAAGAGGAAATAGGGAGAAAAAATCCATAATTTGGAGAGTTTCAATTGTGCTAAAAAATCAGATGAATTACTTTCAAAGAGATATTCAAAATAACTAATATTATCCGGAGGTGTTTAAAAAGAGATTAATATTGTTATTACAGTCAATATTATTTTTTAATAGTTAATATTAATTTTTTAATAATACAATAATTTAATTTTTATATAAAAAAATTAGTATAAAATTAGACCTCAATCCTTAATTAATTATTATCCAGTAGGATTTTTAAATTAAATGTAAATGTAATCATAATTTTCTTACAAAATTAGCGGACCATACCATACCCTTCCGTATTCTTGAAGTTTCAAGGGCTGATAAAAATTCTTACATGGCAAAGTGTAATCGACTGGTGCGCCAAATGTATGGAGTGTGTTGGTTGTGCATAGACGCACCGTCCCCACTAGAGATGCCACGCGCGTCTTCGTTATCTTCTCATCCCTCCGTTTGTTTTTCTCTCTCTCGCATGTCTTCGTCTTTTATGACGTTGATGCCATACCACAGGCACACTCCTCCTCCCATGGCCTCCTCCTCCACCCTCTTGTCTTCAAACCCCAGGGTTTTCTCTTCCACCATCTCCGATCATCATCATCATCATCACTGCTGTCCTCTCTCTCAACCTCCCACCATTCCCAAATCCTTCAGTGGCCTCTGCAAACCTTTCCATTCTCGAGTTCCCACTTCGATTCGCCGTCGAGGCTTCTTCGTCAAGGCTACGGTGAGTCTTTTCTTCTAACCCCACTTACTGATTGCTGCTTGGTTCTGTGTAATGACCCTCAAGTTGCAATTTTTAGTGAAAAAAATTTGGTTTTTGCGTAGCTGTTGCTGTAGAAGTTTCTTGACGCATTGTTGTTTTTTCCTTAGGCGTATCTGTGGCATCTGTAATGCTATTGACTTTTGTCTGTGTTGTCTCTTATTCAACTTTTCGTATGTTGTGTACTTGTCTTGGATTTCTTTGGCCCTGGGATGAATATGTATTCTTTCATTATTGTAGCGGGTCTGAATCTGATTGTTTGGTTGTGTTGAAAATGCTTATTTACTTCCATTAAAGTTGTAATACTGGGAGTAAGAATCGTTGCTGGTAGCTGCAATGTTTATCATATATAATAGATTATGTTTAACTGAGACTGAGAGTCCAGAAAGGCATAAGAGATTCAACCACTTTGCAATATTCATTTTGGGGAAGTTGCTTGTGCTACCTTGAAATTACTGGAATGTAGAATATTTTGTTTGCAATTGCTATTTTGATATGTAACCATGATACTTTTTAATTTAGAATGCTCAATCCTTAGCCTTTGAATGGGGGATAGCATTTCCATTGATCACCTCACAATACCTATTGTTGAAAGTAGATAACTCAGATTCAATTGCAGAAAGGATTGTCAATTTAGTTAAAATGTGAAAGCATACAGGAGTTACAGCTTCTGTGTTGGATGTCTAAATTTAGATTTTTAGAATATCTTGTTTGTTATGAACATGATCACTGCTGCTACCCTGCCAAAAATTAATCAAGTTTAATGAAATGAATTTTCTGAAGTCAAATTTACACTTCCTCTTGAATAACCTCTGATTTGCATATGAGCTCCTTTACATTTCTTGTAAAGAGAACTTGCTTTCCAATTTAGCAACAAACTTTTAGGCAGATGCGTTTTCCCCTATGACTTCCCACTTGCGTTTGTGTTTACAGTTTCTTTGCCTGCATTAGTCTCTTATAATGCATTTTAGTTTCATTGTTAGGATATCTTATTCATTTCTTGCGTCTGCATTAATGGATAAACTGACATGAACTTAAAATTGGCCATGTTTGTTTGTATTTCAGGTAATAAAGTGGCGATGTCCAAAGCAAATTCTCCCTCCCAACTGTGACACTGATTTCCAGAAAAAAGTCCTATATCTAGAGTCTATTGGTATTGATTCTTTCTCACTTATTGAAAATCATCCAAGCATCATCTCTGCCTCCTCTCTGCCTGAAATAAAATCCACTGTGGAATTCTTGACATCCATGGACTTCTCTGCAATTGAGTTCCGGCGCATTGCTGGAATGTGCCCAGAGATTCTCACATCCAGAGTATCAGATATTTTACCTGTCATCACCTTCCTGATCCGTGAAGCTCGTGTGAATGGGTCAGATATCAAGCGTGTCATAAACCGTCGTCCCAGATTGCTTGTCTGCAGTGTTACTGAGCAACTTCGCCCCACCCTGTACTTTCTCCAGACCATTGGCATTGCAGAAGTAAACAGGCACACCTACTTGCTATCATGCAGTGTTGAAGAAAAGCTTATTACCAGGATCGATTACTTTGAGAATATAGGGTTTTCTCGCCGTGACGCGACTTCAATGTTTCGAAGGTTTCCTCAGCTGTTTAACTATAGTATTAAGAACAATTTGGAGCCTAAATACAAGTACTTTGTGGTGGAAATGGGGAGAGATTTGAAGGAGCTGAAAGAATTCCCCCAGTATTTCTCATTTAGCTTAGAGGGTAGAATCGAACCTAGGCATAAACATTGTGTAGAAATGGGTGTTTGTTTTCCTCTCCCTGTGTTATTAAAGACAAATGAAGCGCAATTTCGTAATAGATTAGATGTATGTGTAAATTCTTCAACACCCTTGAAAACATCTCCTTTATGGTGTTCAAATTGTGAAGTTGATTCAATATAGGAAAAGAATCTCATTACATTGTACTTTTTTTTTTTTTGCATTATTATATATCCTGTTCATATGACAGCATCTCTGTATACATCCTGCTTCTGATATCTACTGTATCAACTGTAATCAAAGAGACTCCAAGAACAAATGTCTGAGATGAATACAACTCGTTCTTTTTGTGCTCATTCACATTCCTCTTGCCTCCGTCGCGCTGCCTGTCACTCCTCGTCTATATCTTGTTTCCTTCTTACCATTTGAAATAAACACGTGCTTAAACATGTCAGGGTATTTTCCTATCATCATTCATTCGGTTGATGCTGCAGAGATCACAACGAAATGTCTTCATCTTATCTTCGAAAACATGTAGGGGCTTAAGTTCTGAAGCATTGCCTTGGCCTTGATGATGACAGAATTGGTAACCAAAAAGTTGTGAAAGAATTACTCGCCTACTAAGACTCGCTTGGCATCTCAAACTACATATGAGGATGGCAAATTCTAGATTTCCCATGGAAAATTCTACCGGGGGCTGCTAGACCATATATTTCGGGTGTTGAGGGCGTTCATTCTTCTTTGGGCAACTATCAGATTATATGTGCAAGTTAAATATTTTGGTAGTTGAAATCATATAAGGTTATAACCTTGTAACATTTTTAACATTGTTAATGAATTGACAAGTGAAAGCGTTGACATGTTAACATGGAATCATTAACAAGTGGCAAAAGTGTCAAAAAATGACAACTCTATATTATATCATCATATCACTTGTTATGGACAATGAAACTAAGTATATTAACTGTTGTAGTATGTATTAACAAACTAATGTCAAGCTTGACAGCTAAACAACTACCATAGCATATATATTAATCCAATTGCAGCCATGCTAGCTTCTCCTGCTTGCTGACCATTTTTTGAGTTTATAACAGAAGGGCAATTTACTATTTCCTTGGACTCTTCGTCAAAATGTGCAATACCAGACATATTACAAATATTATCCTTATATTCCATAATGCGAGGAGCTCTTCAGCTGTGAACTTCACCTGCATATACTAACACGATAGTCAAAAGAAATTATGCCGAGTCCATGAATTGACCAACTTGAAATGCCGGGAGTAATTTTTGTTAACTTATTACCTTGTCTTGTCCTTACATTCCAAAGCAAAAAGTGGCAAGTTAAATTAATGTGAAACTGCAAAACTCATGAAAATTACAGAGTAAGAAAAGTAATAGAATAACTGAAATGCAATGCAATGCAGGAAAAGCAGAGTTACCAAAATAGCTTCACTTGGAACCACTTGGAAAGCAAAACAAAATATACTCGTAAAAGCTCGCAAACATTATGATAGCTGTTAAATAATCAATGGGACTTGCTACTAATATACAATCATTAAAGTTTGTCAAACTTAAATCATGGTAGCCAGTAGCTTATACACACACACACACACACACACACACACACACACACACACATATATATATATCACGAATCTTAGACTCATTTAAAATCCATAAAACTGTTTTCAGGGAAATCATCAATTTGTCTGTGTTTAAAAAAGAAAGAAAGAAAGTGCCTAAAGGAATCATACATTATTGGGAAATCCAGTTCATGTCAAGAAATAGAATACCTAAACATTATGAAGCTCATACTGAATGTTTTTGGAATGGATGTTTCAGCTTATGGAAGTGCGTCGTCGTAAGAAAAAAATGATGAGTCTGGTTGAAATTGCATGTGCTGCTTCTGCATTGTGTTTTCCCTCGAGGCTTCATTGTGTGACTCGTGGGCATGCCGATTCCATTGACAAAGAAAGGAGTTATCTTTCTCCAGAAATGAAAGAAATACAGGATGAACTGAAGATGCCCGTTCTTCTTCTTCTTCTTGATGATCCTCTGCTGCTGTTGCTGAAGCTTCTTCTTCTTGATTTTCCGCCGTTTCTTCTTCCTTTTGATCATCAGCTGCTGCTTCTTTGTCTTCTTGTTGACCTTCTGCTTCGACTTCTGCTCCTTTTTAATCTTGTGCTGCCGGTCCATTGGCTCGCAGAGATAACACGCAGTAACTAATCTGAATAATACGGAAGCATATTATTATTGAATATTGTTTATAGGGTTGCCTTTTATATAATAATCTGTAACACAGAGCTATTGGGACAGTCCTGAACATTAGACATTACTAAGCTTAATATTATAAATGTATTTCTATATTCCCCTAAAGGTACTATAAATGTTTATTGCTCCTAACTTGTTGAGTATTATTCTATATATATCTCTTGAAACTGCCTTTATTAAAATATTTACTTGTTGGTCCTATGATCTCACATGCTGCAGATAAATCAACTTTTCTTGAAGCTTTTTGTACACTAAATGTAAGTCAATTTCAATATGGTTTGTTTTTTCATGAAATACATGATTCTATTATATGTGGATAGCAACTTGCTATTACATTAAACATTGATGAATGGGACTGGTGAATTCCCAATTCTTTCAATAGCCCAATTGCCCTATATTTCGCCTCTACTAACGACTTTAACATAATATATTGTTTCTTTGATTTTCACATGGTGAGGAACCCTCCAAATTTTAATAGGTAAACTGACATAGGATGCCGTGTTGTGGCACAAGCTTCCCAGTCCGAGTCACAATAACATTCAAGTAAGAGAGAGTCCAATGAACCATTGGAGCTAATAAGCACTCTCATTCTTAGACTTTGTTTTAGATATCTAATAACATTGAGTGTTACAGCCATATATACCTTTATGGGTTGAGCCACAAATTGACTAAGGACCTACACAGAAAATGAAATATTAGGTTTGGTTACAGCTAAAAAAATCAATTTTTTTACTAACCTTCTATATCTTTTTGGGTCCTACCCCAAATCTTTCAATTTATTCTTTCCTTTTTCAAAAGTCATAAGCTTTAGATTTAGTATCATAGGTAATGTTAAAGGTCTATAACCACTTATTCCTACATTTGAAAGTAAGTCAAGAGTATATTTTTTTTGGTTCACAACTATCCATTTCTTGGATCTAGCTAATTCAATGCCAAGAAAATATTTTAGTTCTCCTAATCTTTGGTTTTGAAAGTGCAGCGTAGAAATTCTTTTACTTCATTTATCCTTTTGTTTGAATTCCCTTTTATCAACAAGTCATCAACATATATTATTATTATAACTATACTATCAGTGAATTTCTTATGAAAGAATAAATAATTATAATTATTTTGTATAAAATCAGTTTCTATAAGTAGATTAGACAGTTTAAAATTTCACTGTCTTAAGACTTATTTGAGCCTATATAAAGATTTGAAGGGTGCAAGTCAAAAAGATATATACTAAAATAGTTTACTAATTTAACAACTCAACTTACTATTTTTTAACGGGGCCATAAGTTCAATCTATTCTGCTAACTTTATTAATAGTCAATATTTTAATTATTGGTGAAACGGTTTCATGGTAATACATTCTTTGCTATGATACCACGTTATGTGTTTATAGCGTATGCTCCTTTTTTATTTGAGCCGCCTTTCTTAATCAAGATGGTGGTCTTCTTAGAACTACTCTAATACCATGTTGACTTGTAGAGATAACACATAGCAACTAATCTGAATAATACGGAAGCATATTATTATTGAATAGTATTTATAGGGTTGCCTTTTATATAATAATCTGTAACACAGAGCTATTGAGTTAATCCTGAACATTGGATATTACTAAAGCCTACTATTATACGTGTATTTCTACAAGGTCCTTCTTTTGCTTCTAGATTCTGAAATATAAAAGTGAAAATAGATTTAAAACTTTGGCCACAACCAAGATGGCCGCTTCCTCCAAAATAATTCATAGCAGGAATCTTACTTCATTTCTTGCCAGAGGATTTTCTTCCCATCTTGAAACTTGATTTATCAATGCATATACACAACACACCCTCTTTTAAGATATTTATAATAAGTTTTTTACAATGTGAGTCCTTGTGTTGTGTATTTTTTTTATTGGTAATTAAAATCTTTCTCCCACTGGGGAAGTAGTTTCTGAAATTTATAATCATAATATTGGTACTTTCATCTTTAAACTAAAATAATACGTTTTGCCTATATGGGACAAAACTTTGAGAAATCACTTACACTATTAATAATGTAATATTTTTTTGGTAAAAAAAATGTAATAGTTTTTAAATATGTGACTTCTTGTAAATTTTGGGATGATATATGCACAAATTGTTATGCATTTTTAGGAGAAAATTATTAAACATTTATTAATTCTTCTAATTTTTTTAATAGGGAGAATTATAATAAAAGACCTATAATAAATAATATTTATTACGAAGGACCATAAGAATTTTAATTATTTAGAATGACTAAATAACAAATAAAAATTTACAATTATTAAAATATCCTTTACCAAACTTCCTGTATTTTCTCCATAGGCTTATTGAAAAAAAATTAGGCTTACATGACTATCACTTTTACATAAAAATATACAGTAATAAATTATTTAGATATTATAACTGTGATTTTTTTTATTTTTTAGATATGTTCTTTTAACATATATAGTAAATTATAAATTAATATTTCAAAGTTTTCTTAACGTCATATAATTTTTATTTTCAATTAAAGTTTGTGTGAATTTTAAAAGTAAATTAAAAAAAGAAGAAGTAGATATCGGATTTTAACCTTTCTTTGAATGTAATTGGAAATTGAAAAAAAGAAAGAAACAATTATACAGAAAAGCAGATCATTAAGTCGGCTGACTCACTCAATTCCTCATCTGAAACTGGTGACCATATCACTCAACATACATATGCCACATTCTGCCTCACCTTACCAAAATAGGCCATCTATTGATTGATTCATTGATTCCAAAATTAAAATCCCATATTATCTTATTCTTCTTCTTCTTTTAATTTATTTTTACAATTCACACAAACTTTAATTGAAAATAAAAATTATATAACGTTAAGAAAACTTTGAAATATTTTATAATTTACTATATATATTAAAGAAAGGTTATATATATCTAGAAAATTAAAAAAATGTCACAGTTATACATATCTAAATAATATATTATTGTATATTTTTATGCAAAAGTGATAATCATGTAATCCCAAAAAAATTAATAAAAATTTTAATATAATCAGTAAAATAGCATGTGGGAGAGAATACAGGAGGTTTAAAAATTTATATTAGTTTTAAAAATAAAATGTAGGAAAAAATATAAGAAATTTAGTAAAGAGCATTTTAGTAATTATAAATTTTTATTTAGTATTTAATCCATTTAAATAATTAAAGATCTTATGGAATTTTTAATAAATATTATTTATTATAGGTCCTATATTATAATTCTATGTGATGTTATTTTTATGATTTAATTTGTGCATTATATTATTAACTAAATAAGTGAATTACTCTATTCATTACTGCACACTTTTGAGGTCCGAGAACGTAAGGGTAGTTTCGTCTTTTGCACATCTGTCTCTCCCGCTGGCTATTGAAAATATTGGTACGTTCAGTTATTAGAACGTAACTTCTTCCCGCTTCTTTTCCTTCTCCTTCATCTTCTTGTTCTTCTCAAACTAAACCTTCTTTCTCTGAAGAAAGAGATTATAGGGTTTAGAAGAAATAAGCAGTAACCCTAAACCCCGAAATGCCGAGCTGTTTCAGTGTGTATATTGCTCTGGTTCTTTTGATTCCCGTGCTTCTCTCTCTCCGAAGCCCACGAGGTGAAACTGAACAACATGCCTCCATTAATTTTTCACCTCCTTTCTCTATTTCAATCACTTCACTGTCTTCGACGGATACCTCCGTCGTTTTTCGTTTCAACGAAAGGATACGAGATGGGTCCAATTTAGAGTACGATTTTTACCGGGATTCTTGCCCAGAGGCTGAGGGCATTATCAGATCAGTCGTTACTCGCATCTATTACGATCACAAGGACATTTCACCGGCTCTCTTGCGCCTCTTTTTCCATGACTGCTTCATTGAGGTATTTCTTTGCCGCACAAATATTACATTTTTGTAAATTGGTATGTTCTGTTTTTCTTCCAAGATCGTGAGTTCTGTCATTTTCTCGCCTGAATTCAAATGGGTCTTGATTCAGTGTCCATCGTTCTGGTGTATAACAGATTTCGATTCTTTCTTGGTACTGTATGGATTTATAGTTGAGGTTTCTTTTCTCCTGGATATCCCCCTTTATTATGCGTTTCTCAATGGTTTTCAATTTTACTGTTTTTTAACGGTCCATCATCTCAATCCTTGACTTGATATGGTCATAATTCTTGATGTTTCGATTTTGTCAAACTCAGGGTTGTGATGCTTCAGTGCTGTTGGATGATAGCTATGGTAAAGAAAACCGATCGATTGAGAAACAGGCTCTTCCAAACCAGACTTTGAGAGGCTTCGATTATATTGACTTGATTAAGAGGGAGCTGGAACAAACATGTTATGGGGTTGTGTCCTGTGCTGACATTCTTGCTCTTGCCGCAAGAGATGGCGTTGTTTTGGTTTGTTCCTCTGCATCTATTTCTTATGTTTTTAAGGACTTGTTGATCTGACTAAACTGGTGGTAAAATAGAGATACATGTTAATAATGGCCTCATGCATATTTTGGTTTTACTTTCAAGTCAGGAAACCGATGCCTTTTGCTTTCATTTCTTTTTGCCAGATAGAAATACCAAGTTCCTTTTCTTGTTACCTTCGTCCCAACTACTTACCTTTAAAATCATGCGAAGAAAAACTTCTTCCGACTTCCTTTCAACTTAAAACCAGACATGTTATTCTATGCATTGCACAAAATTTAAAGACTAAGTTACACTGTTCATAGTTTATGAATTATACAACTTGTTATAGTATTTATATTTTATATTGATATTGATTAGCTTAGGATAAGGCTGCTTCTTGTTGTTGTAGTAGCATTTATTACCATAGGAACTCTTTTTAACCTTTGTTACCTTTGCCGATTTTGTATTCCTCCCATAATTTTTTTCCATTTATACCCATTAATCTACTATTTAGATTTACTTTTGGCTTTCATACGTTCGAATAGATATTGTTACCTTCAAGGTTTGAAAGCATTTTTGCAAGTGAAGTCACACTTTTATTCCTCTCCAAGGATGCAGCAAAGCTTTCAAACATCTGATAGTTTCTCTCTTTATACATTTGTTAAGTTCTGCACTGAAGCTCCGATGTGTTTTCTGGAGTTGGCTTTGGCAGGCTGGAGGGCCTTTTTATCCAGTTTTAACAGGAAGAAAGGATAGCTTTCAATCATTTTATGAGGAAGCAAATAATCAAATTCCAAGACCAGATGATAACATTAAACAAACACTACACCTGTTTGCTCTCAGAGGATTCGACGAAAGAGAAACAGTCAGCCTTCTTGGTAAAAAATATTAGCTAAATCTACATCTTTCTGAACTGAAACATAGAATATTAATCATAAGATTTGTTCTTTTTCTTATAGGAGCACACAACATTGGGAGAATTGGCTGTGATTTCATCAAGCAACGTCTGTACAACTTTCATGACACAGGAAGACCAGACCCTGCTATCCCTTCTGATTTCCTGCATCAGATGAGAATAAATTGCCCACCAGACAATATGATGAACATCAGTGATGACAAGGTGTCGGCTTCTTTCTTCTCCAGGAGGATGAGTGAGTCTGATCTGGGGATGTCATACGTGCAGGCATTGTCATCTTCAGTATCATCTGGTTCAAAATTTGACACACGCTACTATGAGAGCTTGCTAAGAGGAAGAGGACTTCTGTATGCTGATCAGCAGCTGATGGCTGAACAGAAGACTGCTAAACTGGTTTCGGCTTATGCTTCAGATGATGGATCAACTTTTCGCATGGATTTTGCTAGGGTCATGTTGAAAATGTCTAATCTAGATGTTTTGACTGGCACGCAAGGTGAGGTTCGTCTGAACTGCTCTCAACCTATAAGAAGTACATTTTAAAAGATAAGTCATGCTTCAGACTGTTCCAATATTTCATCTGGATTCATCACTGTGCTCTGTGTTTTGCATCTAGGAGTTGTTCCTAGGGCTATTATTTTTTGTCTAGTTCCCTATGAGTGGCACACTGGCAATGCACTTGGAAGTTGCATAGATCTTGGTATTGTATGATTACTCTACTCTCAACTGTAATGGTTCTGGTACATTACATTCAACTCATCAAACCAGCAATCTAGCCATGAAGCTCCATGCTATGAACAAGTTCACATCCTTTTTTTGACATGCTCTTCCATTTTTTCCTTTCAATGTCAACATTCCTGTTTTGCTTTAAGAATTAACATTACAGCATAGCCAGCAGCCTATTGCCACTGTAGATTTTCCGCTTATAATTTCAATATCATGTTTTCTTTATGTCAATGAAAAGGGGGGCTGTATTTTGATCAAAAAAGGGGGTGTATGTGTGTTTCGTGAAATGCTATATATATATATAATATGTTTTTTAAAAAAATTCAAACCCCTAAATACCCTTTACCCTTTATCTTTATTAACATAAAAAGTATAATCGTTTGAGGCTGGCTATGATTTTTGGGACATGGATGATGGATGATAGATAACACACACACTCTCTCTCTCTCTAAAATAGATTTAATTGGTTAAATATTTAGTTTTTCTGACAATAATATTTATATTACGATCACTATTGTTAAAAAAATATAATTATTGTATAATTTAAAGGTTTAATCCATCTTCAATCAAGCTAAAAATCAAAGTACTTAAATTATGAGTCATGAACAATGATTGAATTGAATTAAGTGGAATGAATTTAAATCCTTGAGTGAGGTCTAAACGTTGAACTTTGTGTAAATGAAAAAAAAATCACGTTAAAAGAATTAATTCATATTTAGGGTCAATTTGGCAAGCAGCAATCTGGGTAATAAACACAAATGGGCAAGTGGGGCAAGTTGGACATATACTCAATCTCCACTTAGTAGCATTATTTTTTATAATTTTTTTGGTTTCATGTCGCCTCAAATTTTGAGGAGAAGGCACGAAAGCAACCTCCACAGTACAATTCTTATTGATTTGTAATATCTATCCTAATTTAATTCATTCTTGTTCACTTTCTTCATGAAGTTTCTTAAGTCAATTAAAAAAAATAATTATAAATCCTAGGCAACAATCTATTGCTTCATATGAAACGTGCTTTTTCATCCCCTTTGGTAAGAATATTTGAATTTTTTCTGTTCATAGATAGCATGTAAGAAAAAGAAGAAATCTTAAGCAAATTCAATTAATCAAATACTCATCTAGTCCTATGACTTAATTGAAAGTTAATTTTAGTTTTAAATATAAGATTTCTTTTTATATTTATTAATTTTTTTAAATTATTTTTATTAATATTCTCTCAATAATAATCAAATAAAAAATAGTTAAAAAATAATTAAAGTATTTTAAAAAAATATTATATTAATTAATTTTTTTAATTTAATTAAACTAATTATAGCAAGTTATTCTTTGTATCAGGGAAGTGGGTCAGATAATGATAATAATTATAGTAACACGATACTAAACGAAGTTGTTGACAAGCCATACGTACATACATACATATATATATATATATAATTATCACTATATCATAATCATTCATATCCTAAACATATTAAATAAGAACATGATGACCTTAGAAGTAATATTTTTATTAAATAATATTTCTTAATTAAATACTTTATGTTAAATTAAGTATTTTAATATTTTCATATGATTAATTCTTAGTATTTCTACTCTATTACTTCTAAGATTATCATGTTCCAATTTAATATGTTTAGGGTACAGGTATTTAATGCCTGAAAATTACTAATATCTTTCAAGATAAACTATCTTTTTTCATTTTATTTTTGCTAATATCTCTATTTATCCAAAAAAAATCTTAATAGAATGATTATAATATAGTGATGATTTAATTTTAATATTTTTAAATAGAAAAGATATCTATGGTATTCAATTATAAGACTATATATATATATATATATATATATTGAAGAACTCATCATCATTCCGATCCTTATATATAACTTCTTTTTGATTATAAATGCCTCACGAACATTGCCGGAACAGATGACGAAATGATGGTGACTAATGGCAGTGTAGATGATGAAGGCACGATGGTATGTTTATTACTTTACTTATTTTTTTAATATAAATTAAAACCTGAGATACTGTTTTAAAATTTGTTTCAATAATTTGTAAATATCTATCTTTACAGATCAAGACTTGAGAGGAGCTAATGTATTATACAAAATATTCTCTTTTTTTCCAACAAAATAGATCTTGAAGTTCAAGTCATGTTCTAAATCTATATATGAATTCACTACCAATGATAAAGATTTTCTTTGGAAGAACGCTCAAAATTTGAACCTATAGGGTGATTTTTCCTTTCATTCAAGGATACGCTAAAAGCGTTGTTGGCGTTGCATTCAGAAATGAATTATATCCAATACCTAGAAACAATGGCAATATCATTCCTAAAAGCTCTGTTCAGTTTATTAATAAAAGGTTCACAAACATCATTATGTCTATATGAATGGGCCGCTTCTCTGCGAAATCCCTCGAATATATTACTCAGGCGAAGAACAAGATAGTCAAACAGGAGAACTTATTGTTTGTAACCCTACAACACAATTGGTTTCCTCCATTCTTGTACCTCCTTATATTGGTGATGAAAATAGTCTTAAAATCTTCACCTTGAAGTTTGGTGATGATGATGAGTATAAATATGAGTTACTTTTTATTAAAATCTATCGAGATCAAGAATCAATCTATCGAGTGTTATAGAATTTACAAGTTAAAAGAAGCTGTGTAGAAACAAAGAGAGAAAACCTTGCTCAAAGCTTGTGGCAGTTCAAAAGAACTTGTTATATAGAATACACTTATGAGAATCTCCATCCTCATCCTCGTCGTCAGCCAACAGGGCTTTGTTGGGACAAAGATAAACGTGCTTTTAAGTTTTGGGTTAAGACTTCCTGGTCCAAGTATATGACGCCGAGTTTGGAAGAAATAGGGTTGAAGGAGAAGGATCCTATTATTAGGGGATGAGCAGTAAGAAATTATGGGCATTCTTTGCTCTTTGCTACAAAGAGGAATGTTTATTGCTATTATTTGAGGGGAAGAATAAGACTTGCAAAAGTCAGTAAGCATAAATTTGGTACTGGAAGTTTGGAATTCATTTCTTATTCTAGTACTCTTTCTTCATGAGGAGCCCACGCTAGACACTTTGCTTCTTATTAGATCAAAGATTAATTGTATTCTTTTTATTTTCATCATAATGAAGTTATGAAATTTAATAATTTCTCCTATTCGTATTGTTGTATGCATTTGGTTTTCAGCTTCTACATTCAACTTTTAACTAATTATACACGTGTTAAGATTTATATCCTTATATTATCTACTATTTGCAGATCAGAAGAGTTTTATTGGATTGAACTTGAATTAAAAGGACAACGTAGGGCCCATATACCTTTTAATAAAGATAAGATGTAAGATAAAAGAATAAAAAAATTAAGTTAAAGCTTTTAATCTCTTTTGTCCAATTTCTATAAATCTAACTCAGAAAAAAATTTGTTCCGCTCCCCCTCCCCCCCCTTCAAATCCCTCATACCAAACAGATCTTATAGAGATGATTAAACTCCACATAGTTCCTATTATAGAGTCTCCACGTGGTCAAAACAACCTACCTAGCTATATTATGAACAGAATCGTTACAGACTCAGAAACCAGAACTACCATTAAGCCATATGTCCATATCAGACAATCTCTTATATGGTTAGATCAGATGATAATGATGATGCCTTAGCTGGTTCCAATCCAAGATCCTTCTCAATCTCCCTCATCCAATACTTCATAGTTTCAGCATCTGAATTATGAACCTGAGATGATGATCATGATCATTTGAAACATGTTGTCATCGTCTAACATGTTCCAAAAATCATATTCTGCCTCCAATCTCAAGCAAGCCAGTATTAATAGTACTGTTATTATTAGTAGGGTTGTCAACAACCTCGTTTAGTATTGTGTTACAATAATTATGTCATTATGGCCTGTTCCTTGATACAATGAACAGCCTGCTGCAACTATAGTTTAATTAGATTGAGAAAGTTAATTTAGTTAATAAAATATATTGTTTTTCTAAAACGACATAATTATCTTTGTTAACTTGTTCCCTCTCTCTCTCTTTTTATTATTGTTAAAAGATTATCAATAAGAGTAATTTAAAAAAAAAAGTTAATAAATATAAAAAATAAATTATATATTTAAAAATAAGATCAAATCTCCAATTAAATTTTAGGACAGAATGAGTACTTATATATGTATAAATGCATGTATTCATGATTAATTGGATTTGCTTAAGAATTTTTTTCTTCTTACAGACTATCTATGAACAAAAAACCTTCAAATATTCTTACCAAAAGAGGAGGGGAGGATGAAAAGCACGTTTCATTTGAAGAAAATAGATTGATGACTAGGATTTAATTAGTTTTATTCTATGGGCTTAAGAAACTCCATGAAGAAAGTGAACAAGAATAAATTAGGAGAGATATTACGTACAAGTCGATATGAATTGTACTTTGGAGGTTGCTTTCATGCCTTTTCTTCAAAATTTGAGGCGACATGAAGCCAGAAAAAATTGTCAAAATTGATGCTCCTAAGTGGAGATTAATTATATTTCTAACTCGTCCCACTTGCCCATTTGTGTTTACTCACCAGATTGATGCTTGACAACTTTTCCTTTGATATTTCACTTCCCACGTTTTTGGCCAATTTCTTTGTATTACATTTTTAGGTTAATATATTTTTTTACCTCCCAAGTTGGCACGAATTTTAGTTTTAGTTTCTTAAAAGACAAATCAATTCATATTTTTATTAAATTATAAAGATCAAAGTTTTAGACAAAAATAAACTTAAGTGACTAAAACCTATTATTTAAAATTTTGGAGATTAAAACTAAAATGAAGACAAACTTAAAAAATTAACAATTGTATTAACGCTAAATTTGTTTACCACTTATTTGGATTTAAGTCAAATAATTAAACCGAAATATGAATTAATTCTTTTAACCTGATTTTTTTCGTTTACAAAGTCCAATGATTTAAATTCATTCCACTTAATTCAATTCAATCACTGTTAATTATTCATAATTTAATAAATGTTTTTTTAGTTTGATTGAAGACGGATAGAACCTATAAATTATAGAATAATTATATTTTTTTAACAATAGTGATCGTGATACAAATATTGTTGTCAGAAAAACTAAATAATTAACCAATTAAATCTATTCAGTGTGTGTTATCTATCATGCATCATCCATATCCGAAAAATCATAGCCACCCTCAAACGATTATACAATTTTAATGTTAATTAATAAAGATAAAGGTACTTAGTGGTTTGGTTTTTTAAAAAAATGTATTATAATATATATATGTATAGCATTTCACAAAACACACATACACGCCCCTTTTCATTGACGTAAAGAAAACATGATATAGAAATTAGATGACTAGAAATATGCTATTATTGAGGCCATTATTATAGTAGGTGGTTGGGAAGGCATATGGAACTTGTAGAAGAAGATGAATGCGATTGTGATTATGAATCTCCCACATTTCAGTGTCATTGTTATAGGTAGAATAAGGACCCACTCAAACAAACATTTCAGACCAAGTTTCAAAGATTTCCATTACCTCACAAAATCTCTACATTGGTTTAGCTCTTAGTCCATCTTCTTCAATTTCAATCCCATCTTCAATTATTAATAGAGAAAAGAAATTAAATAACAAAAAAAAAAAAGTTTACATCTTTTCCCATATCTTCTTATTCCTCCATGGGAACAAGAAAAATAGATGCACATATCATCCACTCACAATATGGCTCCACCAAAGAATGCCACCTGGAACTATAAATAGAGGGTGATCTATGGTATATCGGTAAAATTATTGTCATATGATCTGAAGTTATAGATTTAAATTCTAAAAATAACCTTTCAACTTGTGAGGGTAAAGTTGTGTAAACTTATTTATCCTCAAATCCCACTCATGCATTAAGCTGCCATTTTTATGTTATCTTTGGCAACAACCAAGAAAAAAACTATGAATTGTAGAGTCTTTGTCCATTATTTGTCCTACTTTCAATATTTGTTGTTTGTCCAAAATTTTATGTCGGCAAAACAAATGACAAAGAAATGATTTTCTTTATTTTTTATAATTTTTTTAAATTATATTACTAGATATCCAAATAATTAACTATTTCATGTCAATTCTACAACTTTGTGATTTAGTTGGTTAAACTAAGTCACCATAGATGTAGAAACTCCACTTTTATTAGATACCTTAATTGGTTTCTTTTCTTTATTTTCTCTCGTTACCAGACATAATAAAGCTGCCAAAAATGACCACATGTGCTATCTTCTTCTTTGGTAAGATTGGGTTCCAATCATTACCTGTTTAATTGGGCATGACCACCACATTTTGGTTTTTAACCTTAGTATATTAATTTAATTAATTAGCCCTAATATCATATAAAATTTATTAAATAACAAGCTTGATATGTGCACATTATCACTTAAAAATATATTTATGCCAAGATTATTATTATATTTTAAAGATGATTTTAATATGACCAAACTCTTAATTACATTAAAAATTACAAAGTCAAGACACAACTTTACTACTACTACTATTACTATTATTTTTATTTTTATAATAATAACATAGAATTCGACCTCCAGAAGGGTAATAAGTCACCATAAGAAAATTGCGAGCTCTTAGATGGCCAACATGATTCATGTGGATCAATGATTTTGAAAGATTAAATTAATCCAACAATTTAATGACTTTTCTTTTAAAAATAATTATTTGACAATTAGAGTTTTGGTTTTATTCCCATTTTTCTTTGGATCAATTTTCTTGTTTGTTCGTTTCTGTTGACTTGAGTGTGTGGATAGAGGAACTCCATAAAAAGAATAGTCAGTCAAAATTACTAATCACTAATTTGTATGAATATGACGATACGATAAGATTCATATATGTAGAAATTGTCCTTCCAAGTTAATTTTAAGATTAATTGGTTTCATATATAAATACTATTCTTCAAATCTGTGGGGACATGAAGGCAAAAATTGTCAAACTAATGTTTGTTAAGTGGAGAATATTTACAATAACCTAGCTACTCCACTCACCAGTTTTTTGTTTGATAGCTATAATATTGACATTGTTCACGGTTCACCAACAATTTTCCGTTGTATATCTCAATCAGAATGTAATTCATTCCTAATATATATAATCAACGGCAAAAAAAAAAGTAAGTGATATACAACAATGTTAAATTTCTTTAACCACTCAATGTTTAAATCAATTAGTAGAAGTTGTTTTAACTTAACCAAATCTCACATGTTCGATCCTTTAGAAATACAACAACTTAAGTTGTAGGATTGCAACCCAAAAGGGTTTTACCATGACCCGTCTAGATTAGTTTAGTTTGTAATTGTAATTCCCTAAGGGGCATGCATGTCTACAGTTTTTAATGAAATCAAATGTTAGAACTAACATTTTATAAAATTAGAGGGAGCAAAATGAAACCTTGCGCAAAGTTAAAGGACTAAAACTATACTTTTTTTTCAAAAATATAAATATTTCATATCTTGTGTGTGTGCACGCGCGTGTATGTATGTATGTATGTATGTATGTATGTATTAACAAGCTACTCCCTCCAACCATTTTTATAAACAACAACTACTCAAATCACAAAGATTAAAATGATGGTTAAAATTAGTTAAAAGTAATAAATGTATCATAAATATTTTTTTTAAAACATATCCTTATTTATTAGAATGATGGGTGGGAGATAGAATATGTGGAAAAAGAGATGGGAGAGAATGAGTAGAAAAAGAGATAAGAGAGACGTATAATTAATTAGGATAAAGATAAAAAAAGTGCATTATATTTTTAGACAAACTCAAATTGTTGCTTATATATAAGACTATCTTTACGACAGAAAATATTACTTATAAAAATGACTAGAGGGAATATTGATTAAGGTGGTAAGCGGTTTCACATCCCTATAAAGAAGAGAATATAAGTTTAAATTATGGAGAACTAACTTGTTAAGAAAGATAAAATTGAAAATGATTAATCTCAAATCCAATGTGGTTTAGAGATACCCTAATTAAATCAATATGTGGGTGTAATCGGTAAGAAAATATTTTTGTATTATAATTGATCTCAGCATACTCGAATCTAATTACATATATATGCCATATCTTCATCATCACTACAGAGATTAATCGATGAAACTAAAATCAAACTATTGAATACTGATTAACAAGCTCAATTCGTGTATTAAAAAGTTAAGGTATACCTAAAACACAATATAGAATCTCCACCTGATCAAAACTAATTAACCTGCTTAGTATTATGAACAGAATCCTTATAGACTCAGAAACCAGCACTACCATTAAGCCATATGTCTACATCAGACAATGCCATGGTTAGATCAGATGATGATGATGATGCTTGAGGTTCCAATCCAAGATCCTTCTCAATCTCCCTGATCCAGTACTTCATAGTTTCGGCATCTGAATAATGAACCTGATGATTATCATTATTTGACACAACAAAGGATCCTCCTCCTCCTCCTATGTTGTAATCTTCCAACATGTTCCAAAAATCATCGTCTGCCTCCAATAATGGTATTTCAAGCAAACCACAACTGGTACTGTTATCATTAGTTGGCTTGTCAACAACCTCGTTTAGTAATGTAGTATTATTATAATTATTAACATTATCATCTGCTGGCCCCGTTCCTTGATACAATGAAGAAGAACCTGCTGCGACTTGTTCCAGCTGATAATGATCATCGTCTTGTAATTTGCAGATAGGTGTCGGTGATGATTGGTCAGTAGAACATTGAAAGGAATTTGGGGGTGATGAGGACTGATCTTTATTAAGATTTTTCGAGTTTTGCTCATTAATATTGTCTGTAGTTTTCTGAGGAATTAATGTTGAGGAAGACGAAGATGATGAAGAGGTTATGCATGATTCTTGCTTGGATTGATCATCATTATCTGAACTGTTCTTGTTCTTCAGTAGTTTCTTCTTCAAGTGGGTGTGCCACACATTCTTGATCTCATTGTCTGTTCTACCAGGCAACTCCGACGCAATGTTTGACCACCTGAAACATGAAACTCGGATTTAAGGAAGCATATATATATTGTTAAGAGTCTCATATCAAATGATAGCTTCACAAGTGAAGTATGGTTTATAAATTTAAAAGGCTATCTCTTGCAACAAACTAATCTTTTGAAATAATCTCTCCATGTGGACTTGTGCTCGTAACACCATGTATATATACAGACTATTATTTTTATATTATCAACTAGCACCTGACATTTTTTCTAAATCATATTACCATATATTCAAATAACTGACTAATCTAGTTTTGGGATTCGTGGGTAATTTTTCTAGCATAGATATCTCTTTTAGAACTCAAACTCAAATTTAAAATTTAGATAAATCTAACAGGACCTTATACCATTATATTAATTCTTTGTTGTTAGTATATATATAGAGTACTTTAATTTGATTTACAGTAATTATGGATGGATATGGAATTAAGGAGCTTACTTGTTTCCTAAGGTCTGATGGAGCTTTATGATGGTGTCTTCTTCTTCTTTTGTGAAGTTTCCTCTCTTAACATCAGGCCTTAGGTAGTTGATCCATCTCAGACGACAGCTTTTTCCACATCGAAGAAGCCCTGATGAACACCCACATATATATAAAACATAAATTCAACATAGATTTATAGAGTGGTTTCTAGCTTCTTCTTCTAGGTACTGTAATAATTTTCTGATATTCTAGTTTTCAATGGCTTTAAGACTCATCCTCTTTCATACTTTCTATCTAGCTCTCTGCTGGTTTTGATATACTCATGACTTTTTCTTCTCACAAAGAAAAAAATTCAAAAAATAATATATTTTAAAGAAACAATGTTGAAATCAGAAGAGTTTTTGTGTAATGACTGGTGGAATTTGACCTGATATAAAAAAATGGTTATAAATATATGTATGGAATGAGATTGAAACTATAGGTGGAGGCAGATGGGCCATATTAATATGGTAGGTAAAATGCATTATCATAAAGGGGACATGATGAAGACGAAGACACGAAGAAGAAGATTATCATTTTATTCTTCAATATTTGAAAATGTCATTATACATAGGTAAAGCAGGACCCCACAGCCAAATATTGCTGACCAAACTTTAACCTTTTTCATCCCCAGAAGGCAGCCACATGTCATCTCCTCCGAATATATTCAATTTCAACCAAAAATAAGTGAAAATCAATCAATCCATTTTCATTGATTCTTCACACACAAAAAGAAACAATCTGTGATGAAGAAGAAGAAGAAGAAGAAGAGAAGAGATTTGCACATACATATACATAAATCATTGGTTTTTGTCATATGAAACAATGCAAAATGCAGAAACCATGCATGAAGGTTTGTATCAGAAACTGCAAACCAGCTTCCTCGTATACAAGACAACATAAATCATTCAAACGCAAAGTGAAAGGTCGAAAATGATTCAAGAATATGAATTCTGGGAATTTTATTGAGGAGAGAGATAGGGTTTATGATATATTCACACACACAAACACAAACACTACAAAGATATTTACCTGCTTGTTTGGGGAGGGAACGCCAATTGTGATGGCCATGTTTCTGGATGAAGGTGACGAGTTTAAGATCTTCTTGAGGGCTCCAAGGTCCCCTCTTCACTTTGTTCTTATCACAGCATGGAGCTCTTCCTTTTCCCATTTCTCTGATGTTCTTCTATTCACTGATTATCTCTAATATATGTACACTATTGGATTAGTTCACTCAAGCACACACACACACATATATATATTCTGTCTCTCTCTCTCTAGATCTCTCTCTTTCTCTTTCTATCTATATGTTTGTGTGTGTGTGTGTGTGTAAGTGTGGAGAGAGGGCGGGTGAGTGATACAGTTTGAAGCCACAAGAGTCATGCCACGAATTTGGATTTTGTGGCACTAACAGATAGAAAGGAGATCCAAGCTCTCGGATTGATTTCACATTAATTCATCTAATGCAATAAATATATTCATAGAAAAATCTTTGAACCTGTTTGAGACATTTATCGATCAAAAGATCTATAAATTCTTCATAGTATCAATACATTTTATATATGAAAATATACCGGGTGTTTCTAACTGATAAAATTTTTAGATACAGGGACTTTTAATCATTTTCCATATATATATATATATATATATATATATATAAACACACTCATCTAACTTAGCCTTGTCTTTTTCATTACTGAAATTTAAGTCTTCCTGGCCACTAGTTTTATATTCCAGTCTGACTTTTTTTTGCCTTTATATAGTATTTATTGTCGGAAGTTAATTTATTTCTAATGGATCAGATTATTTGAGCAATCAAATCCATTCTTTTTTCTGAAAACCTCTTTACGATGTCTACATATATGCTCCCAAAAACTTTTGTTTCCTATTCTCTTAAAGTTTGATTTTTAAAATTAAAATTTCTCCTAATGATTTATTATCTTTTTTTGTAATAATAGTATTTTAGATTTATAAGTAGCACTAAATAAAAAATTGTAAGTTAAAAAAATTTCTATGATCTCAACAGTAGAAATGTTAATATGGTCAACATAGAGGGTGGCAGAGAAAATAGTTGGTGGTTAACAGTTGATGGAGAAAATAATTAACGATAATATTAATAAGTGCAATACGTGATGATAACTTATTCTTATATCTTTAAAAGGATTTTAATTTTTTATCAAAAATCAATTATTACCAATTTTATAAATGTTAGGTCATGAATTGAGTGTATTTTTACACGATGTGTAGCAACAATTAGATCCAAAATTGTAGAGAAATATGAATATTTAATTGTTTAAAAAAATATAAACTATTTATTTCATATAACCTAAGAAAACATAGTTGGCAAAGAATATTCTCAGGATTAATTATTTCTTCCTGTAGAAAAAATTAATTGTACTTGATTAACCATTTTATTTTTAGTTGGCCGAGCAATTTTTCAGCTTTGTGCTTTATGAGTAAGATTATATGTAGATTACATGTAATTCATGCATTTACTTCAGGTAATAAATATTAAATTAATGTAGATATCTATTACAATTAAATTATTATTGCTAGATAATCTCCCCTTGCATTGTACAGAATTTGAAAATGAATTGTAGTATAGGGGCAATTACAATACAATTAATAATCTTTCTCTTTGAGGCTTGATTAACTGCCAAATAAATTATCAAATACTAATTGCATGCACATATGATTTTTGGAGTTAATAATACATTAATATATCTATTATATTATACACACACATAATTAGGTAGGGTTTTGTGCTTGACACAAGCTTAAAAGGTATAATTATAAGTTTTTTAAAATATAATATACACAGTTAATTTATGTTGGGAAAATGAATATAATATCATCAATATTGTTATATGTTAAAAAGGAGAATTATTATGAATTCTCAAAAAAAATAATTTAATTACTAAAAAGTGTCAAATATCATAAATTTATTATCAATTTCTGTATTAAAATTTATCATTGTTAATTTATCAGTTGTCAACTTGTTATTGAGACTTTTTAAGTAATTATATTCTACAAGATTGAACTAAATAATGACGGGCTATAAATTGAATTTGAGTTATCATTTACATTATATTATTATTATTATTATAAAATAGACAAAAATACAAAGATCAATAATACGTATAGTACAGGTCCAATTAATAGTTTAAAATGAGAGGAACACTACTCCATCAAATACATCTCAGCAACTTATTAATTATATATTATTAACACCATATAACTTTTCTTAATTATTTATCTTAATTAAAGAAATTAATACAAGTGGTGGAAGACAAGAGTCTCATGATTTAGGTCACCTGCATGCAGCCCTATTAGTGCCTCCTTTTTCTTCATCAAATATTTTAATTTTAATAACTTATCTAATCTTATTAATTAATTAGTGCCTTCTTTCACTTGAACAAAATCAATTAACATCGGCCTCTAATATTCTACACACACACACACACACTAGTCTATAAGTTTACCAACATGAAAACGACATACGCCTATGAATGTAAAAATAATAATAATAAATAATAAATAATAAACAAAAGGCTTACTTTTATTAATGTATGTACTCTCAAGTCTGGGGTAGGGAAACTAACATTGTAAGCCTTTTTGTGTCTCTGATATGTGTGTATACCTAATATCTTGACCCTTAATTTCTTTTGTTATCAATACTTACCAATAATTAATGAAATAATACGAGTGAGCAAGTCCAACGACACCCCAAGAAAGTACTGCGCACGACTGAGAAAGTTCAACAAGAAGAAGAAGAAGAGATAAAAACAAAGAAGATGTTATCAAATACACACACACACACACATATATATATTATATAATATTATTGCATAATCGTGACGCATCTCTTGTGTACATGATGGCGTCTTCTATATTTGGTACTTAATTTCTTAACTGTAGTTTTCATAAGGTGAACTTTGACTATATGGTTATTATTCACATGTCACCTAATTCATTATCAGCTGTGAAATTAAGAAAATGTGTGTGTGTGTGTGTGTGTGTGTCTAGCTAGTGTTTTTACTTCAAGAACAAATATTTGGTAAGATCGTGATTATCAATTTTAAAGTGATATATAAGTATCATATTTGTTTCAATTTGATGGCAACGAATAATTTCGATTTAATGAGATTAATATTATCAATATGAAATTTATAGCGGCTCGCTCATCATTCATCAAATTCTTTACAACTTATACAAACAGATCATTAGTTTCTAACTTTTTTTAATTTATATTAATATATGAATTATTGACACTTAATATTATATTTTTTATATATGAATATTTGTTATAATCGGTAAACTAAATAATCCAAGTAATATAACTTTGGTAGACTTTTAGTAATAAAAATGGTATTAAAGCCCAACTCAAATCGGGTAATTAGACCAATGAATCAATATCTTTAGTCTATTTGGTCAAGAGTTATGGACGAATTAACCGAATTAAATTTTTTTCACCTCTTAATAAGATTGAAACGATGTTATTTTAAGTAAAATAAAAAAAATTAGCAACCAGTCAAATTTGTTCTTTAATCTTTAGTAATTATATTTTGTTGAATTATATATAGTTTGTACATAAATTAATATTCTATTTATTTATAGATTAATTATTTTTTATTTAAATATTACTCTTTTAGGGTTGCATAGTAATATTTTTGTATATTTTAGTTATATTATATTATTTTAATCATAATTAAATTCACCTAACCCCCCAGTTCAACCACAATTAGATTAATAACACATCAACCATTATCTTAACCAATTTAATTACCCACCCTTGAACCATTAGCTATGCAAACGATGGTATGATTCTTTGGAGGGGCCATAAATTGTGAAATGTAATTGTCAGTTGAATTTGAAAAAGGGAAGATAAGTGAAGATTAATTATAGTATCTAAGAATTTTTTTTTTCTTTGTCAAATGATAAAGACTTATGAAGGAATAATTAAGGAGGATGACATAGTTGACATTAATGGAGTACCTAAACAACTGAGTTTTGAATTTTAATGGAGTACCTACACACACACACATATATATACATATATGTGTGTGTGTGTGTGTGTGTGTAAATGTAGTAATTAATGAGGTATGGTTTACGTTAGCCATTGAAGAAATTAAATTAATTATTATTCATAATGCAATGAAAATTAATTAAGTGTGTAATTAAGCTTGGGACACTTTGGACCGAGGAGTTAACAGCATGCTACATGCAATACTTGAATATTATATGTTCCAAATGGCAACTCTAACCCTATACTAATATGATTCACTAGCTATTTCATTATATCATATGAAGTGTTTAATTTATTTATTTATTTATTAAAATATGTTACACATATTATGAACTACTTCCTCTAGTCCTTAGAATAAGATCTAGGTAATATGAATATGATGCAACTATCATATCTAACACGGATACAATTGTTTATTTTGAAGTTTCAGTGATTTATATAGCTCTTCATTTAATCTAATATCTGGTGACATAATATTATTGATTTTATATATAAATAATTTAGAGTTCTTTTTTATTTTTTAAATTTATAGGGATTATAGAGTTCATATGCTAAATGATACTCCTCATATCTTAATATATGATATATTTAATTAATTTGATTAGATTAAATAAGTTAGTTAACTTAGTTATTATATTATATTTTTCCTAAATTACCTTAATCATCTTATTTAATTTCCCCCCTCCTTCTCTTACTTAATTATCGTTGAGAGAATATTAATAGGGATAATTTATAAAATAGTTAGTAAATTTAAGAAATAAATTATCTATTTTAGACCAATATTAATTTACTAATTAAATCTTATATTTAGAACTAAAAAACATATAAATTACTATAAATAACATGCTAATTTATACACGATCTCTTTTAAACTTTGAGTAGATAGACAAAGGAAAAATAAAAATAGTTAAAAAAAAAAAAAGAATTGAGTCTCATCATTAACAACTATTGTGAGGTTTACCCACATTTAATACCTAATAGTATATTAAATATAATTAACTCCATTAGAATAGAAAGATATATATTTAGAGAGAGAGACTATTGCAAGGAGTCCACATTCAATTTGTTTATTTGTGGTTCAGAAACAAAATAGAAGTCAACTTGTTAATTAGAAAATTTTAGTATACCAAAAAATAAAAAAAAAAAATTAGTCTAACTATGCCTAGTGATGACATATTTTCTTTTGCACTTGGCCAATGAAGTTTAGAGTAAGATTAATTAAATCTTTGAATATCCAAAATCCCAAGTTCATTTGCGTATAGCAGGATTATGAAAAATAATATCAAAAAGAGAGTAAGCATGGGCAGATTAAGAACCAAGATAAATCATATATAATTATTATATGTCAGTGATGATTCAGACCAAAATTAAGAGTCAATGATGATAATTATAAATTAATTTAATTTGTATTTGTTATTTCTACTCTTAATTACAATTTCTAGATGATAAATTATTCTCTCTCTTTTTTTAAATTGACCTCTAATTTATTTGTCTCATTGTAATATTCTCAGTCGTTTAAATGTATTTTTAATTCAAAACTCCCGTTATATAATTTTATTTAGTGTTTTCCATTTTCTAAATCAAAACATGAAAAAAAAAAAATAGATTCAATAACAAAACATGAAAAATTATTGGCATCCAAAGAGTACATGCTATGATGTTATTGATCTATGGCAAAAGATGGTTAGGTAAATTTTTAAGGCATAATTTATATGTAATTTCTTTTTACCAAAATACCTTATATTAATTTAAATACATTTTTTAAAATAAAAAAATTGATAAACAATATTTCAATTCAAAAAAAAATAAAACTAAATTAAAATATATGACACTTTTAGAAAAGATTTATATGAGCTTGAAAAATAAAAAATATTGCCTGGTTTGGATTAAACTGAAAATTTGTATAATTTACTCTGTCTCCTCATTTTCAACAGTCCTAGGTCCCATGAAAACTCATACTAAAGAAAAGCTCCCCTCTCGTAGATGAGACCCTACATGCAGAATCCAACAGATGAATTGATTTGGACCATTCAATGTGAAGTATATTCCATCATGTGAGGGAGCATATTCGAAGAAAATTTTCGTATATCATAAAACCTTTTATTAAAAAAAAACAAATGCCAATATATACATAGGAAAATCCTGTAAAAATACCTTTCAAGATCCTTTCTCTGTATGTGTATTTAAGCAGTAGAAAGAAGTCTTCATCAAAGATAGGTTGATAAAACTGATAGCATTATAGTCTAATTACATATGATCCCTTCTATAAATGGAAAATCGCAAATTCAATCCGTTTGTAACATTATATCCTTAGTGTATCCTTTGATTAAAAAGACAAATGTATTGAAAGGTGAAGCATTTCAGATGTGGCCATCGGCCTGCGAGCACATTTAGATTCAGTCACCCTTCAAACTGTCAATTCATAAATCCAACCCTTCCCACATGCTCAAGGCCAACCCTTCTCCAAAGTCTTCTTCGGCAGTGTTTATCACTCAAAGTTAACTCCACTTGATCATAAAATCTTAATTTGTCTATTAACATCTCTCCAAATCCTTCCAAATATAATTTAATATCAAATCCAAAACAGGAAAACTACTTAGATCAATCCCTGTACAGGAAATGAAAGACTTTCTTCTTCATTGCAAGTAGGAAATACTCCTCTTATCCTTAATATTATTTATGTTCCTTAATAAGAGAATTAATTAATTTTTTATATAGATTAAAAAAATTAAATAAAATAGTTAATTATAAGCAAAGTAAATCCCTTAAAACGAATTAATATTATATACCATATAATCTATCCAACTTAGTCAATTAACGCTTATATTAGTTATAATTAATTGATTTCTTTAAATTCCTTAATCTATTTAAAAAAATTAACTAACTCATATATTAATGACTAAAAAAGTATATGTTAAACTTGAATTATCATTTTTTTTATAGTTTAGTGATACAAAAGACTAGATCATAGAATTACTCTCTATTTTTCTACTTCATTCCTTTGTTCTGCTCATCAAACGACCCTATTTACATTAATCATCATTCCAATCCCACAAATAACATTAATATCCATGAATAGACTCCATCCGCCATTTCAGATGAGTACCCAAACATAAAGTTAGCAGAATCCCTAAAGAAGAGTCCTACATATTTTATCTTTTTAAAAGCTTCTATATATTAAATTCCTCAACCATCACCATGTTTTGGCAGATCTTTTTTTTTTTTAATTACTAAATCTCATATAAAACTCGTCTACCAGGGATAATGTTAGAGGGAGCTGAGCGCTCCTCCATGAAAACATGAAGCTGAGAAGTTCTTAAACTATTGGTCATGAATTAACAGTTCAACTATCCATCATTCAGACGACTATGGGTTTTGAAAGCATACAACTTGAGTCAATCTTACTATAACAACAATTGCAGAAAGCAATGATATAACAATGCCATGTTCAGAGACAGATAGTGACATCGTTTCCATTCATGGTTTCGGGCTTTAGTTCTTACTAACAAATTGTACCGAGAAGTGACTGAGCCTGTAAAAGCAGAGTTCCCAGACATGGGATGCTTATTAATCTACCTAAAGACTACCGCCCCTAAGGGCAAGCACCAAGTGAAGCACAGAACCACCTTCAATGTTGTACTCTTTAGCTGTTTTGTCATCTGCAAGCTGCTTCCCAGCATATATGAGCCTGCAATAAGTTGCAATAACAGATTCTGATGTTTCGAGTAGAAGAACAAAAAACGTTGATATCGTATAAAAGGAAATTAGAAGGCATATTAAGTGAAACTAAGCAATAGTTACTTGTCAGCTGGATTCACATTTCCCTGTAGCTAGCTAAAGAAGGCCAAGCAGATTATGTATGACGCTGATAAAACAGAAACATGAATGGTTCAGAAGGTTCACCAACAGTTCAAGACTCAAGCATAAAATACTTACTCCCTCTAGTCCTAACTTTGATCCTAAATATAAGATTATAATTCACTTTGTCTCCTAAACTTATGATTTCCCCCTCAAAGTGCCCCTATATAATTATACATATTAAAAAATTTCTATTAAAGATAGTTTAAATGCACATGATTAAACGGGATATTTTAATGAAACTAACAAATAATTATTACAAATAACTAATATAACTCCCTTAATCTACTCAAATTAGTTAAATAAATCTTATATTAAGGACTAGAGATAATATTTTAGAATAATGTTAACATATCAAAAGCAAGAAGCAGATGAAGAGTTGCTATGATTCAAAATCTGGATAAAGCAGAGGCATGGATATAGATAGGCAATAGCATTCCAAATTCCAAATATCTTTAAAGTTAAAAACTAGAATGCTTATAATCAGCATTGCTTAGAGAAAAGGCCTAGTAAAGTAAATTATACTATACAAACAGGCAGAACAAAGTTCTATATCGAAATGTATGAAGTACAACCCAATTCACCACTAGGGAAAAAATACCCTGTAAGGGAGAACTTTAAGAGAGGGCAAGACAATGAAACAATAATATATAAACGCCGCATATCTTTATCTTAAATGCACAAAAATGATAGAGGTAGAATAACATGAATCACATGATCAGATCAGACAAAGGTAAGTTTCTGCATTTAACAAGTGACCTACAGATTTTCATCCAACAGCCAACCATCTACCAATGAATAGCTTCAGTCCAATCAGTAAATTTAACAACAAAAAAAAACGAAAGAACAAACCTCTGCTGCACAGGTGGAATCCCCTCTTTCTCTTCAACACGTTCCTTGATCCGGTCAATGGTATCAGTCGGTTCGATGTCAATTTCAATTTCTTTTCCAGTAAGAGTCTTCACTTTAATCATTGTTCCTCCTCTAAGCCTCAAGACCAAATGAAGTGTTGATTCCTTTTGAATGTTATAATCAGCAAGAGTGCGACCATCTTCCAGCTGCTTACCAGCAAAAATCAACCTCTGCTGATCAGGGGGGATACCTTCCTTGTCCTACAAACATGCGTTCCAGAAGTCATTAGAAAGTCTGTTACTCAAAGTAAAACAGAAGCTAGAGTCTGTTACTCCTCTATATTTCAACAGAATCTGATGAAGCGCGAATTTCACAGGGACAAAGCATCCTGTGCCAAAGGATCACTTTGATCACTGCTTCCTTCTCAATACAGGTTTCACTGTTCCAGGGTCAAGGAGTACATAATTCAAGTTTTAAGCTTTATGCTTCCAGGAAAACCAAAGTTGAATTGATCACACCCCCTTGGTATTCACCACCATACTAACATATCGGGTGAGAACTAAAACAAAAATCCCTCATTTACAGCAAAACCCTATCTAAAAGCAACAACCAGGAAGCCGAACAGAAAAACCGCTACCACTAATATGATTGATGAAAATAACTAGATTTCCACCAAGAAGAAGAAGAAGATGAAAATAACTACGGCCCCATGCAACTTTACCTATAAAGCAGCCTCTTCGATAAAATCTCAATCAATAAAAACACGAAAGGAGAGGTGAGGAACAGAAAATGGAACCTGAATCTTGGCCTTGACATTGTCGATGGTGTCACTACTCTCGACCTCAAGAGTGATAGTCTTTCCTGTCAAAGTTTTGACGAAGATCTGCATCTTGCTTGCTGTTATTGATGGAGAAAGTGAGTGCAATAGAAGAGAGAGAGACGCACACAGAGGGATTGTTGGTCGCAGTTGCCGCGAAGAGGAAAAAGGAGTATTTGAAGGTTGAAAAAGAATGGGAACCTGCGTTTCGATCAGAGAAGGGATTGGATGCACTGTCCTGGCTCAAGGTCTAAGCATAGGCAGCTCCAATTCTCATTCGTATTCCTTTACCTTTTTAGTAGAGGGCATGTATAGAGAAATATTTTTTTTATTTAAATAAATAAAAATATTTTATATTTTTTTATATTTGTATAGTGAGATTCTTCTTTTAAAATAAAAAATAATATTTAAAATAAGAGATTTTTAACAATTTTTCTATAATTTTTAACTTATTAAAAATAATATGATAATTTATAATTCTTGCTAATAAATAGTATATAACTTTCATTAAATCATACACTTGTCAAAATTTTAAATAAAGATTCACTTAATCGTGTATTAAAATTTTTACAACGAAATTTGAATTGATGTAATTGTAATTTCCTGTATGTAAACTTGTAAGATTCATTAAATCATAAATTTACTGTATGTAATTGTTTCATGCATTCCAATGCATATAATAATTATCATAAAGATATTTCCGGAGGAATTAATATATTAAATAGTGACGTCTAAACTAACTTAAAATATTATTTTATTATTATTATTTATATTAGTTATATTAGAATCAATTTAAAATTTTATAATTAGAATATAGAAATATAAATAATATAGAAATAGAAATATATAAATATAGAATCCAAAAGGGGTAACTTTGACTTTGTGAAGAGAAGTTTTCCTTGTCTTATAACTCTCCTAAAAATGATTAAGTGCATTTAATTTATTTTGCAAATAATAAAATGATAATTTAAGATTTTGCATTTGTCTATTCTTCCTTTTATTTTTATTTTTTTTTACCAGCATTTGTCCCTCCGAATCTTGACGAGCCTTATCGCGTGATATATACTTGACAGTTGACTCATGATTTGGGCATATTCTGATTCAAATAAATAAATAATAAATAAATTATTTTTTTGCTATATTTCTTTCTTTTCAAATATATCAAGTTGATTAAAAAAAAAACTTAAATCCAAGAAAAAGAAATTGATGATTTTAACTTCTATTCGGCACTTAGCGTAAAAAGTTGTTTGGGCAACATTGACGTAGGTGGTTTGAGTTCTGAAACTAAATAAATTATTATAAATACTTTTATAATTTATGATTAAACATGAATATTTAGAAAACTAGAATAATTTATGTATGCATTTTAATAATTTGATCATATAGATTTTTATTGTACTATAATTTTGTGATATTCCTTGATTAATTGTAAACAACTAAAATAAACATAAATCAAGGCAATCACATTTCTCTTTTTTTCTTTTTTGGTTACATAATCATTTTTCTTTTGTTACATTCAAGGCAATCATTTAATGAAATGAGTTGACTTATGTTTGGGTGTTTTGGGCCATTGATTTGGGTTTTGATTATCAGGCTTAGCTGTGAGGGGCAGTAATGGGCCCAATCACTTGGAAAGCGGGTCTGGGCAGTATTGGTTCCAAATACTGGTTGTTCGTTAATAATGTGACAATTGAATCTCAACAAAGCCAAGAGTGTTAAAGAATAGGGGGGAAGGTTAGTTTTTCATGTGAACTAAAGTTTAAATTTTTATTAATATATATATATTTAATATTTAAGAATATTTTAAATAATATTTTTTTAATAGGAGATTATTTATACTTAAAAAAAGAAAGAAATAAAATAAAATTAATAATAATTGGGTCTAATGAAAAAGATTAATTTCTTATAATATAATGTTTAAATTTTCATTAGAATATATATATACATTTAATATCCAATAGTAAAATTATAATTAAATTAGAATTAATATAATTATAATTAAAATTATATAATTTAATCAAGGGGAGAGGAGGAGAGGAGGGTTTTTAATGAAGGGGAGGGAAGGGACAAGGAGGGGAGATCTAGAGGGGAGGAAAAAGAAAGAATTTTAATGATGATCTATTTATATTGATTGATGGGAAATAGGATATTTTAATTATTTTTTATTTAATTTAATAACAGAGAAGAGAGGAGCCAATAAAAAATTAATTATTGTAATAATGTAAAATGTAAATAGATTATTTATCATTATATAGTTATATTATCATTAGTCAAATCACTGATAAAAATCATTAAATAAAAAATTAGACATTGCCAATGTACGTAGTCTCATATCTCAAAAAATAAATTAAATATATATATATATATGATAGAACTATATGAACATAACCTTAAAAAAATTAAAATCTTAACGATATACAATCAAATAATCTGTCAGATAAAAGAAATATTTAATTAAAAACTATGTTTCCTCCAAAAATCTCACTTTTTTGGTAAACATACCTTATCTAAACAATCAGAAGGCGCATCTCCTTTCCACCTATTAAAATTTTTCTAAGCCAAATGAGGTGGAGGGTGGAGAGGTAACAATAATTATGAGTGCTTACAGACAGATTAGGATCGGGATAAATGTATCCTTTATCTCATTCCAATATAGTATATGGGATATATTTTATATCATGTGTCCCATCTTAAATTTATCTTGATCTTGTCGGGACTGAGATGAGATGGAAATTTTTTATCCTATTTTTTTAAAAAAATTATTATAATAAAATTATCTCAGTAAATCATTACATATAAAATACTACGATAATTTTCTCTAAATACCAATATTCCTCCATAATATAAAATGTTAACTTATCTAGATAAAATAAAAAAATAATAGTAAGGAAAAATAAAAAATTTTGTATAAGAATATTTGTAAGTAAAAATATATATATAAAAATATATGTAGAGAGTAGCGACTGGCGAGACCTGTGACCGTAAGCAAATAAAGTATAAGAAAAGAGAGACGGAGAACCTGAGACGAGTGAATAAAATGAGAAAGATAAAAAAAATATAATATATTTTTTTATAAAAAAATTAAAGTCAAGATGGGATAGGAGTCTCGAATATCAAGTTAAGATCCATCCTGTCCCGATAATTTTTTATCTTAATGTTTCTCGAGACGGGATAAATTTATTCTAAAATTATTGAGATTGAGTAAAAATATTTGAGATAGAATATAATTATATATCCCTAATAACAACCTCCCCTTTCCTTTAAAAATCCGGCATTAAACACCATCAAAGAGGGAGCAAAAACCGCCGCCCCCGGGGAGAGGGGGGGGGGGGGTTGGTTTTTTTTCTTCGTAAAGCAATACCGTTCTAGGCTGACAAGTGACAAGCCAACAAAAGAGAAAAAAGATATATAAAAATCAACTTATCAACTCGGTTGACCGTTCCAAAACTGATTCACGGTACAGTTAATTTTAATACTATGCCAAATGTATTTTTTTAAAAATAAAATAAATAAGGTCCAAGTTTCAGTCAAAGAAGGGTAATTCATCTTGAATACCTCACCCCTCACATTCACTCTAATCTAAGAAATTGAATGTAGGATCCACCAATTCCTGTTCATATCCGCTGCCTTAATGTTAACACTAAATTCTAATAAAAATACATTCAATTCTATTATTTAATTTTCACCCAATATGCAAGTTATGCATTAATTTCCTCACATAAATGCCACCCCAACCCTTTTAAATTCCTGCTTCCTATTATTCTCAACATTTTTTTTCTCTGCGGTTCCAAAATTTAATCCTACAGTGTAATTAATAACATTAATCATCATTAAATTCCCCAATATTACTACTAATTTCTGGTGGGATCTCTACAACATTTAACTCATTAATTGGGTAATTAATGTATTGAAAACATATTCATACTCGCCAATGAAGGTAAGATGGATTTTCTCAGGAATTAATATAAATGCAGTAATTATTTGTAGCCAACCATTTATGGTTCTTGCAATAGTGGATTGAACAGCAATTTTAAAATATCAATGCAAATATAAATGAATTACTTTTTATTTATTTTTGTCAACGAGCAGTAATATAAAGTCAATGCCTTACCAGAAACGTTGCAACTCCCATGCATTAAATGATTCATTTCCCCCATGTCTTACCTAGTGAAAATCATCCTATGATACTTATATCTAAGATATAGTATTTGTTTGCTTTTCTACATGGTATCTATAAATTATTTCTATTATATTTTATAAAAATTTAAAAATAATATTTTATTAACTGTGCTATTAAATTTAACAAATTTTTACTTTTATCCCTATTTAATATATATCATATAAAATTAAAATAAAATCAATATAAATAAATAAATGGTAAATAGTATATTCATATAAATAATTTTTCTATTTGTCTATAAATAATACTAAAATAAATATTTTCTTTATACCCTATAAATAACACTATAAGAGTATTTCGCAAGAGAAGAAAAAAGTCCTGTCCAATATGATTTATTTTACATGCTTTAGGGGAATATGAGGAGCTCTTATAAAGATTTTTTTTTTTTTTGAATTCATATAGACTTGAAATTGAGATTTTATATCTAACTAGCTAAAACTCATTTCATTAGAACTAATGCTTCTAAAATAATTTTTTATATGCACAGAGACCGAGGGAAAAATCTAATTTTTTAATAAAAAAATATAATGATATTTCATTATATTGTTTGTTTTTATTATATTATATCAAAAGAAACACCTCTTTTTTTATATATAGCACTTTTTTTTTGTTAAAGGCAAAATTGCAAACAAAATAAGTAATACTTTTTAAAAATCCTAAAGAGATAATTATTTTAAAATGGAGGCAGCATATTATGAAATTTCAACTTTAGTAATTGTAATAAGTGTATACAAAATTAAAAAATAATCAGAGTTGAAATTATAAAACAAAAATTAAAAATACTCAATTGGAATCTAAAAAGGATAATTACTTGATATATTTACATTATTTAAATTTTAATGCACGTTTGAGAGGGTGTCAATTTAGATTTAAGTCCCTTTCAGAAACGGCAGACCATTTGCATTTGTAAACAGTTGGATTTAATTTAATAATTTGAATTTGACAGTATTTGGTCTAAACATTTTAAGACTGCAATAAAAGCATAGTAGAAAGAAATGTAGTGAAATTCATTTTTTTTTCGTTCATCTAAAATACAATCAAGTTATTTTGTTAGTAAAGCCGCAAAATATTTTAGTAAAATTACATAATATTTTAAATAATTCAATAATAAAGTACTTAAAACGCATAAGAAAATCTAATAATGGAAGATTTTCTATTTTATTTTAGTTTCTTATAATAAAATTAAATCATAAGATATTTTGCTGCGAATATTTATTTTCCTGTTATCTAATAGAATGTTTGGTATAATAGAAATAGAAATATGGAAGTGGAAGTATTGTTTGATATAATAGAATTTATTTTTACTTTCGGGTTCCAGTTATAACATTTTGTACTATTTTAATTTAATTTTAGTTATAATATTTTGTGCTATTTCAATTCTATTAAAAATAAGATGATAGAAGTAGAAATATAATATTTTAAATTATTTTACCCTAAATAATAATATTTTTAGATAACTTTAACTATTTTTGAGTTATAAAAAAATAATTTGGATAATTTTATCTTAAATTATAAAAAAATATATATTTAGTTCCTTTGCCAAATAAACTTTTAAAATTTATTTAATTATATTTTCACTAAAATTTTAATAAAAAAACTCTTCAATACTAGTGAACGTACTCTAATGGTAACATATATTGAGTGTGTATTTAGATAAGATTTTAGAAATTGGTTTATATAAAAAAAAGGTTTTTGGGCATCTTATAGAAAATAGTTTTTGGAAAATAGTTTATGAAAAAAAATAATTTTAAATAAATGAGTGTTTAGATAGTTATATCTAGAAGGACTTTTATTATTAGTAAATTATGAAAAATGATATAAGTATTAAATGAAGAGAGATAAGATATAAAATGAGAGATAAGAGATGGTGTAAGAAAAAGTATAGATAATATAGTAATTAGTTAATTCATAAACTCTTTTACTGTTCTATAAGCTATTCTAACTAGTTTATCTAAAATTTTAATTTTAAATTATAGTTTAGTTTAAAAACTCATTTGAATAAATATAACTATTTATTTATTCAAAAGCTCTAAATTTCAGGTGTTTCTAAACATACCCTGAATTTCAATGCCAGTCATCAATGGTGTACCTTTGATGATTCTGCCCGCTGAATATGGCATTTGGTATTTTATAAACTTTTATAACATGTCACCATTTGAATAAAGTTGATGATTCTTATTAACTTAATTTTAAGTAAGTATTAAAAATCTATTCAGTACTTAAATAGGTCAAGATATAGGAATTGCTAAAATATAACATTCGACTCTTCACCCATTCTAAAAAGAATTAGTCAATCAAATAATAAATAGTAAATAGGTTGATTTTAAAATAAATGAATTGTTAATTATAAAATATTATTCTTGTCAAACTTAAACCTAACTAAAATAATAATAGATTTTAACTAAAATAAATGAATTCATTCAAAAATTGAAGGTTCAATTATAGTTAAAGGAAGACTAATCTAAAAATATTAAAATAATATAATTTAATTAAAACATATAAAAATTTTATATATAATCTTAAAATAATAATATTTAAATAAAAATATTAATTTATAAATAAATAAAATATTTATATATATAATATGCTTAAATCACAAACATGATTAAGTGTTTTCTTTTTCCTTTTCTTAGAAAAAGGAAATCAAGTGATTCCTCCTTTATTTTTTTACCACGTAGTTTCACACTTAATAAAAAAAATTGAACATAGTAATTTTGTACAAAATTTTTAATTAGATCAATTAAAATACTATTTTATTAGTTTATTGATTTGATTGGCCACCTCAAATTGGGTTCTAATAGCATGATTTAAGCAACCAATGTTTAATATATTTTTTTTCTCAAATATAAGAATTAATTATTTTTTTATAAATTAATTAATTAATTATAATTAAATTAATTTTTAAAAGATAAATTTATATTATGTATATTCTTGAATCTATTTAAATTATTTAAAAAAATTTATATTAATTATAATTAATTAATTTATTTAATTTTTATATTAAGAATGAGAGAAATAGTATAAAAAACTCCTTTTTATTTTTTTTGGGCCCGGCGAAAGAAGAACGCCGAATTACATGGTGGCTACAAAACATATGGGGTAATGAATAGCGATAGAGAATAATAGGGCCAAGCAACAATAAATGGGGCAATTAATGAGGGGGGTTGAAAGCTTTGAACTTCACCATACGTTTATGGGCCCAATGTTTTTTTTTAATATTTTTTGTAAACTAATTAAAATTATTATTAAATTTAATCTTATCAATTTAAAAATATTATTTTATTACAATTATAATTATAATATTTAAAAAATATTTTAATTTTAAAAAATTTAAATTTATATCTAAAGATAATAGATAATTCATTCTATCAAATATTAATATTATTTTTAAATAAATTTATTATATTTTTAAATAATAGAAAAATTAATATTTTTTTAAATTTTTATATAAAATAATAATAAATTTAGTTCTCTCTCTCTCAGCCGTTTTAATTTGACTTCTGACCTCTTCCCTATACTTCCTTTCTCCTTCCATTTTTAATCTTTTTGCACTATAATCATTTTTAAACTATTTTTTAATCAGTCCACATGGTCTCAATTTATTTGTTATAGAAATTATCAACACCCCCCTAATCCATTCAATCAAATTTACCTGTTCCAATCATAAAAATTAATTTTTTTAAGCCCAAACTAAATAAACTAATTTAATTAATAATCAAATCAATAAGATTATAAAATTAATAAAAAAAAATATAAGAGATAATAGATAAGACTCTTTAATATATAAAAAATTATATATTTAATTATATCTATAATCTAATATGTTAAAAAGAATATGAATTAAATTTGTATCAAAATAATTTTTTATAAAATTATACTATAAACAAATTAAGATACTAAATATATATAAAATAAAATTAAAATATTACGAATTATATAATCTTTAAATAAAAAATTACGGATTTAATTCCGTCCATAATCTAATACCGTTAATATCCATCAATAGGGTTGGTGGATGCGAAGTAACCATGGAGGGAGATGGTACGTATGGAAATTGGATCCTACTGAGAAATTGAATGAGGGTTTGCTTCATTACACGACTCTGACGTCATCATTTTCCCACTACTTCCAATGCTTCATTTATTAGCTTGTTCCCATTCAAATCTATGACTTACTCATGACTACTGACTCGTGACATTTTTATTTATCTTTATTTCATTTATTTCTATATTTTACTATAGAGGATAAATACCAAAAAAAAAAAATACCATAATTAATGACGACCCAATTCTTGTGACAATTATATTCCCAAATATCGAAAGCAGCTAAGCATTCTTTGAGTTCAAATTTAATTTAAAATTAGACGATTAAAGCATCCATTTGTCCCCTTTTCCAATGCACTTATTGCCCCCAACCCTCTCGTTAATTACCCCCCCACCGCCCTCTCCATATTCAATGTATTAAGTACTCTCATTAATTCCTTAATTCCTGTTCCCTATTCCAGCTTTCTAGATTACCTCTAACCAAAATTAAATATAGAGGGTTAAGTTATTAATTTTATTAAAAATTAAACTATTTTTTTTAATTAACTTTTATTCCATCTTGAAGCATGAATTGAAAAAATTAAATTATTTTATGAAGAGGTAGTAAATAATAATATTATACAAATTACTACTATTATATAATTAATAATTCAAAGTATTTATGATTTCTTATCATCTTCACTAGTTTTTTTGTTACCTATCTAATTTATTGAAGTTTTACCCTGATTCGATATACTTCGCACACCTGACTATAGTGGGTGAGTATTCTAACAAGAATTTTCTACATACACTAAGGTTCAAACGTGAAATCTCACTTAAACGATATTAAATTATTTATCACTCTGATTAACCTCTATTGATACAATCTTCACTATTTAATGTCAATATTTTGAAACAAAAATAACAATCCTACTTATATTATTTGAATTAATATTAGAGTTTAAAAAATAAGAATTCAATTTCTCCTCACATACCAAATAACTAATTAAAATTATACTAATACTAAATATAAAAGACTAAAGTCTTAATTTAATAATCATAAATAATATCATTGGTTTCCATCATAAAAATTGCATCAAATTATATACTAGTACATGTAAAAATATATATATTTAATCAATGCAAAAGAATATTTGATCACACCTTTTTAATAATTGGGCTTATTAGTGAAAATTTCATTTATCTATAAATATTACTAATATATTAGTTTTAAATTTAAACTGATTCCCAATGGCGGAATAAAAGCATCTTTAATTAATTTTTTTAAAAAAATATAATTAAAGGGGAGGGCAAGAAGATTCATTGTCCTTCCCCCTACCGCGTTGCCCATTAATATCATTGAATTAAAGGAATTAATTACTCATTAATTGATGGTATTAATTTGTTAATCAAAATTTATTAAAAAAATCATTTTACTACATTCATTTCCTTTGTCTTCTTTATTTTTATTATTATAACGGCCAATGTACATTTATTAGCGTATATAACTCCCGTAACATATGAACAATTCATGCGTCTCTCCCCATCTTCTTCTCTCTCCGAATCTCTCTCTCTCTTCCTCCTTGGCTTCTCCTCAGAAGGCGAAGTTGCTCTGTGAAAGTTCTGTGTGATGGCTGCCGACGTAACTTCTCTCGTTCGAGTTCTTGCTGGTGCTGGATACAAGGACGACAAGCATCGGACGGTGGGAAATGAATCGAATAGTGAGAGATCTCCCGTTCTGATTACTCGGGACTTGCTTGGTGGATCCTCTAAATCTGTTGTTGAATCCCAGGAATTGGACCTCGACTTGCAGGTCCCTAGTGGCTGGGAGAAGCGCCTAGACCTCAAGGTTTGGTTTGATCCATTTTCTGTTTGTTTCCTGTGAAAGTTAATTTGGTCGGTGTCGTGAATTCTGGTTTGAAATTACTCGTGGTTTTGGTTTCTGGGAGTTCTAAATCCTCTTTGTAAATGTCACAAGTTGTTTTTTGTCTTTTGAAGGAATTCAACCGGGGACTTTTCAACTATGAAAATTTCGTGGATATTTTTCTTTCTAATCTCGATTTCATTGTCCTGCTGTTGTTCGTAATCCAAAACCGTGACTTCTGTTTTCAATCTATTAAAATATATTTTTGGTTTGTTACGAGTGTTTGATTTAGATGGTCATTGATGATTTGTTTTGATGGCCGTCTGAATTGTCACTGAGAAATTGAAGGGAATTAAGGATCTGATAGTTTGGAAAAACTTATTGATTATATGCTATTTAACTCTCTTTTTTTCTAAGATAACAGCAGGCCGCCAATAAATAAATTTCTTTTTCTAGCTTTTAGAGCTATGATGGCATGATGCCCTGCATCCAATTTTATTCGTCAAATTACTTTTTCACGTTGATGAATTTTTTGTGCTAAAAACTTTCCATGATTCAGTCTTATGGCAATCCTCATAAAAGCATTTTGATACCTGAACTAATTGGTTTGTGCTAATAAGTTTTTGCTTCCTTTTGCGTTCCAATGATTTTGTGATGTTTCAATACTGGTGTTTTTCAATGATTTTTCAGTCAGGCAAAGTCTATATTCAAAGGTGCAACACTTTAAGCTCTCAATCAGCGTCTGAACACAAACTCAATTCGAGTTCATCAGGTTCAAAACTTCAGGACCTAAACCGCCCTCCTTCTCCATCAAAACTATCTCTGAACCTATTTGATGAGACAAGCTTAGACTTGAAGTTGTTCTCTTCTTCATTGCCTTCAACCAATTACCAAAGTGTATGCACCCTGGACAAGGTGAAATCAGCCCTGGAAAGAGCAGAGAAAGAGCCTATCAAGAAGCGAACGACAACTTCATTCTGGAAATCATTGTCCTTATCATCGACATCGCCTTCATATTCATCTTCATCCTCTTCCATGAGAGAAACCCAGGATGAAGAAAGTGAAGTGAAGTTTTCATCTCCACTCGCAGCAGGGTGCCCTGGTTGCTTATCATACGTTTTGATAATGAAGAACAATCCTAAGTGTCCAAGGTGTAACTCTGTTGTTCCTTTTCCATCCATGAAGAAACCTAGGATTGACCTCAATATATCAATTTGAAAGGGATTCTGGATTATTAGTGATTGCTTCTTTCATAATTTTGTAAATGATAGATAAGTTTAAGCTTGTTTAAGGATAGGGGATTATCTGTCAAGAACATTAGCTGGGGTTCATGTATATTGTAAAATCATTGCTATTTTGCTAACAAAGCTAATAGAAAATATTCAATTTCTACAGTTCTATCCTCTGTGAAATTCTATTTCATTTCCAGAATAAATGCTGATACCATTTAACGTTGCATTAATTGAATGGTCCTATGTAAAATGCTCTGCATCTTCTTTCCCTTTGGTTTTCTTCTCTTCCAAAATACTCCTAATATATTCTTTTATATATCTCATCCTAAACAGTATCAAACATCTTACAAATTTGAGTTTGGCATCCTAGAAATTTATTGACTCTGAGGATTTCATGGTGAAGTTAATAAAAGTGTTGCAGACATCTGGCTTTAGCTGCTACAAAATCCAAACGTTTAAATCCAAGAGTTGGTAGGTTTAGTAAAACTGATGATGATGCTTCAGTCACTGTATATACAAAAGATAGATAGATATATCATAGAGAGAGAGAGAGAGAGAGAAGGAATTGGCAGTAAAGGCATGGCTGATTTGGTGCAACATGTGACTGTGATTTGTCTAGAATTTCCCGTACCAAAGTATATCTTTGGCACTTTGTAAATGGTAAAATTCCTCAGAGCAGGACACACAGTTGGCTTATCCAAAACAGAAGGAAAAATTGATGGAATAACAATTAACAATGCACAAACTAGTATTAGTAAATTTCTTTTTTTATATATACAAAAAATTTTAAAAAAAATTTAGCTCACCCACAATTCAAATAAATTTTATTTTTGAAGAATTCGCAGGTTGCAATAGCAATATTCAACCTTTTACTAGGTACTATATTTCCTTCATTATGAACTTACTCTTCCCTTTTCTTTTTCAGCAACAGATAACAAAAACTCATTATTATTTCTTGTTGAAGCTTCAATGACTAGTTTTTTGGGTCCCCAAGACTTGATCTCTATTATTGGACCCCAAGTCATTTGAACTTGCCCATCTTAATCAGAAGGAAAAATGCCTTCAAAAGTCATAAACTTTTGAAAGTTTTCACTTACCCCTTCTCATTTTCAAAGTTAAAATGGTCAATATTTTAGTTGGCATTTGGTATTATTAGGACTTAAGAGGGATTAGTAATTTCTAAGGAGGTTTGTTATGTTTATGTGTGTGTGTGTATAAAATGCCAATTAAGTCAAACGTAAAAAATTAAAAATATCCATTTGTGCAGGGCAGATAGGGACTAGGCCCCTCAAGATAAAGTAAACTATCGAGTTCTCTGATAAGAATATAATAATATGGGCAATAAAGAAATTGAGAGACCAATCTGAGTTATAATAGATTTTTCTTTTATCATGTTTTTATCAAAGGCCACACGTATGAATCATGAAATGAATATTCTCAGGCTAAGATTTGAAACCTTAGAATTGTAATTAATTTGAGCTTGGAACTTTCAGAAGGTGTCCGTAAGTTAGCCATGAACTAACATTGATGGTTCAACTACTATACTGTCCAACAAAAGTTTGTTGGGCAGCATTATAGCCCATGAAAATCACACACATTGATGGTAACATTAAGCAAATTCAGGTTAGGCTTTATAAATGCAAGGTGGTGGGTCATTCTACCCTTCACAATCTTTGTAATAAAAATCAACTAGTTATGCTGCCACTTAGAAACAGTCTCTCCATCTCTTTCTATATGATGTTTTCAATGCCCTCTAATAACCTTCTACGGCCTCCTATCATAATTATAATTATAAAAATTAATTAATTTTTATTCATATATTAAATAGATTAAATAAATTAGTTAATTATAATAAAATTAAATTCTTTAAGATGAATTCATAGTATATACTCCTTAATCTATCCAAATTAATCAATTAATTTTTGTATTAGTAATAATTAATTTTTTTAATTTATATAAAAAATTAATTAGCTTTTATAATTAAAACTGGGGTAATAGTTTAATAACATGAAAGTTCCTCAATAAATAAGAGGTTATGGATTCAATCCCGTTTATAAATTCAAGGTGTTAGTATTAACCCATTTAATTAAAAAAATAAATAAAGGGAAGACCATTCTTAAAATACTTATACTTTCCTTCAATTTTTAATTTAACATCTATTTTTTTCCCTTATTAAATGTTTCAAGTTTGCTCTGTCTTTACCTATTAGTATTATTAGCCCCTATATAGAAGTTAATTTTACTAATAAAATATAATTAAATGATTTATTGAAGAGATAAAAAGGATAGTTATCAAATTAAAAATTAAGGGAAATTATAGGTTAGCTAAAAAATAGTTTTCCAAAAATAAAAACTAATTATTCAATTGGTAAGGTATAAAAGTAGGCCAACCTTTTATTTTCGCCCCTAATTAATTAATAAAGACTTGTTTCCTAACTATAATTAATGCTTTTTACAACTTTTAAGGGGTTAGTGTGTAAAATGGTTTGATCATAAATATATATATATATATATATATATATATATATGATACCATACAACCCTTATATTTTGGGACAAATTAAAAAGAGATTCTACAAGACCTCTTATTATAAGAGGGGTGGAAGGAGTACTTCTTTCTTCCATCAATATTCCTATCCTTAAGACATTTTGTAAATCTTTAGAGTAATTTATAATTATTTCCCCTAAAAATAGTCTTAAGAAATGATCACAAAAACGTGCCTACTAGAATTAGCAGCATTTATATCGTGTATAGAAAGAGAAAGAGGGGCATTAGTTAAGGGTATAAGTGGAAAAATTATATAATTTTATAGACAGACCAATTTTAATTAATTTTCTTATTTTTGTAATGTAAGTAATTAATATCTTATAAAAAATGGATGTAGGAGGCATGGCATGCTCATGTGCATAAAAAATGCATGAATGAGGTGTGTTTAGGGAAAGAAAGGATAGATAATGCAAGAGGAGAATCATATAGAAATTCCAAATAAAAAATTTAATTATTAAATTCCTTACATTTTACTTCTTCTTTTTGTGATTTTCTCATATATATATATATATATATATACACATATATTGGGTCAAATATAGGTTGCACAAGTTGACACTATACACAGACACAAGAATTTCTTTTTTCCTTTTAATTCTAAAATAGAAAAAAAAAAGACATAAATATGTGACAATATGTCTAATTGTGTCTCACATGTTGCCTTATCTCGTTACATTATTACAGTCAAAAGAAATCCATCTGTATATTATCTGATGAGATTGTGACATTTATAAGTTTAATCCATTTTCTTATTTATACAATAGCCTTATAATTTAATAATATAAAAAAATTATTTATTATATAAAAAATATGAGTTTAATCTTATTTATAACCTTTAGTATACGTTCTTTTTTATTCAGACAAAAAGAAAATTCCGTCTAGCTTGGTCAAACCTGACCTATATGTGAAGATAAATTATAATTTAAATATGTAATATATTCAATGGAAAAAATTATATCCAATTGAAAAACTCTCATATTACCAATGCCAAAATTTCACTTAGTGGGTGTTCATCCTAAGATAAAAAATGAAATAAACTTGGTAATTTTTTAATAAAATAAATAAAAGAAGTGGTAGCTACTCATGGTAAGATAATTAAAAGAAGAAAATGATGTGCAAAAAAATGTTGTTGACTCCTATAAATGTGTGAAAAGAGCATCCACCTACACTTTTCATTGTTAAAAAGTGATGATATATATATATATATATATATATATATATATATTCATTGATTCTACCATGAAACTAATTAAATTAAAGGCCATTTAATTTACTATACCAATTCATTAATATCCCAAACCAACACTATTAAATGGCCAATTTATTTTTCATCATATACTCTTTAAAGTTGCTCACCTAACTTGTCATCAGCTCCTCACTTTGATGTTGGTTGTCACTGTGAGTTTTGTGAATTTTTTATATATATTTTTAAAAGACTAACCTTTTCTATTTAATTTAATTATATTGGCTAGTAATTAATAAATTGCTATTTGCTAAGGGGGTCATATTGTTCAAATTCAAATTCTTCTAGAAATTATATTTCAAACGTGTTTTATAATGTACTAACTAATAAATACTTTCAGTCCATTTTATAAGATATTTATTGAATTTAAAGTAGAATTAATTATTTTTTTATATACCCATATTTAATAATGATAGTGGGAGAAAATAAAAATTAATATAATGATGGGGTTTATTGTAATTAGCAAGGGTAATATTAAAAATATTTGAATTTAAAGATAAATTTAGTATTTTTAATTATTTTTATTGATATGTATAAATTAGTAATTTGCATCTTATAATAAAGATAAGAGCGAGTAAGGAGGTTAGGAGAAATCAACGTAAGACTGGTGAAGTCTTTGAACTCCATAAGCAACCGACCTTGAATTTCTCATTAATTAATTATGACTTTGAATCTTTTATGTACACGCTTTCTTTTTTTAGTGCTCCATCCACACAAAGCTTAGGCAAGGTTTAATTCTATATTTATCAGAATCTTGAGGATAATTTTACATTAAATATCTGATAATCTAATATATAACTCTTCCTTTTTTACCTCATTTTGAGAACATTACAAATAAATAAAGAAATATGAGCTGAGTTATAATACGTGTAATAAAAAAAATATAGTACTAATATAAATTTAATCTAATAATATAAAATTTCGTTAAATTCTTTTAAGTATATAATTGGAGTCCTATAAAATATATTAATAATAAAAATATTTATAAATTTTAAAATTAAATAAATAGATCTTTTAGATATTTAATAATTTAATCTAAAACTAAATATAGGGTACAGATTAATAATATAAAAAACTAACTTAATGAGAAAAAGATTGAGAATTTAGACACATAGGATTAGATAATTCAAACAACGATAGAGAGTCAGATTCCAAGTCTATATTATGAATGTGTTTACTTTTCAACTCTATATATATATGTGGGTCATGGCAACAAAGATATAATTAATATTATTAAGTGAAGCAATCAAACAATTAATGAGGATATCACTTTCCTTCGAAGCTGTCATCCAAGTCTCTAAGATATAGTCCTACTTACTCCATTCATATTTATTTATCGTGATTTTAATTGTCATTAATATATATATATATATATATATGTTTTAATTTGTTCCAAATTTTAAGATATAATTATTATTTATCTTTAATATATATAATACCTCCGTTAGCCAAAGCTTTGGGTGCGCATGGCATTTCTTGTAAGGAAGGATTAATACATGCGTGTGATAAAAATATAATATTTATTATGTTCTTAATATATAAGATATAATTAAAGAATTGATATCTATCTTAAATATAATATATATTTTATATATTTATTAATTTTTTAAAATTATTTTTATTGATATTCTCTCAACCACAATTAAGAGAGAGAATAAAAAAATAAAAAAAATTAATTATTTTTTTTAAAAAAATACTATATGAACTAATTTAATTAATTTTTAAATATAATTAAATATATTATATATTAAATATCAAACGAGTATTAATTGACACTGAATAAAGGCGATTAAGATTTAAAATAGTCTGGCATTGAGGGTAATTTTTTTTTGACATAATATATAATACCTAGATTTTGCTCCCTTTTTTTTTTTTGTCTATGTATTTTTTTCATATGAAAGTAACTAAATAGGGGATGGATGAAGTATATGATTTAACAATGTCCTATATAGTTAGGTCATAGATGGATGGGCGGCTACATGAAAATTCAATGTGAATTAAATTCGATTAAGACTTTCCAATAACGACTTTCATGTGCATTATTTTTAAAAAGCCGCATATTACCCTATTTAACCAAATATGTGTCCCATTTCAAATGCTAGATGAAGTATGGAATTAATTAATTAATTAATTATACTACCCTATTTAACCAAATATATGTCCCATTTCAAATGCTAGATGAAGTATATAATTAATTAATTAAACCAATGTTCAACAGCTCATATATATATATTCTTGTGAATTAATTTGAATATATAAATCCTTCAACAAAAATATTACTATGTTATTAACTAATATTATTATGAAAATAATTAAGTCAAACTTAATATGATGTTATATATATATATTTGATTGACATTCACACACACATATTATAATTTTCTTATATTAATAGTGATATTTTATCTCAATTTATTTGTTGATAAAGAATAACTCTTTTTTCATGTAATCTTAATAGAGTATTACATTATAGTGCTAATTAATTTAATTTAATGAAATCAAAGGAGGAGCAATTATATTATTTTTTGAAAAAAATAAATTAATATTTATTTTTTGTGGTGTGGATCACTGAAAATGTGGACGGAGGTGTTAGCTTCATAGCATAGTACTTAGTACATCATGGGACCTTCACCGTCCTCTGCCCTCCATGTCTTTGCCTCTATATATTTAATTTTTAATACTCTTAAACAATAATAATAATAATAATAATAATAAAACATTGTCGTCCTCATATTTCCCAATGGATATTTTCTTGGATGCTTTATCTCTTCAATGTTTTCCTTCATGTCAACCAATAATGGAGGCTACTCATTGGCTTTGTCTAATAACAATAATAACTGTACGAACATATTTTTGCTAGTTATTGAAATTATTTTTCCCCCGAAATAGTGTTACTTTTTTTTTGAATAGTTGGTCAAATTTAAATTTAAAAGAGATTATGCAATTCATTATTATTATTATTATTATTATTACTTTTATCTTGGTAAAAAAATTATGAAGTTATATGTATATATTAATATGATTAGTTGGGAGAATGGTTAGGTTAGATTAAGGAGAAATGGAACATGAGTTTATGGGTAGAGAAGGACTATAAGTTCAATTTGCAGATACTATTTGTTTTGTGAGGTTTGCATGAAAGAGATTGATCAACACCTTCATATATTAAGGTTAATTTGAGTGATAAATAATTCAATATCATTTAAGTGAGGTCTTAAATTTGAGTTTTAGCGTATAAAAAAAATTTATATTAAGAGACTCACCCACTATAACTAAATGTATGACATGGGTTAAATTCAGATATAGTCGAGATAAAATTCTAATAAATCGGATAGTAACTAAAGAAAAAAATACTTTCATACAGGTTGTGATTCAATTTTTTTATTTTTCATATAATATTATCATAATTAGTTGGGTAGAGTTAATTTTCTGCATTTTATCTTATTATTGTTTTTGTGTTTCATTTGTTTTAACCTATCTATTTTATGTTAATTTATTTTAATATTGTTGTTTTTTCACATAAAATAGTTGGAAATCAGGTGTATCCGCGGTATATCGCATACATAACAAGAATATTATTAGATGTATTACGAGAAAAATAAATTAAATATTATGAAGTCCTTTAAAAAATGATAGTAAAAAAATAAGATGAAATTGTTAAATAAAATATTATAATTAATAATATATTTAAAAATTTGATGATTAGGAATATAATAGTATTGAGCAATCTTATAATTGAGATAAAATTTATAGTTATTATATTTGTTATAGATAATCCAAGAAAATATCACCAAAATCCCAAAGTAAAAAATTTAGAGAAAAACAAATCCTTCAAATTTTATATAATACGAATAGATTTGAAGGGATTTAATATTTGTAAGTTAAACATTCATATTTACAAATAGGCAAACTTACAATTATCGGCATTAAAATGAAATTTCAAGGATCTGTTGGTAGTAAATTTTTTAATTTGGGGCATATGAGTGAATTTTCCAAAAGAAAAAAGAGGGTTGAAAGTGCAATTTAGCCGTACGCAGATGTAGAGAGAGAGAGAGAGGAAGATAATTATTTTTAAAAAAAAAAATGAGAGGGGCAATAAATGAAGAGGAGGGGAGGGGTCAAACAGTGAATGTCTTTGATGAAAGGATTAGACGGTGACAACTAACGAGAAAAAGAAGGAGTTAAAAGCAAAGATGAAAAAGAGGGCTGAATAATAGAAAGATGCGTGTGAAATGCAATAAATGAAGCAATTAAGAGAGTGGCCCCCACACTCTTTAATGCACCACTTTACTTCTCTCATACGGTGTCCCTCTCTCTCTCTCCATTTCCACCTTTTGGGCTCATTATCCCCACCCCTTCCTTAGCTTCTTAAATTCACCACGTGTGCTCCTTTCTTTCTTCCTTTCTTTTCTTCTTCTTTTAAATAACAAAATTAAGGTTAGTTGGATGGTGAACAATCATAGATAGGAAAGAGAGACCTGACTTGACATTAAAGTCAGGAAAACTACTAATATATATAAATTCAAATAATGAATAATTTGATATTATTTAATTCAAATTTTAAATTTAAGTTTTAATATATATAAAAAAATTATTAAAAAAATTATTTATTATAATTAAATATATGATATAAATTAAATTTAGATATAATCGAATTGATAATAAAAAAAATAAGAATACTGATGATGCAGTTAAATGGGGCGAGCTAAAATAGGTCCACCTCAAAATAGACAGCCTTTATTGTTTGCCAGTTTGGGTAAAGTTAGGAGGTATTTAAAGACTACTCTTTTCTAAAATGCGGAGGGCAAAAGTTATGCATGCCCAGCATATATACCTCAGTCATTTGTAGCCTTAGGTTATTGTTTGGTAGGATGTAAATAAAAATAAAAATAAAATTATATTAAAAATAAATTTTAAAAATTTATTTGATATGATATAAATTAATATAAAATTAAGGTATATTTTTTTTATAATTTAGAGTAAAATAATTCAAAATATTTTTTTATTTTAAAAAATATTAAAATTATCTAAGAATTTTATAAATTGAGTTAAAAATATCTAAAATATTACACTTCTACTTCCATCATCTCATTTCTTAACTTTTTTAATAGAATTAAAATGATATAAAATATTAAAAATATAAATAAAAATAAGAGTAATCAATCGTGCCAAATAAAGGAAGTGGCAGATTATACTCGCACTTCCATTCTACCAAACATACCCTTAATAAATCAAATGTTTAAGAAATGTTACTTCTGCAGTGGCATATTGCTATTTATGCCAATCGATCTCTGACAAAAAAATAATCTCCAAATGGCTTATTTGTAACTCTTTTTGTTTTTTTTTAACTTTGAACATGAATTTAAGTTTCAAAAGGAATATCATATAGTAAACATGCTTTCCTATGTTGTAATTTTAATGTTCTATAATTAAGAAAGCGCCTCTAGATTACAGGAAAACAAATGAGCTCTAGGGAATTAAAAACAAAAAACAATTAGTTCAGGATTTCATGCAGGCCCAATATCTGGATCGCAGATAACTTTTTCATATATAAATTAATATATCAATTTATAATTAATAAAAATTATATTATTAATAATCCATAAATCACAACCCATTTAATCCATTTCATATAATAAATAGGAATATATATATATATATATATTTTAATATCTATTTTTCCCATAATATATCAAGATGAATTTCATAATTTTCCTTTAATATCTAATATCCAATGTAGTGTTTTCTGAGGGCCTGGGGATAAAAATCCAATAGTGGGCTTAAGCCCAATATCAATTGGGTACAAGAATTTTTGAAAAATGGTTAATATCACCTATGATCTAAAGGTAGAGTAAAATCTCTCTTTCTCCTACATGATATCAATATTAAATAAGAGGAATTATCTATTACGCGAGTAAACATACCGAACTGCCTATCTCCCTTTCTCAATGGAAGCCTTTAATGTGCCTGTTTAGAAATTTACAAACCTTGGTTTTAAACTAAAGTTTGGCTCAAAACTTAAATTTGGAGAAATTTTAAAACAAACAGTCATATTTGTTCAAACGGGCTTTTGGACTAAACTATGGTTTAAAACCAAGGTTTCAGATAAGCTAGTTAGAATAGCTTATAGAACAATAAACCACTTATGAACTAACCAATTACTATATTACCCCTATTTTTTATTACACCATCTCTCCTCTCTCCAACTTTTTCTTATACTCTCTCTCCTACTTTTTCTCTCTTTTATTTTTTACACCCTCTCTCCTCTCATCTCTCATCTCTCCTCATTTAATCCTCATACCATTTTTCGTAATTTACCAATAACAAAAGTACTTTTGAAAATAACTATCCAAACACTCATTTATTCAAAACAATTTTTTTTTATAATTTCTTTTTTAAAAGTTATTTTCTATAAACTGTTTAAAAACCTTTTTTTTATAAGCCCGTTTTTAAAATTATATCTAAACGGGCCAATATCCAATATCCACTGTCGTGTTTTCTTTGGGCCTGTTTATAGGACCTGGGGATAAAAATACCATAAGGTGCTTAAGCCGAGTAACAATGGAAGCCCAGATTGCTATAAATTTTTAAAAACAAATAGCGGGTAGGGAAATAAGAGCTTGCATTTCCGCCATTTTGGACAACCGTTAAACCTTAGCAAAACCTCTGAGCTAAGAGCTTTTCTTGTTCTCTGGTCTTCTTGATGGGGAAGAAGCAGAAGCAGAAGGTGATTCTGCCGCCGGAACTCCCTCCGGAGATCTCGGAGGACGAAATTGAAGTTTCCGATGAAGACCTGGATTTCGTCCGGGAGAACCGTGACTATGCTGGCTTGATTTCAACCTTGGACACCCAGTCCATTACCAAGTTCGTTTCTACCCCTTTTTGATGATTTCATCGTCCTATGTAATGTTATGCTGCAATTTCAGTAGCAACCAGCTAATTTGATGCATGATAAGTCCGTAAGTATTGTAACTTGATATAACTAAGTCTCTGAATAATCAAGGAAATGATTTATTATAAGTTATCGGCTAAGAAATAAATTTATAAAATTATATTAGCTGAGAGAAATGAGTGTAGAGACTAGATGTCACTGATTAGTGGTGTGATTAGTCAGAAAGTTTTCAAGTTTTGTCCCAATTTATAAAATTGGAGAAGTTGCCCAATATGTCAATCAAAAGATCCGTCGTAATAAGCTTTATACCAGTACTGATGAGTTTGCTTGTCGTAGCATTTTGAGCAGCCGTCACTTTGTAGCGGATTATATATTTTTTTCCAAGCTACATCTTGTTTTGTTTTTTGGTTGAACTATCTGGTATCATTAATTAATTTTGGTTTTCTGTTATGTACTTCTAATTTAAATGAGAAGTTGAAACTTGGTGTGATAGTCATCTTAGCATGGTTGAATAACTTAGGCTGACTATCTTTAAAATCTAGACATGTGACTCGAGTTGCTGATGCCAAAGAGGATGACTTGGAGGCCCTTTATGAGAAACGCATGAGAAAGAATGCTCTGAAGAAAGAAACAGAGGAAAGTAGTGTTCAAGTTGATCGTGTAGACGCTCTTCCTGTGAAGACCTTAGATGGAAAACTCTTCTACCGAACAGGTCTCTATTCTTCTCTTACTTCAAACTTGTGCATTGTGAATGTCTGATTACTTGATCTTTTATGAAGGTATTATATTAATTAGTTGTTTTCATCACATTTTGTAGTTTCAAAGACAGAAAATGGTGCAGCTGAAGAGGAAATTGGAGACAATGATGATAATGCGGATAAAGGTTTAGTGAAGCTAAGTAAGGCTGAAAAGAGAGCTAAACTCAAGAAAATGCGAAAAGAGGCAAAGAAGCAAGGGAAAGAAGTGGCTGATACAGAGGTGCAGCCAGCACCACAAGCAGCAGTACTGGTACTGTATCAATTTAAAGTTCCCTTTGACTAGATTGACAAAATTATCTGTATTCCTTTTGATGATTCGCAAGCCCCCTTTAATCTAGACTACCTAATATTATATTGATTTGTTAGTAGCATGTCCTGAAAGCTATTCCCCCCCCCCTTTATTTGCAAACATGTGATTAATTTATGATTGTTTTGATGAATCATGTGGCACATGCGTGTTCCCTATGATGGAGTCCATTTGATGGAAATGCAAATTCTTGATATACTGTACAATTGATGCTTTGAATCATCTGATTTATTTTGCATGTATTTATTATTTGTATTTCTATTTGTGCTGCCAAGAGAAGGTTTTCCCTTGAAAGGCATTAAGGCAATGTTCAGTGTTATCTGAAAAGGAAATGGGAAAGTGATTGGCCTTAAAATATAAGGCAATGCACTTTCCTATTTCCTTTCCAGAAAACACTTTTCTGTGTACCAAGCATTGCCCAAGGCTTTATCCTATTCATCCAGTTTTATAGCATTCAATAGTTTTGTCCAATAAATTAAATTTATACATTTTTCCTCACTTCCTATTGGTTGCAACCTTTTGTATTATTCTCTTGAACTACATCCTTTGTGATAGGGTTAAAGATTACTGAGTTAGAAACAAGGGACTATATTTTATCGTAATTTTCAGCCGATTCTCTGTTTTTTTTGTCTAGGCTGAGGTAAAACAAGACCTTACTGCTGAGGAGGCACTTGAAAATAAGAAACTTAAGCTTGCAGAGCTTGGAAATGCCTTGCTTACAGACCCAGAATCTAATATTAAGTTGCTGAAAGAGATGATTCAAATCTCCAAGGAAAATGATCAGAGCATTGTTAAACTTGGACTGCTATCACTCTTGGCTGTTTTTAAAGACATTATTCCTGGGTATGCCTGATAATTTCACACATATTTCACATTTTATTCATTATTATATCGATATAATCCACATTTAGTTTACTTCCTTGCTCTGGTTAATTTCATTTACTTTTCACTTGACTAACTTTTACATTTATACATTTGACAGTTATCGTATTAGGCTGCCCACTGAAAAGGAATTAGAAATGAAGGTTTCAAAAACTGTCAGAAAGATGCGTTATTATGAGTCCACTCTTCTTTCAGCATACAAGGTTTGTGCTCATGCTAGATAAATACTGTATTTAGTACTATTAACTGATAACTAAGTTTGTATAAAAAGAACTGATAACTAATTTTGGTGAAATAAAGTTTTTCTTTCAGCATCTAGTTGTTGTTCTTATATGACTTCTGTGCTTGTAATGGTGTTTGCTGTTCAATTCTTACATCTACTTTTCCTGCCGGCCATATTTTTTTTAGTAGTATTTGGGATTACTATAAAATGTCAACATTGTTTATGTATTATAATTTTTTTATGATGGATTGGCATAATATATTAATGTTTTATCTCACTAAGACGATTTGTTTCTTGTTGCTTTTATTTTTCGCATTTTGTCAGGCATACCTCCAAAGACTGATAGACCTAGAACATCAGCCCTTATTTCAGCATGTTGCAGTTCGTTGTATTTGTACCTTGCTTGATGCTCATCCACATTTCAACTTTCGTGAAATCTTGTTGAGCACTGTTGTCGGGAACATAAGTTCTACGAATGATGCTATAAGGTTTAGTACTATTTTTGTTTTGGTCATTATGTATTATTATATTAAGCTTTTCCAAAATTCTATGGAATTGCATTGGCATGTTCAATAAAGGATATTTGTAAATGCCTTTAAAATTTTAAGCTGAACATTCATCTTCACTCAATTTGCAAAGGGAACTATACTGCCATGAGTTGAAACTTCATAACTAAAAGTCTAGGATAATTTGTCTCTGGATTTTTTAACCCTTTGATTCGAATTAGTCTAGCAGTTGGAAGAAGCTATTTGTTCTATCCATGATACTTGTCTCTATGGTTTTAGACCGTTGAGATTAATTATATATAAAAGGTTTTAGAGAGCAGAAGACTGCTGGACTCAGAGAAGGCAACCTTCTCTAGGAAACAAGGCCCAAATAACTATACCTTCAGGTCATTGATATAGGATATAAGAAGAATAATTAATTATCTTGTTTTTGTTTCACATTTAACTCCTTGAGATGAAAGCAGTATCGGGGGGATTCGTAAGGACCTAGAACCATCCAATAAAACTGTAATCATTGAAGACATTTACATGTTCAATGTGTGTTTCTATTGGCCGTATTTATACATTATACTTACTCAAAAAAATATTTCAAATATATAATTAATAATTTAGGTTTAATTTGATAAAGTAGAAGAAAAACTCAAGTAAAAAGTTAGATATTAAGTTTTGTCAAAAATTGTTTCATTTGCAATTTTTTTATGAGCCTTCACTGTTCCAATTCATAGCCATTCTATATAACTGAATTGACCCCTGAATGTTGTAGGAAATCATTTCTCTTTGGTTTCATGAATTTTCTTGCTTAGAGAATGCATGAACTCATTTTTTGTAGTTTGTTTTCTGTTTATAGGTTGACTAATTAAATTTCATCTGCATGATGAACAGAAAACTCTGCTGTTCTACAATTAAGTCTCTATTTACAAATGACGGTAAACATGGTGGTGAAGCTACTGTAGAGGCTGTTCGGTTGATTGCTGATCAAGTTAAAGCTCATAATTGTCAATTACATCCTGAATCCATTGAGGTAAGAGTTCCCACCAATTCCTTTCTTTGGTTGATGTCTGCACTTAGTTGATTTTCTGTTTTGCCGCTCAAATTGCTATAGCGTTCTATATAGTAAAAGATTTTATCGAAGTTAAACCCATTTTCAGGGAGAGTTTTACCTCTACAATAAGTTGTTTTATATCATTTTGATCTTGATCTTATGTTCATTACTCTGAATACTTCTCCAGGTTTTCCTGTCTCTTTCATTTGATGAGGATCTAAGGAAGTCTGAAAAGACAGACGATGACCATAAATCAAAAAAGAAGAAAAATAAGAAAAGAAAAAATATGGATGCATCAAATCAATTGCAACAGAATGAAAGAAAGAAGAGCAAGAAGGAATTGATGTCAAAGATGAGAGAGCAGGTATTTTTCATCCTCAATAATGACTTTGTTTTGATTGCTCTCGCTCAGCATGTCCTAGATTTATCTTATAGAGTAATGCTTCTTGTAGGTTGAAGCTGATTACAAGGCTGCATCTCTTACACCAGATGCTATGGAGCAGAGACAAATGCAATCTGAAACACTATCTGTAGCGTTTGAGACATATTTTCGTGTTTTAAAGCACACAATGGAGTCCTCAGCTATAAGGTTTGTTCATATGCCGTGTGTATTTTGTGTTTCATGGAAGCTCTAATATCTTATGGATGTGAATCTTTCGGTTTTTGTCTAGATTATTGATAATGTCTGCTCTTTTTTGGCTTTAGACCTGAAGCAAATTCTGGGACATCATCTGATGCAGTTGGATCCCACCCATTGCTTGCTCCATGTCTTAAAGGACTTGGAAAATTTTCGCATCTGATTGACCTTGATTTCATGAATGATCTCATGATCCATCTGAAAAAGCTTGCTTCTGGTGGTAGCAACTCAAGCAACACTTCTGAGAAGTTTACTAAATGTTTGACTGTATCTGAGCGTCTCCAGTGCTGCATTGTTGCTTTTAAAGTGATGAGGAACAATCTTGACGCCTTGAATGTTGATTTACAAGATTTCTTTGTCCATCTTTACAATCTTTTACTTGAATACAGGCCAGGAAGGTTTGCCCTAAAGCCAATCTCCCAAAATTCATTGCTATAATGGTTAATATTTCCAATTTCTAGATATTGCCAGGACATGCAGGATAGAGTTTCCTTCAGTGGGCATGCATTGATATTGAGTTACTTGTGCGTGAGTATGCATGTGTGTGTCTGTTGGCATATGTATATTTGGCCAAATGTTAATCGCATTGTATGTTGGGGTAGTGGAGATGAAGATGTTGAGATGGATGTATAGGCATATAAAAAAAAATAAGATTCGTGATGAACATGTACATTGAATAAGGCTGTTAGAGAAAAACCAAAGAGAACACATAATGATATCATGTAATCCATATAATTGATTCAATCTAGTGGGATAAGGCTTCTTGTTAATTGGCATGTATAAGAAGAATTCATAATTTTGTAATATAATTTGCTTGGAAGATTAATTAATACCTAATTTTGTATATCATGTGTGATAGTCCATACTTTATTCATGTGCGTCCAAGGAATCATGGTAACATAAGCAGTATTTGGACTAGTCAACTTCTGTTTCCAGCATTAGCAAATTCTTCTGCTTTGTTTAGTGTTTAAATTTTTCTGGGCTTCTTTTCTCTTGTATGAAACAGAGATCAAGGAGATGTGCTAGCAGAAGCGTTGAAGATAATGTTGTGTGAAGATAAGCAACATGACATGCAAAAGACTGCTGCATTTATAAAACGTCTGGCTACAATTTCATTGTCTTTTGGATCTCCAGAGTCCATGGCCGGTAAGTTTTTGTATTCTTTTACCCCATGAAGCACATGAACTGGCACAACTACACTGAAATAGCGAAAAAGAACCAATGGTGTGATATCTGGTTATCCTTTTGAATTTTTTCAGCATTAGTCACAGTGAAGCATATCCTTCAGAAGAACGTGAAGTGCAGAAATCTGTTAGAAAATGACACTGGAGGAGGCTCTATTGCGGGCATGATTCCAGTAAGCTTCTTAATTTTATCTGTTATTTGTTGGCACTAAAATGATATTCTTAGCAAACACATCATAACCCACAAGGTTGTGGGTTCAAATCCCATTGTCGATATGAGAATCTTGTTAGTAAGTGATTTGTAAGTACCTCTATAAGTGCTTTTTGAGCTTGGAGACATGCCGTGACCTTGATGAGCCCTAGACCCAACTCACCCAAATTTTTTGTAATTAAAAAAAATCGATATTCTTAGCAAACACGTTCTTGGAGAAGTGAAAGACTAATGAGTTATCAAAAGAAAGTTGTAGTACAGCTACGTAACTTGTACTAAATAATGGGGACTTACCTTGTTTGTAGATTCTAGATTTTAGCCGGGACCATCATAATCCTGTCTTTTTTCTTTTAAATGCTCGTACCATCATAGCCCTGGACCCAACTCACCCAAACTTTCTGTAATTAAAAAAAATCGATATTCTTAGCAAACACATTCTTGGAGAAGTGAAAGGCTAATGAGTTATCAAAAGAAAGTTGTAGTACTGCTACGTAACTTGTACTAAATAATGGGGACCTACCTTGTTTGTAGATTCTAGATTTTAGCCAGGACCATCATAATCCTGTCTTTTTTCTTTTAAATGCTCGTACTATTATTATTGACTATTTCTATGTTTCTCTCTTGGTTGCTATGTTATGCAGAGATACCAACCAAATTCCAGAGACCCCAGTTTAAGTGGTGCTCTCGCCTCAGTATTGTGGGACCTCAATCTTCTGTCTAAGCATTATCATCCAGCTATATCCACAATGGCCTCTGGCATTTCAAGCATGAGTACTGGTCATAACCAAGTTTTTCTCTCCAATATTTCTCCTCAACAAGCTTTCAAGGACATGTCCCATGAACAAGAACTTCTTTCCCCACAAAGTGGCAGTATGAAGCTAAATATCAAGAGGAAAAGAGCAAGTGGAGCTACCCCATCTCCTTCAATTGGATCTACAGCAGATTCAAGTTCATTTGATGAGGATGAGTTGAAGAAGAAACTTGCTTCCCATTTTATGATTCTGCACGACATTAAGGAGAATGAAAGATTCAGAAGGGAGTTGGGTAAGACTACGCTGTCTCTTGAGCTTTATAAACAGTATAAGAAACAAAAGAAGAAAGGATCAAAGACTAAAAAAGCAAAGCTTAGTGATGAGGCTTGAATATATTCTGAGAATTTTGTAACGTCTATTCTCATTCATTGGCTCCATATTATTAATTTTCCACGGGTCTTTTTCTTGTAAGTCACGGTTCCAAAGTTTTGGGTGGTAATTTATCAACCGGTATATGTAATATAAATCAGTTCACATCATTTGCTGAGGAAAATGTACACTTATTTTTGGGGATATCGAGCGGCATTTTCCCCCTTTTCTTAAGTTATCTGTTGTCATTTTTATTTTATATCAAGACTGCGTATCTTCAAAAGCTTTCCCTTTTACCAACAGGTGCTAGTCCTAATGCAAGGGGTTATGACCACTTAAGCATGAAATTTGGAATTCGAGTTTGGGGAGTGCAAAGCTACCTAAGTTGAGTTTGGTAATGTTTGAATATGTGCCAGTAAGCAAATAGTATTGGATCTCAAGTTCGATGTGTCATGCTCTAGGAAAGTAATTCAATGCTCAATCCTTGGCTTGTAAATAAATTAAAAAATTTATACCAATGAGACTTAGCATAGATAGTAGGGAATTAGATTGTATTCTATAAAAATGTAGGTTCGATTCCTTCTATTATTATGAGTACTCTTTTAATAGACGATCTCGTAAGTCTATTATAAGTGCCATATGAATTTTGAGGTCGTGTTATGACTTTAGTGAGGGATTGGTGTTAAAATTATTTAAACTTTTTTGTAACAAAAAAACTTATATACCCTCATTTTAAAAAAAAAAGAATCTGGACATTCTGAAATCATCTTCGTTTCGGCCAAGAATTCTGCTTGTGTCATTTGCTAGATTGTGAATTCGTCACATGTCTAGGCTATAAATTAGTCAAAATCAATGACCCTGTAGGCTAGTGGTATTTATGTTATGTAATTAGAGGTAGTGACTTCAATCCCGTCTAGAACCTTAAGCTCTTAATCCATGTTCCTCTGACTCAAAAAAATAAAAAGATCAATGGGCTATTTTCATATGTTTCTTTTAACCATTGATATACATTACCTCTTTTTAATTATATACTTCTCTTTGAATTTAAAAGCTTATTTTTATTTTTACCAAAAAAAAAGCTTATTTTTATCATTATAGATAATCATTTGATTTATGTTAAGCATCCATTATTTAAAATATATTAATTTACTCATAACTTGTCCAACTAAAATTCAACTATATCTCACTATTAAGCTATGAGCCAGTGACCGGCATAATAGCCAGCCCAATCTTCTCAACATTGAGAAAGATGCTGCTTCTAACTTCCCCATATTATTTTATCTTTTTTTTTTCAAAAAAAAAATCTATATTTAATCTCGCCTATCATAAAATTCCAAAAGTAGACAACTAGCTGTTCATGCTCCTCTATGCAAAAATAGAGAGATGTACAAGATAATGAAAGCTACTAAAATAGATGAACAAATATATAACAGAATAGTCAAAATCTTCAATGCTAGCACTAAAAAAATAGCATTATGGAGTTTAATCTACAATTTCACCCTCCTCTTCAGATTCTTCAAATTCTCCATCAACACATTCCTCTTGTGGATTACCTTGCTCTATAGAGTCATTTTCATTATCATCACAATCTCCATTTTCAATAACATCCCCATGGTTGTCACTGATCAAGTTCACAAGGTCTTCACCACCACCTTCAGGACCATTTTCTTTGACCATAACAGATGGATATCTGAGTGGCTTTTCAGGCCAATCTTGGAAAAAGGAATTCATCGCCATGAACCTAAAAGCCTGAAATAAACGGCTCTTATCCCTCTTTACATCTGCACTCAAGAGTTTTTGCAACAAAGTTGGACTTTTCTTGTCTGATGAAGAAGGGTCTTGTGCCAAATCTTTGTTTGCAAACTTCTGCTTCTTGGAATGCCTATCTTTTCTGTCAGTTCTTTTGTTGTTTCTGAATTTTCTTTTGTTATTGGAATTCCTTTTCTCTTCTTCACCCTCAAGTTGACCTTTTGTGGTAGAATCCTTCAAATAGTAAGATGGTATTTCAGCAACTTCGACCCCTAACTCAGCTTGCTTTGCCAAAATCTCCTTAAGCTGCCACAAACAAAATATGTTTAATTATATTACCAAAGAGTTTAAATACTTAGGAACCTGGAAAAGATATATCTATTGTCACTTTGATTTCATGCTAGAAATGGAGAAAAGGCAAACCTAGGGAGCATTAGCTACCAAACAATTGAGGGGAACTACAATATTAAATTTGGAAAATATAGTTAAGTAGAAATTAAATGGAACAACTTTTATAAACTAAATTAAATTTGGCAATATCATATCCCTGGAATATTATCTTCAAGTGAAAAGGCTCAACTCTTCTGGGAAAAGGGATCTTTATTTACCAAATTTTATGATTCACAGTTGATGCCTCAGATTAATATCTTCTGGCATCTGGTGTAAAACTGTTGTTTCTCTGTTCATATGAATCAAGGAATATAGCTAATCTTTGACAATTAGGCATGTCAATTGGGAAGGACTCATGTGAAATCACAAACTTCTAGCTTAGTAGCTGAATGTGAAACTAAACATGTAAATGTCAAAGAGCGCCAATAATTTGCCCATATAACTATGAAAGAACAATATACTTCTCTTCGGAAAACCTCCCTATCAGTGACCTTCAAGTGACTTTGTTTCTCCATCTGCTTCTGCAGGTAGTATTTCAGATCTTAGACAACAGCTTTTGATAAATAAAATTGAAATAAATAGAGAATTTCACTTAACCTTTTGAAGTTGAACCCAAAAAAAAAAGTTAACCTTTTGAACCTTGTCTTTGGTAGGGTAGTTCTTCTTCCTTGCTTCACGCCACTGTTGGATTTCTTGGTTAGTGTATATCACTGACAAAGATCTAACCATTTCAGAAACAGCACAACATTGATCAGACACAAAATCAAGGCTTGAGAGACAGATATAGAAAATGACATGTAAAACACTAAGAAACAAAAGGTTACAGAAAGTTGTTGAAAGAGAAAATGAAGAAGTTAAGGCAACGTAACCACAATATACAATTTCAAGCTTCAGTGTACGTATCACACTCTAATTATATCTAGAAAGGATATTTATTCTATTTTGAGCCCCTGCTTCATTGAGAGCAGGCAATCTCATAATATTTGTTAGAATTAAGTATCGAAGTAAACAAAATGGCCTTCTCTATATTTAAAATAAGCTAAAATTTCAGTGAAGTAGTAGTCATCTATGAGGGTAAGGTGATTTGAATTAGCATATATTCACACAAGTTTATGGGTAAAATACGTCTTTAAAGCAACAGACTGGTTCCGCAGATAAAAATAAATTGGAAAGACTAACAACAGCTACCTTTTCGGTTCCTTGTTCTGTTCCTTATAGTTAACACCAGAATCTCCTGCATTCTCATTGTTGAACCCTGTTTGTTCGACAAGTATTAGTCTAATAATTGTTAATGGTATATAGCACCCTTGAAGCACGAAAGACTCCAAAATTAAGAAAATTGCAAGGCTATGCGTGCGGCATAGCAACATAGCAGGCTATTAATAACTATCTCAAAGGAAAATAGGCATTTGCTTGTGTAAGAAGGTAGAGAAGTTCAAACCTTTGTACCGGTGTTCTTTAGGAGCCCCAAATTTCTTCTTTCTTTTGTTGTTATCATGAAACTTAGACTTTTGAAACCTACATCAATTGGATGTAGATTTTCATTTGATCAAAATGATGCACATCATCATATGTAAACAGATTAACAGAATAAATTAAGAGCAACAGAGAAAGAAGAGAATTGCATACCCTCCTTGAAACCTCCCTCGATTTGGATGATTAAAGTTTTTGCTTGATGAACCTTTCCAATTAGGACTGGGAGCATTAGCTTTGACATTGTTCATAGGATTTGCCTGCAATAATCAGATTCATACTAAAAACAATAGCCACCACTATTTAACTATATTGTACATGCCGTTGAACAGAATACATGATTGGAACACATTAGTGGTGATTATTGTATTTAATAGAGAGAAACAAGCTACCTGAAAATTTGTGAATGCATGTTGGGAGTGTTTTGCATGTGGTTGCTTCAAGCTATTAGGATTAGGTGGAGCCCGAGGGTTCCCCTCTAACTGCTGAGAAGAAAAAGGCGATGATGAAAAAGCATTTGTTTTTCCAGGTGAGAACATGTTCTTCTCATTCTGGTTAACCTGTGGTCTAACCTGGTTTCCAGGCACATGATTTAATGGCAGATGTGCAGAAGGAAATGAATTTTGAGGAACCATAGCCTGAAGCACTTGGTTTCCAGGAACATTATTTAACTGCATATTTGCAGAAGAAAATGGATTTTGAGGAACCATAGCCTTAGGCACTTGGTTTGGAAAGTTGCAAATAGGATGGGAACTTGGAGGCATACCATATGGAATAACTTGAGCTTGGTTTGAGACCTGCATAGGTAACTGTTGATTCATATTTTGCAGGGGTGACGGAGCACAAAATTGTCCGTTTTGCATATTCATATTATTCTGCTGAAGCAAACTCGCAATATTTTGTGCTAAAATATGCCCCTGGGCCTGAGACAAATTAAATTGACCTCCATTCATCATGTTTTGTCCCTGAACTGGAAACATCGGATTGCAATTCATATTGCCAACACCATTCTGCTGACCAAGCAAAGCCAAATGAGGCGGAACCAGCTGATTGTTTTGAAATGGATGAAAATTATTAGAAGCATGCATGAAAGGAAGGGGATTGATCATTGGTTGCAGATTGGTCATAAAGGGATTCATGTTTTGGAGGATCCCTGCACCCAATGGAGGGCGGGTTTGCACGCCCAGATTATTGTTTGGCAAGGGAAGCTGGTTCTGGTTAACATTATTCATGACAGGAACAGAAATTCAAAACTCTTACACCTCAAAGTCCAGTGAGAATCACAGAGACACAAAATGTTTCAAGTTTAGAAGATATAACCTGTTCATTGACAAAGCATTGTCCTGATTAAAAAATTTACTCCTCAACACAAACGTGTGCGCAGGCACGCAAGTGAAAGAGATAACTCACCAAATGTAATTGAAAACACAATAAGAAAAATCACGGCTTTGCCGGGGAAAGAACGCTCCAATAGCAAGGGTGAACTGCCGGTGCCCCTATAAGAAGAAGATCATGCGAAGTTCAGCCTAAACAGGTATTCAATAATACTGAAATGCAAGAACATCAACCCAGTAGAGCAACTTAACAAAACTTCAGAAAAAATAAGATAGGCTGACTGGAAAATATTGAAACACACCAAAAAAGGAAAAAGCATAAGTATGTTATTGTTGAAAATCAAACAAGGAAATCATATATCAGCCGCAAATACAAAAGTTAGTCCTCACATTTTCAAATCAATTTAAATTAAAGGATGCAGTCTTTACAAAATCAGAGGCATAACAAGCACAAGCAAATAAGCAAAACCCATCCTTAAGTGTTGATTTCATCAAGTGGCCCATAAAAAATGACATATCAACACTTGAAGACCATCATAACACCCACATAAGAACGGGACCAAGATCCACAATTGACAAAGACCCCACAAATTCACGGATAGCATTCTGAAAAATGAACTTCATGAACATATGCTGAATGTAAACCCAGCGTGTGCGTGCACACACATATAATAGCTTCCTTCCCCAAGCACAGCAGCAACAGTGACAAAGTTGCTTTTTAAATTTCTTTCATCATTAATAGATTCAAACATAACAAGCATCCTATTGACTATAAAAACTCGAGTCAACAAAGCCGCGTCAGCAACGCAGCTCTCTCCATCCCTTTCTCCTATATCCTCATCTCTCTTCCACCCGTTCCGTTTCATTCTTATGAAGCCTTCAGAGAGAGGGAAAGAGACATAACACTGCTAAGCTCAGGGTTGCACATATTATTGCATTCATGAATGTAATACAGTAGTACCAAATACATGAACAAGACCTCAGACAACATCTTTTGAGCTTCCATTTATTTCCTTGAACAAGACTAAAAGGAACATCATCTGTGGGTGGGTTGGCAGGGAGTGAGAAGAAGAAATCAAAAGGACGAGACTTTTACCTGACTCTGCGAGTTTGCTTCCCTTGCTGTGGCGAGGCGAGTTCCTGAGGCATAAACCCTCCGTAATTTGGTTTCGCGGCAGCTCGTGGAAAAAAACAGATCCCGTAGTGGACAATCTTCCTAGAGTTTCCTATAGAATTAATACTGACCGTTAGATTTAATGTATTTCCAAGAAGAAGAACATGACAAGGCATGTTAAAAATAAAACTCTCGTCTTGCAAATAAAACTGAAAGTTTAAGGCATATTAAGTAAATTACAATAAAATTAATTATTTGGTCCTTAAAAATTATGTTTATTTTAAAATTTTAAATTACCATATGTACTCTAAATATGAGCCTTGGATAAAAATTTAAAAAAGGATTTATGAAAAAAGGATTTTTAAACAGCTTTTAAAAAATGACTTGTAGAGAAAAATTTATAAAAAAAATTAGTTTTAAATAAATGAGTATTTAAATAGTTATTTTTAGAAATATTTTTATTATTAATAAATTATAAAAAATGGTATAAGTATTAAATGAGAAGATGTAAGAGATGAGAGGAGAGATGTTGTAAAAAAATAAAGGAAAGAGTATAAAAAAAGTAAGAAAGAAGAAAGAGGGTGTAAGAAAAGTAGGGGTAATATAGTAATTGATTATTTCATAAACTCTTTTACTGTTCCATAAGTTACTTTAATCAATTTATCTAAAATTTTAGTTTTAAACTATATTTTAGTCTACAAATTTATTTGAATAAATATAATTATTTATTTTAATTTTTTTTAAAATTTAAATTTTACCTAAATTTAAAACCTAAATTTAAAATATTACCAAAGACATAATATTTCAAACACATTCCCTTAACCAACATAGCAAATGAAAAGTTGATTTGGCGCTTAGCAATAACTTTTTTTCAATTCTTCTCTCTTCCGATTTTGTTGAGAGAGAGTATATATTTTAGTGATCTCTATATTATAACATAATTAGTATCTAATTATCTGTTAGAGAATATAGTCTAAATTTTATAGAAAAAAAAACATATATTAAAATAGTTATAAATTTTAAAATTAAATTAATAGATTGTTTGGATACTGGTAGCTGAAATCCCCTAAGAGCTTCTCGTTTTTTTCAAGGAAACCCAATAATAATATTTTTGGACCAAACCATTTACGTATTGGGTTAGATATCCACATGGGCTTCTCCAAGTGGACCAGATACTGCATATTGGTATTATTTTCTTAATTTTCTATTCATATTTTGACACAAGCTAGCTATTTGGGCCTAAACAAAAAACCGGGATATATTTAGCTATTATTACTTTAGTCCTTTTATTATAGTTTTAGTAATAACATTTAGAGAAATATTTTAATTTCTAGATATCTAAGTTTATATCTGAGGGTAATAGACGACTCGCTCTACCTGATACTAGTATCGCCTAGGAGGAAGAAAGACTTCGCTCTACTCTTAGATCGTGGATGAGTCTAACTTCTTTTTAAAAATTTATATACTAAAAAACTTTAGTCGCTTTATAGATGAATTTCAAGTTAAATGGTGAAATGTAAATAAAAATTAAATACTTAATTAAAAATTATTTAAATATTATATATAATTGTTTTTTCAAAGATTGTAATTTGTAGGAAATTAAATTTCAATGGAAATTGAAAGGCATTTGCATTGAGAATTTGTGAGGAGAGAGAGAGAACTAAACATGAAGGGCTCATTTAGATAGACTTTTGAAAAATAGCCTATAGAAAAAAATAATTTTTGGATAACTTTTGAAAAATGGCTTTTGGAGAAGAGTCAATAAAAAAAATTATTTTAAATAAATAAGTGTTTTGATCATTATTTTTATAACGACTTTTATGATTAGTAAATTATAAAAAAATATATGAGATAAAAAAATAAATTATATATGTTTAAGTCAACTGTTCATATCAGCTTCTTCCACGATCGCGATCAACGAGCAACTACTAACGACTCCTGGCAAGCAAGACGGTAGATTTGGACAGCAACTATCAAGGCGACTCCTGTCAATGACTCGTGGACAGTGACTCTTGCCTACAACTCGTGGACGAAAACTCCTAGCGACGACTCGTAAACAGTGTCTCTTGGTGATGACTTATGGACGGAGACTCTGGCAGGGAGCAAGATGACTTCATGGAGCGGAGGAGACACAAAAAGAAGGAGAGAGAGGACAGCTAGTAAAAAAATAGGGACAAAATAGTAAATGAGTAGTTTATAAACTCTTTTAGTGTTACAAAAGTTATTCCTAATAACTTATCTAAAACTATAGTTTTAAACTATTGTTTAGTCCATAAACTATTTTGAACAAATATAGATGCTTATTATTTAGGCCATAAACATTTTTAAAATCATGATTTTGGTATTTCTCAAATAGGCACGAAATTAAAATGCCATTGTCAACATTGAATAGTGGGTCAATGACTCTATAGTAGTCGAATGATATAAAAAAAAATAATAAGTAAGAAATTACGGATTTGATTTTGTCTATAATTTTATATTGTTTGTATCTACCTTTATTTTAAAAAAATGAAAAATGGTAAATGCATTACTTCAGATAAATTATTTGTTTAATTCAGACGGCTAATCAGTTTATCTTAATTGGATATATAATCATAGGTATGATTGCAAAGTTGAACTTGACAAAAGTAAGCTCATAATCATTATCACTAATCTTATCACGTGGTTAGTAAATATTCAAACTCAGATAATATAATTAAATTAAAGTATCATTGATAATTTAAAAAACAAACGAAAAATATATTATTATTGGTTGCCATATAGGAATATGATCTTTCATTGAGTCTCCAAAGAAAAGGCATTAATTGTTATGGGCATGTGACCAATGCAGAAAGTCACATGCAGCATCCATTATTCTTCAAAGGTGGTTAGGTTGATGGTTCAAATTTCATGCTCATGCACCATCACGCTCAGCTACTACAAAATGACCATATGCATACGTTTTTCTATGTTACCATTAATTAATTAACACTCAATATTTTTTTTTCATATAAAAGGAAAATCGTCAAAAAATCTCTCATTATAAAATTTATTATCTAAAAGTATCTAAAGATCTAAATCTTTATTAAGCGATGACAACTTATCTTCAGCTAGTGTCATTTTTCTTTAAGTGCGGGCAATATATCTTTAAAGGTATACAAATATCTTTTAGATAGATTGCACACGGTTAAAGAATAATTGTATCCATCCACTGAAATTAGGTTGTACTTAAACCATTTAAATAAAATTTAAGTATTTTTTACAGTAAATTTTGGGATGAGAAATTTTAATTTTATATCAATTTCCCCTTATTTTAACGAGTGTGGGGAATCCGAATCAAGAACTGTAGCATTATTTCTTTAATTTCTCTTACGGGATCCCTGTAATGTATACAGTATCTTTCTTAAACAGAGAGAGAGAGAGAGAGGCATATATGTAAATCCAAGAATCAAAAAGTGTGTGTGTGTGATCCCTCGAACAATCATGATTCCAAAGTACAAAAATAGTAAAGCGTGTGAGGAAGACAATGATATCTAAGAACATGACCATCCCCTATCATATTGATTATAAGTTAATTACCATGTGCTTATGGCGTTAATAGAAGTGCATCGCACTACTACTACTACTACTACATGATTAATCAGATTCTGACTTATACATATTCTTTGTTGTTTTAGGAATTAATCCCATTAATTCTATACTCACTCTCTCTCTATATATATAGGCTGTAAAGTTATGGGCTTGTTCCAATTGGAGTTAAGCTTCTGTGGAAGAATATTATTATACCGTTCCAACTATGCCCCACATTTAAAACAACTTGCTATAGTGCGCCTAATTTCCCAGACTAGCCTTTTATTACAGGAAACTCAATGGGTTATACTAATTTAAATTCGATACATATGGTTAAACTAGAATATAATAGTCTTAGTCAACTGATCTAATCCGTTAATCCGTTAATGTTCAAACAACTTGCTTTTATATATATATATAAATCATATATATTATGTAGAAGGAATGAGTTTCTTGTTTACATTAGATATGAAATTTCGATTCATGAACGTGATTATCTTATAAGATTGGAATCAAATTCAAGTGTTATTCTAATATTATATGGAGACTACAATGCTATAATTGAGTCAAAGCTCGTTAATCTATTAATCTTTTTCAAATCCCATTACATATAATCAATCTATGGCGGCCATGAATAGTGTCTGCAAGACAATAGTGTGGTCAAAGAGTCAAATATGAATGCAACTTGGGTGTGTTTCTCATGGAATTTATAAATCGCATGTTGTGCTTATCATAAGTATGAATGATAGTATTATAAATTAACAAGATAACTAAAGTAATAGTCCGTCCAAGACTAAGTGGGGTTAGGCGTGCTTTCATGTGACCCAATCATCATCAAAACTCTCTCTCTCTCTCTCTATATATATATATATCTTGTTGAATGTTACTACTCCTCGATTCGAATTGTTAATTTAAAAATTAATTAATTTTTTAATAGAGATAATTTTTTAATATTGTGAGGGAGGAGGTTGAGTTGTGGTGTTGCATGCATGCATGCAAAGAGCCAAATACTAAATAGAGATAAAGATATAATTCATTTGGCTAGTTTGCAACCATGCCTTGCTGTGGTGTCACACCCTAACCTACCCCACCTAACCCTATTTCTCTGTTTATTCATTCATCGACTCGTATTAGCAGTTTACAGTTATGAATCGAGAAAATCTTTCATTGCAAATTTCGTCAAATAAATTTTTCTATTTGGTGAAGTAGAACAGGCTTTACAATTTCGAAGCTTCATATATAACTTGTATAGTAGATATGTTGATTGATTTTCAACAAAACCAATACAACAACAGTACATTTGCGTTTTATCAACGATCATATGGTAAAATTAATTCTATAATTAATGGTGATTTAAATATGATGTCGATGAATATCAATGAAAATCGTTTTATTATTATTCATTATATTTTTTACAGAGGTTCGAATTCATAGTCTCATATTTAAAAAAGCCTTAAGAAAAGTGTTACAAGACTATAACGAAAATTTTAATATTAATGGTTGATGTGTGTGTGAGTTGTGATCTACAATTCGATATATATATGGTATTGACTTGAAAATATAATCACATGCACTATTTTTTTTATTTGTAGAATATAATAAGAAATCCCACGCTAGAGACCTTTTAACAATATATTTCCTTTTATCCTTATTATAAGGACTCTTTGGCATATTTTATAATATAATAAATGTTATTTAAAGTATTAATATTTTCCACCCTACAATACCCCTAACCAACTATTAAACTTTCTTCTAATTAACCAAAATCCTCTTACTAATAACTTTTGTTTATGGTAATTTTGATGTTTTGTTAAAAAATAACTGATTTTAACTAATTTCATTAATTTGTTTAAATTTTTTTATTATATATTTATAACAAGGACTACTGAAGGAAGTAATATATCATGGAGGAACATAAGAATGGAAGAAGGAGGAGGAGGATATATAGTTGTTTGGCAATAAATAGATAAAAGGGACCGGAAAGCCAGCTAGCTAGTTTCCTCATATCATGCTATAATACTATTTCTACTTTTAATTATAAAAATTAATTAATTTTTTAATAAAAATTAAAAAAGTCAAATAATTTAATTAATTATAATTAAATTTAACTTTCAATATGAATTTATATTATATAATCATTAATGTACCCAAATTAATTAACTAGCTCTTATAGTAGTTATAATTAACTGATTTATCTAACTTTTTTAATATATTTAAAAAAATCAAATAGCTCTTATAATTAGAATCTGATATAGTATTAAATTGAGTCTAGTTGTTGTTGTAGAGAGAGAGAGCAACAACCTAGAAGAAGAGAAAAGTATATTAATAATTGAAGATACGCTCTTATAGTAATTATAATTAATTGGTTTATTTAATTTTTTTAATCTATTAAAAAAATCAACTAATTTTTTCTAATTAGAACCCTAGGTAGTATTAATACTGAGTTTAGGTTGTTGTTATATATGTAGAGAGAGAGAGAGTAACAACATTGAAGAAGAGAAAAGCATATTAATGATCGCCGATACGTAAGTATAAGGTACAGAAACAGAATAAATGTAGGCGTGTGAAAGGAATCAGAGAGGCCATGCATGTCTCTCTCGATCTCCATTCTCGAAAGCTTCTTTCTCGGATCTTCAATCTCTTTCCGGGAAAATAAACTAATGACCCCAGAAAGTTTCGCAGAAAATTAACATCCATGCAATTAATATAACTGGATTAAACGTGGAAATCGCCTGAAATAATGCATGCATGTATGTAAGAAGGAAAAGATCAAGAAGAATCAATGGTCGATGATGGTGTTCAAAGAAATGAATCAAGACAACGTGACGGCTTGTTACCAGATTCAGATCGATGTTGACGTGCCATGTGCATTATTTTGATTATTTTAAGGCCATACATTAATGTACCACCATGTTTTCTTTTTCTTTCTTTCTTTTATAACTTCCAAGTATCTTCCTTCTATTATTGTATAGAACAGAGACGATTATTTCTACGCATCTCATACAACTACGACAAAAATGCTTTACGCCACAATTTATGGATAAACAGCACGTTACTTTCTCTTGTCTTCAATATATATTTTTTAAATTAATTTATGAGATAAAAAAATAGTAGAGATGATTATTTGTAACTAATATAAAAAATTATGATTTTATTTTTAAAAAATTACCACCATCATGTGGTGGGATTTTAGTTACTTAAGCATGAGACTCTAATTTCAAACCCATATAAATGTATAAAATATTTTTAATAGAGTTATCTCTAATTGAACTGAATATAACATAGTTGTAGAGCTATATAAAAAAACCTACCATTAAATATAATTATAACTTTGAGAATATTACATGTTACCAACGTCTTTTGATTTGATATTTAAGGGATTTTATTTTCAAACAAAATTTAATATTTGTGAATAAAAATATTAGAGAATATAATGATGGGAAAATGTTTTTAACGAAACTATCTACCCAATTCGTCATATTGTTCATAGTCCATTGCAGCTTCTAGATGTCCAAGGACAACAGCCTTAATTATCAAATCAATACACACACATTTATATAGCATATTATGGGGTGTGTTTGGAAACACCCAAAATCTAGGTTTTAATAAAATTTAGATTTTGAGAAATTTTAAAACAAACAACCATATTTATTTAAATAGGTTTTTAGACTAAATTGTGGTTTAAAACCAAGATTTCAGATAAGTTGATCAGAGTAACTTATGGAACAATAAAATAGTTTTTGAACTAACCAATTACTATATTACCCATATTTTTTCTTACACCTTCTCTCTTACTTTTTTTCACACCCTCTCTCTTTTTTTTTTCTTACACCCTTTCTCATTTATCCTCTTATATATTATCTCTCCTCATTTAATACTCTTACACTTTTTTATAATTTACCAATAATAAAAGTACTTATAGAAATAATTATTCAAACACTCATTTATTTAAAATTATTTTTTTCCATAAGCTCTTCTCCAAAAGTCATTTTCTAGAAGCTGCCCAAAAGCCTATTTTTTTCATAAGCTCGTTTTTAAAATCTTATCCAAATACATTCTATATTACTTTTTAAGCTATTTTTTATTTTATTTTTTGAAGACAATTAAACTAATTAAGTGAATGAGACAACTTTCTTATCTACACTTACTTTTAGGTCTAGATTATTGACTTTTCAGCCACTCTTTTGACTTGGTACCCGTTTCGCATTGGCATGTAAACCACTTACCAACCCCATCTAGATTTTTGTTTTATTAGTGAATATAAATTTTGAACTATAATAATATGTTAATAATTACTCATTAGTGAAACTAACAAATATTAGGCCAGAAGTTGAACATTCTTATTATTTCAACAAAAGTGAGCTTAATTAGTTCATGACTTTGATCATTTTTTGTATCTATGATTTTATAGCTAACTAACTAATTCGTGTGGCTCAAAATTGAGGGCATGTTAAATGAGTAGAAGGACTTCAATCTTAAAAAATAACAGGCGTGAAAATATTTCAGGAATCAAAATTCTTATTAGGCTTTTCAAAACAAAAATCTTTCCCATAAAAAACGTAAACAAGGTTAAATTAATAAAATATTTTTATACTTTCTTATGATTTAAGCTATTCACCACATCCTCAAAAAGAGAGAGAGAGAGAGAGAGAATGGCACTTATTTCTTAAGAAATCAATTTAACGCCAATTATACCTTAGAAAAAATCATTAAAAAATGAGTTACAAATTAACTATAAATTCAAACAAGTTGAAAATATGATAAAGCTAGTTATAAATTAGGCATATGCATTTAAGTAACATATATATTACTATAAGATTTTTAAATCGATATTTTATAATATAAGTGTAATTCTCCTAAAAAAAATAATTTAAGCAATTTATTAATTTTTATTAATGTGGATGAATGACTCTAAAGTATTATTATTGTTTTGAAGTAGGGGACAAGACAATAACTCGTGATTTGAATGAGGTTTAGTTTGAAGTCAAAGTGTGGTGGGTGGGGTCAAGGAAGAACAATAATACAAGAGAAGGGAACAATGGTTCCACTCCGAAGTCCTAATTCTAAATTGTCCCATGACATGTTTTGTTTTGTTTGTGTTGAAGTTGATATATCCCTTGAATCCATTCACATTATACATCCAATTAATCAACATCTTCTTCGTTTATGTATCCATTTTTCAAATTTTTTTCTTATATATCTTATTTGCTTTTGGACCATTTCTTTCTTGTGATCCCGAAAGCAACCTCAAAATTCTATGTTTTATTTTCCTAAAATTAATTAGTCTTCCACCTATGATAAGATATCTTTAACATGCATTCTTATATTAAAATTAGGACATGTCTTTAAATTTAAAGAGTACCTATAAAAATATTTATAAATTGCCCACTAATAAAATTATCAAATTGGTAGTAAAATTTAAACTCATAACCTGATAGGTTATGAATCAACTAGACTAATATTTGTTGGCTATATTTTGGCTTTAATTAAAGAGTAAAGTTTACAAATTTTATTATTTTTAAGAGGTGGTAGTTATATTGTCCTTAAATTTATAAAGAATGAGTAATTTTTTAATTTTACCCTTAATTAAAATTAAGGATCACAATAAAAGTGTTATATAATAATTAATTAAAAACATGTAAACAATTTATTGCAACCAAGGAGGAAAAGGATTAAAAAATTAATTACCACATTTTTTTACTTATTTTAATTAGAATAGAGGGCCCTAAATTAAAATTTTGTCATATAATTAAGACCGGAGTATATTTCCTGCTATATATTTATGTTTTGCTATGAGCGTGTGAAAGAGAATAACAATGAAATACTCATAATTTATATTAACATTAGTTAAAGATCTCAAAACTAAAAATTTTAGAGATAATTAAATACATTATCATTGTATTTAAATTTGGAAACAAAAATTGATAATTGAACAAAAATACAAAAATACTCTGTATTTTATGAGTCATTTGGTTATAAATATAATACCCTATTATATATTATCTATTAAATTTATAATATTTTTGCCAAAGCATCCTTATCAATTGTACATATTAAAGGAATATTTTATTAAAGGTAATTATAATGTATATGATTAAATAGAACATATTAAAAAAATTAATATATATTTATTATAAATAACTAATTTTTATATTTTTATAAATTAATTATCTAACTCTTGTATTAATTACATAAAAGATAATAATATTCATATATCCTTATCGATACTTTTTTTTTTGGAAACCTAACTGCATGGCGTGCACTAAATTAAATCCAAAGGGAAAAGAAAATATTTTTTAATCCTAAATATATAATATATTTAATTAATTTTATTATATTAAAAAATTAATTGAATTAATTATTATAACATGTTAAAGTTAATTTAAAAAAATTATAAATTTAAAAAATATATATTATATTTAAAATTAATATTAATTCTATAATTAAATTATATATTTAGAATATATTTATGATAGAAGAGTATCACATTGTTCGTTGTCTTTTTGAATGTGTCATAAAAAATTGGATACATGGAAATAATTGAGACTGATACCAAAACAATTTGACCAGAAATAGTAAAACCCATAATTATGCTTAGGTGAGAGAGAGAGAGATAAATAGTTTGCTCTCATTAATAACTTCACACATTAAAATTAATGATTCTACCAGCGATAATTATTGACGGAACTTCCTATCTTGACGGCATGCCAGACTACACCATTCAAAGCCTTCTTCCTTATAGTAATTAGTAGTACTTTCTTAATCATAGTTAATTGAAATTAAGGAAGTCCTAATTAATTAAGTTACCACATTCACTCCTCATCTTTAATTATCTTCATTACTGTAAAAGCTTAAACACTTCCAACTAAAATTGTCTGGCTATATATATATATATATATATATATATATGGATTATATTTATATCAAACTTTTTTATATAAATTTCGTCAAATTTTCTAATCAAAGGGCTGATATGTATTGTTTTCTATATGTTGACTTAAGTTAAATGAATATATTAAAAAATATGACACATAATAAAGTAGAATAAGAGAATTTGATGAAATGAATATAAATAATTTGATAAAAATTTCTCCTATATATATAATATATATATTTGATTGGTATATCTAGATCTAAGTTATATATTCTCATCCAAAACTCTGCAAAATAAATCATTAATTGGACTAAAAAAATTGAATAAGCTCATTAAAAATTAAAGAGACACACGTAGAGTAATTTAATAGCCAAAAACTAATCGATCTTTTTGAGACAATTATATCAAATAAGTAGAGTTTGTTTCTTTAGATAAGTTTTTCCTTATATACATATATAGTCAGAAATTGGATCCTTAGAAACATGTCAAAGATATCAAGTTATCTGTCAATTATACTAGACACTGTTTATCGGAGATATAAGAAAAGTTTAATATGAAGTTAATATGGGAAATGATTTGGATACATTTTGATAAAAAGAAAAGAAAGAAAATAAAACATTCTTGGAAGGCATTAATAATATTGTTGCTATGTGGTTTCCACTCCGTGAAGCAATATATATAATTTTGTGGGGTTTTAATGATAGTGTTTGAGAGTCACAAGTACACTTCACCTAATTTCAAAATACATATAAGTGCCTTCTATTATTTCATCTAAGGAATTCATCCTCCTTATTAATTGCAAATTAGGTGGCTGATATGACCACCTTCTCACTTGTCCATGTAATAAAGCCTATCCTAAGACTTTATTGGATTCTTTTTGGTAGGTTTTCTATTAAAAATATTAGTTTTCTATTTATATCACATGCTATATAATCAAATTGATTTAATTAAATTCTAATATTATTGAGTATAGTTAGAGATAACTCTCTTAATAATATTTTATATATTCACACAAACTCAAACTTAAAATATTATACTTAAATAATTAAAATTTATTTTACTTAAACTAACGTCTATTTTTAGCTTCCTATTTTATCCTAACATTGAAAAAAAAAAGGAAAAAACATGTTTTTGTAATAGTTCTAAATCAAACTTAAACAAATTTTAATAGCCGCTGTTAAATGAATGCAATTTATGAAAATGAAAATAAATTAATATTCAATTGTCTTGAACATAATTATATTAAATAAAAATACATATACACTAGTAGAAAAAGAAAAAAAGGTCAACACAATAATGCTAATATTTTTGTCCATAGATAAAATAATTATCGGTGATTATTCTTAAAACCGCCAACAAATAAAAGTGACTGTGAAAATTAATAACAAAATTGGGGATTCTCTTTGTTGGCAATTTACAACATATCAATAAGAGACTACGGCTAAAGCATTATATTTAAATATGAGTTTAAATATATGTTTGGTAGTCCTTGAATTTTTTTAAACGCATTTATGGAAATATTACAAGTTTTTACCAATTACACGCAATAATCGGTGAAGGTACATACCCTACTTTACCCCCATCTCTATTATTATAGGTTATTTGTAACACCTTTTCATATGCTAAAAAATATATTAAATATATTTTAAATTGTTAAAAAAATTAAATTTATCCTTTTTATTTTTTTATTTCTCTATATTTACAAATTATCCTGATATATTTATCCTTATTCTCTCTTTTTAACCGAAATTAACTAAAAATAAAATTTAAAAATATTTATTAATAATTTTTTAAATGACTTAGAGACTAAATGTTTTTCTTATAAATCATTTATAATAAAAATGGGAGTGCTATACCGTAAATAGGATTAATATTGAGATTAAAATTTGAGCGAACTATTCTTTCACGTGCATAGTATAATGTATAGTTATGTAATTAAATAATATATATATGTCGTGTTGCGATGAATTTATATTAGGTGATAATAATTAATAATATAATTTTTTTTTGTTACAAATTAATAATATAAATTTAGTAGTATAAGAATAATGCAATTTAGAAGAGCATCTTTGGTCTTCACGGTCCAAGTCTAAAGGCGGATGACGTCGCATTCTTGTATTTAAAAGTGACAGGCCTGTCTGGAATGACGAAACAGCCCTCTTCCCAAAATACGAAATGACGCTTGCATCCTCAGACCATGGAAATTACATTGCTGACCTGCCAGCGTTCTTGGCTTTAATCATTACTATTTATCTACTCAACCAGCAATCATTTACTCTATATTCCATGTTTCCTCCTGTGTACTATCCTTCCCATTTCTCGCCATTCACACTTTCACAATAATTATAATGTCTATTAAATTTTAAAAATTAAGTTTATTATAAAAATAGAAATATTTTAAAAAAATCAGTAAAAATCCCTATTTTAAATACTAATACTCTTAACAATTAAAAAAAACATTTTACAGTTAATGAGGATATATTTTACAATTCATCATCTCATCAATGTTTTTCTTTTTTTCTCTTGGCTAACATGCCATGATTTTTTTGTCTTCTTCTTAAAGATCTGATGAATGTTTTAAATTTATTTTCACTTTCCACATAGTTTCCCGCTGGCAACGGCACTCCGACCAATTTTTTAATTTTTTTTTTTACAAAAAAGAAATTAGTAGATCAGCTAAACTGTCTTCCTTTGGAAACGGCAAGCTCTATCGAATGTAACTGAACTTCATGATGCGGAGCTTGGTGTTCCGTACATTTCCTTAATTTTCGGTTTCGTTTTTCCGTTTGTTTCCCGAGAAAAAAAAAATCACAGAAGCAAAATGGAAGAAGGAGGATAGATGCAAAAAGTAGACCATAGATTCTCATTTCTCAGTTGCTTTTCCAGTATAGCGAAGTGGTTATATCTTCCCATTTTACACTGAGCAACAAGAAGAAAAAGAAAACAGAACTTAACAAACACCTAAAGTCTGATCTGTGCTCCTTTCAAGGTTTTGTAAACTGTAGGTTATATTTACAGGAGAAAAAAAGATCTCACTAACATTCTGTATCCACTCTCATCAACCTTCTAACTTTCTCCAACTTACTTTTTCTTTTTCTTTTTCCTCCGTTCCTAGCAAAACTCTTCAGATGAGGAACAGAGTAGGTCGTGGAGGTCACGCGCGTCGTCGAGTCCCAGACGAAGAGCTTCAAGGACGCGCTCGAAGACGAAGACATGGCAGGGGATTCGGAGCACGCCCTTCTGCTCGTATCCGTATTCCTGAGCAGATTTGTTCAGAAGCCTCACAAAGATCGGGTGGTTCAGCAGCTCCGCGTTCACCTCAAATCTCTGCATCTCGTCTCCTACGTAGATCGGCACGTGACCTTCCGACGCCGACGCCCTCGCCCGATGCCGCCTGTTCCTCCCTGCAGATGCGAGAACTCGGCGAGGACGACGGCTCTGCGAATCGGATCTGAGGAGAGTGTACTGAGACGAGTCGGCGACCCGGGCAAGCCTGCGAATCAAATGCTTCATCGTTTCGGAGCGGTGGAGAGAGAAAGCTGTGAAGATAGAGAAAGAAACTGTGTGTGAAAGAGTTGGGTGAGATGAGAGAGGAAAAGAAAAATATATAGGGAGAGAGATAAGGGTAAAAAGGTAAATTCATAAGTGTAGAACAATGGAAAGGTCATGATGATAGAAGCGGGGAAAGGAGGTACAGGTGAGCGTACTTGGCAGGTACAAATAGAAAGAGAAAAATAATAAAATTAAAAAGTTAAAGATGGTTATTTAATTTTTAATAATTATTTTTTTTCTTGGCCAACTAAATCTGGTAATATTTATTTATTTTGTCTCTTTGTGTGGGTAATTTTTTTTTTTCTGTTTTCCTGGATACAAGTCTGGTTTGGGCAGTTTGGTGGTTTAGGTGAGAAGTGAATGTTTGGTGCGGTTTCTAAATCAAATTCATTTTAGGATTAAATAAATATATGGTTTTTAATATGAGCCACTCAGTGACATGTTACCAACTAACAGATTCAAAGACAACGGTTCAAGAAATGCGTCCATATATTTTATATGTACGGATTATGCTTTTCATTTCTTATGTCACTTGATTGATTCTCCATTAGTGGGATTATTATTTACTTCAAATTTTTTAATGAATAGTGGGAGTTTTGATTTGAGAATGATGATTATTTTCTTCTTTGATATATATATTTATCTTGGTTTCAAATATCACAAGGCCAAGTTTGAATATATATTGGTGGATTTAATTAAGAAAATATCTCATTAAATAGTGTGTTTTTTATTTATTAATTTCTAGCTCTTAATTTTATTTAAAAAAATAAATTTATTTTCACACAATCTAATCATTATTAATAAAATGAATATTTTCTTTATTTTTTTTATGTAATCTTAAATTATCTATTATCAAAAATAGTGATTGATCTCCTCATATCGTATACTTTTTAAAAGGATTTTAAAGCTGATGATGAAATCCTCTCTATATATACTACAAATAATTAAACATCTTATTAAATATTTAAATAACTAAACTAAGTATTAACTATTCTAAACTTTATAATTAATATTTTCTTTTTTAAAATTTGAAGTGTAAATACTAACATTATAAAATTATAAATAAAATTAAACACATCACGTTCTACTTAAAACTTATATAACATAAGCCTACAAAGTGATTAATATAATAATTACTTTGTAGTATTTGAGCAGATAACATGGTCTGTTTCACTTAGTTAAAATCCTCCCAGCGGAATAATCATGACCCGACCCAAGCACCATTAGCAGCATGATTTTCTCATATTGCAGGTCTCATAGAACACGTGAGCGGGCAACATGGCCGGTTCTTTCACTTGGTTTATGTCAGTTAAATGATACTATTAGCATGATAACCACGACACAATCCACTGCGTTCAAACGTTACAGTTATCAACAATTTCGACCCTCCGATATTTATACAAATTATATATATGTATTATAATTATAGTCTTTAATATATAATATATTTAATTAATTTAATCAGGTTAATAAAATTTATTAATATAATATATTTTTTTAAAAATATTATAATAATTTTTTAACTCTTTATCTATGGATTTGACTTTATTATTGTTGAAATGATACTAATAAAGATAAATTTTAGAAAAATTTGGTAAATATAAGAAATACTTATCCGATTATTAATATATGATATAATTAGGGAGTTGATCTTTATTTTAAATATAAAATATATTTTATATATTTATCATTTTTTTCTTAAATTATACCCATTAATACTCTCTCGACGATAATTAAGAGAGGGTGTAAAGGAGTTAAAGAAAATGATTATGATTTTTAAGAAAAAAAAGTCATACTAATTAACTTAAATAACTTTACTAATTTAATTTAATTAATTAAATAAATTATATATTAAAGATTAAAAAATAAATATTATATTTAAAATTAATATTAAATTTTTAATTAAACAATGTATTAAAAATCCGATGAATATATATTTTTCAATCTCAACCCCTTGATTGGGTCTAATTATGTAAATGTGATCCATCTCTCACCATTTTTTCTGGCAACCCTTCCAAAATTAAATTTACCGTTTTACCAAATAATATCTTTTTACATATATATATATATACACATATTTTTATACAGCATTAAATCACTTAAAAATAAAGCTAAATCAAACACCCGCTTAATTTGGTCATGTATAAAATCTCTCCCTATTATTTTGTTGCAGTATTTACTGGATTTTTTTTAGCCTATATTATCATCTCAATTCACGTTATTAATTAAACAAATTAGATTAATTTTTCTACATGATACCATAATAATAATTATATTATTTGAAATAAAAAAATTAAATCCGAATCAATCAAAATCTAAATAAGATGGATGGGAAAGGTTTGACGGAACAACCAAAAGCTTGTTTCAGAGGGAAAAAATTGTTTATTATATATAGTTAGAAGCAGACAAGCGTGTCAAGAGATGAAGATACAATTATACAACTCCTATTATTATTCTATTTGAAGGACTTAAAAATATATTTATAATTATAATTTGCTATAAAATAAAAGGAAGAAAGAAAAAGAAGAGAAGTGAGCTGGTGGTCTGACAGATGACTTGGCATTTGGTGAGATCGACGATGCGACGGTTTATATGCGGCTCCGTGGTACACCGTGTCCCGTTCAATCATTCCTCCCCCATGCATCTTCCTTTTTTTTAATAGTTAGATGGGAGTTTTAGGTATTTAATTTTTTTTAGATTAATATTATTATAAAAATATTAAAAGAGTAATATCATTTTTATTATTAAAAATATTAATATTTTATGTAAAAAATGATAGGATAAATTTAAACATTTATCATTTTTTTTAATTAGAATAAAAAAATATTGACTAAATAAAATTGTGAATGATATTAAATCTATAACTTCTTATTAATATGAGAGTTCTCATACTACTACTAGGCATATATATATTTTTAGCATAATTCAAGTAATATTATTTAATTATTAATTAGAGATTAATTTTATCAAAATTTAGATATACTAATCTCCAAATAATTATATATAAAAGCTTTTGGTTGTGCTTTTATAAAATAAGAATATGAATATCTTCTTTATATATAGATTTGAACGTGGGTGGGCCATGGAATGCATATGAATGTATACGACACGTAGAAAGAGAATGTGTAATGTAATAATTGGGAGTGATTGGGGCATGGAGGAGTTGCGGGCTTCACGGCGTGTTACCTGAGTATGATTATTCAAGATCCACCAATTTTTTTTTTGTAAATATATTTAATCTAAAAATTAATTAATGTTTATAAATTAAAAAAATAAATAAATAAATTATATTCAATATAAGAGTTAATAAATTAATTTATATAAATAAAAAAATATAATATAAATTTATATTAAGATATTAAATTTATTTATAATTAACTAATTTATTTTATTTTTTCTAAATGTTTAGCCTGTAATTTTTTTTAAAATTATCAATTTATTTATTGAACTAATACAACTCAATAATTTATTTTATTGAATTATGAAATTATAAAAAATTACGTAAGTGATTTATATATATCAAGTAAGGAAATTTTAAAGACTAATTTATTAGGTATTAGAGTGAGATAAATAGTTGTATCACGTCAAAATATCCGAATTAATCAAAAAAATTAAAAAAATATTATATATATACATTTGCTCTTTAATTCAGTGTTTTAAAATAAGAGTACTATTTTAATTGAATTCTGATTCTATGGAATTAGATATTAGATAATTATATAAAAATACTTCATCTATTTTAAATATAGAACATAATTAATTAATTAATTAAAAATATTTTATAATTAATTAATTTTTTAATTTATTAAAAAAATAATAAATTTATATTAAAGAATAAAAGTAATAGTAATTAACAAAGCCATGCATCCCATTACGAATCACGATAACCTCTCCTTCCCTTTGGCGCGCGCGCACAACTTTTAGCCTGTATTTTTCTTTTTAATTATCAATTAAGTAATTTAGTTATTGAACTAATATAACTCAATCATTTAATTTATTAAATTAAGGAGTATTTTAAAAAAAAAATTACAGAACTGTATCTATCGGGTTAACAAATTAGAAGGACTAAATTATTCAGTGTAAAGACATTAAAGATAGAGAAATAGTTGTGTCAAGTAAAAAAATGCAGGGATTAAATAAGGAAAATATCCAAGAAACAAAAGTTATATTTTCTAATAAATATATATAATTGCTTTAATTCATAGTGTTTTAAAATATCGTTGGGAGAACTATTTAAATTGTATTCGACAATATCTATTTAAGAATGATTTGATAGTATTATTTGTTATGTAAAAAATATTTTTAATATAAAAATTAATTGATAGTTTATTTTGATTATTAATATAATATTTTAATTTATTTTATTTTTAAAAAACTTTAATTTCTCTCTCTCAATATTTATCTATTGACTAAATATATTAAAGTAGGTTTTTATCAGCAGAAATAATTATTAAAAAGAGTATTTTTTATAAAAAATAATATATATTTATTATAAATAACTAATTTAATTATTTTTTAAATATTTATAAATTAATTATTAAACTCATATTTTAAAAGTGGATAGAGTATAAATTAGATAAAGATAGGTTATTATTTTTTTCTTAATTCCTTCTTCTCCTCTTATTATTATAATTATAATTATAATTATTATTTATCTCTATTTTTCAAGGTGTGATATACTCCAAAAGAAACCAATTAGATGAGGATTATGTTCTGAGAAATGAGCTAAAACATAAAATACTAACAGTTGAAAACCACGAAACGTGATTTCAAAAGTTTTTTTAAGGAGAAATTTTAATTTAAAAAATTTTAAAATAAATAGTTATATTTATTTAAACAGATTTTTAGACTAAATTATAGTTTAAAACTAAGATTTCAGATAAACTGATTAGAGTATCTTATGGAACAGTAAAAGAGTTTATAAACTAACCAATTACTATATTACCCCGACTTTTTCTTATATCTTGTCTCATTTCTCCTACTTTTTTCTTAAACCCTATATATATTTTTTCTCACATCCTCTCTCCTCTTATATATTATCTCTCCTCATTTAATATTTATATTCTTTTTTATAATTTATTAATAATAAAAATACTTCTAAAAATAATTATTCAAATATTTATTTATTTAAAATTATTTTTTTATAAATTGTTCTTTAAAAATCTTTTTTATATAAATTACCTAAAAACTTTTATTTTTATAAGCTTATTTTTAAAATTTTATGTAAAGACTCATGTGATGAAGCTATATTTTGACGCAAAAAGACGTGGGCCCTACCCACCACTTACAAAAAAGCAACATCTTTGTTTTCTTCTTTTCTTTTTTACATAAAGCAAATATTGCAGTTATCTTGATCTGGATTTACTTCAGCCGCCATCTATACATGAACACCAATGTGTTTTTTTTTCATTTTCATCGCCAAATAAACCTTTCAACTTTTGACCACAAATTAATTAATTATTTAATATTCTTAGTGAATGATGTCACTATATATTTTTGTTGCTTTATTATGAATGTCAGGTCGATGTCGACTCAGAAAGCTAGTTATCCTAATGTAAAGTAACCACTTTTACACTGGGCTCCACGTGGCCGGCCCATCTCCTTTTTTTGTATTTCAATTCAACCAAAACACAACACTCTAGTCACTATTCTCCACTTTGCCTTCAAAAGGCCCACATTACCAAATCACTTTTTTTTTTTGACAAATTCATCTTTTTTTTTAAAAAAAATAAAAAATTAAATTAGTGTCCCCACAAAACAAGTTCGTTTTCATCGTTTAGATTTGGAGCTGAGATTTGAATACTGCGGTGCTCAAAATTTTAGGGTTGTCTGGTTAATTGGGAAGAATGGGTGCCACGTGGGTACATGTTCGTGGGAATAAATTAGCTTAGCTAGCATGATTCTCTAAGTAAAAGCAGTATCTTCTACTGGTATTGTAAGGGTCTTGTCCTTTTTTGGTATGTGAAATAGAGGGGTTAGTTACGGTTGGGTAATTCTGACTTTTCATATTTGATATAGGATGACGAAGAGTCTAATTCCAATCCCAACTCCATCCTGCATGGAATTACTCAATATTACCGTCATCTAGTTTTGGAAAATCAGTCCTGAAATTGAACTTCTTGAGGCCAAATTACCCTTCACCCCATAATCTCTCGTCTCTCCCTCTACCGTCATTTCATCCCCTCTCTCTCCTGCTGATGACGACGCACTCCCTCTAACCTCTGAATCATATATAACCACCCACGACGACGTCCTTCTCCGACCTTTGAACCATATCCAACCTTATCTTATCCACTTTATTGTCTTCGACCCTCAACATGCGAGATGATTGTAGAGCAAAGTGGGAGAAGCAAGTCTAAGTGGGAGGGAAATGTGAAATGTGCATGTGGCAAAAAGGAGAGGATTGCAATTTGAAAGAGATGAGATTGGTGGGCCCAAAAGAGGACATGATGGCGTAATACCGTACTGAGGTACAAAGAGGACAGCCCCATCCAACTGCTTTATGACTTTGTGCCTTTCATGTATCTCTGCCTCATTCATCGTCCCTTCTTTCTGACTTGGAATTCCTCCAAACCGTTTCCCCAAACCATCTCACCTATTATTCCCGCGCCATCACTATTGTTTTCATTAAAAAAATTAATTATAATTAATATAATAACTTGATTAATTTAAATAGATAAAAAAATATAATATAAATTTATCTTAAAATTTAAATTTAATAATAATTAATTAATTTATTTAATTTTTTAAATCTACTAAAATTTTTAACTAATTTATATATAAAAAAATATAAATTAAATATTTTTATTTATAACTTTTTTAAATATTCTTTCCCCATATACTAATGTCCTTTCAGCATCCTAGTTGATTGTCAATTCAATGTTCCTCGCAAAATGAAGAATAATTTTGAAATTTTATACTAATTTTTTCTATAAAGTTAAGAACATCAATTGATGTTCACTACTTTTTAATATGCGCGATTTCCAAAAGCTTACATAAATATTCATGAAACTAACATTGTCATGGATTTAGGAAACACTAATAACACTGGAGAACAAGAAGCTTACCTTGACTAGGAATCACCCTAAGACTTCCAAGCAGTAGAGAGTAGCATGAAAAGGATCCTGAGAAGGAAACACTTGTGGATTGGAAGTGAGAAGGAGTTCATGGTCGCAGAAACTATGCAAACTCATCTAACAATAAATGAGGATGCAAGCAAGCAAGCTAGTGAACAAGAAGGATATATGAAGATGGAAGTAGTTGTGTGTGTGTATATATATATATATATATATAGTCAAGTCTTAACTGTGGAGTGAGGTACATCTGATGCGTTTCACATGATTCTCAGCTGTTGTTTCTGCTGCTGCTGATTTTTTTTGTTTTTGTTTTTCAAAGTTTCACAAGTTTTGGCGAGTTACCCCAAAATGAACTACACTACACTTATGATGATCTGAAACTATAAATGAAGGAAGGGCCATTTATGAAATTTGAATGTGGGTGAAATTAAAACCTGGAGCTTTTATTTGATGCATGTAGTACTGATATATAAGACAGTGTTTTAGGCCAAACTGATTGGGGAGTTGGCTGTCTCAATGGAACGGTCTCACCATTTGGGTGAAAGAGTAAGCTAATTTGAATCCCAGAGAGAGAGCATTTTATGAAATGTAATTTGAGAAGTAAGGGGGAAAACATTCTAGGGAATCTGCTCACATAGCTTGAATAACAATGCTGTCTCAATTTTTGTAGATTTGATGAAGGTATTCTTTTTGAGGGCTAGAGTGTAAAGGTTTCCCCTCTCTCTCGACAAGTACTTTTTTTTTTTTTTTTTTAAATTTAAACTTATGTCTCTTCATATTGAGGTGAAATCACTTATCACTTCAATTAATATTCATTTGTCTCAAATCTTGTTATATAAATTAATTAAACTTTATAATGAATATCTCCAACTATGTCATTTATATACTCCTTGTATCTTAATATATTGCATAATTGGCGAGTTAATTTTAATAATAAATATAAGACTTATTTTTTATATTTATCAATTTTTTTATAAATTATTTCTACTGATACTCTCTTAACAGTAATCAAGAGAGGGAGTTAAGAAAGATAATTAGGATATTTTAAAAAATTATATTATATGAATTAATTTTTTAATCTAATTAAATTAGTTAAATATATCATATATTAATGATAGGAGGAGTAATACTTTTACATGTTTTTGAACAATTTGCCCTATCCATCATATTTATTCATATGGAGCAAATGGGTTGCAGTCTCTCTCTCTCTCGCTGCATCATGTTATTCTGGCAATCAACCATTGATATATGAGAATGTTCCCAGGTACTTGAGGCCATTTCTATATCGACTTTGCACCAAACTTTAACATAAAACCACATTGATTTTGGAGTTTAAAGCTTGGCAAAGAGAATCACGAAATGAAATGAAGAGCAGGAATGATGATTAGGGAAGTCATAATGGTGATGGGGCAATGAAGAAGGAGAAAGTTCACGAGGGGCAATTGAAGAGGGGTCTCTGTTCTGAATTTGTTTCTGAGATGAACGTGAACCATCACTTCTTTGCCATTAATGAACTGCCTTCCCCTCACTTTTGTGTATGTGATATTCCCATGCTTTATTTATTGCTCAAGTAATCTCCGTCTATTTTAAATCCCTCACCCCCGTTTAACAAGTCATTTTGGTTCTTCGTTAGTACGCTTCTCATCGTATATTCTCAATTCATTTTGTACAATAGCATGAATGTGACTAAAATGCATTGGACTCAGTCCTTTGGACCTAATGAGTTCGAGTAGCTCAACATTATTGGTCTCAAAGAATATATATAGCGGTTTGTAACTTTATTAAAAATTAATCAATTTTTTTTTGGGTGAACATCTATAGATAGACTTTACCTGCAGAGTAGCCTTTTCTTCAGGAATAGCCTTTCAGATCTAAAATCTAAAACTACAACCCAATACTTTTTGTTTGGGTCAGAAAGATCTTTAACCCACTACAAAATGGCCTATTCTATTTTTGTTTGTCATTTCATTTCCATCCCGCCGTTCTTCGCACACAATCCACAGGCACACTCATCTTCTTCCTTCATCTGAAATGCCGAATCCAGTGTTCACTAGTTCCCTATGCCACGAAGCACAACATCTCTTCATATTAAATCCCATGTAGAGCTTCTTGGTTGCTAGCCTGTGCCTTTTCAGTTATTGGATTCATTGTTTTGCATATCAAACTTATCCACAATTCCAATATCCAGACTTCTTGTGCATGATGTTGATGCTCAGAAGAAAAAATATCATCAATTTGTTTTCAAGTTCTGAACTTTCCCAATTAATTTCTCATGAATCCGGTTTGATTCGTCAGTCAATGCAATATCCTCCGTACCCTTCTTCTGCTTTTCTCAAAACCCTGAACCTTAGTAGGGTTATTCAACGCAGGCGTCTAAATTTCCCGAGTACGAGATGCCCTCTGTTACCTGGGGTGTGATTCAGGGACGGAAAGAGAAGCTTGTTTCGAGGGTTATCATATTTGATTATCAAAAGGGTTTAGGAATCATCCCAGATGAATTGCACGACTTGGAGATTCCTTCCCCCGTTGAGGTCATGAGAGAGCGCGTTGAGTTTCTTCAGAAGTTGGGCTTAACCATTGATGACATTAATGAGTATCCTTTGATGCTGGGATGCAGTGTGAGAAAGAACATCATACCTGTATTAGGGTACGTAGAAAAAATTGGGATTCCAAGGTCAAAGCTTGGTGAATTCATAAAAATGTATCCACAAGTTTTACATGCGAGTGTGATTATCGAGCTAGCTCCGGTTATTAAGCTCCTAAGAGGACTTGATGTGGAGAAACAGGACATTGGATGTGTTGCAAAAGTATCCTGAGCTTTTGGGGTTCAAGCTTGAGGGTACCATGAGTACTTTGGTCGCTTATCTTGTTAGTATCGGGGTCAATCCGAGAGATATCGGTCCCATGGTGATGCAGTACCGTTATTTTTTGGAGATCAGAGTTGGGACTGTGAGTAAACCTCTGATTGATTACTTGGTCTCTTTAGGACTGCCCAAGAAAATTATAGCTAGAATGCTGGAGAAGAGACCCTATATACTCGGTTACTATCTTGAGGAGACAGTTAAACCTAATGTGGATTGTTTGATTAGTCTTGGAATTAGGAAGGAATCGGCGCCTTTAGGTATTGCTCAGTATCCGCCGATCCTCGGGCTGCCTCTCAAGGCTAAGCTGTCTTCACAGCAGTACTTCTTCAGTTTGAAGCTTAAGATCGACCCCGAAGGATTCGTGCGAGTGATAGAGAAGATGTCACAGGTGGTTAGCCTTAATCAACGTGTGATAATGAAACCGGTTGAGTTCCTCCTAGCGAGGGCAATACCGTCGCATGATGTGGCCAATATGGTGATCAAATGCCCTCAATTAATAGCAGCAAGAGTTGAGCTTATGAAGTACAGTTTTTACTTCTTCAAGAGTGAGATGGGGAGACCCATAAAAGAGCTTGTGGAATTTCCAGAATACTTTACATATAGCTTGGAATCCCGGATCAAACCCAGATACCAGAGGATGAAAAGCAAGGGGATAAGGTTTTTATTAAATTGGATGCTAAATTGTAGTGACCAGAGATTTGAAGATAGATTGCAAGGTAATTACATTGAAACTGAAACCGCAGGCCCATCGTTCTGTATGGGTGGGAAGTTAGAGCTACCAGGTAATGAGATAGTGTCAGATGAGGAAGAAGAGAGTGATAACGAAGAACTACATAGACTAACTGTTTCTCTTTAGTGATTTTGATCAAATTAATGAAACATTTACAATATTACAACTGTTACTCGGCGGCCAACAAATTTGTATTAGCCTGCTGTCCATTTTATGCTGTTGTCTCCATGCCAATGATTGACGCGAAGTTCTGTCTATCCTTTATGTTCCACTGTATTGGTGGGTGATCAAGGTCTGAAAGCAGAATATGAGATGATATATACATTTTAACCACGTTGCCTCCAAACTTATCTGTCATTTAATTGTGCCAACTATGTCGGCGTCAGAGTTTTGGAATTCCCACGATCAAACCATTCCTGAGTCCTGATTCATATTCTGAAGAACCAGTGGTAGACAAAGAACATCGGAATCTTCATTCCGGCTACTGCTTATTCTAGTGGATTTGCATGTACCATGAAAATCTCATTCCTCGTAGTCTCGAAGCAACAAGAATGAAGATAATACTGTCTGTTTTTATTTCCATATTTCACAAGGCTTCTTTACTGTAAGCTACTTTTGGACAAAGAACATCGGAATCTTCATTCCGGCTACTGCTCATTCTAGTGGATCGGCATGTACCATGAAAATCTCATTCCTCGTAGCGTTGAAGCAACAAGAATCAAGATAATACTGTCTGTTTTTATTTCCATATTCCATAAGGCTTCTTTACTGTAAGCTACTTTTGGGGCTCTGGGAATCCAAGTTAGGTTTGGTTTGACTTGTAACCATGCAGAATTAAGGCTTTTTACAAGGTTTTTCTATTGCTTTCTTATCTATATTCAGTATGTATCTGAAATGAAAAGAATATGAAGCACTTTCTGTCACTCTCGTTTTTTTTCACGTAGTGCTGGAGAAAGTTTTATTTTTCTAATTTCATTGTGCCTTAAAGTTTGAAAGCAGCGAATTGGACATACTAGTTTATTTGGCGGAAAGTATTTTGCCTGGAGTCCTTTTCATTATTTTCCTCACTACAATCCGAATTAGTTGAGGTATCACAAGGGAACACTTCCTTAGGGTCCCAGAAACATTCCAAGTCATTTTGGGATATGAAAAAAGTTAATTGGATGGAAAATAACTAAGTTGGTCATGATTTTAAGAGCAATGAACTTTTTACCTAGAAAATCTTTAAAATTGAAATAATTTTTCCTGGTTTCTCTTTTAACTCTTTTTTTTTTTTTTTTTAAGATTTGAAACAGTCTAACACTTACATTATAACATATTATCTCAATCAATTTCTATCAAAATGATTTTTTATATAAACATTTATATAAACATATATCATATTTATATTATTTAATTTTTATTCTAACTTTAATTTAAAAGTCTGTTGGAATAAAAATCACCCTTGCTAAAGTTAATTCAAAAGTGGACTTGTAATTTCGTCAAATAAATTTTCTGGATTTTGTCACTGATGTCCACGGGCGCACACGCACAATCAAAAGCCCAAACAATTGGAGGAAACACCACAAACTATACGCCAGAATTTGAATGTTAGATCCAATTTATTTCATAATCTGACTTTTAACTATCTTTCACATTGCACAAAACAAAAGGCAAAAATGCAGAAGAGAACATTCTGCACCTCCCTCCCTCCCTCCCCCACAAGAATTTCATCAAAAGAAATGAATCTGATCAATCATCAAAGCATACTAACTACACAAAATAACCCTTGCGATTACAAGGCACAAACAAGACAGAGTGAAGAAAAACAGAGACACGAAATCCCTCGAAGACCATTTTCGAACCTCTTTAGCTTCAACCCTCAAGCTCTTGGCCCTCCTCAACGCATCAACCTCTTTCAGCAAATCAAACTCCATACCTTTCTTCTTCAGCTCCTCCACACACTTCCCCAACAAGCTCCTGTCCTCTTTCTCTCTCTCCAGAAGCTTCTCCATGTGAGACTCCACGTCGCTCTTGTACCTCACGGCCCAGATGAGCCCCAGAGAGAATAATAGAGAGCACAGAGATGGGATCCACGATCTGTGACAGGCCTTTTCCATGTGGGGTTTGGATGAAGATGCTGTGTTGAAGAGGAGCATGAGAGATGTGGAGTGGAAGAGGAAGAAGAAGATGTAAAGCATCGTGATTTCCTTGCGAACAGAGTCGATTTGGGTCTCTTTGAGTGCGATTCGATTGAGGATGAGATCTTCCTCTTTGAGCCATTGCTTCAGGAGAAGCCTGTGAGTTGGGGTTTCTGCGATTTGGTGAAGTGGGTGCAGGTGCTTCCATTCCATGATTGAAGATCTTGTGCTCTGGGGATCGGATTCAGCCATTCAGAGAGAAAAGTGAGAGAGACGCAGAGAAAATGAGTAAATTTGTTAGTGAATCGAACACGAACAGTAGTAGAAGGAACATGGAGCGTGGCTCCTTTAAACGGTCCTATTTTTCGAATCTCGTAACGGTCAGATTGGAAACGAATTTCCAGGATCGCCCCCCTCGGTTACGTTCTTGGCCTTGGCCGGCTGCGAGTGAGCTCTAACGGCTAGTGACGGTGATTTATTAGTATTAATAATTAAAAGAAATGAATTTTCAGATGCCGTTAAAATATTATTATCAAGTTGCTTATAGTACTTGAAAATGAAAGTTCTGGTTCCAAGTGGTTCTCACTCGTCACCAGCACTGAGATGGTTCTTTTTATGCAAGAAGTCTCTTATTATTAATTATACTTTTGCCTCACTACTTTTGCATTATTTACTTTTAGTATTCATGAAGTTTTTATTCTAATATTTTGTTAAAAATAACTATCCATGGAGGCTCGTTGGGGAATTTAACGAGTTTCACACTTCTCTGATTCCTAACGTATGACAACCAAAAACGAAAAACCACGTTTCAAGAATCTCCAGCAACTACCGAATATAATATTAGATATTCATTTTTATTTTCTATAATTATCAACAAAAATTATGACATTCCCAAATGCCATGGTTAGCTATGATTCAACGGTATATTATTTAAATTTTAAAATTTTAAATCAATTTATTTATTATACGATTGATTATTCTTATAAATTAAATAACAACACATTTTATAATAATTCTTAATTTAAAATTTTAAAATTTAAGAAGCATTTTTTAAGATTTTTTATTATTTTCTGTGGCACTTTTGATTCCTCTATTTCTAAATGAAAAATAGGATTGGGCTATTTACGATCTTCATCCTTCATAAAAGGTCATTATTTCTATTTATTTTTCTTTAATCCTTTTACAAGGATGTGAGGAATCAGGAAACCAACATTAAAAAAGTATATAAAATGTAACAAAATCCATTTTGGCATTTCCATGCTTCTAGTTAAGCCATTTATTTGCTGATACACATCAACTTCTGATGATAATTTCAGAGATTTTATTACAAACCAAAATCATCTTGTAAGAGCTCTCCAGTTCAAAATCACCACATTGATTACAACTAGAACATAACAAGAAAAAAATAATTACAACAAAGCAACAGGAAAAATTTAGCACCTTCCATGGCCATACAGAATAGGTCTCAAGTCTCAACTCAACTGTCGAAACAATCTTTTATGCTTGATCCTACATATGAACCCACTTAATATCATATCAGATCATGAAGTCTATGTGAATTTCGGAGTCAGGAAACTCATCTGACCATGAAAAGCCAGTACTTCCCTAGGATTCAAAGGTCTTCAACAGAATCCATGAGCAACCCATTCGGTCCACGAGACTTTGCTCTGTACATGATTGGACCGGAACATCCTTCGGGGGAACTGCACGTTAGGCTATTCTCACTTTACCGATCGTACACCTATGGTTCTCACACGAAATCGGTACTGGGGCTGAGATTCTTCTTCATCTTCATCATCATCATCATCATCGTCATCTTCACTAGAATCATCTTCGACACTGTCCCATCGTGCATAGTTTAAAGCTGAATGCCCTTTCGGTTTTGGAATCGATTGCCATGCTTTGGTTTGTTGCTCAGCCGGTTCCTCTTTTGGTGCATTGGCAATTGTCTCTGATGAGGAAGTTTTTGGCTTGGAGTTTTGGTCTATTCTTTGTTCAGATGACAACTTGGAGTCTATTTCAGCACTAATAGTAGTAGCCTTGTCAAGTTCATCTTTCTGATCTCTCCCAACATCTTTCTCTGGAGATTTTTCCCATTTGTTATCTCCTTTTACTGTCTCCTCATCTTCATCATCTCCCTGGTCTTCAAACTCCTCTTCTGACTCTGGTATTGGAGCAAGTGACTTTCCTTGAGCAGAAGAAAAGTAAACGATTTCTTACTTATAGCTGAGAAAGTATTCCCATTACAAACTACATTCTAGGCCAAAATTTACTTTGGACTTTGTTACTTATGTCAACCTAAAAGTTCAGGGCAATAAGAAAATATTCAAATGACTAAAACAAGTAAAACCAGCTTGAGTTTTCATAAGACCTATAATTTTTAATGAGACTAGATTATAATTTATTTCATAGGGAATTCATAGCAGGTTTGCTACCGATACAGAAGTCAGATGTCCAAAGTCAAAAATCTTGAATAGCAAGTTACCAACTGAGCAATGCATTGAACTGCAATATGATAAAAACATAGTGGGAGAAATAATGCCGTACCAATTGTGTCCTTAAGCGAGCTTGAAGATTTTGATACACCTCTGAGGATGGATCCAACTCTAAGAGCCGGTTGACATCGAAAAGTGCCCAATGGTACTCCTTAAGGGTGACCAGTGTCTGAGCCCGCAGCATCAACGCTCCCCTGTGCTCGTGATCTAGCTCAAGCACTGAGGTACATTCTTCTGCAGCCTGAGATGGCAGCACAACCAGTTAATTACACCCCATAAAAAAGAAGAGTGTAGATCATACAGTAAAAGCTTGGAATTAGACAAATAGGGACAACGACAAGCTTGTAAGTAATAAGAAAAGTTTAATTCTGAACCAACGCTTTAAAATTTCTATAAGTTTGATATCCAACTCTAAGAATCACAAGACGAATGGCTTGGAATTAATAAAGCCGCTAGTCTTTGCACACCTGTTGCAAATTATACATCCAACACATTCATTTCTTTTCTCAGTCATAGTTCAATTGATGGAGGAAACTTGTATATACAGGCCTTGTTCGGCACAAGGATTTAATATTGACTTTACGCCTTCAACTCGAAACCTCCTACTTAAACGGCCAAAAACCCCTTTCAATTAGACCAGGGCCCGTTGGTGTTTCTCCTTATGGAACATGTTATCCTCATCCTCAAGTATCAGAATAACAGCTTTGGAAATCAAACAAATGCAAATAACCTAACGAAATGAGCACTGAAATTGCTATAAAAACTAAAGCCTGTGGCTACCCATTTTCCACATAGTACAAAATATGACAAAGAAAATAAACATCACATAACACAAAAAATGTTTCCTAAAATTTAGTTATAATGATTGTCACGATCAGAATCAGAAAGAAATATAACAGAGATGATTCAAGTTTATTCATCATTTATCTAAAAACTCTAACTTCATATACATATCAAACCCAATTGAAATTACATCCAGAAAAAATAGCACCCGAGATTAGTAACAATAACCAAAACAATCACCAGCGTTATCAGTAGATTTATCCATAAAAAAAAGGGAAAATAAATCGAACCTTCTTGAAATCGTGAAGCTTCAGATAACAAGCAGCTCTATTACTATGCAAAGCGATCTTCTGAGCCTTAGTCTTAGCCATCCCAATAGCTTCCGTGTAGAAACCTAGCGCGTCGCCGTACCATCCGTCGCGGTACAGCTGGTGGGCAAGTTCGATCTTTTTCACCGGCGAAGTGGCCATGACGGTCGATCCGGCGTCGATCAAAACTACAGACGAATTCTAAACCACAAAATTTCAAACTTTACAGAAATTTGAACTTTGAGTCGTTCGCCGTTCAGCTCAAAATGACAAGACAGAGAAATACAGCTAGAGCGAGCGAAATACGGCGCAATTATTTATCATCAATTATGATTATCAAAATGCTCTTCCTCCGACACACGCATTTTCTGAATAATTTATTCTATTTTACTTCAAGAAAAGGACAAAGAAATCTTTTTTCTTTTTGTTGGTTTGGTTTCTATAACATTCTTCCCATGCTAAGAAAGAAGGAAGCAATTATTTACCCAAAAAAAAAAAAGAAATTTTGTTCAAAATTCAGTAAATTCATCGTTAATTTAAAAGAATGTATAGTATGGTTTTGTTTTTTTAGAATCATAAATAATTTGTATTAACTCATATGATTTTTGGGCCAAATATTGATTCATAGGTTTGAAATTATCTTTTTTTTTTGTGTGACAAGAAATTATCGATTTGATTACTAATTAAAATATTTGGTTTAGGTCCAAAATATATTAATAATTTTATGAGTTATGTTCAAGACTCTTTGTAGCATTATAGATGGTAAAATGTTATAAAAATCATTAGCATTTCATTAAAATGACAACTAATATATTTTGGTCCAACAAAATCCGTTTCTATTTAATATTTTTTTTTAATTCTTAAAAGCCAGTTATTTTGAACAACAATATAATTGGTCAATGCAATCTCTAGTAACCGTGTTAACTCAAATAAAACTTTTAAAACTAGAAAGTAATCTTTTTTTGCAATTTATCTTATAAAAAACATAAATATTTTTCCAGTGCCACCACATTTGTTGACTTTATGTTAGCTTTTTATTATTGCTCACTAATTTTTAAATCCATATCTTCCTATTATCTTGCTACTTGTATGTATCATAATGGTTGATGAAATTCAAAATTATCTAAAATAATGTAATAGATTAATAAAATTATATATTTTCTATATTTTTCAAAATCTTTCCTTAAATACATATAAATTTATCTGCTAAGTATCCTGCGAAAAATCCTTATCTATTTCTATGTGGACAACAAAAATCATATCTATCACTGTGATCTTCAAAAATATAGGCTTTGCTCTATGTATTTCAGTATTTGGTCGGATTTTTGCAATTAAGAGTCAAAATTTGCTTACAAAAACTTAAAAAAAAAAAAAAAAACTGGAGGAAGAAATATCGGCTGTTTGTTGGGTCCCGCGGTTGGACTGTACTGCTTAGGCTATTTCTCTGTCCTCTCTTCTTTGCCCACTTCTTTTCGCCCATCTCCACACTGAGAACAACCCTAGACTCTGATATTCGATGTAATCTTCCTTCTCCTCTTTCCTTCTTCTTCATCATCTTCATATCGATCACTTTACAGCAACGCGGGTTCAAGGAGGTGCTTTATTTTGGTGTTTATTTAGCGCTTGCAGATTTAATTTGTATCGAGCTTATCGAACTCTTCTCTCCTTCACTGGAAGGTAAGTCTTTTAGATTCGTGCCATTATCCTTGTGAGCGGTCAAATTTTAGTTTTTCTATAAATTTGGGGTATTTATTGGAAAAAATTAATGTCGCTGACACTGGGTATTGGTTGACTGGGTCCAACGATGGAACTAGGGTTCTGGGGTAGCAAGACGATGTTGATGTCTGGATTATCATTTGTTTGTAATGTAACATGAAATCGGAAGCTTGTAGAAGTTGCTCTCACATTCTAATTCTATGTGGAACAAATGTGCTTGTAGTGAATGCGTTGTTTTTAGTTGCGATTTGTGGTTTGTCGAGTGCCTGACTGACTTCTTTTTTCGTGTAGCTATTAATTGTCCATATAGTGACTGCTATATGGCCAATTAAATCCCCCTTCCTCGCTGGTCTTCTTGTGTAATAATCGAGAGACTGATGAATACAATTTGTAAAGCAAGTAACCAAACTTGAAATAACTCATTCTGTTCTGTATTGCTATGCTTGTCATGTGTTAGCTTTAGGTGCATACTGGAGTTTAATTTAGTGATTATAGATGGCTTTACTAGCGGCATATAGAGACACAATGCTTGAGTTCTTTGATTGAGAGGATGCTGCTGCTTTAATATCTGTTCACAACATATCTCAAACTTTTATATAGCATAATGTTTGTTAATAACATTGGATGCGGAGATTTAATAAGCATATGTGTGAATAAAGTTTGGCTAGCAACATATTCAAGGGGTGTGTGGCTTTTTTATGCCAAAATTGGTTTTCCAAGACTTGGTCACATGTGAGATTCGTATGTTTGTTGAGAAATGTTTGAAGTCTCGGTTAATTATGTCTAATTCTCTGGTAATTGAAGGGGGGGAATTTAAGTATGCTCTGCTAGTGTTCTTTTATTATGTGTGCTTGTTTTCTCATTCTTATAGTTAATGGGCAGGGAAACAACCGTACTTTGCAGTCTTGTCAATTTCATTGTGAAATACACAATCTGAACAACTATAATCCTCTGTCAACATCATGGCTGGAGTGCTGTCTGGAGATATCTCTCATCATGGAACATATCAAGGGAGTTCTCAAAGACACACTCCAGAGAAACCAGAGGATGGTTCTCGTTGGTACTTGTCTAGGAAGGAGATTGAAGAAAATTCTCCATCTAAGAAAGATGGCATTGATTTGAAGAAAGAAACTTACTTGCGCAAGTCATATTGTACATTTCTGCAAGATTTAGGCATGAGACTTAAAGTGTGAGTTCTCTGTTTTTCTGTTCCTTGGCAAACTAATATCAATTCTTTGTTTGGTGGTACAGTTTATTTGAATTTTACAACAAAATGTTATATTTTTTGCTAATTGTGTCGAAAGTACTATTAAATGGCATTGAAGATGCATAACTTAATATATCATGAAGTTGATTTTGTTTTTTTTTTGTGACACAGACCTCAGGTAACCATTGCTACAGCAATTATTTTTTGTCATAGATTCTTCCTTCGTCAATCCCATGCAAAGAATGACAGGAGGGTGAGTCTGTTTGCTGCTTCCTAAGTTGCATATTGCCATTGTCAGATAATAGTTCTCTTTTCTTGTAGTAAGCATTTTTATTGGATCTTCAAATTTCAAATTTTGGGGGTTGTGTTTATTTAGGTAAAATGGTAGTTCTGTAGTCTTCTATGTCAAATCAAGTGTTTTCCACGTGTCTGAAGAATTTGTTAAGACAGTTCAAAGAAACATGCAGAATTAACTTTATATTTTTGTTCTATCCTCTGTTCATTTTCTATCTTATCTCTTGATCTTCTTAATAAATACATCTAGTTATTTCTCGTGGAATGTGTGGATTGGTTATAAATAGTCTTTTGGTCAGAAATTCTTCACACAGTTCATGGTATATTCTTCTCTTTGTGGGCTTTAGTTTTGCTCGAATTGAATGCCCTTTCTTACGGATAACCAATTAGGAAGATCTATCCTAAGTAACTACTTAAAAGAGCTATCATCAGGAGGAAAAATAGTAGTAACCAGTGGGTAAATTGTAGACATGGTGAAAAAGAGAAGAAAGTTACTTAGTTGACAAATTTGAGGGGGCCAGTGCTAGACAATTAAGAATGGGAAAAGATTATTAGGGTTATTATTGGTAAAAGCTTGTAAGTTAGTAAGTCTTCAATTAGGATAAACACAGGAATCATAAGACTAGGGAATTCCCTTTTATTTTATTTTAGTTTAATTACTTTTATAGTGTGTTTTAATATGCTTTTATATTTATTTATTTGGTACAACAATTTTTTGTTGTTGATCTTATTAGGATTTAGGAGTTATCTCGTTATCTTGTGAGCTCTGTATAATGTCCTCAATGAGTGCACTATGGTAGTTAAGCCTATTGAATAAAACATTGAGATTCTCTTTTGGCTTTCAAGCCTCCTCTCTCCCCTCCTTCCTCTGTCTCCCTTCCCTTTTAGATTCACTCCGTCCCCTGTCTATTATTTCTCTACATGTACCACATCATCAGACCTCCCTTGTTACTCGATTCCTCCTTACAGGTTGTGAAGTTTTTCTGAATAATTCTTGTGATATATTTGCCTAACTGATAAGAGTTACAATATATAGAGCAATAGGGAATATTACTAGTTAATATTACCCTGATTATATCCCAATCATATCCCTTGAGATCCTCCTAGAATTATGCTAAATAAATAGTGATTAAGGCGGTCAGATTTTATATCAATCTGACCGTTATACAATTAGGTTTAAGATAGGATATTGGGCCTGGCATCAAGTCCCATTCTCTCACAGTTGTCATTCTCTCTGCTGGTCTTAGATTCCTTCATCTTGTCTTTTCCTCTAAATGTTATGGCAAGTTTGTCACTGCCAGCTGTCCATTATATCCTGCCTCTAATGCCCCTTCAGCATCATCAATATCCTGGGCCTGATCATTTTCAAGTGCTTTTGAAGTTGGGAAACGGGAATATCCTCCCACTGAAGGAACTATACCAAAATTTAAACTGAATCATTAGGCAAATTGGTCTTCCTTGACCAAGTCAAGAATAGTAAGAGTTCCAAGTCATCTGATCAGCGAATAGAACAGGTTGGCTTTGGACTGATTGACAACCTTTTTGTAATTGTAAAATAGTAAAGGCGGTGAAGTTTGGTTGGAGGTAATACCAATTTATAGGCCACTCCTCTGATTTGCTCTATTATTTGATATGGTCCTTAAAACCAATGGTAGGCCGTTCATTTTGCCATTTAGTGAATAGAAGTTTTTGATTTTGAAGCTTGAAATAGACCACATCATCTATTGAAAACTTGAGTTCCCTCCCAGAATTGGCAAACTTCTCTATACTGTTTTGGGCTTTCACAGAATTCTCTTTAAGTTAATCTAGGACAGAATTTGATTTCCTAATTGCTGGTTAACTTCTAGTTCTTGTACCGCCAGGCACCTTTGTAATGGTGGTGGTCACAGCTAAATAGGGCTTTTTCAGTGCTATAGAATGTTTCTTCTTTTATCCGTTGTACAAGTATAAAATATTGCATTGGATAAATGATAATAGTTAGTTTAAACCTTTTTTGCTTTTTGCAGACCATTGCAACAGTATGCATGTTTCTTGCTGGGAAGGTTGAGGAAACTCCTCGCCCCCTAAAGGATGTAATTCTTGTTTCATATGAAATTATACATAAGAAGGATCCTGCAGCAGTTCAGAAAATCAAACAGAAGGTATATTATATGTCTCTTGCTCCCTTGATCTCGTATCAAGAAATCTCTGCCAGGTGTTACTGTCTCTGAACTGCCTGTTTATGAGTCATTTTTTGGTTTGTGTGGTTCAGTTCTTTGTATTTTTTATCTGAGCTATTACCTTCTAACAAAATTTTGAGTGGTTCAAATTCCAATGTTACATTCTGTTATAGATTATATTAGTTCTTGCTCTGAGAATGAAACTGAATGCAACAATTCTGGCTTTTAATTTATATCTGAATTTTGTTTGCTGGACTGAATTAAATCTTTACTTCATATTTGTCTTTTTCACATTCTCATCCTTTCTTTCAAAATTTGGATTTTCAATTTTGTTTCCTGTGTAGTTTTTATAATATAATCTTTTCTCATGCCACTACTATTGCTTGCAACTATGGTGCAGGAGGTATATGAACAGCAGAAGGAATTAATCTTATTAGGAGAGAGGGTTGTTCTTGCGACCCTTGGTTTTGATCTTAATGTGCACCATCCTTACAAACCACTTGTTGAAGCAATAAAGAAATTCAAAGTTGCTCAAAATGCCCTTGCACAAGTTGCCTGGAATTTTGTTAATGATGGGTATGGAGATAACGCCATTTTTGTTATGCCCAATTGCCTTTCTTTGTCCCTTCCTGAAATTAGGATGTGGTGTGCAGACTTCGGACATCTCTGTGTTTGCAATTTATGCCCCATCACATTGCAGCTGGAGCCATATTCCTTGCGGCCAAGTTCCTCAAGGTGAAGCTTCCATCAGATGGTGAGAAGGTTTGGTGGCAAGAGTTTGATGTCACCCCACGCCAATTGGAGGGTTGGTATCCTTTTTATTGTTTTGATTTTTCTGCCAGCATTTAAGGATATTGAAAATGAAAAATGAATCTGCTATGTTTTCACTTCTCTTACCTTGTCACCACTTCCCATGTTTCTTCCACTTTTTCCTTTCTATGTTCGGGATGGTGTTTGAGTAAGAATCAATTGTCTAGTTAATTGAGATTCTTGTGCTTACAAAGAAACACAAACATAGCAAGATCAGTTTAAACAGGTGGAATCAATCTAACAGCAAATATTGTTCTCGATCGATTACTTTCTGATTATCATGAAATACCCTATTGTGTACTGTCGCTATTCGCTTTCTGCAGAAGTTAGCAATCAAATGTTGGAGCTTTATGAACAAAACCGAGTGCCACCATCTAATGATGCAGAAGGAACTGCAGGCAGTGGGGCTACTAACCGGCCCCCCTCAAAAGGTCCAACCAGCAATGATGAGACTGCAACCACAAACAGCAATTCCCAGACTGGTCCCACGAGTTCAAAAATTGAAACCTCTAAGTCTTCGGCTTTTAAGGCACTGCCTGAATCATCTGCTACTAATCATGTTGGGCGCCCTGCATCGAACCATAATAGAGATAGTGATTATGAAAGCTCAGAAATGAAACATAGGGCAGAAGATGAAGCTAAACACAATCAACATCCTGAATGGGAACCTCCTGTCTATAAGGAAAACTCGCAGGAACCTGCAGACATGGTCAAATCCCGTTCAGGTTATGGTGAAGAGCAAGAAAGCAATGTTGGGAGAAGTGAAATGAAGGAATCTGGTGAATTCAAAGATAAACATACGAGCAGAAGCCTAGATCACAGAGATGGTACATTGGGCCGGCCACCTCAGGAAGCCATAAAGAAAATTGATAGAGACAAGGTAAAAGCTGCGCTAGAGAAACGAAGGAAGGCATCTGGTCAGATAACTAAAAAAGCAGAATTCATGGATGATGATGATCTCATTGAAAGAGAACTGGAAGATGGGATTGAACTGGCTTCCCAGAATGAGAAGAACAAGCAGGATAGGATGCAAAGCCGGTCTAAGTCATCTGATAGATCAGATCATGACACTATGCAGCATGGAAGGCATCAAGATAACGAAGATGATCATCATCATGGTATGAAGGGTCTGCCATCATACCAATCAGATCTAAGTAATGTGGAAGAAGGGGAGTTATCGGCACTTGATGACATTGGTCCAGGTCTTCAGTCACCCAAGTCAAACAGCCGCAAGAGAAAAGCAGGGAGCTCACCTGAGAGAGGTGTGGAGGGGAAACAATGGCACAATTATGGCCATGGTTCTCATCATCATAATCGTTTTGATTATATGGATGACCGAAACAAAGTCAGCCGGCTGGGTCGTACTGAGAGAGATAGCAAAAGGCACGTACAAGAGAACCATGTTTGATACTGTGTCTGCAGTTGTGGGGTATGTGTCACTTGTAATTTTGAAATATATCTGGATATATACCTTAGCAAAGATCTTGGAAAGCTCTCAATTGTGTTCTAATGCAGATGCACACCCTGAGTTGATGTTTATTCCCCTTCTCTAAGAAATCTCTAGATTGAAGGTAATTCTAGTACCCCTTCTTCAACTTGGTTGGTTGGACCAACACTTGTATTAATTTTTGCCCCCTTTAATTAATGGGCTTATAGTTTGGCCCAAAAACCTTAATGGGCTTATAGGATAAACGGTATTATATGAAGTGAGGTATATCTGGATTGAAGATGGACATGCAATGGAACGTCCATTTTTGTCATATCATAATCGATATTTATTTTGATTGCCCTTCTGAAATTATAGGCAGTGATATAAACTTAAAAAAATAAGTGATCAGAAAATGGAAAGGGGTTTTTCTTGTGCTGTACTAATTCCAGGCCCGTGAATTAATATTGCTCATGATCTAATGTTGTTGTACGATTCTCTCTGTTTTTTTTTAAAATTATTGTACGATTCGGAAATTGATGTAAGATGTTCTTGAACACCCTGTAATGCAACCATGGTCACTGAAATTGCTGTGGAGACACAATTGCCTAGTGCTATAATTTTGCCAAATATTATATTGAAATTCCCAAGCCCCATCAAAAGTTTCAAATTTCTTTTCATTTAATCTCAAAATTAGTCCAGAATTATTACAATATGTCTCTTGAAAATCTTTTAGCTCAAGTTTCACTTCTGAAACAAGTGCCAAAGGATGTAATAATTCTAACGTGCTGTGTCTCTGATTTCCCAAAATAACGATGGAAAAGTTTTACAATTTACAGAAGAATTTGACTTGCAATCACTAATTAGAACTCTAAATGATACAAATCATATCGAACACTTAGAAAGCATGGCAAATTCGAAGTATAAAGTGAGAGTACAGTTAAAAGCTTTTGTTCCTGATCTAAAGTAGTATCAGTAAGAAGAATGAGAACAATAAAAAGCTAGTGTGAGTGATATTAGTGTTGACACAAAGGCCTCATGCCTGACTTGAATTGCATGAAAGAAATTGATCCTACAGATAAAAAGAGTGTACTAAGGAACAGAACAATCTTTTTAGTATTGGAAAACATGAAAAAGCGGTTATGATGATCTTATGCTTCCAAAATCAGCTTCAGATTCACTTCCTTGCAACACCCACCATTGACACCAACATGACCTTGTTGGCTTCAAACATCCAAAAAGCAGATGTGAAACACGCACGTGTACCTCAACCAATGGAACAAGTCATTTCCAAGGGTTTTACACATTAAAGTTTCAATTTTTATTCTTAATTTTTTTTTGGGTATTTTACACAGACACACCCACATATCATCAGTGATTGAAGAGAAAAAGTTGCTTGGTTTCAAAGCAAGTAAAAAGATTGCCCTTTTATAATTTGATTTAGTTCTGAAAACAAGAAGCCTATGAGGCTCCGTATTCATCATCCAGTAGAGCATAAGATGGCCTTTCATGAAAATTAAGGCATCCGAAAAATAGGATCTGTCACTTCTCTTATGATTCGGTCAAAAAAGGGCAGAAAAAAATAATTAGATCATATGATCTCATGCACTTTTGTTCCCAATTAATTACTTATTATTTTCATAACAGAATTTATCCTTGTACCCTCCTCTGAATTATTTGTCGTTTCTCCATTTATTTTCCTTATTATACATATATAAAATGGTTCACGCAAAGTTTGAAAAAAGGTCAACAACTTGAATATATAACAAAATTCTTATTATTTTGCTTATTATTTAGACTTTATTCTTCTTTTAAAAATATCCACAAAATTCCTTAAAAAATAAAGGTAATGCCTCTAAAATTTTAAGAAAATTCGTGAGAAGTCTTTGTAATTTAGTGAGACATTAAGAGTACCCTCTATTAGATGTAATAAAGGCAAAATATATATTTGCTTCGTTCAGAAACGCTAAGAATTGAATCACAATCATTTGCCTCATACACATCAATGTCTCTCACACTCTCTCCATTTACATATATTTTTTAATTTAGAGCGACAAGTACTAATAGCTTAAAATTATAAGCGGAATCAAATCCGTAACCTCACATTTATAGGAGAGCCTTTGAAAGGTTATTGGCACTCTCCATTTATCTAACAAATTTATAGAAATCCCAATGAATTAGTTTAGAAATTTGATTGAGAGGTCATGTAAGATAACAAGTACATTATCAAAACCAGGCAGACTCCCATATATTGCATTTGATATGAAAAATTATGGGTTTCCATAACATGGAACTAGACACATTTTCTCAAGTATTTCACAAAATTTGAGTTAAGCAGTATTGCTGATGAGGAATGAGTGTAGTGCTAAGCAGACTGATGAGCACTAAGGGCTCATCATCATTGCGCATTGTCTAGATCTAATTTGCATGGTTCTTTTTTATGTTTTTTACTTCTATTTTTTTAAAATATTTTAATGTGTACAAAATCTCATTGTTAGTTAAAAATTATTAGTTGAAAATTTTAAATCTGAATCATTGAAAATGTATTTAAGGAGTGCAGATCTCAAGAGTGATGAACACTATAGTACCCATCATCGAAACTGGTTCTTACGTATTCCAGGTTTTATGAGACGTTGGAGGATAGCTTCTTACATAAATGGAGAGGGGGAAACTAGGAAACATTGATGTGTTTCATAAGGTGGAGAAATTAATAAATTATTGAGTTTAGAGACAATCAAACAAGTGGGAAGAAGAGAGAGAGAGGGTACCAGATACTCCGTACTGAGGAGAAGATAAGCGTTTGAAATGTATCAGAGAGACGGATATGGAAGCTGTATGTGGCAAATAGGGTTCGAAAGAAGATGAACTTTGATGGAGAAGCTACCTTCTCTCTATTCCGATGATGATACTAAGTGAGGAACGAAGCCAGGAATCTTAATTTTCTTTCTCACCACTTCACAAAAACATCGATCGTGCCACTGAATTTGAACCCTATTTTTCATATTATCATATCTGATCTACAGTAACATTGTTCCAGATAACCAGCACAAAAATCACCCCCTATTCCTTTTTATTCTCTTGCCCTCCACTCTATCAACCAAATCCTAAATGAATATATATATCATCTAGAATAAATTACATCATTCTTAATTTATATACGTAATTGTGATATTTGTTTGTTATACATAAGAAGTGTGTGTGTGTCAAACTCTTTTAATTTGAAATATATAGAGGGTTACACTTCACTCTTTCTTTCTATTACTAATTTTTAAGGCATTTCATACCGCCGGCATGCATATGATTATATTCTTCTATTTCTTAATATAGGATCTGATTGGAGAATTGATCTTTGTTCTAAATATAAGATCTCTTTTTATATTTATCTATTTTTTTTAAATTATATCTATTGATACTCTATCAATAATAACTAAGTAAGAGAGGGAGGAATAGAATTAAGTAAGTTGATTAAGGTATTTTGAAAAAAATTACTATATTAACTAACTTTCTTAATATAATTAAATTAATTAAATAGATCTTATATTTTGGACTAGAGGATATGTGCACATCCACTTAATTCTAAGCTTGAAATATTTTTGATTAACTAAGCTTGATTAAAATTGTTAGCTTGAATGATGCACAAGTAGTTTAGCTTTGATAATAGGAATAGAGTTTAGTTTAAGGGGTAAGAATAGAATGAGGTGTAGAGTAAAATCAATCAAGTCAAAATCTTCATACTTCTCTAGTTCTAAATATAAATTTATTTAACTAATTTGATTAGATTAAGAAAGTTAGTTAAATTAGTTAATATTATATTTTTTTTCTAAACTACCATAATCGTCTTCCTTAAGAATTTATTCCCTCTCTAATATTTGATTATTGTAGAGAGAGTATCAATAAGAATAGTTTAGAAAATAATTGATAAATATAGAAAATATGTCTTATATTTAAAATTAAGATCAATTCCCTAATTATATCATATATTAAAGACTTGATGAGTATAATATAATCCAGCTAATTTTAAGTTTGATATATCTATTCCATAATACACGAGTAGTTTAGCATGGATAATAAGAATATTTAGTTTAGATGGTAAGAATAGACTGATATGTAAATACAAAATTAATTAGGACAACATACTCCTCATATACTCTTATTCTGAGTTTAGTCAGGCTTGATTAAAATTGTTAGCCTGAATGATACACAAATAGTTTAGCTTAGATAATAAGAATATAAATACAGTGAGATGCAAATAATAATCAAGTCCAAATACTCTTAATATATTCCCTTCGGTCCTAAATGTGCAGGGCAATTTGGTCCAAACAATATGTAATATTAACAAATCTTCTCACTAGTTTCGTAATAATGGGAACTTATAAGTAGAAATGGAGGAAGTAATAATGAAAACTTTTATAAATAGAGATGGAGGAAGTAATTGAAGAAGCCTATTATTTTTTAAAAAGGTTAAGGATACAACTAACTGTTTTTTTATATGATACAACTAACTTCTGTTAACATGCATGGATTAATTAAAACTGTCCTCTATAGGATCGCTTATAATCCAAGAGATTAGTATTAGTAAAAAGGTCGTATTTACATCAAATTACTTATATCCATTATGTCAAAATTTCCTATCACATTTTACCATGTGTACTATATATTTTTTTATGTGAGTTTAAATTATATGAAGATATTTAAAAAATAAGATACATGGGAGTGGGATGTAAGAAACTTAATACTATCTCTGGTATTTAATATAATAGTTAGTTGACTCTTTTAATTAAATTAAGAAAGTTAAATAAATCAGTTAATTATGATATAATCTATACGCTCAAGATAAATTCATATTATATACTAATTAATATACTTAAATCAGTCAATTAGCTTTTATATTAGTTATAATTAATTAATTAATTTAATTAATTTAATATATTTAAAAAAATTAAATAATTTTTACATTAAAGACGGAGGAAATACACCATTTTCTCCTTAGTAAAAAGCATTATCTTATGAATGGACAAGAAGGCACTGTAATTAGAAATAATGTGGGGATGAGATTAATTTGAGTATTGAACACATGAACAAAATGAACGAGAGAAGCTTCTTCTTGTTGGAAATTAAATCAAATCAAAGGAATATATGTGCTGTCGTGGTATAAAACCAAGTGTCCATCCAATCAAAGTGTGTCGCTTTGGCCTACGTACGAATTCCAAGTTCCATTGATACACACACACACACACACACATATACGACCATTATGGTCGCCAAGGGGTAGATTTTCACTAAGCATCAAGTCAATGTACTTGTGTTTATACAAAAATATGATAGGCAAGGGCAGTTTGGATTCTCTCTAATAATTTAATTTTGATCATTGATTTGGTTCGTTGGATCAAACATAAAAAATAAGCATACCATCTCTAATTCATAAATAGTGCGCTTCATTAAAGTTTCAAGAGAAAACAACCATATAGTCCTCATCTCATCTTTAATTTAAAAGCTATTTAACTCATTCAAATAAATTAAAAAAGTTATATAAATTACTTAATTTTAATTATAATAAATATTATAATAAACGTAACATTATTTCTTTAAAATAATCATATATAATATTTAATTATATATTAGTTTATAAATTAGGTAAATTAATTTGTAAAAAAAATAAATATTACATATAAATTATATTGAGTTTTTATATTTAAAATTAAAATTAACCCCTAACTAATAACTAACTCTCTAGGACCGGAGTAATAAATTTTATTTAACAAGTGAAACCTATTAATGCACATACTTAATTTTTCTAATAACAATCAATAACTATATTATTGGAGAGGATTTGTTTAAATAGGTGGTTATGAGTTTAAATATCACACAATCAATAGAACATGCTGCTTATACTACCACAATAACAATAACAAACTTTATTACTTGAGTTGACTACTAGAATTGTATAATATTATTATATTTTATTAACAATTAAATTTTTAAATAAATTATTAACTAAAAAATCTTTGAGTAAAGTAATTTTATTAAGCATTCTCTATAGTAGAAACATACTCTTTATCCCACTATTAAATTTGATAAGTCCTTGTGACTGAATTTACCTAAATTTTATGTGAAAAAAAAAAGGAACACGCTAGTTTTTTTTTTTTGTTAAGAATTTTTTCCAAAATAAGGGAGATTTGATTAAAAAGAAGAAGAAAAGAAAACTTGGGTGGAGGGGGAGATATGTGGTAGTGGATTTGTTTACTAGAAATGTTACAAACCCATGTGGTAGATTCTGAGTCTATTACCATAGGATACGTCTTTTGTAATAGTACCTGTGGAGGACAGCTTTAAGCCTTTAACACAGGATTATAGAATAGTATTATGCACATGGCCGCCTCTTTCCCTTCTTTTCTTTCTATGTTTCTTAATTATTCATTATTATTTCTTTCCCCCCCAGCTTGTTGGCTCTAATTTGCCTCAGTTTCTCAATTACTTTATACTTTATTCTACCTGCAAAAATTCTTATTCCTTTTTATCTTCATTTTATATATTCACAATATACAAACATACATATGATTCTGTCTCTGTGTATTTTTTTACATATATAAAAACAAAAAACACATGTAACTATACTTGGAGGTTTTTCCTTTAAATTCTTAATATACTCTCATGGAAACTCAAGAATATAATCAAGTTTCAAATTCCCATATAGTTAGAATACCTAATTACTTTAAATTAAAAATAAAAATTGATCATCAACACAATTAATTAATGAATCTGTAGCTAGGCTAAAAATGATGTTATTAACTTCATATTTTAAAAAGATGCAAACAGAAATATCACATATTCTGTTTACGCGTTTACAGCTTCACCCAACTGTAAGACAGCATAAAAAGGGAACACAATTTGACAAGTTTGTCAAAAAAACTAACCGTCAAATTTGAAACATTATAAATGTGATTTTTTTAAGTCTAAGTAATTATATATTTGAAATTTTCATAAATTTTCTCTAGTTTTATAAAAAAATTAATTTTAATTTGGTCTTTCTAATTTCAAATCAAATAATATAATAATTATTTTTTAGAAAAATTGATTTAATTTTTTTGTTTGTTTTGTAATTCATTAAATTGTTGACTGGACTTAATTAGCATAACAATAATCTACATGTTTCTTTTAGATTGTAAATTTGTAATTATCCTTTTAAAGTTTAAACGCTTATTAGAGAATAAAAATTAATAAAATTGCATGGAGTCTCATAGCATGTAAATATGTGAAGAAAATTAAAAGAGTAGAGAAGGTTGCACTTCATCGCTTGTGATGAATATGATACAATTTCTATAAATTTTATATTTATATTGATTGATTAAAAAGTGACCTAAATTACTAGATTCAAAAAGGTAAAATGTAATATTATTAAAAAAAATGGTTAGTTGCAAAATAGGTGGGTTAATTAGAATATTGCCTCTTGTTACAAATTTTACATTTCAATTGAGAAGTGAGATTATAAAAAAGGAAAATGAGTAACCAATTAAATTTGAGTCAAGTAGAAATAAATAGTTTCTCTTGACATGATGAATTAATATTTAAATTTTTATTAGAACAGGTGATTATAGTGTTTGATAGTACATCAAATAAGATTAACTATAATAGAATAATACATATACTTAGCAAAAAAAAATAGAAATTTGGTCAAATGTCTTGTTTGACAATTTTCTTAATCACAAAGACCTAAATTTAAGTATTAATATTTTGTGTATAAATTCTTCATAATATCAATTATTCTTAGATATAAAAATATATCATATTCATCTTACCAATAAAATTTTTAAACAATAGAATTTCACTAATTTTTCCAATTAAAAATTATGATGAAATTAGAAGAAAGAAAACGCCTCTTTTACTTGTAGAAACTAATATTATGTAAACATTTAAGAATATACCAAAGTTCCTTTCTAGACTAATAGGAATTATGTCTAACAAAAGATATTAATATCTTACAACGTGATAAATTAATATTTGAATCTATGGCAGAAGATGTATCCACATGTATTGCCTAATAGTGACTCAAATAAGATTGTCTTTGTGAGAATTCCTATGAATATTAAATCTGTTTTTGATTTTTTTTTTTTAAAAAACCAAGACGGTTTAGTCTAAATTGTGTGTCCAAGCTGCCTAATAAACTATTTTTTATCATAGCCCCACCACTTGCCTCAACCACACCCCACTTACACATTCTCCTGTATTCCCCTCTTTCTATATGTATATATATATTACTCTCACACCCACCAAACCAAAACACAACACACACAAACACATACACACATAAATTAAAAACCCAAATCTCTCTCTCTCTCTCTAGCTACCTATCTATCTTCCTCTTTCAATGGCTTCCATACCTCAGTTCTATTCTAACCAGAGTGATTTCACCGACTTCAGCACCAGCAATCCAGTAAATGGAATGAATTACTCAGTTATGGAGGATAATACAATGTGGGGCGATCACCGGTATGGCTTGGTTCCATTGCTTAATAGCAGTTTCGATACTGCTCTTGATCATCATACTGTGTCACCGTCCATGCATTATTCCGACGCATGGTCACCGGATTTCCCTCTGGTGGTGCCGGAAGTTTCAGGCCTCCGAAGCCACCACAACAGCTTCTATGGCATTAACAACAATGAGGGGTTTCATCAGGGCTTGAGCAGTAGTGGATTATTATACCAACAACCATATATTAATGGTGACTTTGCAGATAAATGTTGTGGTTTTGTGGAGGACGTGAAGCCTCTTGCTTGTCCTAAAGCTTCTTCAACGGGCAACTGGGTATGTATGTATTTGCCTGATAATTAAATAACTGAGATAATCATGAAATTAAATATGTTTGAACTGATATATGATTGATTAATTAATGTTTTAATGAATAAAGGGAGTTCAAGGGAATAATAATCAAGTGCAAGGAGGAGTTGATCAAGAGAACATTAAGGTGGGAAGATATTCGGAAGAAGAAAAGAAGGAAAGAATTCTGCGATATTTGAGGAAAAGAAACCAAAGGAACTTCAACAAAACAATCAAGGTCTCTCTTTCTCTCTAATTACTTTTCCCTCTCTCTCTCGATCACGACGACGGAATATAAAGTACTTGAGAATATTAGAATTTGTTCATTTTTCCTTTTGTCCTTTCTGCATCTCAAGGGGAATTTAATTTCTTCACACATTATTGACTGATATATATATTATTCGTTCAGTATGCTTGTCGGAAAACCCTAGCTGATCGGAGAGTGAGAGTCAGAGGAAGATTTGCCAGAAACAACGAGCTTTGTGAGGATGAAATGACCATGAAAAAGAATATAGAGAATCTTCAACAATACGACTTGTATGCTGCTGATGATTCTATCCTGTTCCAGGTACATGCACATATATATATATATATATATATATATATATATCATTACTCTGCTCATATAGATGAGTAAACTTAATTCAAATAGAATAAGAATCATAAAATCACTACACTTTTAGTCTATATTGAAAAAATATATACATACAAGTACTATATATATATAAGAGCGATTCAGTACATAAAACTCCTATAAGGTGAGATCTGAGGAAAAATAGTTGTACGTAGTTTTACCCTCAAGTAATAAAGGTTGTTTCTAAGATTTTAAAATCTAAATCACATGATAGCAATCTTAAGATTGTGCCAAGGTTCACCCTCCAACTACAATATATATACTACAAAAAATATACCATGTGGCATCATATATATATATATATATAAAAGAGACTGTTTGAAGTTTATTTATTTCAAGTTTATATATACGAAGTCATATATTTCCATGTCTGATAAATAGCTCTGTTTTATTGTGTGATATCTTGCAGTTAAGGAATGAGGAAGAGGATTGGCTGCAAGAAGCCATGGAAAGTCTGGTGTTTCTATCTCATTCTTCATCACCAGAAGATATATAATATAATGATAATAGAGCTTGATGGAGATATAGACGTACGTGGCAAGCTAGATTCTAAAAGTATATATGTGTGGGCTCTTCTCAGAAGGAAAAATGATCTGATTTGCAATCATTAGTGCAAGCTTAGTAAAATATTATGTATGATAATTTATAGTTGCTTTTTAATCAAGAAATGAATTGGTTTTTAGTTTCGCTAATTGATTGTTACTTCTTGGGGTTGCTTGAATAATGATAGAAATATAATTTAATATAATATAATATTCCCCCTTTTTTTTAATGAATGTTATAACATAATACACACACATCATATTATATATTCCATTTTGATGGAACTTCTTTGTGATTGATTAGACAGAAAAGTTCTAATGAACTCTTGGCTAGCTTTTTATACGAGAGCCACAATCTCATCCATCCATCCATCCATATATATATATATATATATTGATGTTATTCACTCATTGTGATGATTATTGAAAGCAACTAATCACAGGTTTCAGTTCACACACATATATAATTTTCTAGAAGCATATATATATATATATGAAATACCATTCAATTTAAATTTTGTTATATAAAGAATTTCTCGTGGAATTAACAAGTTTTCAGTTTAATTTAATTTATTGAGAAGATCTTCATCATATATTTTGATCAACACTTAACATTAATACGACACATCATTTACTATATTAACCAATTAAACAAAAACATTTTGAAATTTTTGAATGATGTGGCATGACAACAGACAACAGATCAAAACCAGTTAAAGACAATGAATGAACTATTAGTATATAATAAATAAATATTAATTAAATTCTTACCATTTCTTAAAATTCTTTAATTTGTTAATTATAGAGAAAATATCAAAGGGACACTGTGCGCTATTCAACGCAGAATTAAAGAATCTTCAATCTGCAAAAGGCTAACAATCGTCTTTGCTGTTTAAAAGTGAAAGAAAGTTAAAGACAATGAACAAGTTCTCTTTCCTTCAAAGAATATATGGGAATTTTAAATTTTTTAAATTTTGAGGAACTGAAGATAAGAAAGACGAAGTATTAATTCTTTTTTTTAATAAAGGAAAGTACTAATTATTTTATTATTAAGAGCTAGAGAATCGAATAAATACATAAAAAAAAAGTATTTATAATTCAGGGTATGGCAAGCAATCATTTATATAGTTTCTATTTATTATATATATAGATACAATTAATATACTTGATCGGAACTGAATACTTTTTGAAAAGAATCTAAAATTGTCCTTTCGTACTTACTTCCTGATAAAGTCCCCAGACAGAAATTAAAGTGTAAAATGAAATTCAACAATATTATTCTCTCTCGTGAATTAATTATTCAATCTTCCCTTCTTAATCGTTAATGATATTCTAACAATTCTTAATTTAGTTTCATTTAATTTGCTTCTATACATTTGTTATGATTATTTACTTCTTTGGTTTTATTTTCTTGTGAAAAATAATAAAGAAAACATCTTTTTATTTTATTGTGTTGATATCTTGAAATACTTTAAATCATCATGCAGAACATAATAAAACCAAACGTAGAAGTTTAACACAAATATTTCTCTCCATTTATAGTTAGGGAAAATCATCGAAATCCTATTTAAAAATTTTATTTGTCAGAATGACCTAAGTTTGAGTATTGATACCTTGTACATGAATTTTTTACCCTACTAGTATTTTTTGTGTATAAAAACATATCAGATCATTTTTACTAATAAAATTTTTAAATATAGAATTTTCAACTATTTTTTCCTTATAATTAAGCTAAACTTTTTTCTCCATCTCCATTTACGTAAGAAAAAGCTAAATGATTTTACATATAACTATAATTAAATTAAAAAAAACAAATTAGGATTATTAACAATTCTATGGGCATGTTGAGTACACAAATTAAAATCTAATGAAATGGGAAAAAATTTTGTGAATTAATGAATGTGAAATCTCTTATCTGGTACATAAAAAAATTATCATTTCAGTTTTTATATAAAAAAAGAGAAAGTATCTTTGTTTAGTGGGTTATCAAATCGGTAGTATATATCCTTGAGTCTGCATTGATAGAAAAGATGAACAGTAGAGAATCATAATCTGCTTCATACTGTTCCAAAATTGGAACCTCTGGTCCCAACTTGTGGAATTGAAGTATGTTTTATAATAATCCAATGAGTGAAGAAATATTGATGGGCTACCATAATTTTCTGGGTATAATTCATCACACGCACACACACATATATATTATTGCTTTGGTTTAATTTAAAGTTCAGAACTATATCAACTTCTCTAAGTGGTGTCGTTTTCCAACTTGTCATCTCCAATTCTCCACTACTCATCACTCTCATCATGTTCTTCTCAGACTTTTATGCCCGTTTTCATATATGACCTTTCATCATTCGTCTTTGCTTATTAGATCCTTGTAATTATAACATATATATATATATATATATATATATATATATATATGAGGTGTCACTGATGTAATATAATATGATGGTTGCATAGGAGATTTATGACCTAATAAGAATAATATAATAGACACTACTTCACCTTAGTTTTAAAATCAAAACTGTATGTTGGGGCCTAAGAGAGCATTGAACATCTAGGAGATCGTTTTGAGATTATTATTTTTTATATATATATCATTGACTTTAAGAGGAAGACGTATAATTAACAGGTTTTGACATCGTATCTTGACTCAAAACCTTAAGATATTGAGTCTATTATTTGTATTGCTTATATTAAGAAAATATAATGGCTAGATATAGGAGATTTATGGCCTAAAATGAAGGATAGAAAAAGATAGATATCGAATTTACTAGTTAATTTTAAAAGTGAGAAATGATAAGAGTTAATTAAATAATTAATTTTTATCCTAAATATAAAAAATCTTGACACTTATCAATTTTTTTAATTTATAAACTGATATATAATATAATATTATATAATAGCATTTTAGAGAGGTCAAATTAAAATTATTATAATTAACTAATTTATTAAATTTTTTATTAATCTACTCAAGCTATTAAAAGAGTATAATGCTATGAAAAGATACCTAAAATATATTTCTTTCATAAAAGATAAGCTATTAATACTAAAACGCAATCAATGTAAAGATTAGTAACTTGTATATGTAATTAAAGCAAGGCTTTTGAGCGTACTCATGCATGCACAAGCATATATAACATTGTTTGTGAGAAGAGATAGATCAATACGTGTTAAATATGGAGAAGAAAAATAACAAAAAGATAAAATTATGTAATAATTAATGAGCAGATACTAACTAGAGAAGAAGTTGGGTTAGATAGATGCTTGCTAGACAAAGAAATGGCACAAGTCAACAGAAAATGACAGCAAGTTGACTTAAGCTGCTTTGATACATGTATATGTGTATGTGTATGCAGTTCACATGTACATGTTTCAGAAATGGGAGTGGTAGAGAATCACATCTGAGATCCATCAAGTAAGGCAAAATAAAATGGGTACCACAAGCAACCATTCTTACAATCGTAAGAACCCACTCACACAAGACTAAAAACACTCATCACTATTTGAAACATTAGTATATTATTGTGTCTATCTTCTTGCTTACTTTCCCGTCATTCTGCTGACTTTTCGCTGCCTGATTTGTCTGCCTTGTTTTCTTACACATATTAAACTAAAGTTGGCGTTTCTCTTAAATAGCATTAACAACAATGTGAAAATTAACCAGAATAAAGCAGACAATATAAATTGAGATTATCCACCTTAATCCACGTGTTGCGTTATGCGTATGTCTCACGTAGGTCCACCAAAAGTATCAACACTTCATGTTACTAATTAAATTATGTCTTTTTTATACTTGAGCAAAAAAACGTTTAGGCGACTATCCATACTCAAATAGGGCTTATATATTTATTTACAAATTTTGTATCCACAAAATCTTCACATTAATCTTATGAGATATGAAGTACTAATGAGTTATTATCGACTAGATAATTTTATGTCAAAAATAATTATTCAATGTCAGACAAATTCTCTTATTAATAATTGATCTATGAATACCTTTATAAATATTTTTTAAATTTAGTGGCATACTCTATCCTTGTAAGTTTCAAAACCTAACTCACCTAGTCTTTTCTCTACCAAAAGCGTCAGACAAGTTTCCAAACCTTAATAACGGTGCTTAAACTTAGACTTTTCAAGATTTAAGGTTTAAGTATATTCCAAAATCCTGTTTGTCCCTTCAGGTCAAAGGAGAGCTATATATATAATGAAGTGCGATCATCAAGAGCAGTATAATTGGTCCTGAATTTGAAACCAGATAAACTGTTTTCTGCTTAATGTGTGTTTACATTAACATCTTTGAGACTAAACCCCAACACGCAAATAGAACTGATTACACTGGTCGGTGAGAATAGTCATGTCATGCCTCCATTTGTGACTTACAGAAATGATAGAAGAAAAGAGAGCCACATAGTGAAACTGCGTGGTCCCATTGGATTGGGAACAGAAGTTAACTACACCTATGGTTAACTAATTTCTCACTTGTTTTATATGTTTTTCTTTCTAGAAATACTTGATCTCAGTCATACAAGTCGTCCTTGGGGTGACTTGTTATGTGTATGTTACGACTTTGATTTGTGGAGCAAGCACTGTGCTTTATGCTTTCCCTACTCATACATGGTGGCATACATATCAATGTTGCAATTATAGCTTTTTCTATGGAATAGTTGAAAACTGCACCTGACATGATCTAAAATCCACACACTACTGTTCCTTATACATTATTATGCCTTTCCCCCCATAACAAAAGTATTCCCAATTCCCAATTCTTTTTATTTACTGTTGCTCATCAATCATCTTGAATGCTTTTTAATTATTTTTTGAAATTTTGCTTCTAAAAAATAATTCAGTCTATATTTGATAACTGATCACAAATCTAAATAAATCAGAATGGTTGTATTAGATCCTCGCAGCTAACATAAAACTCTATTATTTTTTGTTATAAATATATAACAGATCATATCTAATGAGATTTAAGTTTAGTAAAAAGAATGGTTTATAAAAAATAAGTGTGGAAACAAATGGTAAGACTTGGATAAAAATGATGATGGATAGCAATGAAACCTCTGACACAAAGGGGAAAAGATTGATCTAAAGTTATGAAGAAATTAATGACATGTCATGTCATGAATTAATAATTAACTAACTAATGATCTGTATTTAGACTTGTAGTTTATTTGAACTTCACGTTGGTTATTAATTCTTAATGAATTAGAATGTTGGTAATGAATGTGATTATATATTTTGCTTGAGAAATTATTATTCTGCTACAATTCACAGTATGCAGAGCTGTTCAATGAGAAAAACAAATGCTTATGACCTCATCCCAACCATATTTATGATGGGCCCAGAATATGCTGGGTGGCCCAAATGATTTAGAATGGGCTGGCTTTTATCAATATTTGGGCTCTTTGATTGCTTAATTTGGATATATCTTTGGGCTGAGCATCAGTGACCTAGTAAGTCCATTTTCTTTCCCCCAAAAAGTATACATTAAATAAAACAAAATAATAAAAAAAAATGTTGAGGTTCTGCATGCATGAAGACTTTAGGGGACAATAATTAGTGTCCTATTTGATATTTTTACACAAAAAATATATTGAAAAAGATGACATTCTCTTGTCCTCTTAGTAAATTAATTAATTGCATAGCATTGTCCTATTATATTATATTATATACCCTAATGTCTTATTTTAAATAACCTTTATGACTTGGCCTAATGAAGTCCAAGTGTAATCTTTTATATAATCAAACGAGTTGATTCTCTGGGATTGACCACTAATTAAATTAACAACTGACCAATAAAAATGTGAATATTTTTCATTACTTGATGCTATATGTTTAAATAAGTACATCCACACTACTTTTAGTTATTCCAAAGAAAATTGCTAATTTTATCTAGGGAGAGATATCATGCACGAGTTTATAGTTGATTACTTATTAATTAATGAGTTAATTAAATATATAGGGCGGTAACATTTAATTAATAAGTTTTGCATCATCAATTTTTTAGTATTGAACCAAAAAAAAAAATTGTTACTATCAACCGATATCTAATACTTTTTTTATATCATATTATCATGTATCAGAACAACTGATTAATCTAATTTTAAAATTTATGGCTGATATTCCTAGTACAAATGTCTCCCATGTGATTTAAACTTAAGATTTAAAATAATCTAGCAGAATTGTACACTAATAGTATTTAAGGAATCCATTTGTGGACCTGAATGTTGTTGGTACATTGTCTCTACATGAAAATGAGAGTGCTTACAAAATCAAGACTATATATATAATCAGAATAATTATTATAATATTGTTGGCTGAAGAAGTTATAATGAATAACACTCTTTTGAGAAAAGAATTCATACACAAACACGCATGATGCCAATAGTACTTTGTTTTTTTAATGTGTGATGCTTAATTATGCTTCAAATCATGTGCGACATTTGTAATTAATAAGATCATCCCGGTAATTAGTCATAATTATGAAGCAATTACTCCATTCTTAGTATTTAAGGAAGCTTAATGATGATAATTATGTGTGGTGGGGGCTTGTTGGCCTACTTAGTGTGTAATTATACATCCCAAATTTCACAAATCTTAATCGTTAATTATACTCTCTCCAACACCATCAAGCTGCCTTCCGCCTTGATTTTATCAATTGTGACCACCATTTTAATTTTGCACTTCCCTCTTGTAAGCCAGTTTTTAAAAGAAATAACGTCAATATTATAAATTACTAAATGAGGTATTAATTACTTTTTTTTAATATTGTCCATATTGAAAGTTTTTTTTCTTAATTTTCATTAGAAAGTTAATGACTTAATCACATTTCATTAATTTTGATGATGTGGTTAGAAGTATATTTTTGTGTGGATAAACTCAGAGTATCCTCAAATCAATTTAGACTTGAGTCTAAGATCTTTATCATGCTGAGAGTATTAAAGTTTCCTAATAAATGTACTTTATGAATTCAAATTTATATTCTTCTCTTTATATTATAGGAGTGAGACCGTTAATTATCTCAACTAACAACTTGTTAGTAGTTAGAAGTATCTTATATAATAAAGGTGGAAGGGAGTATATCTTGATTAATCAACATAAAAATTGAATAGAATTAATATAATCATACAAAACTAAAAGACTCAACTTTTGTAAGCCAAAGAAGGTAGTCAGGTACACACATATATATACAGTCAACTTAATACTAGTCCATACATATATAAGATTAATTACTCATAATTACAAGTTTAGACATTTTTAATAAGGTTAAGCAGCTAATTAATGATGAGCAGCATCATGGATCTCTCCAGAGTCCAGTCCAGAGGGGTGTGTGCTTTAAAGTGATATAGAAAGAGAAAAAGCAAAAGGAACGAGGCAGACAAGAAAGCAAGCCCGTGATGGTAACAATAATCATAAGAAAATGAAGAAAAGAAAGCGTGCACGCCATATTACAAGCTGATAGGCTAACATCTATAGTATAAGCTAGCAGGACCACAGAGACTCGCCCACGTCCATGGCAAAAAAGGACTTGGCACTGAGCCTGCTTAACGATGAAGGAGACATAATATTGTTGAAGTGACTGTGATGATCTGACGATGATGTGTAATTTGGCACTGCTACAGTCTCAGTTGTTGTTGGTGGTGGTGATGATGAAGAAGACAACTGATGATGACTGAGAGATCTCATGTGAACAACTTCGGCTTGAGCGAGAGCCAATTGGGTTTGAAGAACATCGACTTGGTGTTGCAGAGAGGATATGGCTCCAACACAGCCATAAACAGGATCTCTCACTCTTGCGTTTGCTTCATAAACCATTGAACTCACTGCATCACTTCGTTGGTACTCTGGTAGTTCCTGCCGCCATTCATTCATTCAAAACATTCATCATCCTTCAGTTGAAGATACTACATATCTATTATATATATATATATATCAGCATCCATCACTCAGTTTTAAAATTGAAGAGGGTGTATTTGCAGCTTGCACTTCGTCTATATTTTTTAGTTCAACACGATGTGGGCCTCCTGTGCATTGTATAAGTCTAGTAATAACAAGTTGTAGTATCCGTACTTTTAAACTTTCCATAAGTTTTATATTATAGGTATATAATTATATATATATATATATATATTGAATTTAACCAAACAATTGTAGTATCATTTCTTAGTTTCTCTCATTTTATTTCAAGGGCAGCAACCAACACTTAAAATTATAATTAAGATTAGACCTACAATCTCCACTTAATTTTTATACTACTAAACTACAGGTCATTTGCTGCAATATACTTTAAATTTTAGTCATAAATATAAAAGTCAGATAAAAAATTATATATTAATTATATATATTAAGGTAGTTAGTAATTAAGTCATTGTAATACACATAATTAAATATAATAGTTTAGAAAATCTAAAATAAATTTATTATAAATAACTAATTTAATCAATTCCATTAATATTCACTAATTATTTATCTAATGCTTATATTAAAGGAGAAATATCATTGCACTAAATGGAATAGAGTACACATAACATGTCAAAATGAACGAGGAAATCCTTCGATAAGATTGGACCGAAAACACACAAATCATATTAAATTCATTTCTAGTTTACCATCTTATTTTCGCCTAACCAAACAAAATTTCAAAACAAGAGGTGGAGCTATTTATATACTTCACCACATACCTTTTAACTCCAACCAGTTCAAAAGGCCTTGCCATGTGTATATAATAAATTAAAGAACATCTTAAATATAGATTATAATAATAAATCATAAACTTTCACGTAACATTACTTGAAACTTTGACATCTATCATCTTGTGGTTGGTAGTAACAAATAAGTAACTTCAATGAGGACAAAAATTACGAATGATCGAAATGTCAAAAGAGAGGAAAGTAATTAATTTCAGGTTGAGGGCTATAAGCTTTGCTATTGTTGACCTAAACGCGTAGGCACAAAGCTTTTTGAAACTTCAAGTAGTGACTGTAATGATTAAAATTAAACTTGAGACCCTTGCATGGGCATAACATTAAAGCATGATGACTCTATCCTTAGTCAAAAAGGAGCTTTATTAAATACTTGTAATTTGTATTTTTTTTTAACATGCAAGGTGCTCGAGTTGGTTTTTTTGTTTTGGAGCCAAAAAGAAATTGATATAATTAATGCTTAGTTTGACTAAAAATAACATGAAAACAGTACTAATCGAAATCATTATCCTAACGGGCCTTAATATGCTACCTCCCCCCCCCCCCCAACTGTTGAATGGTTCAATGCATTGGAGCAATATTAGGCAGACAACACAACATCTTCATGTATCTCTAACGTAGCCCAAAAGATAAGCCTCGCACATGCTACCTAAGACTTTTAAGTATGATAACAAATTAAGTGTACTAATTAATTAAGGATTAATTAAACCTTAAAATTTTGATTAATTGATTTGCAAGACTGTAATTGGCATTCACAGAAGATTTATCTGCTAATTCTGTATGTCTTATGCAAAATAAGGGAAATTAATTAAGAACATGAAGGGTGGGTTTGTGTCATCAAGATGTCATGGTGATGAGCAAATAATGAAATTATTATGAGATGTTAATTATTTAGAAGATAAAACATCTTTATCGATCTAGGGAATCAACGTCTCTTTTTTGGACATATATTAAAGCCGTCTCTATCAATGTAACCCCATGATTTTAAAGACGAAAAAGAAAAGATGAAACATATAATCAATTATATACTTTAAGTTCTTTTTCTCTCCGAACGAAATTGCATTGAAAGACATGATCAAGAGAAAGAGCCCAAGGCAGAATGAAAGCTAATTAAGTGACGGTCATAAAGGAAAGAAGCTGAACAGATTGGAATATAATATACAAATAAAAATATAACACTTGTAGGCCTCATCTTTTGGTTTTTTTTTTTAACTTTATCGTCTTCACACTGGGATTGGCTTCAAGAACAACTAGTAAAGCTAATTTAATTTGTACGTACGTGATTCTTTTATGCTCTCTTTTATATGTGCTGAGGAATCATTACGAGAAAGAGTAACGCTATAGGAACTTACTTTTAATAAAGAAGAATGAGAATTATAATTAAGTTTTAGGTGGGACCATGAGGCCGCCTGCAACTGTAAATAACAACTATAACGGAAGTAAAAGTGTTTAAAAACAAAAAGAAAGATGCCCTTTTTAATTTTCCTACAGAATAAGATGAAATTTTTTTCTTGTTGAAATATAATATATTCTTTTATGTCTTTAATATAAGAATTAGTTAATTTTTTTAAATAAATTAAGAAAATTGAATAAACCAGTTAATTATTAATAGATCTAACATTCAAGACAAATTCATATTATGTACTCATTAATCTATCTGATTTAGTCAAATAACTCTTGTACTAGTAATAATTAACTAATTTATTACTCTTGTACTAATAATAATTTATTTATTTAATTAATTTATTTAATTTATCTAAAAAAATTAACTAACTCTTACATCAAAATATTATATTGTCAAAATTTAAAACATTAATTAACTAAAAAATAACTTAACCTGAATTAAAATCAAATTGAACCATATTAGGGGACACAACAACATGTAGAATATTTCAACCTATATTTTGTCATGGTTCATGAAAGATTAATAATATGTCTATCAAGGAACTAGTTAATTGGTACGGTAAATTAAACAGCTAGCTAACTAGATATTGTTAACAAACACCGCAATACATAAAGCTAAAATTAAAGTTTCTAACTTGATCCGAATTGAAATTACTATACTTTTAAATGTTTTGACTGAGAGCAAATTATATTCTCAGTTTTATTCCAGACATATTCTACATTAATTAATTATTGTTTACTTAGAAACCCATCTTTTTCTCCTCACAAGTGTAAGTAGTTAAGAGTCATCTCTCTATTTAGATATATACTTCACAATCTCAATTGATCAAACCCCTAATAATCTTGCAACTAGTTAATTAATTAATGAGAGGTTTAGTTCAGAACTGATGGGGATTTATTATTAGTTCATAATCAACTTTCTATACCCAGAAACCAAGACATGCATAGAAATAAAGCATATGATTCATGGTACCGTTATTTACAAATTATTCTTATTTAATTTGTTGCTCACACACAGAAAATACTCAATTTTACTCCAAAGATATATATAAGAAGAGGATCTTCTTGCCCTCTTTTTTCTCTGAAAATGACTTGAGCAAATAAAATAATATTAAAGTAGTATCCTACTTTGATTTCATGAAAATGACAAGTAATTAAATTATCTCATACGCGTGCACACATGATCATGATAGGGATGGAAAGAAATTAAATAGGAAAAATTAAGTCAATGAACGAAACAAATGGACAATTAACATTATTGAAGCATACCTGTAACATTTTGTTGACATTGCTAGCCCCAAAAACCTTATGAACACTGGCAAATTTCTGGGGTTCATCTGCTGGAAAATAAGGAGCAAACACACAGTCCTGTGCACATCTTCTTCTCAGAAGCTTGCAGGCTGCACATGGCGACATTGTACCTTGCTTTGATCTACCACACTCTCTCATTCTTCTCAATTACAGTGTTCTCAGAAGAATTAACTACTTAGATTTGCGTATGATTAAGCAGTTTTGAGTTTGTTATATGAAATGAAACCCAGAAGAAATAAATACCAAGTGGCAAGCATGTGGGAGGAATGAAGAAGAAGAAGAAGAGAGGAAAAGGTGTGTGAGAGAGAGAGAAGCCAAGGTTTGAGGGGGAGGAGCCGTATGTGGTATTATATAGAGGAAACGTATAAATATTACAGCAAAATCTTTAAAGGGCCCCACAAAAGAAGAACCCTAGATTTTGCTGGGAAAAAACATCGCTGTTGATAAGATCTTTGCCCCACACTCCTAATATTTGTTCTTGTCTAGTAGTATTTCCCTTTTTTTTTCTTTTCCTTTCCTTTTTATAACTAGTTGTTCTTTATATTTCACAATTGATACATGACCGTTTTCTCTTTTCTAGTCTATTGAACACCGTATATCTGTCCAGAAGAAGATTAAACAGTACTAATAATCCTCTTTAGTTTGAGCTTAAGAAGAAGAAGATTAAACATTTAAAGTTAATAGTTAATTGATAAAATTAAAAGTTTTGCTAGCAGAAAATTTTATTATTATACACGCACGCACACGTTTTTTGATGGGGTTCAAAACATCATATCTGTTTGGAGACCATTGTTGATTGAAATATTGGGAGTTATATATAGCTACAGAAAATAACACAGCAATCAAGTACAGTTAAATCTAAATTAAAGTGACATTTATTCTCACTTTTCTCTGTTTCTCGGGATCTACAATAACATAATATCGTACCTACGACTAAGAATTGAAGATAGATATATACTTAATCAGAACCTAACAGAAATTACACAAGACAAAAACATGGCCTCTCCCTGCTAAGAATATTATATAACCAGCATATGTAATTTCATCATGAGGATAATGAAGAACATGCAAAAATAAGTTGTGAATTTAAAATATAAACGGCATGAGGTGTTTGTCCTGGTTAGGTATGTATGTAGTACTTTTATATGAATAAGTGAAATCAATATGCAGGATACGATAAGCGTGGTTTGTTCTTTTAGTTCCAAAACGTCAACCTCATCTTTTTAATTACGTTAATTTATGTCAAAACATGCTCGTGTTGTATAAGACAACAATTAAGTAGTTTCGTCTACTTGTCGAACTAGACTCTAGAGTCTACGTCCTCTTTTTAAAAATATTTTCACCCTTGTAGTAAATTAACTCGATCAAAACAAGTGGTTATGAAATTGAATGCAAAATACTAGTAATAGCTATAGGTTTATATACTTTTTTTATAATTTAGACAGTATTTTATAGCTAATAATTAGAAATTAATTCTCCTAAAGTATATATTATTTTGTATGTGATTAAACTAAATATCTCTAAGTAAAATATTTTCTATACTCATGGCCTTGTTGGAAGATATATTATACAAAGTGTGTGTGTATTAGTGTAATATTTCATATTAGAGGATCTAGATTAGTTGCCGTTGCCGTTGCCATCACCATTATTTAGAAGATTTGAATGTGTGATAGCAGAAAACAAAATAATTTTGTTTGTGTGTGTGTGTGTGTGTGTGAGAGAGAGAGAGAGAGAGGGTACATGCACCTAAGAAAGGACCAAAATGTTTATATATGTTACTTGCACATGTACTAGCATATAGTCATATATTGAGTAGTAACATATGACAAAGACAGATTGGAATGTTTAAACTTAGTTTTCAAGTGGAAAATAGTTCATGGCCGCCTAATAATTGATCTTAACCATATCATACGTGGCCCATTCTTAGGACATTAATTATAAATATTAATTATGCTGTTTGAAATTAAATTAAACTTTGGTTGGGATTCCGGTGCATATATATATGAATCTGGAATCAGCGAAGATGAACTTTGATATTAATTAAATTGGTTACCTCTATTAACATACTCTATATTAATAGATGTTGAATTTTATAGTGCACAATTTTGAAATATATATCAAGAATACATTTTTCTATAAGTCATGCATGCATATTTAATTTATATGGTCTAAATTGTATCTTCTTTTGCTTAAATTCTATTATTTATTTTAGATAAAATATTATGCAAAATAATGATAACATTTTAGATATCAACAGTCCAAAATAAATTAAAAATTAAAAAGAACGTCCAAATAAAATATGAATGGTTTAGATGAAAAAAAAAATGCATCACGCTTACATCCTGAAGAATGTTTACCTAATCCATATCTATTCTATTTCTTACACGTAAAGGTATGAGTATGTGCGCATGATAATTTTTTTTAATTTCTTTTTTTGTTTGTTAGCATACAAGTATCCTTCTATTAAAGACACCAAGGACTACTAAATATGGGCGAATATCTCCCAACAGAACTACAAACTTTAGTTTTATATGTTGTGAAAGATTAACACTTTTTATTAAACTCAATATGATATATCTTTTTTTTTAATATTTCTTCTAATCTTTAATATAAAATTTAATTGACTTTTTTAGGTAGATTAAAGAAATTAAATTAATTATAATTAAATTCAACTCTTCAAAATAAATTTATACTTATTAATCTACCCAAATGAGTGAATTAACTCTTATATTAGTTATAATTAATTTATTTAAATTTCTTAATCTATCTAAAAAATTCAATTAACTCTTATATTAAGGCTCGAGTCAAGTATAAAGATAAAGATTATGTGTATATATATATATATATATATATAGTTCTAATAAATTATTTTACTCCGGCAAACAAGGGACTAAGGTTGGGGAAGGGAAACAATATTCAGCAAAGATAAGTTTAACTTCATTTGTCGTCCTTTATGTAGCTTCCTTGGATACTTAATCTACGTTGTGTCTAACTTTCACCAATGTTATTATTATTTATTTTATGTACTCAAGAATTTTCCAGCTATTATGAGATTCTGTGACACAAGCTTTTTCATGCAGGGAGAGAGAGACAGAAATTTCTGTCACACAAGAATTTTTTTTTTAAAAAAAAAGGAGAAATTATAGGAACATGACAAGAGAAGAATCAAATTTTTTAATTTTGCAAGCGTAAGACATGCACTAAGGTCCGATTACAGGAAAATATTGCCAAAAATATTTTTTAATTTTGCTTAGTGATATCATTGATTTATGAAGTGATCACTTTTTGAGGGGCAAGTTACATCATTGAGAGTAAGTGCTTGCAAATCTTGACACTAATTGTGTTAATTAATTAATTATATTTAATTTGTTTAATTAATTATTCCAACGCCACCATCCACTAACCAATACCATATTAAAGAGCCTCTCTCTCTCAAAGGTTAAAGTTCAATTTATATTAATTAATAAATGCTATGCACATGCAACTCATAATCTTGAGAGGAAAATTTTCTTGAGGTTAATCGAATCTTAAGAAAAAAAACTTCTCTCTTTATCTCACAAAGAGTTAATTAATTAACCTAGTTAATTTGTTGACTTTATTAGCCAAAGACTTCGGGCTGGCTGCTTCCCAAATTTGATATTAATAATTAATTAATACCCAATCAAATTCTCCATACCCTTATGATGATATGTCATGTGTGTGAGAATATATACTCATCTGAATCTAATTATAAGTCACTTTTAATTTATTTTAATAGAATTAGAAAAACTTTAAGATCTGATTAACTTTGTTTTAAAATTAATTAACTTCCTAACTTAACTCATATTTTTAATATATACTTTACTATAAGAGTGTAAAGTCTACACAATATAAATGAAGAGTAAAATTATATATTTATATAAAAAATTGAACGATTTAATTTATAAATATAATTATAGGAGTATGATGGTGATATACTGATATTCTAGAGAAAATATTAGTTTTAAGTCTATATAAGAAAAGATAGGAGTTTATTAAACTGAAAAATTAGACTTTGATTAAATTCAAAGCGCTTCCAAAATGGATTGAACTTAAAACTCATCAGGAACTGTTAAAATTAGTCAGAAGTAAATCAAGAGAAAAAAAAATCAATGAAAATTTATTAGAACCGATTCAATCAACGCGGTCAACTGATGAATCTTGATGAGTCAATATTTTTGCTGATGAAGAATGATCGATTTGATTTTATGAATCAAATTCTTAGCTACGTACTAACATGAGAGGAAAGAGAATCGTAAGACTATAGGACATTTCAGCGATTATTATGAACTTTTGTACCTACTAGAGGGCTTGGAAAATTATTTCAAATGATGTTAAGTAACTCTATCTAATTAAAATATAAAAATTTAATTAATAATTCATAAAAAAATTATTTTTAAAAAATAAAAATTTATCTAAGAAATCAAGAGATTTAACTTTTCTTGAAAACAAAATAAAATATAATTTATTTTAGATGAGTCATCTACTAACTAATATTAAAATATATTATATTATTATATTATAATGAGACAAAATTTATATGATAGAGGTACTCCATGTAAGTATTTCTACTCAATGTATTATTATTTGAAATGATGTATATGTCACGCCAAGGGCTTATGTGGATGCTTGCCCATCACAATTAAAATTAATATTTAGTTTTATGAGAAATTGGAAATTAATATGTGGTTCTAATTAAAGATTTATTATATATCGTCACTTTATTACGTACAAGTTTTCAATAATAATCATATGTTAATAACAATAATAATGATAATTATAAACTGGTTACTTATCATTTTTTTCAAACCCCCTTTTTAGATCTTATGGTTGTTACGTACACTAGGGATGATCAATTATAAATTGATAGATTTGATACACACACATATATATATGCTCTATTTTCTTGTCGGTGCTTCATATCTCTCATATTTTACAGAAAATAATTAGCTGGCAACAAACCCATTTGATTGATCATTCGGATTAAGACACAAGGATGGCTGGTTTTATTTTGCTTTTTTTTTCTTTTGTTGCTGCACAAAATAGTAATATATCAATAATGATTATTATTAAGTCCATTGTTTTTTATTCGAACCATTCTGGTAATTTTATTTATAATCCGTATAGGTCAATCAATATTTATGATTTAATAATTTGTTCCTTTATTATTTAATTTTAGGATTCCGAATTTATTAATTTAATTTAACTTGATCAAATTATTGATGGAGTTATTAAATCAATTTGATTTTGTATACATATGCTCTTACAGATATACGGCTTTTTCTTTTCTTGGTCAAATAATAAAAAAAATTATAGCTCTTTGGATATTAATTACCACTATAAAATACACTTGTTGCTACACCAAGTTTACGTGGGTAAAAGAACTTGTTGGACACTACTACATGATCATCGGAACGTCTAAGCAATTAAGCTTTAAAAAGTTAATAGATAGTTAAATTTCTTAAACATAATATTTTAAATTTGAATTATGTGATGTATATAGAAAATATTTTGTTAAGAGAGATAAACTACACTTTGATCATCTCTATATTTCGGAAAAATTAGTCTCTAATTATCGACTAAAAAATATTACATAAATTCTATAAAAAATAATATTTAAATTGAAAAGACAATCGATCAATTCAGTTTATTAATATAATGATAAAACTCGAGAAAGAGATGTGTGTATATAGATAGAGATAGAGAGTGAGTTAAACAGTGAATATAAACGATAGAGAGAGAGAGGGGCATGATAATCAGATGTTAAGGCAGGCTTGTCTGTGGGTGAGAGAGATTAAAAGGGTCAAGGGGTCATTATCCACCGAAAGCTCTGTGATTACATTAATTCTTAGACCAAATTCATTGCAACACAACACACACACACACACATCACTGTGTTCTTTCCAAAATCGGCGTTTTGATGTGAGTTGCCCTCATCAGCTCTATTTACACCCCATGCACAACAAACCCTAGCCACCCCTCTACTAGCTACGGCATGTTCCATCTCGATCTCTCTCAAATTAATTCTATTTTATTAGAGTACATGTGATTTATGTATGAATGTTGTATGAATATTCTATTTATTTATAAATTAATATTTTTATTTAAATATTTATTTTTTCACAATTATATATAAATATTTTTTATACATTTTAATTAAATTATTATGCACTTGATCTCAGTTTAACTATGATTTGATCATTAACCATCGAGTAAATGCCTCACCCAATTTAGTGACTGGTCTGATTTTTAGTTGATATGATACAATAAAAAATTATCAAACTCTAAGAATTACCAATAATAAAATATTTTTTAGATTTAAAACATCAGTTTATAAAATAGTTAATTGTCTAAGATGAGTTTTTAAGGTTTTTTTTCCCCAAATGAATCAAAGAATAGACAAGATAATAGAAGCTGTCTTTTATTAATTGATGAAGAGATAACGGTAGGCATCAATGGTTAATCTTTTTTAGTGGGGAAGAGTTTTTTTTTATATAATAAATTTTTGGAAAGGGATTAGGCTCACCTATGATCTAAGGGTAGGGCGAAATCTCCCTTCCTCTTAGGCGATACCAATATCAGGCAGAGTGAACTATCTATTACCCTCAGGCGTAAACTTAAATACCCAAGAGCTAAGATGCCTCCCCAAGGAGGCGCCTCAAACCTTAAATGACAAATTGAGATTGAAAAGTCGTTGTTAGTGTGTGGTCCAATAATGTTCTTCAAGACTCTATAAGATGCCTTCGTTCTGTCCACGCACCGTACCTAGCTAGCTTCCTTCACTAAGAAACAAATATTTTATTAATAACAAAATTAGTATTACTTATTATTTCTTTTTTTATTATTTAGGGATAATTTCTCCATACGTGTACACATCAAATTAGCGTAAATATGTAAGAAACATTCTACAAATATTCAAGGTTCAACGCGGTTTTGGAAATTTCCCATTTGGAGCATTTCTCTTATATATGTTTGGCATTACGTGAGAGTCCCATCCTCTTGGGGAAAATACGTAATTAAATTAAATGATTTATGCCAATCACACTAATCTAAGTAAATTCATCATCACTTTGAGCATGCATCTTTATTTCTTTAAAGGGACATCAATCACTCATATCTGAAGTTAGAAGATAATACATAAGTAATTGTGCAAAAAAAAATTAAAAAGAAAAAGAAGAAGGTAATGATGTAAAGATGAGTGAGGGGGATTATATATGCTTAATTAATTGGTCAATTTTATTGGCTTAAACTATGTACGAGGGATATGAATGAGATGTGTAAAAGTCAAAAGGGCAACAACAAAAACAAACACTAAGGATGAAATTAACTTGGGATAATTTTAAGATTAATCTTTTAATTTTTTTTTAAGGAATACGTTGGTGTTGGCTACTGTATTTGTCTCATTCGAGCTCCATGTATGGATGATGGAGTTGAGGCTGGAATCTGAAAAAGATGATTTTGTTGTGTGGAGAAAGTGTTACAAAATAATATTAAATTACTATTTATGTGCAATTGGTCATATTGCCCTACATGTGCAAATTCCGGGTTTAATTGCTTAAACATGTTAAAATAGACAATTGTCACATCATATATATATATATATATATATATATATATATATATATATATTGATCATTACAAAGTTGAAAATTACTCTTGATTTGCATTAAACTTGGTTTACACCAGGACTTTTAATCTCATCCAAAGACGTTGTGGGTGAATGAAAAAGGTATTCTTCCATCATAATTTATCTTATGAGTTTAATGTTATGTAAATTGACTGTGAAAGAGAGAGAGAGAGAGGATGATAAAATATTTCATAAATATTTATACTGTTTAAATCTTTTCTTATTTATAATTATAATTACATAACATTGTAATATATTTTTTTTAAGTACAGGTATTTTCCTATTGAAAACAATCTAATTCGAAGCATTATTAGACATCTCTTCAAACATAAATTTTAATTTTAATTTATCATTTTATAAATAATTAACCTATTTTACTAGACTCAACATTTTTTTTAACATCATAAGATAGTATTCAACTGCATAGTTTCTTTTAGCAGCTGTATATATATATATATATATTATGAGAAATTTTTTTTTGTACAACAATTTTTGGAAAGGGGTTGGGCTCACCTACGATTCAAGGGCAGGGCGAAATCTCTGTTCCTCTTAGGCGATACCAATGTTGGGCAGGGCGAGCCGTCTATTACCCTCAGGCGTAAACCTAAGCACCCAAGAACTAGGATGTCTCCCCAAGCGCCGCGACTGAAATCACAATAAAGTGGTACTCCCCAGGGTTCGAACACACTCTAAATGGTAATATGTCTTACCCCTTTGCCAGCTGAACCCACGGACGATGGGTTATATTATGAGAAACTGATCCAAAAGGTTGAAGCATGAAGGCTTGAAGCCATGGGCTAGGCTTCTATAGTTTTTTCATGGTTAAACAAAGCTTTTTAATACAAAACAAAAACTTATTTAGCTTTTGTAACAAAAAAAAAAAAGTTATTTAGCATTGGGGTGCTGTTTATCCAAAGAAAAGGAGGCTGGTTACACTTCGTGCGAACATCCAATTCCCTTCTGAAAAACAAAACAAAAAAAAAAATATTCCGATTCCATAAAATCAAATGTCGTAAGTCCCTCGTGTAACCAAAAAAAAAAAATGATAAATTTTCTATAAACACTTTCTAAATCCTTATATTATACCTTAACTTTAGTAAAAAAATAATACCGAATCTATCTAAACTTTTATATAAAAAAAATATCAAGACTTACTACTCCCGCGTTTATACACAAGAACACCTCCTATTTTACATTATTTCTCTTCAAATTCAAGCATTGTTGAATTCAACCGAAAATAACTCATTATGTTTTTCAACATTTATACATATTCACACTCAAAAGCTCATGTTTAAATAATAAAAAAATTATTCCCGTTGGTTGCATTGCATTATTTCTATGCAAGAACTAATAATGCAATAAACCACCTAAATCAAATGTCAGCATTACAGTGAAACAAGGACCATATCAGTATTCAGCAGCATACCAATAGTTTTCTTTTATTTTTTATTTTTTTAAATCTGTGACATTAACATATAGAAGTCTCGACTCAGCCAACTACTGCTTTAGTTTATTACGTATCAAGTCAATAGCTTTACTTCTGCTAAAAGATAATCACAGAATGGATAAACCCTTGCATATCCAGATCAGTCATTATGCAGAGTTGCTGAGTTGGTATATTGATTTGATCCTTGTCTTGGAAAAAGGTTAGCCTGAGGATGGAATCAAGCCACTGATATCAATGGATGAACAATTCGTGATTCCAAGCAGAGCCAAGGGAATAGAAAGATGGACTCTAAGCTGCTCTGTCATATTATAAGTGACAAGGGGATTATAACTTACAACTGATTGGTTCATTTTTTTTCAAAAGAAACGTAGAGGCATCCATACGGGTTGCTATGCCAAGGTCATAAACATTGCATACAGAAGGAGCTATTCAATTTCAATCTGTTGAGGAGATGCCTCAGTTGTTGATCCATCGGTATCAATTTCATCCTCACTGATCCCAGCAGATTCAACAGTCCTTGTAACCCATTCCTTTAGAGGCTCTTCTTCCAAATCCAGTCTTAGTATGCCAGCAAAAATGCCCCCCATAAAGGCGACTGGTTCCTACAGAGACATCAAGAGAACACTTGAACAATTCTAAAAGGCAATTTAATACATGTATCTTCATGACCAGGTCCAGCTTCTCCATCATGTTTGGAAGCATTTAAAATAAGTACTTTTGCGCTTATGAAACAAAACCCTTCTCACATATTTATTTTGTACAATGCAAAATCACTTTTCAACAACTAATACAAGTGGGCACTAATTAATTTCAACCAACTCCAAAGCTACCTTCTATCTAAATTATCAGCAAATGGAATAAAGTGAAATATGATAAATCATTCATGCAGAGCTTGCATATTGCAATACAGAGAGTTTGCCAGCCGGTGACCTTGTGTGATGCATTCAGTCATGATGGAAGAAAAGCCATCAATACATTGTTATCGTTCCAACTATGGAAAGGATAAAAAAATCTTCATCACATGATATTTCTGAAGCATCCATTCCAAAAATGATAATATGGAAGTATGCTGCCTAAAATTCTGCTTACCAGATTTCACAGCTTAGCTGAGCCATAGATTTTTTCCCCCTTCTATAGTGGGGTAGGGATGGGGGTGTCCCATTTCCTCCATTTAATCACAAGAACTAATCAGGATCCATAGTTTTATCATTTTTTAACTTTGCAACATAGCCAATAGTATTCATGTTACCCTCAGTTGTGTGTCATATTTTGGTTCAAGATTGGATACATATCTTTTCACACCAATTAGACCAGACTTATTCAAATTCCTTCCTAGTCATAAGTATAATTACAATTCTATTGAAGTTCCTCATTCTTAGCAACCTAATCAATGGCCCAACTGGAAGTAGCAGAAAGCACTGAAGTTGCCAGAGTCTCTCAAAGAGGAGAAAACACGGTGAATGATTAGTGTTTTAAGACACAGTAAGTTGGCGGCGTAATGCTTAAAAGCATTTTCCAATGCATTGATAAATTGCATATATGTTTCACTGCAACGCATCTGAGAACATGAACTGCCTCCAATGAAATGCCAAAATTAGGCTTTTGAATAGACTATTATACAAAAGAAACCACTCAAAGTTGGATGAGATAATACTCAAAAATCAGTCCTCCACATGAGCTGTTGTACCAGACACTAGCGTCACAACCATTTCAATGAGAGACGAATTATAATTTCCCAAATCTAAACTTATAATTACCGAGGAATTACAAGAACAAGTAAAGCTAACCGCTTATACAGTAGTAATCCACCAAAATCAAGTAAAGCCGTTTGTAATTTCATTTTCTGCATATAAATAAATAGAACGATAGAGCAAAATGGTAATAATGGGAAGGAAGAAAATTGAATGACACGGATGGAAATTTGAATTAAACAAAAGGAACGTGGTAGGAGGTAGAAATTATTATACCTTGACAGCTTCTTTGAGAATGGGGTCATCAAAAGGATTGAAAAACAACGCTCGAACCCCAGTTTTATTAGAATCAGCACTGATAAAACCGAATTGAGAACGATTGCTTCTGCACATACCTTTCCATGGCGCCGAGAATGATGAATTGCTCAACCTAACATCCTTCAATTTCCACTGCCCAATCGAACAAAGAAATACTCTGAATTTCAGAGAAACATATATCAAAGAAAATGAAAAAGGAACTGTAAAAGCATGAAGAATAATGATACCGAGGTATAGGAGAGAGGAGAACGAAAAAGAAGAGACATTAGGAGGGAGAAAAGCTAAGGTAGATGTCTACAGAGCCGGAATCTAGATTCTAGAAGATGCTCTGCAAGTGCTATGAGTTGTGTTTCACTGTCTTACCAAAATGGAAGAAAACAGGAGTGTGTGGGGTGAGAAAGGAGGGGGAGGGGTAGAGGTTGGCGGGGGTGTTAAACGGCGCGTTTTGAGCGATGGAAAGGTAAGCCCGATATACGTGGCCATTCTTAAGACATTCAATGAATGAAAAAACCCTGAAATTTTTATTGCCGAAAATCACTTGAAATTTATTTAAAGGCTCAAATCAAATCAGATACAACTATTATATATATATATATATATATATGTAAATATATAGTAAAAGAGAGTTGGACATGTCTTATTTCAAAGTCAATTTAAATATATTCTATATTAAAATTTATACATAATTAAAAATATGTTATATTGTATATAACAAAAAAAAAGAGTTACACATATCTTATTTTGAAGTTAAAATAGAATGTATTTGTACACATTTAAATATAAGTAAAAAAATTATAGCCATTGGTATTGGTAGTTGAACAAATTTCAAATATGACGATAGAAAAATTTTCAATAAGATATTTTTTAACAATTTTTTGTTTAATAAATATTTTAATAAATGGTGGAGATGGGTTGAAATTGTGTTAATTGCTAATGAGAGTTAGTATAGATAGTAAAAAACGGGTTTATATTCTGTAAGAATATAAATTTGATTCCTTATACAATTATAAAGGTTTTTTTATAAACGATTTCGTAAGTCTCTTATAAGTTATCTATAAATTTTATGGTTGTGCTCTGACTTTAGTAGATAATTGATATTGAATCTACCTAAAATTATATATATATATATATATATATATATATATAAAGCTGAGTTATTGAAGAGACCACATTTTTTAAAAATTTTTTGTTTAAAAAGAAGGACGTGTTAGTTGAGTTGCTAGAGAAAAGCCATTTTGCATGCTCTTTCAATTTTGTCAACCTAGTTTTTACCAGAAAAAAAACAATTGCCAACCATATTAATATTTTATGCAGATTCATTACGTTGTAATGCGTTTATATTTAATACGTAGCCCATATTTTTCATAACATATATATGACGGATATACACTCACTCACATCCCCTATAACTAATATCTCAAAGTCACTTCAACCGTATATTGTAAAGAAACCAGGTTATTATATTGTAAATATATATACATATAATACTTGGGGCGATCAATTAATTCAAATTTATATATTATTGAGACTATATAAAATACAGTTTTCCTAATATAATTTTTCTACCTCAAAGTTTAAACCGTTAGATCTTCCTTCAAGTATAACATGACTGACTGAAAAATACTTACATGCTATAGGAGTATCACATTATTTAGATGAGGATTTATATAAAATAATTCATATTTTATTTTAATTTTAAAATAATAATCTCTCAAATTAGTTTCAGATTCATTTTTATTTTTTTAAATTAAAATATTTATTTTTAAAAAAATAAAATAAATCATAATTTTTTTTAAATGAGTCATCAATCAAATTATTATAGAGTTCAGCTGACATAATACTCCTTACATATATATGTATTTATCTGATATCACATATATAAATATCTGGGTAATATGGGATATATGCTATAATATATATAGTGAGATGGGAATTTGGTGGGATGTGCAAAACTATTGCTATATATTTGTTATTTATCTATAGGCATTTGAGATGAATATATATTCATATCCCCCAACAGGGATTTTATTCATTCTGCCGTTTACTTTCTTCAATGCCATGAATATTGCCTTCCTCCATCCCTCCTGTCACTTTCATTGTTTTGGTTTCATGAATCCTTTAAGTAAATGAAGTTTATCCATATCCATGTTTGGTTCTACATATATATCTATATCTATATATATGTCATTTAATTTTGATTAATGGCCCCCAACAACCCAACCCCCAGAAATGTCAGTATAAATAGAAGAGGCCCACTGGACAGCCTTCCCCATTCAATTCCCTGTCTAATTCAAATCCTTCTTCTTATTCCCCGTTATCCATGGCTTCCACATTAGAGTCTGCAAACTCACTGTACGACTTCGTGGTCAGAGATGGAAATGGAGTAAAAGGTTTGTTAGAATCAGGCATTTCACAAGTTCCAGAGAGATACATACAACCTCCTCAGGAGCGAATCCACGTCTCAACGTCTCCACAACTCAAAGTCCCACCCATCGACCTTTCCAAGCTCCACGGCCCTCAACATGACCAGGTGGTGGCCGACATCGCCGGAGCCGCTGAGACACTCGGGTTCTTCCAGGTGGTGAACCACGGGGTGCCGCTGGATGTTCTGGAAGCCCTCAAGTCGGCCGCACACAAGTTCTTCAGCATGCCGCCGGAGAAGAAGAAGGCTGCGTGCCATGGAGGATGGAGGACGAACGTCAAATACGGGACGAGCTTCGCACCGGAGAAGGAGAAAGCCTTGGAATGGAAGGACTATGTTAGCATGGGCTATATCTCCGACGAAGAAGCTCTTCAATATTGGCCTGATCTCTGCAAGTATGTGTATGCCTCCTCTTGTGTTCATTTTCTTTATCATACATCCCACAAGAACATGAACTTGAATCCCATTACTGTGTAACAGAGAAGTGGCACTGGACTATTTGAAGTTATCGACGAAGATGGCGAGGGAAATTCTGGGAATTCTGATGGAAAATCTTGGCACGAAACCGGATGAATCGAAGATTGAAGGATTACTTGGGTATAGGATGGTGAACATGAACTATTATCCGGCGTGTCCAAATCCAGAGCTGACGGTCGGAGTAGGGCGACACTCTGACATGGGCACTCTCACAGTGCTTCTGCAAGATGGCATCGGAGGTTTATACGTCAAAATGGAACAACACATGAGACATGATGATGGTTCTACAGCAAACAAAGGAGACTGGACCGAAATCCCTCCTATCCCCGGAGCTCTTGTTATCAACATCGGCGATGCCTTACAGGTTCCCCACAATATTCTCAATATTTTTTTCCGAAATAGTCACCTCTCCCAACAGAGAACCCTTTAACATGGGCAAACCTGATTCATCACATTATGAGAGATTAAACACTTCTACCTAAGGGTGAAAATATGCAAGTCAGCCTTAACGAAACATGCCTTCAAAAAAGTCAGGGCATGCTCCTATTTTGAAGACGAAGCTATGCCATAGGCACCTAACAGTACAGGTTGTCTGGCACTATTTCCACCCCTACTTCCACTAAACCCAATTACACCCTCAATATTTGTTGTTTACTGCTACAAAGAGACTGGTTTTACTTATGTGTGATCTATGTTTTTGTTGCGTGTGATGATGGTGGAAGATAATGAGCAATGGAAGGTATAGGAGTGCCGAGCACAGAGTGAGGGCGACGAGGGAGCAGAGCAGAGTGTCGGTGCCGGTGTTCATGATCCCAAACCCTACAGAGAAGATAGGGCCATTGCCACAACTGGTGTTGAAAGATGGGAAGGCTCGTTACAGAGAGATTGTGTTCCAGGAGTATATGCACAGATTCTTCACAAATGCTCATGAAGGCAAGAAGTCTCTTCATTTTGCAGCCATCAATTGATTTTGCTCCTTTTCAAAACACCGTAAATCTTGTATACTTTGCTATTAGCGCCATCAATAACAATAATTCTCCGGCGCTTTAAAGTACCTTTAACCACACCTCACTAGATAGAGAGGCAGTTAAGTTAACTATGTCTTAACTGAGATACAGTATTTTTAAATTTATGTTACATTCTCTCTCATAATAATTAATTAATTACTTTAAGTAGAAGTGATATTAGAAAAAAATTTAGTTAGTTCTTATCATCAGATGACTTATAATAGATTATCTATATCTTTCCAATAAGAACATAAGAGAATAAGAGTAAGACCAGAGCTATAATTATTACCCAAACTCTCTCTCCACTTTCCAGTGTCCCATTGTGAGATTATGAGACACAAGCTTTTTCATGCAGAGAGACAGAATTAGTTTCTCTGTCACGCAAGAAATTTTAAAAAAAGAAAAAGAAAAATTATAGGAACGTAACAAGAGAAGAATCAATTTTTTTGCTAGTGTGGACATATGCCCTAAGGTCCGATTACAGAAAAATCTTTCCCAAGATAATGGGCTGCAGTTTAAAGTTTGATATTAAGTTTTATTACTAAAGTGGTTGTACCAACGGAAGTTAGTTCGAGTGGTAGACAGTTCAGTATCACTTAAGGAAGATCTCAAGTTTGAGCCTTAACGTATGTAGAAATTTCTTGTTGGGAGACTCATCCACTATAGCTATGTGCGCGAAATGAGTTATATCCGGATGTAATCAAAATAAAACTATGGTATATTGGATGGGCAATAAAAAAAATACTAAAGTGGTTGTGCATGGATTAGACTAGACTCGGTTAGGGTAGTTATGAACTTGAGGTGTGGTCGGGAGAAACTTAACCTCAAATTGGACAAGACAACATGTGGTTTGGTTGGTTCAATTCTAACCCGAGGTTGGGTTGGCCAGCTTTGGTCTATTGAACTGCTTAGACTAGCCTAGGTAGTTCAAGATCTCAAATTTTTTTTATTTTTTTTTTATGACAAGTAAAATTTCAACATGATAAGTACAATTGAGACAATAACAAAATGCTTATACTCATATAAAACTTATCTAAAAATATTAAAACTTAATTATAAATACATGAAAAAATCTAAAACAACATTCGACACCAATAAAAAGAACTATCCTAAATACAAAATATTAAAAATCAAAACTCATTTGAGTTAGATTAAACTAATCAAAGTGGTCTGATCACTTGGTCAATAACTTAATCTAATCTAATTAGTTAATTTAGCCCCATTTCAACCAGTGGGTTTTTCTCACCCCTACTAAAGCCTATTCCATATTAGTTAGACAATTTATTTTGGAAAAAATTACTAAATGACAAAAATAATTTATTTATAATACATATTTTCATATTACATTATATATGTGCGTGAGATCTATTTCTATTTCCATTAGTCAATTATCGGATTAAGTTTGCCAAACCTACCATATATTTTCCATGTCAACGATTTGCCTTTTACGGATTGTTATCTCTTGAACCACTATAAACAATTAAGGGGCTCACTTACATTATTATTTGCCAGAATATCAATCAACAGTATTCAAAAAGTGAATATTCCTTCTAGTCTCACATATTTCATTTAAAGTACTGATTTTTCCCACTTAGCATATTTAACTAACTATAAAACTCCCTAACTATTTAACTATTTGTTTTCCAATTCATGATTTTTATTGACAGTGATTTTGATATTTTATAAAAAAATAACATTTTAATTAAATTTTTTTAGCTTGCGTAAAGTAGTTAATTGAAACATAAAAAAGATAAATAACAAGTCATATGTCTAATTTTTATCTTTAATATAAGATGTATTTGATTTATTTGGTAGATTAATGAATTTATCCTGAATGTTGAATTTAGTAATAATTAACTAATTTATTTATTTATTTTTAATTTATTTAAAAAAATAATTAGTTTTTATGTTAAATATAAGAGGGATATTAAGGAGAGGAAGTGGAAATGATAGGGTATACTAAATTTCTTGAATGTTTTTAGCGAGTCCTCTTTGGAAGCAAAGTTGTCTCTATTATAAATTTTCTCAAGGAAAAAAAAAAGTCAGATAATGTGGTTGGCCATTCAAGCCAATACCTTTATTTTTTCTGTCCAAAAAGTCCATTGATCCAGACAAATGGGAGAGCCCTAAAGGAATCTTTCTATAAGAGACTTTCTTTCCCAGAGTTTTCACACAGAAAACCTAAGCGATTGAGATTGTAAACAAACAAAAAATGTCTTGAAAGAGTACACAGGATATACGTTTGATCATTTAAATTTACATTGAATTTTAGTTTAATTCCTTAATATTAACATTATAAATCTCATTTAAAAGAAAATGTTAAACAAATTTATTAAATAGTGGTTCTACAATTAAACTGATAAAGTATGCTTAAAATTTAATTCATAACATTTTTATATTTTAAAATTAAAATAAATATGTTGAAAAGGATAAAAAATTAATATAATTATTTTTATATTTTAAAAGTAAAATAATCCTGCTAAAAATTAAAAACCGGAAATGTTATGTGTCAAACTCAGTAATTTATTTTCATTTTAAAATATAAAAATAATTATGTATATTAAAAGATTAAAACTTAAACATAATTTATTCTCGCTAATTGCCGAGTCAGCATTTTCTATTAAATAATACAAATAAAACTTAAATTATTAAAATTACAGAGATTAAACTAAATATTAATATAAAATTAAAAGAGTAAACATATATTTTAGCCTTTTAATTTTTTTTATTTTCTCTACATAGCAGAATTAATTTCTTGATCCCTAGTCTCTATATATATTGACCGACTGAGTTTGTCACGTAATTACTTGAGTGCACGACAGTCTTTCATTTCCCTTGGATCTTGAAGAATTCCAATCTTCAAGATTATAGCATAGTATATATATTTACAAATTGATTTATATGCAGAAAAAAGAAAAGAAAAGAAATTTGCACTTGTACCTAAAAGGTCATTATCTTATTATTTTTTTATAAAAAAAATTATATAAGATGAGTTCTGATGACACTCGACAAGATTTAAAAAAAAAAGCTTATTAAAATATTTATAGATAACCTACATATTATAATAATAGCATATTTTCAGGAGATACGAGTCACGTTTTTATTAAACGATGAATCGATAATCTTCATTAACTTCATTTTCTTAATTCTAGGTAGTTGTCTGACAAGTTAAGTTAGTTGGTGGATGGGTGATGGGAAACCCTTAATTATAGGCTTGAATTCTGAACAGTTTGAGGCGGAAAGGTCTCTCTCTCTCTCTCACACACACACACAAACTCAAACTCGTCGACCATGTTACTAGTCAAACAGTAGTTCAAGCCCCACCCAAGAACATATAATTCTGATATTATTTATTTATTATAATATGGTGCAGCAAAAGAACAATAATGAACAATTCTATCGTGTGAACTTGGAATATTCCAACGATTTGACCAATTTCAACCACTTAATTTGACTGAAGACTTTGACTTCTTCATTTTCTTCTTCTTCAACATCTCCTTCGTATCTTTTCGTTGATTTTTATGTCGTCTATCCCTATGCTGTGTCTTTTGACTATTCACATTACCACTTGTATGTGCTTCCCAATTTTTAAAATTTCCATTTTACTATGTATTTTTATTTTTTAAAATTTATGCAACTATGTTATATGTATCTATTTAGTGAGTATATTACATATGATATCAAAAACCAAGTCCACGATATTAATAATTAGCAAGACTTATAAAATATTTAAATAAATAAATTATAACTATCGTATAAATTAAATTTAACTAATAAATTTAGTTTCTTCGTAAACATTTTGTCATTTGAAATATTTTAAAAAAACCAGAGTATCATTTAAAGTTTAATTTTAATTTTAAATATAGTATTTGTTTGGAAAACTTCAAATTAATATTTTAAAAATACTTATAGCTCATATTTTAATTTAATTTTTTTTTAAAATAATCAGTCATATTTGTTCAAAAAAGTTTTGTTTAAAATAATAGTTTTAGATAAACTAATGAGACTAACTTTTAAAACAGTAAAATAACTTATTGACTATCCAATTATTATTTTACCTTTATTTTTTCTTACACTATCTTTCATCTCCCATCTCTCATCTCTACCATATCTTCTCTCTCCTCTTGCCTCTCTTATCTCCCTTATATATTCCCTCTCCTCTCTTATCTCTCTTTTTCACCCTCTTTACTCTCTTATATTTTTATTCAAACACTCATATATTTAAAATTATTTTTTCTATAAACTCTTCTCTAAAAATATTTTTTTAAAAATTGTATAAAAATTATTTTCTTATAAACTATTTTCCAAACAGATGCATGGTTTGAATCTTCATTTGATTTGACTAATAATCCTCTAGTATTCGAGGGCTAGGATTAATTAAGCCTCATCTTTCTTTATATATTATCATAGAGATAGGGATGATATGGCCCCTAGGCAATAATTTTTGGAAGGGGTCCTGTTCTTGTTATCATTTAATACAAAATAAATAAAAGTTTGAGAAATTCATGGATTCTGTACCTAACTGGTTGAGTTATTAAAACTCAACGTACCAAACTTGAAAATATTGTATGGCTTTTGGTAGAAATCGAGTGTGCCAATCGCTTAATTAATGCAAGAGCGATTAATGAAGTTTTATGTAAGTAAAGTAAAGTTCATTTTGGTTTAGTTATCAGTTACCTTGGCTTTGGAGTTTAAAAATATTGTAAATGTATTTCAATTAATTCTCATATACCAAATAACTACAGTTACCAAGTTTACCTCTATTGAAAATTTTCATCTCTCCCAACATTTATAAATTATTATCATATTTCTTTTACCGGGAATTAAATAAAAATAAAATTAAAAAATAATTATTAATAATTCTCTAGGTGTATTTATATTCATAATGAAAAAATTCTTTAGCAATTAACTTATAATAAAAATTGGAGTAGTATGTGGTGTATATATATATATATATATATCATGTAAAGGTTAATTAAAATTATAACAAAATAGAGAATTTGCCTTGAACTGGCCAACCAAGTGGATAAACTTATACATCGGATCATAGTGTGATTCACGACAGTTTTTGAATATTAGTATTTGTTTTGTCAAGGAAACGCACTCTGATAAAGATTTGAGTTGAACCAATTACAATTCATTCACGTTAAAAGAGGTTGAACCAATCCTAAGGAAAAAAAAAATCTAAGCCTTGGCCTTGGATTTCCACTGCCATGCACTAATTAGCGTCCAACAATATCGAAGTTAGGTACATGTATTTATTGATCATCATCATCATCATCATGAATTCTATCCTGATTCAATCAATTAATCTTTGAACCAGTACCTGCGACATCATGATTTTTAAAATTTTAATTAAATAGTAAAAGAAATTGAGTTTATCCCTTGCTCTTAACCTAATTGAGACAATGCTCAAACGGTTGCAAAAGGATGGGAGTTTGAATTTATAATATTTCAGAAATTTAATCCTTCATATATACATGTGTGACAAAGTAAGTATATATGGAACTAATTAACCATATTGATCACAACAAGAGGAGTATTTTTGTCATTATAGGCACAAACGTACGTGGTTTAAGAGACAACAATTCTAAAGTATTCAAGCAAGTTACTCTGAGTTTTTTTTTTTATTTAGAAATAAAGAGTAACATCTAATTTCATGTCATTATACTACAAAAAAAATTTGGTACCAAAAAATTTTAGTATAATTTTTTTTAAAAAAGGTTAGACTCACTCACTATATAAGGGTAGAATGAAGTCTCATTTCCTCTTAGACGATACTAATATTAGACAAGGCGAGTTATCAATTATTCTTATACATAAATATAGTTATCTAAGAGTTATGATGTCTTCCCAAATATCGTAACTAGAATTACAATGAAAAAATATTTTAAAAAATTAAATATACTCTAAATAATAATATATCTAACTCTCTTTATTAATTAAACTCATAAATAATAGGTTATTATATTACAAAATTAAATTATAGTAAACGGTCTCTCTCGTGGTAAGGTCTAAAGAAACAAACAATTTAACGGGCCCATATGCTGGGAAAAAGTTCAACACTTGTGGTCCAAATTAGATATTACACCCTCTTGTATATATTATAACAACTCATTATATCTAGATATTAATATCACTTAATTTTTAATTATAAGTGAATATAATTTTTTTTTTAAAATTTTTATATCAAAAATATATATCACTTAATTAGAATAAAAAAATTTCTATATATTTTAACCGTATGTGAGCTTAATATTTTTTTCAAATTTTTTATAATAAAAAAAATATAGGAGCTCTTCTAGAGGTAAATTTTATATATAAAGGTGAGGATCAAATTCTACTATTGTTATTGTAATTTTATGGCAACTATTCTGTATACATTTCTATAAGACTATAACTATACTATTAGAGCCATCAAATCAATCTAGTCTGAGTAAGACTTGAGAATCCAATATTATTAGGGAAAACCATTTTTAAGGTTATGTTAGTTTTTTTTTAATTTTTAATATATTTTTTATTAAATCATTTAATTTAATTTTATTAGTATTATTAACTCATATAATTTTACTATATTAGTATTATTAACCCATATATTATTATACAATTATACATAAACTAATTGTACTAATAGAATAAAATCAAAATATTTAATAATAAGAGAAATATATATAGATATTAAATAAAAAATGGAAAGAAACTCTGAATATTTTTTCTTATCGTTATTGGCTAAGTATGTGTTTGGTTGCCGTGTTTATAAATTAATTTTAAACAAAATTTTAATTTAAAAAATTTTAAATAAATAATTATTTTTGTCTATAATTGATTTTGACCAAAACTATTGTTTAAAACTATGATTTTGAATAAACTATTAAAAATAGCTTTTGGAATAGTAAAAGAATTTATAGACTATCCAATTACTATTTTACCCTTACTTTTCTCTTATACTCTCTCTCCTCTCTCATTTCTTATATCTCTTTTTCACCCTATCTCCTCTTTCCTCTCTCTTCGCTACACTCTCTCCTCTCTCCTATTTCTTCTCTATCATCTCTCATTTTTTATACTTTAATCAAATCATATCATTTTTGATAATTTATCAATATAAAAAATGATTATACTACTAATCATCTAAATATTTTTATTTTTTAAAATCTATTATCCCAAATTCTATCCTATAAAATCTATTATTTCTATAATCTATTCTCTAAAAATTAATTTAAATAGACCTAAAATTAAGATATTTACTAATAAAAATTTTGATGAACGGGCTCTCTTGTTCAAGGGCACAAGGAGCCGAAGTCTCTGACTTAGAGTGACTATATAGCTAACAATGACAGAATAAATGGGTAATTAATGTACATCTTGACCTGGCTCCAATAGGTTGCCCTTTCCTAAAATCCAAAATCTAAACAACTTTATTAGTCTTTTTGTTTATAATATAATAAATTATTTTTTAAATATTTTTATCTAAAATATAATTCCAATTTAATATCCTTCTCATTTTTACCATAAAAATTATTTAATTAATTTAAATAGATTAAAAAATAAAATAAATATTTAATTATAATAAATATAATATAATATTTTTAAAATATTTCTGTGTAAAGTAGATTGATGTTTATATTTAAAAATAAAATTAATTTTTAACTAGATGCTATATTTAATTAGGGTTGAATGAGCAATATTTAGAGCATATATTTTTTCTTAGTATTTCCTTATGCTCCAATTAATGGAGTCTTTGACTTTTATCATCAGCTTATGCCCTATTCCCATGTATCTACCCCTTCTATTTGTCTATAAGTAGGTAATTAAATTAGGCCTAAATTATGAATTAGAGGAGTAAATCTTTATTAGTATTTCCGCTGAAATAAGAGAAGATTAAAGGTTGGAGATAATAGGATTAGGATGAAGATAAGAAGTCAAAACGAAGAAAAATGATGAAGGTGCGTGTCGTTTGATAGTGGGGAAGTCAAAATCACGTGAAGCAGACCATATTTTGACATTTAATTTATTTATTCTGGGATATTTATTTTCCACTTCGGATATTTATTTATCTCTAGCTAGTGCCACCACATTTTTTTTGGTTGTGAGGGATACAAATAAAATGTAAATTATTTTATAAGAATTATAAGTTAGTTAGAATTACAATATGTTAAATTAGGTGGTCATTTTTTTCTTCCTTTTAAATATTTGATTATGTATATGTTTATATTAACTTATTAAAAATAATTTTGTACTATACAAAATAATTATGTTGGCAGAATTTCTCTCATATAAAAAATACTCATCTGATTCTAAATGTATAATATAATTAATATTAATCTTAATTATAAATATAAAATTTATTTCTTAAATTTATTAATTATTTTATAAATTACTCTTATTAATACTCTCTCGATAATAATAAAATAAAAGAATGAGGGGAGGAGTTAAAGATAATTATATTATTTTTAAAAAATATATATTATAATAATTAATTTAATTAATTTTTTTAATTTAATTAAATTAATTAAATATATTATATGTTTAGAAATGATGAGTACCTATTTTAAGTGTGTTTATACCCAAATTAAATTTAGTATCTGAATTGAATCTATTATCTTTGTCAATGTGAAAATGGGGCACGTCTTTTTTTTAATATTTTAATCTAAATTACAAAAAAATGTTTATACAATTTATTTTCATTTAAATACTTAATTTTTCCAGCATAACATCATGTTATATTTTATTTTTAATATAACAATAAAAATAATATAAAATGGACATATATATAATATATATTGGGAAGGTGCATCATTTATAAAGGAAAATTACAGAGAAATCTCATGTAAGAAAACTAATTACTAATAAATCCACTTAAATTGAGTTAGTATTGATAACCCTCTTGAAGAATTTGTGCAAAAAAAACACAAAAGATAAGTTGTGTGTTTCTCAATTTGACAAGTAAGCATTGGAACAGAAACCGTGCAATTTTTTTTTTCAATTTAACAAAGGTATTTGGAAGCAACTTTAACTTGAGACTAATTAATCCCTTTTATATTTAAAATATAATTTTTTTATTTTTTCTAATAAATATATTTATTAACATTTAAATTTATATTTTTCTTTATAAATGTGAAATCATTTATCATTTTAACTAGCAATTTATTTGTTATAAATTTATTTTCTTCCGGTACAAGTCCTCCTCATTACATTGAGAAATTTACTACTTATCTATGATTTTTTGTTTAACAAGTTTTCTATCAGCACTATTAATAATAATTTAGTGGATCTGGTTAGTAATTACTTTTTTTCCAAAATTCATAATTTCCCCATTTATAAGTCATGGTTTGAAGCATTTGACAATTGCTTATTATATATAGGACATGTTTGGATAATATTTTATAAAATGACTTGTAAAAACAAGTTTTTAGATAACTTTTAAAAAAGTATTTTTGAAGAAGAGTTTATGGAAAAAAATAGTTATGAATAAATGAGTGTTTGGATAGTTATTATTAAAATAATTTTTATAATTGAAAAATTATAAAAAATATATGATTTTATTAAAAATATAAAAGAGGAGCAAGGAGAAATGAGAAATGAGAGAGAAGAGAGGAGATAGATGATAGGAAAAAAGTAAGGGTAAAATAATAATTGAGTAGTTAATGAACTTTTTTATTATTCTAAAAGTTAGTCTCAGTTGCTTATCTAAAATCTTAATTTTAAACTACAATTTAGTTTAAATTTTTTTTAGACAAATATAACTATTTATTTTAAGATTTTTTCAAACAAAATTTTGGCTTGAAAATATTTTAAAAATTTTAATTTAAGGTTTCTCATATATATATATATATATATATGATGATGATCTAATATGGACCGACCCAGCCGACCCAAATCGTGATTATTAATCCATCAATTTCATGAAATTATATCTCTGATTAGCAATATATATAATTCATCATTTCCCTGAAAAGATTAATTACTAACCACATCCTTAATAATGATTAACTTGACAAAAGCAATACGTCATCGTGTCATAACCATACCGTACGTGTCGTGTATAGGAACCTTACTAGCTCGTTCATCTTTCTCTTTTTTCTTGGTCATTTTGTCAAACACTCAGTAATTCAGTAAAGTTTTAATCCTAGACTTTTACTACTTAAACATAATATAATATTTTAAATTTAAGTTTATGTGAATAAAAGATATATATATTTAAAAAGACTAAGTATAATTAGATTCCATAATATTTAAATATGATATAATTAAATAATTAATGATATAAAAAAATAATTCACTATATATGGATACAAGCCCACACTCTTGCGAATCAAATCCCTGTCTTCATTTTGAATTACTATTAATTGTGACAAGCCACGAACTCGTTTTGAGGACTTTCTGCCTCCCTCCCTTTAATTTATTTTTGAACTATATAATTTTGCATTCATATAGAGACATCGTCAATAGCCACATATATATATATACATGTATATATACTCCTCAAATCTTTAATTAATATAAAATTTAATTAAAAATTTAATATTTAATTTTAAATATAAAATATATTCTCTATATTTATTATTTTTTTAAATTACTTATATCAATACTCTCTTAATAATAATTAAATAAAATATAAAGAAATATATTAAAGAATATAATTAGGTTTTGAAAAAAAAATATATTATATCAATTAATTTTTTAATATAATTAAATAAATTATATATAAATATCTTATGAATATATTATTATTGTTAAGTAAACCCATCTGGTACGTTCTCTCCAAATTTGTAGGAAATTGCTCGATTGACTCCTAATCCATTTTAGAGATTGATGTGTCACATCTTAATATTTTCTACATAATTGTCAATAGCCTAACTAACTAAAATGGCTCTCTCAGTATTACAAGGGGGAAGTTATGCATGCATTATTCTATAATTGAATTAGTTTTTTTAACCCCCGTACACTTGTACAAGATGATAATTAGAAACGCTGATGAGTACAATGCAGTGTACTCTATGTAAAAGCTTTACACACACACACACACACATATTTTATTTTCCTCCCCTTGGGATATTTGCCAATAATTTCTAATTAATCATTTGGAAAATCCATTCAAGAATGAGGCAGTTGTATTTTCTTTCAAATTTTAATTTACTACTTATGTATTTTTTTATTAATTTTTTTAATTTTATTTTGTTAATATTGTTAAGCCTTGTAATTTTCTACCATTAGTATTATTAACTAAGTTAATTGTGTTAATAGAACGTAATTAAATGATTTATTAAAGAGAGCAAAAATGATAGATCATAAGTACCTACAAAATGATTTTCCCTAATCATTTTTGTAACATAATATAACCATAGTCTGTTTGCTTTACATTAATTAACAAGTTAATTTTTTATAAAAAAAATTATTTATTGGCTTTCTGCAATGTTTCGGTTATTTTGTAACATTTTATTTTCATTCTCGTATTTTATCTTTATTCTAACAACTATCGAGATAAAGATACACCCACACGTTCACATTTCCTTCCATATCAAACAAAAATTACAAGGCTTTATTTTTTTAAAAATAAATAATCACTTGATTACTTTAATTTTGATTCATTTATTATTTAGTTCCTAAAATTTAATTTAATATAACTCAATTCTTCACATTTTAGTCATTTAATTCATTGATCCTTACACTTTGAGTTGGCTACAATATAATCCATGAATGACTAGATATTTTTAAAAGTGTAAAGACCAATTTATTAAATGGCTGAAATTTAAGGGAATGAGTCATATTTCAAGAACAATTAAAATTATAGGGATTAAATAATTATTATTTTTACTTTTTAATTTATTTCATGATTCTCAAAATGTTTATTTTCTTCTAATTTTTTGGTGTAAAAAATGTCATTGAAGTAAAGAAATTTTGTGGCACTTTTCCTCCCTTATAATTTTGAGCCATAAATTGCACTTGATGAATTTATTTCAAGAAATATTAATGGCATGATTGAAAAGATAGGTTTAGGACATAACGAAGTTTCAACTAGATTTTGGGCGGTGTTATGATATTGTGGAAGTCCTTAGACAATGGAATTTTGCACACATACAAAGTTATTAAATTCAACGCGAATTATTACTATGGCTTTTGTTATGATATGAATAGTCGCCAACTAAAGTTTTGAAAAGGATATTTACATCTTCCTTTATCACGTCATGAATGATATTTTCCTATATAGCAAGGCAGGATTTAATTTGATTCATTAAGAGCAACCTACATATATATATATGTGTGTGTGGTGTGTGTGTATATATATATATATATATATTAATGCATGGACTTATTTCAACAGTTAATATATACTCATTTAGTCTTTAATATAATACATATTTAATTAATTTAATTAAATTAAAAAATTTAATTTAATTAATTAATATGATATATTTTTTTAAAAATAACTTAATCATTTTTCTTTACTCTCCCTCATTTTTTATTTAATTATTGTTAAAAGAGTATCAATAGTAATAATTTAAGAAAAATTAATAAATATATAAAAAATATATTTTATAATTAGAATTAATATTAATTTTATATTTAAATACTATACTAAAGATCGGGGCAGCAGAACCCAAGTTTTGCTTACATGCTTTCATATTTGCATAATGCGGGTTTTATTTCAACGGGTCAAAATGGATATGAATAATATATATATATATATATATATATATATATATTGTATATTAAATATCTTTAGTTGGAAGGATTTTACCATATACTCTTTGCGTATATATATCTTAAAAGCATATGGAGGTAAAAGTAGGTCAGACTACTTATAGGGTTTTGGTCTTAACTTACTCAGAGTGTGGCATAACCTATTTAATAAATAGGACTTATGAGGCTCAGGTTGAGACATAGATCCTCTCAAAATACTCTCATTTTCTTCTTAGTGTCATCCCTTCTCTGCCCCATAGATAAAAAAAAAGTTAATATGGGTATAGAACTTTAAAGTATTTTTTTAAGTGTATATAATACCTTAAAGTAATTTAAAATACAATTTTACTTATAAAGTATTTAAAATAGTGTAATCTTATCCAAATTAATAAAAACTTTTAATTTTGACTATTAAAATGCTGAATTAACTAGAATTTGACTAAAATAATCTTACAAAGCATTTGACATAAGTAGATGAGTTGGAGGTTTTTTTAGCAAAAATAATGTTCATTTTTGCTCCTCCTTCCTCAGCTTACACCCCAGCATCAGTCATATTTGTTACACTCATCAAAAGTAGTAGACTAGATTTAGAGAGAATAAGTCAAAGATCTGGTGAAGAAATTAATAATCCATAAGCTTCTTCTATTAAAACTCTTCGAGCTTTTTCTAATAAAGTCTATTTATCGATACTCACTGTTAGCCACTATGGTTAACCTCACTAGAAGTTGAAGATATAGTGAAAAAGTTGAAAATCTAAAGAAAAAGTTACAAATTTAGTGAAAATATTGAAGATCTAGAAAATTTTTGTTATTAAAGTTCTTTAAACTCCTTATGCATTACAATTTATAAACAAAAAAAAATGAAGAAAGGTCACAGTAAACTTTTGTTATATGATGTATTACAGTTTATAAATAACAAACAATTGAAAAAGTAAGAAAAATAAATAAATAAGTTAAATGGTTATTTACTATTTTTATGACGGATAATGACGATAGGAACGAGGAAGAATGATATTAATGACTAAAATGGAAACTAAGGAGAAAATATAGAAAATTATCTTTGTCAAAGTCTGTGATAATAGGGAAGAGAAACAATAACACATATGACTGTAAATAATGAAACTGAAATCAAGTATAGGATTTTTAAAATTTTGCAGAGACCTTTTACAGTTTTCTTTTTAAAAAATTAAAATTAAAGATTTTTAAAATTAAATTTATTTATGAAAATGTCATTGCCTTTTTTTTCACTACTTTTTGTCTTATAACTGCGAAAACAAAATGGAAACTTGAACTCAACCAAAATCATATGAGATATACAATAGAAGTAATCCAACATACAATAATACAACTACATATACCGAAACTAGTATTAACTATGGAAGAAAAGTAGGCGATTATTTATTTTAAAAGAATTAATCATCTTATATATATGTTGAACGTGTGGACTGGCCTGCTTAATTACAACACCAAAATGAATATTCGTCTAATTCTGTTAAATCATACGGTGCCATTTATGGTTCAACCGTATATAATCAACTGGAATGTATACCCTAATAATTTCATGATGAGACGAAAGGAGAAAAGTAGAGTATTTGAATGGAACAATTCCGATATATATTCAAGTCCTAAATGGTGACAATAAATTAGTATTAAACAAGAGAGAAAGATATTTATTATTATTATATTATAAGCCAGTGATACGCCCAAGTCAGCCCTCATGACTTGACCTTTCCCTCAGACGACTCTGATATCTCTCTCTCCCCCTTCATTATCGAAGGTTCTCCGATTTGTTGAAATTTCTCTACCCCTTTACTCTCTCTTAAGGAATTTAAAGGAGGAAGAGAGAGAGGGTAAAGGCAAAAATTAAGATAGAGAGAGAGGGTAAAGGCAAACATTAAGATATACAGAGAGAGAGGGTAGCTGATATGGGCGGCGAAGAAGAATTCAGGAAAAAGGAAGAGTTTATGGAAGACGATGATGATGATGAAGTTGAACTTCCAGGGTTTCGGTTTCATCCCACAGATGAAGAACTCGTTGGTTTCTATCTTCGAAGGAAGCTCGACAAGAAACCAATCAGAATCGAACTCATCAAGCAAATCGATATATACAAATACGATCCTTGGGACCTTCCAAGTATATATATTTTTTCCTTTGCACTCTCAATTATTACATATCTCTGTTCTATTCTTCGATTTCTTGTCTTTGATAAACCTTGGTCGATACTGGTTTTGGTGTGTATATATATATATATATGTATGTATGAACCAGAAGAGAAAGAAAGAAGATAAATTATGATTTTCATTATTGAACGCCTAGCTTTCCTTAGTGGAGGCATAACAGTATGCTTAGCACAGATCTTCTCGTTAATAAATTTTTTAAACAAAGATTTTTTACCGATTTATCGTTTCTATTTTCATCTGTTGGTTTTGCTTCTCTTATATATACATGGTCACTGGTTCAACTGATGAGACATATGGCTGATGATTATTCATGTAAATATATATATATATATATATATATATATATATGAACGTAAAAGCATATGAAGATGTTAACAGTGTGATGAATTCATATCAGAAGCGAGCTGCACAGGAGGGGAAAAGGAGTGGTACTTTTTCTGCAAGAGAGGGAGAAAGTACAGGAACAGCATAAGGCCAAATAGAGTGACAGGATCAGGGTTCTGGAAAGCTACAGGGATAGACAAGCCTGTGTATTCTCTTGCTGGACAAGGCAGTGATTGCATTGGCCTCAAGAAAACTCTTGTTTACTACAGAGGCAGTGCTGGTAAAGGCACCAAAACTGATTGGATGATGCATGAGTTTCGCCTCCCTTCTCATCAAGATGTCGCCGCCACCATTGCCCAAGAAGCTGTAAGTGATATGACTTCTTTCCATTCCTTTATCTCATTTATTCACCATCTCCAACTTGCCTCTTAGTCTCGAGATACTTACCTCCTCCAGATGAATATAAGGTACTTTATGTTCATTTGAAGATATCAAGACGAAAAAATTTTCATGAGTCTAATATTAGAAAACCTCACGAATGAAGAGTGTAGTCTATAAGCTAAAGAGGTTCTCCCATCAAACAGACTATGAGACTAGTCTTTTGAGATAGGCACTTCCCTTAAACTTATTCTCATAACAAAAACAGTATGGGTCTTATTCATATTACTATTTTTAGTTGTATTTCATTTCTAAGAGTGTTCGAATGTTCTTACATTCATTGTTTGGCTCAATAATGTAAGTCTTAGTCTTTCATACAATCCATTACGATTGGTATATATATTCTGGCATCCAACATGATTTGCTATCACCTAAAATTTGTTCTTATTAGCTAGCCTTAATAATTCTTATATATATATATATATATATATATATATATATGATTATATGTGCAGGAAATCTGGACATTGTGTAGAATTTTCAAGAGAAATGTTCCACCAAGGAAGCACATAACAGATTGGAGATCATCACAAGCAGGTACCAAACGTCAATATTTTTCAGTAGTCGACACTAACACATCATCGAGACTTATTACAAGCACCGTGGACAGTGATCATCATGCTAACTACGACAATGATGACAAAGAAGCTTACATCAATTTTGGAGGAAGCAATCATCATCATCAAGACCATTATTATTCTCATCAGGTTAGTCGTCATCATCATCATGAGCAGAAACCAGCAGTCTTCAATAACATTGATCAGAGGAATAATAATAATAATAATCAGTTCATGATGATGATGAACTCCCAGAAAGCAGCAGCACAACAACAACAGCCACAATTATTCACTGCTTCATCTTCGTCTTCTTCTTCTAACTTGTGGATTAATCATAACCCTAATTCTTCTGCTGCTGCCAATGACTTCCTCACCTATGAGAATTGGGATGAACTTGGATCAGTTGTCAAGTTCGCTCTTGATTCCTCCATCATGTAAATATATATTATACATCATGTACATATATATATCTATATATATTATACATGTAGTGGTTGATTATTAGAGTGGTATGCAATAATTGGTTTTACATATGATCTTTGTCTCTTACCATTAAATTCTAAGAAAAATAATATTACTCTCACGATTCTAATAATAGAAATTAGTTAATTTTTTTAGATAAATTAAAAAAAATAAATCAATAATTATAATTAAATGTAAGATTTAGTTAATTAATTTGAATAGATTAAAAAATATATAATATGAATTAATTTTAAGAGGTTAGAATTGATCATAATCAACTAGTTTATTTAATTTCTTTAATCTATCTAAAAAAGTTAATTAATTCTTATATTAAAGATAAGACGAAGTATAAAGATGAGCTAGCTTAGGCTTTGAAAAATTATTATTTGTGCACCAAACGGTAAGAATCCGTTTTTATATATATTTATAAGAACAATGGATGCTACACACACAGGTGAAGAGAGGCGTAAAAGGAAAGGTCATAGCCTGTAACATATATAATATCTTCTGTGATATTAATTCAATATTGTTTAATTTTAGTAGAGCATCACTATTTCACAAACTATTATTTTCAATAACGTAATATTTTTAAATATAGAATACACTATACGCTAGTATTATTCATCAATATTGGTAAAATTTATCATTCAAAATGCAAAAGCTCAGTTTATTATTATTATACTTTTTATTCTAATTCATTTGTTAAATCAGAGGAAAGGGCTTCTTATACTAATTTAAAAATACAAAATTTACATAAAGTTATCTTATTTATAAGTTATATAAAATATAAGTTATTTCAAACCCCTATAATGTATATAAAAACTTGTCCAATTGATAAAAATAAATTTTATGTTGCCTTCAACCTAATAATGGTAAGCATTGATCATTGAAAGTTCGAACAGTATCATTTACCAATATCTTAAGAATGTAGTTATACCATGTTCTTTTATTTTTCACCCAATTTACCGGAGTATTATCCCGATTATATTCAGATCTGACCCGTAGCACACGTCTAGTTATGATAGGTGAGTCTTTTAACGGGAATTATTTGTATACGCCAATGCTCGAACTCGAGACCTCATTTAAACGATATTAAAATACTTATCACTCGGACTAATTATGTTAGTGAATATAGTTATACCATCGTTGATCTTTGTTGTCATTCTATATTTTATAAAAATGTGAAATGGTCTAATCAAATATCTGGTGAACAAAAGGAGAAATTTATTCAAATCAAGGACAGACTTGAAATCAAATCCTTTCTTACAAAGTAGTATTAATTAGTCAAATCCATAGACTTAATTGATGAACACTTCATATCCTATGTGCCACCTGACAAGGGAAGCTTTTAAAGTTTATTTTGAAACTGTCTTTTTTATTGTTTTTAAGTGAATATATAGCTACCTTGACTTCATATATTTGAATATTACATATTTACAAAAAAAATAAATTCAATGTATTTGAAAGGGTTAAAAAAAGATGACATATGTGGGCATGTAATATGAGTCTTAAACACAATTTTACTTTCTTTTTTTTTAAAAAAACCATGACAACATTTATAGTCAAATATTCTCTGGGGTACTAAGTGCAAAGGGCAGATATTTCTTAACTAGGTTGCTGCATACTCAAAAATTGATATTTAGATATAAAAAAAAACTCACTAAAGTGACGACAACTCTTACCCCTTACGTTAACCTAAATTATAGTAACACGATATTACATTATGTTATATAATTTTTTTCGTTGATTTTATTAATACATACATTTAAATAATCTAATCTGCTTCAATTATTTTTCAAAAAAATTTAGACAAAAGATAGCTTGTCATCATCATTATATATATATATAAAGGGAGATACCAATTAAATCTACATATAAAGGTTAGGTGTTAAATCACATTATATTCATATGATCTCGTACGTAGCAAAATTTACATTTTGTCAAAAATATAATATTCTATACTCAGTAAAATTTTGTACGTAGCAAAGTCAAGTTTTAACTAAATCTTTATCATGTAATTAATCTGGATAATTTATTCTTTGCAAAAATTTAAATATGCATAATTATGAAAAATAGTTAAGTAGTCAGTATTCATTAAAAAATTAACTTGTTCTTGGTCTAACGTGCATTAAGAGAATGTATATTAAAATTATCTTGGCTACTAATAAAATCATAATTACGATTTTAGACTTTTCAAGCTTGAATTGCATGCCTGTTTGTATTGAATTATACATTAGAATGATACGTGTATATGTCAATTATGGCTGCTCTTGATAAATTAAAAAAATGATTTTGGTTTCCTGTTTTCAGCTTTGTTCTAGATAGGAGATGAAATCTTCAAAAGTCAAAAGTCAAAGTTAATTTTTTTTATTATAAAATTTTTTAAAAATAAATTAGACTCACGGATCATATAAAAGCATAATAAATTATCTCTTTTTTTATATAATATTAATATTAAATAAAATAAATTATTAATAATCTTTAGATATAAATATAAATATTTAAAAATTAAAATATTTTTTAAAATATTTATAATTAAAATTATAATAAAATAATAGAATTTTTCTTTTTTTTTGGTAAAAAAAATAATAGAGTTAAAGATGACGAGCTTTTGTCTGAAATTATCAAATGGCCCATACACACTCTCTAATCAAACCCAAAAAGGGCGGCTTCCGTTTTACCAAAACCAAAATTGGGACTCATAAATTTCGGGGTCTTGAATATATGGATTATTGCAATACATTATAATACATTACAAAATTAAAGATTCATCCGTTATAATTAGATATACAATATAGATCGAATTTAAATATAGTTAAAATAAAATTTTAATAAATTAGGTGAAAAAATATTTTTTTAATATTTATAGTCTATAGATTCAACTGACGAAGGGATAAAACATACAACTATTTAGAGTGTATTCAATCCTTAAGGAGTACTATTTTGTTATAGTTTCAATCGCGGTACTTTGGGAGGTATTATAACTCTTGGATGCCTAGGTTTACACTTGAGAGTAATAAACAGCTCGCTCTATCTAATATTGGTATCGTCTAGGAGAAAGGGAGACTTCGCGCCTACCCTTAAATTATGAGTGAGCCTAACCCCTTTAAAAAAAATTGTACAAAAAAATAATATTTTTTTAATTAAAAAATCTTGCTGAAATTTAATGAAATTAAATATTGTCTTAAAAAATCAACAGCATCTGAGTTTGATTTTTCTAGTTAATTAAAATTTCTCTCAATTATCAATTCAGTTCTGGATATTGACTTTTAAAAAAAGACACATTTTTTATAGTTTTTATAGTTAAAGAACTAGATAGAGATTGATTTTAATTATTTTTAGTTAAAAAAATATAAAAATTGATTTATTCTGAATCTATAAGTTATAGAAGTGGTGTTTTTTTTTACTGAAAGAAATATCATTAAAAAACATTGTGTAAACCTCTATTTAATTAGTCATAATGAATTTTGCAAATACATTGATATAAAAAATATTTTTTTGTTGATATGAGTATGAGTAAGTTAAATTTAAATAATGTTTGTTGCAATTGAGGGTAACTATCTGAAGACCGTTTTCTATATTCACATGCAATTGAGCCGTTTAAAACACGCACCCACATAAGTTTTTTTTTTTAGTGAATAAAACATATATTTTTTAAAAGATAAAACTGTATTTACTATCTAAATTAATTTTAAAGAAAAAATTAACACCATAAAATTTTTAATAATATAATTAACACTATAAACTAATTTTAGAGATATAATCAGTACTCTCAAATATTTAAATTAATATAATTATACCTTTTTACTAATAAAAACATAATTTTTTATATAATCCATGCCACAAAATTTATTTTAAAAGATTATTATTTAAAAAATTATATATGTCATATTGTTAAAATAAAAATGTTTAATAAATCTTAAAATTAATATTATATAGAATTAATATATAAAAATTGAGAAATTTTTATAGTCTATTTAGTATAATTTATTAAAATAATATTATATATATAATATTTTAAATAATAATATGTTGAAATAAAAAATTTATGTAATATATATAAAATAAAAATTAATATTTTTGTTAATTAATAGATAAAATTATACTAATTTAAATATTTTAAGATATTAATTATCTCTTTAAAATTAGCTTGGGGTGTTGATTATATTTTAAGTATTTTAAGATATTAATTATACCTATAAAATTAATTTAAGATATTGATTGTATCTTTACCTTTTTTTTAAATAGTGACTTTTGTCTTCTTTTTATTTTTTTAGTATAAAAAAATTTTAAAAAATAATTGGGTTTATTTATAATTTAAGAACAAAGTAAAATTTTTATTTTTTGTAGGCAATACCAATAGGTAGGTGAGTCCTTCAATTATTCTAATATTACACTTACACACCCAAAATTAATATAATTTTCTAAATATTATAATTAAATTATAATAAAATAATATTTTTTAATAATTAAATATATTTTAAATAATAGTAGGTCACATTATTGTCATAACCCCATGTGTGCTTTTGTCCTATGATCCATAATTAAGCTGTTCTCTGATTGGGCCTTGAATCCATGGGCCTGAAAATAGCCTTCCCTGTCTGAAGCTGGCAGCTTCGTCTCAGTTTCCTCCATGGACGACGACAACGATCTCCACCAAAATTCCTGTTCTATGGTCTGTTTTCCTCACTGAAACCTGAAGAGCGAAAAGGTAAAATGAGATTCCTTCCTTCTCTCGTTCTCATTTTCTTTTTTCCTGTCTCGCAATTCTTCAAACTCTACCATCTGATCTATCTTTCATTTCAAATTTTCTTCGTGAATTTCTATAAATTTTCGTCTAAACCCAGTTTAAATTTTGACAAATAAATTAATGAGCCACACAAGTTCCATCCATCTATGTTTTCTCTATAATTCTACATTTCAGTTTTGCTTCTTGTTAGATGGACTCTTCTACTTGTAGGTTCTGTGTGAGTTCATCCCTGCGGTCTTTCTTCTTCTTCTTCTTCTTCTTTCTTGTTCAATAATTAAGTTATATTGTCTTGCGTGGTTGATCAGGAGGTGTACTTGTACCATTTCGGTAGGATCTGCATTGTTACTAGCACCTATTTTTTTGGCTGAATCTGTTTCTGTAACCTTCGGGTTTGCAACCTTCGGAACCAGATGTTAGATCGTTATTCGATTGCTTTCTTGCTGATATTTTCCTGGCACACTGTGGGATTAAATGCAAGTGCTGGTGATGCTAATCCACATTATAGGTACATCATCTTTGATCTATGTACATGACAACCTGTCAACCTTTTATTTTTTATTTTTAACGTCAATCTTTGTTTCTATTTGGAATTATTCTCTCAGTGAAATTTTATCTTTCTTAGAATTGGTATGCTGAACAATTTATGGGGTGCATTAAGCTTGATTTTTCCATTCCATGATAAAGTTAACATCCTAGTGTTTTTTTTGGAGGATTTCTATTAAAAGTTGGCTTTCTCGATTGGACTTTTTCTACTCGAAGGCAATCAAGCTACTATAATATGATACTCTTTTGAAGATACAAATGTTCCAGAAAACGATCATCTTCAATTTTGTTGGTGGATCCTGTTTTGAGGTTCAGTGGGTGATTCCCAAATCGTGTTTAATATGTTTCTTAGTTGAAAGAACTCTTAATGGATATTTTGATATGAAAGATACGTAAGAAAATTTGGGAGTTGTTGAGCTCATGACTATTAGATGAAGGATAAGTTTGCAATCTTTCATGAAAATTAAACTGTGTTAGCAAACCTTTTCATGATTAAACTGTGCTAGTAAATCTTCATTTCATCCGATTTGCTTTATTTTCAGCCCAATTACAGTAAGATTTGAGCTTTCAAAACCCTTTTTTAAATATCAGGGATTGTGTGAAACAATGTGAGGGAACAGGATGTGCAGGACAAAGATGCTTTGCAAACTGTAAATTTTCTAGAGATGACATCGCACATGGTCCCTGGTACAAGCAAGAGCAACTTTACCTGCAGTGGAAAAAATGGGATTGCCAAAATGATTGTCGGTACTTTTGCATGGTTGATATAGAGAGAGAAAAAGAATTAAATAACGGTGTTCCAGTCAAATACCATGGTAAATGGCCCTTCAGGCGTATCTATGGAATGCAGGTTTGTAACTGATGAAGCCCTCCATCTTAAGCTATCATTTGGAGTTAGTGTTTAATGACATCAAAGTATTTTGTTTAGAAAACTGACACATCACTTATCATCAATTAATTCAGGAGCCTGCTTCTGTGGCTTTCTCCGTTCTCAATCTTGCTGCACATTTTCATGGTTGGGTATCCTTTTTTATTCTTTTATACTATAGAATGCCTCTAAAAGAAGGGAAGAAGCCATATTATGAGTATGTTAGCTTGTGGCATGCCTATGCGCTGTTATCAATGAACTCCTGGTTTTGGAGCTCTGTTTTCCACAGTCGGTAAGTTATTTATGCAGATATACTAACTTGTATTGCCTTGCATAACTTAATGTGTTTTGCTACATCAATCTACTCTGTTCATTCTAAGAATGCTTCCCTTATTTGACCTTAAGAATTATTGCTTAAAGATTCTATCAAGCCTATATAAATAGGAAGTTAAATAATAGCAAATTGTTGAGTGGTTATACTTCTTGCACTGGATTCTGAATTACCTGATTACATAGTAGGTGCATTAGTTCAATCAAATTGTATCAATTTATAATATTCGTACGAAAATTGAAGCATATACTGGTAATTTCCCCCCATTTTTAGCTTGCATATACTTCTAGTTCTGCCTCTTAAGTTCTTCATGGAAATTTTTATCTCCTTCTTTCAGCCAGACACAAATATATGAATTGATGTGTTTGTTTTGAACGTTCCAACTCTCACTCAAAAGTCATTTTTCTCACTCCAAAAAATGATAATCAGATTTTATTGAGGATAATGTTGACAGTGCTCTCCCTGTATATGCTTCTATTGTCTGCCAAGAAAAGATGAGAAACAACCTGTATTCTTACCCATAATGTCGAGAAATGAAGATTTCTTGACTTTTTTATGTGCATTTTCCCTCTTCCTGTCTCTTCTCTTTTAGCATAAAGCTTCATAATTTCTGTGCCTTATTGAACTGCAGAGACGTTGATTTGACAGAGAAATTAGACTACTCATCTGCAGTGGCTCTCCTTGGATACTCCCTCATTTTGGCCATATTACGAAGTTTCAATGTTAGGGATGAGGCTACCAGGGTTATGATTTCTGCTCCACTAATTGCTTTCGTGACCACCCACATATTGTTCATCAACTTTTATAAACTAGACTATGGTACATCCTTTCATTGACATCCTTATATTAGTTAGTTATGATTACTATAGTTGCACTGAAAAACCAACTTTTTTCTTTTCGGAGATAAATTTACCTTGAACTGTCTGTTAAATATCTACTTCATTCACAACTTCTGTGCCTATTGTCTTATCGATATTATTGACGATACTTAGCTGGATTGAGGAAAGTGTAGATGGGATTGAGTTTTAATGATATTTATTTTCCAAAATATTATAGTTCTGGCTTTATTGTCACTATCCTAATTTGTAAGCTTGTAAGGGAGGTCTACTATTCCAACTTGGATTTGTTCTTCAATGTTCTTGTCTTTCTTAGAGCATGTTTTGATACTTTCTGAAACCATGGTTTTGGGGAAAAAAACCCATAAAAACATCTCATAAAATCCCGAAATTGATTATCTATGCCAAAACCATGGTTTCAAGGCTAAAACCATGGTTTTCAGGCAAAAAAATTCAACTTTTTCAGAAACTATTCTCTATTAAAATCACTTTTTTCCAGAAACTATCCACCAAAAGCTAATCTAAACATACCCTCAGTCATTATTTTCTCTGTTTCCCTTTTCTTGATGGTTTTAATGGCCTCCAATCTATTTTACAGGGTGGAACATGAAAGTTTGTGTGGGGATGGCTGTGACCCAACTCATCATTTGGGCTGTTTGGGGTGGTACTAGCCGCCATCCCTCGCGATGGAAACTATGGCTGGTTGTTTTTGCAGGTGGCCTTGCAATGCTCCTAGAGCTATATGACTTCCCTCCATACAAAGGACTTCTGGATGCACATGCTCTTTGGCATGCAACTACTATTCCTCTAACGTATATCTGGTGGAGTTTCATTAGGGATGATGCTGAATTTCGAACCTCAGATGTTGTGAAGAAGGCCAAGTAGCATGTTTTTTGTTTTTTTACCTTGCGGTGATTACACTGGGAAGTGCATTTTCTCTGTCCCTGTTTTTTTATATATATAAATGCGACTTTTTCGACTAGGGACTTCAATAGGGCAAATGTTATTAATTATTATTGGATCTTGCTTCTTGTTTGACATTTCTTTCTCAGCTTAAATGAATGTATACAAAACCAAAATTTGTAGGGCCTAATTCTGTTATTCTGATTTGAGAGGGTTCCAAACTTTGTACTCATGCTCTTAGGAACGCCGATGGCAGTGTCTCCAAGCGGTGTGCGAGACCGTTTTTTTTTTTTTTTAAATACATATATCTTTTTATTGAAAATAATATTATTCGAAATATTCTCTCTAGGATCTAAACCTTGTTTACCACGCTATAGTGAGAGCCCTTAATAGTATACTCAACCTTTATAACGCTAATCACGTTTCGATCACTCGATTTTGCTTGTCCACCTAAGAAAGAAAATTTATATTCTTATAACTTACAAAAAAATATAATTTGTTATGCTTAGAAGGTCACCACAAAAGTTGAGGGATGTCAAGGCATGCGTAAGAGATGATTTCTTGAGGAGTCAAGGGAAGAAGATATGGATATCAATTCATATATTTTACTGATCAGAAATCTCTCATGAAGCGAATAATTGCCAATACTGATTTTTGCGAATATCTACATTAATCGAGGTTTGTTGCATTTAGAATAAAACAAGCAAGTTACATCAATTTATTTCCCTTAAATAATTTTTAATAAAAATAACTTTTTTATATACAAGAGAGGCTAAACACAGTAAATTACTAAAGTATGAGGGGATTATATCCCAAATATTCTTTGACCATAATATTTTTCAAATGTTAAGAATAATCATATAATACTGTTGTATTAATTAACCTATTATTTGCTAATGTATCTATAAGTTTGTTTTGTTCTCTAGATATGCGATATATTTTCAACTCTCAAATTAACTTGACAATGTTATGTATATATATCATCAATAAGTTGTACCTGTCACTTGTAATATTCAGTAATATATCCACTATATTTTTAGTATCAGGTTCAATAATAATTTTTTTAAATTCTAGATATAAAACTAACTTTAATTCTATGTATATTGATCACTATTTTACTTCAATAATGTTACAGAAATCAAACGAAATATTTTTTTTTTATAAAGAATTTTTTGAAAATAGGTTAATAAATATATTTTTTTTATACAAGGTTAATAAATATATTGAAGGTACATTTTAACAATTTTTGGGGGGATTTCCTGTTAATCACTCGGCTAATTGGGCCCAACAAGCCCAAATTCTAGATATCTGAGCCCAAAACATATCATTGCAGCAGAAAACCTCACGAGAGTATAAAGCATATACTTCCCCGGCTTCACTAGTCATTTCGCGGCCGATAGAGGGGTGCGACATAGTTCTTGCCGCCACGCCCTCTCTCTGTCTCTTGTACGTTTTCCTGTTCTATTCATGTGTCGTCTATCTGATTTATTATTCTCCTTTCGATCTTTTCTACCTTTATTTGCACTCTTCGGTAGATTTTTGGATTTCTTGTTAAATTCGCCGTAGATCTGTGTTTTAGTCCAACTGTGTGATATTTTCGGCCAAACAAAAGCGTGTTATTATGTGAGAACTGCATCTTTTTCAAGATTTTTAGCTTTAAGGATGTAACTCAACGTCTTATGATTCTTCCAGCGAATTAATGTAAACAGATTTTTATGTTATAGAAATCTAAGGTCTGTGCCGACAATCTGATTTAGCTATGGGTCTTCTCCTTTTTGATACTGAGTTGATGCTATATTTGCTGATCCTTACTTTATTGTGCCATTTGAGGGATTTTGAATCAATCTCATCTATAGAAAACAATTTTTCTTCTTTGCTCTAAGTTAGTATATCTGGAATCAAACTTTATTGTCACTTACAGTTTTCTGCTTCTGCGCTATCAAATTATTTGGCTAATTTCATTGTTTTTCTCAGATTCATATCACATTAACGACAGATTTTTTGTGCGGACTATAAACACCATTCAAGATGGTAAGTTAGCGAACTTTACTTCTGGTAATTGAGTTAGAATTTTCATTGGTTATGGATCATTGACATTGAAAATTGGGTCCATGCGTTCAGGTGAAGTTCACAGCAGAAGAGCTTCGTCGTATTATGGACCGCAAGCACAATATTCGTAACATGTCTGTCATTGCACATGTCGATCACGGTATGGACTGATTTGTACTTCATTTATTTGTTATAGTTTTTACTTTCTCTGTACCCTTAAAGCCATTATGTTATCTTCCTTTCTTTTCTGTGAGGGGTATGATATAGTTGCATTTTTCTTGCAAGTTTCAAGCTATCATATTGGCGTTATACCCTATGCATGCATCTTTACAGAATATCCTTTTATATTCAATGGTGAAACATTCATTCAAATTTTCTCAGAAAATCCTTTTATATTCAGTGGAGAAATATCCATTCAAAATTTCTTCAATTCTTTCAGACATAATAAAAGCCTCCTTACATTGGAATTTCAAGATACCTTTGTTGATTTATTATTCTTCTATATAATTACCATAATTTTGTAGTTATATAACTCTTTATTCTCTGGCATTTTGATCGCAGGAAAATCCACTCTCACCGATTCCCTTGTGGCCGCTGCCGGTATTATTGCCCAAGAAGTGGCAGGTGATGTCAGGATGACTGATACTCGTGCAGATGAAGCTGAGCGTGGCATCACCATTAAGTCTACTGGTATCTCCCTCTACTACGAGATGAGTGAGGATGCCCTCAAGGCCTACAAGGGGGAGAGGAATGGGAATGAATACCTGATCAATCTGATTGACTCTCCCGGGCACGTTGACTTCTCATCTGAGGTCACAGCTGCTCTTCGTATCACTGATGGAGCACTGGTGGTGGTGGATTGCATTGAGGGTGTATGTGTGCAGACTGAAACTGTGCTTCGTCAAGCTCTGGGAGAAAGGATTAGGCCTGTTCTGACTGTCAACAAGATGGACAGGTGTTTCCTTGAGCTCCAGGTGGACGGGGAGGAGGCTTACCAGACTTTTCAGAGAGTTATTGAGAATGCTAATGTGATCATGGCCACATATGAAGATCCCCTCCTCGGTGACTGCCAGGTTTACCCAGAGAAAGGAACAGTTGCCTTTTCTGCTGGTTTGCACGGTTGGGCTTTCACTCTTACCAACTTTGCTAAAATGTATGCTTCAAAATTCGGAGTTGACGAGGCAAAGATGATGGAAAGGCTGTGGGGTGAAAACTTTTTTGATCCTGCCACCAAGAAGTGGACCACCAAGAACACTGGTTCTCCTACCTGCAAGCGTGGGTTTGTTCAGTTCTGTTACGAGCCCATCAAGCAGATAATCAACACTTGTATGAATGATCAGAAGGATAAGCTGTGGCCCATGTTGCAAAAACTGGGTGTGACCATGAAATCTGATGAGAAGGATCTGATGGGCAAACCTTTGATGAAGCGTGTGATGCAAACCTGGCTGCCAGCAAGTAGCGCACTATTGGAAATGATGATATTCCATCTTCCATCACCAGCAAAAGCTCAGAAGTATCGTGTTGAGAACTTGTACGAGGGTCCACTTGATGATCCTTATGCTGCTGCCATCAGGAGCTGTGATCCTGAAGGACCTCTCATGCTTTATGTCTCTAAGATGATTGCTGCGTCTGACAAGGGAAGGTTTTATGCGTTTGGACGTGTGTTCTCTGGTAAGGTCTCTACTGGTTTGAAGGTCAGAATTATGGGACCCAATTATGTGCCAGGCGAGAAGAAAGATTTGTATGTGAAGAGTGTGCAAAGAACTGTTATCTGGATGGGAAAGAGGCAGGAAACTGTTGAGGATGTGCCCTGTGGTAACACGGTTGCGATGGTTGGTTTGGATCAATTTATCACCAAGAATGCGACCCTAACAAATGAGAAGGAAACTGATGCTCACCCAATCAGAGCTATGAAGTTTTCTGTCTCACCTGTGGTGCGTGTTGCTGTCCAGTGCAAGGTTGCATCAGATCTTCCCAAGCTGGTTGAAGGTCTGAAGCGTCTGGCGAAGTCAGACCCCATGGTTGTTTGTACGATTGAGGAGTCAGGGGAGCACATTGTTGCAGGTGCCGGAGAACTTCACCTTGAGATCTGCTTGAAGGACTTGCAGGAAGATTTCATGGGTGGAGCTGAGATTATTAAATCTGACCCTGTCGTGTCCTTCCGCGAGACTGTGTTGGAGAGATCATGCCGTACTGTGATGAGCAAGTCACCCAACAAGCACAACCGTCTGTACATGGAAGCAAGGCCCTTGGAGGAAGGACTTGCTGAGGCCATTGATGATGGCAAGATTGGTCCAAGGGATGACCCCAAAGTTCGTTCTAAAATCCTGTCAGAAGAGTATGGTTGGGACAAGGATCTTGCGAAGAAAATCTGGTGCTTTGGGCCTGAGACACTTGGACCAAACATGGTGGTGGACATGTGTAAGGGAGTGCAGTATCTGAATGAAATCAAGGATTCAGTAGTTGCTGGGTTCCAGTGGGCATCGAAGGAAGGTGCGTTGGCTGAAGAGAACATGAGGGGCATCTGCTTTGAAGTGTGCGATGTTGTTCTCCATGCTGATGCCATCCACAGAGGTGGTGGTCAGATTATTCCAACCGCAAGGAGAGTCTTCTATGCTTCCCAATTGACCGCTAAGCCCAGACTTCTGGAGCCAGTTTACCTTGTGGAAATCCAGGCTCCTGAGCAGGCTCTTGGAGGCATCTACAGTGTTCTGAATCAAAAGCGTGGACACGTGTTTGAGGAGATGCAGAGGCCCGGCACACCCCTTTACAACATCAAGGCATACCTGCCAGTCATAGAGTCATTCGGGTTCTCAAGCACTTTGAGAGCTGCAACATCAGGTCAGGCCTTCCCTCAGTGTGTGTTTGATCACTGGGACATGATGTCCTCAGATCCAATGGAATCTGGATCCCAAGCTGCACAGCTTGTTGCTGACATTCGCAAGAGGAAGGGTTTGAAGGAGCAGATGACCCCACTTTCAGAGTACGAAGACAAGTTGTAAACATTCTTCTCCCACCCATATTTGGAATCATTTCTGCTTTTCGCTTATCAGACTTGTTATGGATTTTTGGAGTTGAGTATCTCGAGTTTTGTTTCAGTGTATTTTATGATAAACTTAATCGGTATTCTTGAGCACTTGCCATGCTTAATCGGTATCCGACCGGACAAATTCCCTTTAATATTGTAGCTTAATTATAATTTCAGTTATGTGTGCTTAGCCATTTCCTTATTCACGATATGAGGATTAGTTTTGTTACAAGACATCATCTTCTGAGTTTAATGCATATTCAGTTGGTACGACGAGTACTACTGTTTTGCAAGCAATGCTGGGAAATATGCCAAGATCTTGTTATATGCACCTTGATAGATTTTATTGCGAGTATTATTCTCCTTTCCATACAAACTAGTCAACAAGATTGTCCAGAGTTTGATGATAAGATGATTTAATTATCATGTTTGATATAACGTATATAAGCATCTATCCATCCCCTCTTGTATTTACTTTTTCCACAAATCATCAAGTTACTTATAATTTGGTCATTATGGCAAAGCGACTTACTGATATAAATTATGTGATAAAATATCGTGTTTGTTATCATAGTGTCAAGTACTCCCTCCTTTTTATCAAGCATTTACAATATTTTTACCAGAGTGAAGACGGGGCTTAAAACTCAAATTATACTTGAAAATGAACAAAATTTTCAATTTTATTCATATTAAACCCATCATTTAAAAAGCTGAAAGCCCAAGTTCAGAAAACAAAAGCCAACAATGAATAAGGACAATATAAAAGAAATTAGGAGATCTGTCATGGTGTCTTATAAAATGATAAAAAAAAGAAGTGTGTGTGTGTATGTGTATTGATTTAATTTTAAAATATAAAAAATGATTGATTATTAGATTGCATACATTTAAAAACTGACATGAAATATCGATATAGTTATTGTGTATATTTAGATAGGATTTTAAAAAAATATTTAAAAAAATATAAAAAAAATAATTTTAGATAAATGAATGTTTAAATAGTTATTACTAAAAGAAATTTTGTAATTAAAAAATGTATAATTTTATTAAAAGTATGAGAGAGGAGAGAGGGTGAAAGAGAGATATGAGAGAGAGGAGAGATAGTATAAGAAAAAATAAGGTAAAATAATAATTGAGTAATCTATAAATTTTTTTACTATTCTAAAAGCTATTTTAACCGGCTTATCTAAAATTATAGTTTAGTATAGAAGCTTTTTTGGATAAATATAACTGTTTATTTTAAAAAAAATTTAAATTAAAATTTTAATCAAAAGACTTTTAAAATTATAATTTTCATGTAAACCAAACAAGCTCATTATGCCTTTTTTTTTTTTATTTAAACAAATTCTAAACCCCCTCCCCTCTCATAGTATAGAGAACCCATACACACACACCCCTCATTTGTTTGGCCACTTGACATATATAACCCACAATCTTTTCCATGTGAGGAAATGGAGCCGCGTAGGGGTGTCTTTCCATATAATTATTATGTTTGATCCTTCAATAGATTGATACTACATCTTCTCTTTAATATAGTAAAAATTAGTTGATATTTTTAAATAGATTAATAAAAATAAATTAATTAATTATAATTTATATTAAAATTAGTTAATTAATTTAAATTAAAGGTTAAAATTTAATTTTAATTAATTAATTTTTTTTAATCCCCCCAAAAAAATGTTAACTATTTATATCAAGAAAAAAGGGAGTATATACTCGAACATTGAAGAGGCTAGAGAGTAAATATGTTAATTCATCATTGACGAAAATCTTATCCTCACACAAACAGAATTATACATGTTATAAAAAGGTAGTATTTAGTCTTTTCCCAATAAAACTATTTAGTTATGTGAATTTAAAATATTATTCATTTTAATGAATAAAAAGATCACTACTTCTCATCAAATACGGAAAAAGGGAAAAGACAGATGAATAACAAAAAAGCCTCAACCCTCGAATTCCAAATGCTAAAACATAAACTTCACCCATACAGATTCCTAAATTAAGATTCTAAGATTTTTCTTTTGTTCTTAACAAAGTCTACGAAATGAAAGACCTAAAATAACAAAAAGCTCATTTTTTGTTATACTCAGTCAACAATAGGTAGATATGTTTGGGCCCCTGTTACTTTCTCCCTTTCCAGTTTTGTTGCAGCAGAAAGCCTGTATCTTCTGATTATAGTTAACCTCTAACTTTTGACATAGCCTGAGAATTTCGAATGCTCTGATTAGTTTCACAGGAATATATTATGCCAAGAAGCAGCAATTAAACACAGGTGAGAAAGAATTTGGTTCCATTGTGAATCACAGATGTGACTGGGATTTTGAACAAGATGAACAGAACAGAACAGAACAGAAGAAGGAACTTGCCTCAGTTATCAATGGCTTTGCATGTTCTTCCCATTCTGTAGTCCACTTTGCGGAAGAACCTATTTCTAATGCCCCATTTTTCAAGACCTTTAAAGCATCACACTGGTCAGGAAATCCCTTGAAGAGCATCTGCGAAGATTCAGCAACACTAGAACTTTTAGGGAGGCACGTTTTATGAATCAATCAGTTCAACTTGACATTATTTAAACCACAAGTTTTGCAGTTACATGAGGAAGCCTAATTAATAGTCATTTATGCATCAAATAAGGTATTTAAAGATATAGGCCAATCTTGTCAAGCTAGAGGAGTTTCCACACAATTCAGCAGGTAATGAGATTTAAATAAATCACTCAAGAACTTACCAGGAGTTCATCAGCTAACTCTGAAGATGAAGAGAAGAGAAGACCGTTTTTGTCTACTCTAACAAGTTCTTCAATGCTTAAAGGGAAAAAAATGTTCACCAATAAATAAAACGAATATGTTGTTTGAATAGAAAAGGAAACAGAATTAGATAACAAGCCTTTTTTGGGAAAGAAAGCATCACCTACCAAGAGTATGAAACAGCACAAACAGGCAATCCACAACCAAACATATCAACAACCTAGTACAGCCATAGCAGAGGGATTTAGAAAAAGAAATAATAATTTCCGAAAAATGTACTCCCTCTAGTCCTTTTTATAAGGAACAACTACCAATATCATGCAGTTCAAAATTTTAGTTAAATCAAGTTAAAAACAATAATGTGTAAGATATGCATTCTTTTTTCCAATTATACCCTTACTCACAAAGAGAGTGCATGAGAGATAATGAGTGGAAATTAATTGCAAAGAGATAATAACTGGTATATATTTAATGAGGGCAAAAATGTAAAGAGCAGTTTAAAATTTTAGACAAAAAGAATTTGTTTCTTATATTTAAAACCACCCTTATGAGAGAAATTGTTCGTTATAAAAAGGATTGGAGGGAGTATCTTCCTTTGTAATAGATACCTTCATGGGAAGGTCTAGTCCTGATGATGAAGTATGTAGACAAACACCCAAATCAGATGATCCTGAAATTACCCAAACAAGTAGATATCATATCATTAACAAAATGTAAGATCTTCAGATAATTCATGGAAAACAATATACCCAGCAGCAATGGATAATCTTCAGCTGACAGCCACATGGTACGAAATGCCACACGTTTAAGATGTAATCTCTTAATTTTCTCTTCATACTTTACCTTTTCTGGACCTTTACCTTTATCATTTAAAATCCTTGTTAGTAAGTTCCAAATGAAAGGGAAACACTTCAGAAGGAAAGGAACAAGCTTTACCAGTAATGATGAATAACAATCTGGGATATAAACATTGCTTTGCATTGGATATATCTTTCCAGATGATCTCTTCATCAATTGAATCATCTTCATTTAATATAGCAGCAACGCGTCTATCATACATCACTGCAGCTTCTAGGAGAATACCAAAATCTTCATCCGGGGTCCTAAAAGCAGATAATGAAAACATGCAAACTGCTTTTTTATGTTTCAAATGAATGCAATTCGTTAAAGAGGAAACTAACCAGCTTGTACTGCTTACGACAAGTGCAGGCCGGTTTGGCTTCAAATATATGCTTGAACCAACCTCGTTTGTAAATAGAGTCTCACCTTGGCAATGGTTATCCACAGATGCAGTTCCTGCAGGAAGCAAAATCTTAAATAAACAAGATGTAATTAAAACAAATGTATATATTTAACAATTGTAAGAACGATCGTACCATTACTAATGCAATCTCGAATGCCAAGAGGCTGACAGAGATCTTTATTTAATCTACAAAACAACTACAAGCTACCCACATTATATATTGGAATCTTCAAGAATTCTTAATGAGTAAGAACAATCAATAACTAGCCAACACAGCGACTAAATCACCTTATGCCTCTCCTCAAGGGATGTAGGATCAAAAAAGTCAGGAGGCTGATCATACAAAACTGTGGCTCTATAAAGTGATAGTAAACATTAAATTAATTGTTTGTAGCAATAATTTTATATTGCACAAGCTATCTCTGAATTTTTAGCTAACTCACTTACTTAATACCCCAGTTCTGATCCAATTCATGCTGCATTGCTCTTGTTACGCATAGAGAAGCATCTGCCATTTTCCCATAATGCATTTCAAACCTGTACAGAACCAAGAAAAAGAATTGCATCAGCAGATATTCTGAAAAAGCAACGTCAGGACGAACCAATGTCAGCATCGGTAAAACTGAAGCCTAAACTAGTACCACTTGTATGCAGAGACAAAATGGCTACTCCTTCCAAGGGATAGACCAAGCAGCGTATATCCAAAATTATGCCAATCAATGACAAATGATGAATGCCTCAACCAGCTAGCCCATTTCACAGCAACCAGAGTGGGCACTGAAGGAGGATTCTGTACAAACAGAATGAGTAAAAAACGGAAGCCGGAAAGACCAGTTTAAAACCAATAGAGTATGATAATAGAATTCTCCATATAAGTATTGAAGCATATTATAACATCCGGTCAAATATGAGATCAAATGTAACACTAGTTTTACTACAGGAAAAATCAACACAGCAAAGATCTAAGGTCTCTCTTGATATCTCCATTTTAGTCTGAAATCTGCTTGAGTATCTTTTGGCTACAATCATTGTTCTTACCACTGTATTTCACCATTCAGCTTGGTCAGTTCAACCAATAACCAGTCTGCTTCAATACTAAGACTAGTCGAAAATAATATTACCCTTTCCAGAGTTGAGTAATTTACAGTATATACGCAATATAAGTTCTGCTGCTTTTAAAGTGACACTCCTCTTAACAATATGAGCTCCTCGTATAGTAACCATCATTGGTCTACCATAAACTTCTTTACAAATTTAATTTAATCACTACCCCCAATCCTTAATATAAGAGCTAGTTAGAGGGTTAAGTTTGGTCTTAAATATAAGAACTTAATCTATTTTATATATAATATTTATCATTTTTCTCTAAACTAATTACGTAGCTTATAAACTGATATATAATGTATGTTATACATGAGTACTTTGAGGAGAACATGCAACATTCGTTATAATTAACTGATTTATTTGACTTCCTTAATCTATTTAAATTAATCAATTAAGTTTTATATTAAGGACCGGAAGGAGTATTAATTTTGCCTTTTGAAGCAATGGTTCTCAAACTATGACTACAGATGATAACAACCCTTAGGTTTTCATAGAAACAGAAGGCAACAGTAAGTCTGACTTGTATATTAAAAGCTACATAATCTATCAAGTAAATCACAACATTATCAAGTTAACATATTCTTAGAAAACAGCAGTATCACATAGAAGGCTAACCTGGACTATAAAAATATCAGGCTTCGGTATCTTTATGCAAAGAAACCAAAAAAGCATACAAAATTGAACTAATGGCTTCAACAACAGAAATATGGGCTGAAGTATCTTTGGTAAGCTTTGACGGGTTGTTGGCCACTGTTTCTGAAAGAGAAGGTACAACATTGCATTACATTAACTTAAAGTGATGGTGTGAGGATAAACTGTCTGGAAATTATTGGTCCATATCCATACCATTCTGTAAATATGAATATGTTTGTTGTCAAGAATAGCATTATGAGGCTCTGAACCTGTAAAAAAACAGAGAAGTAATAAAATACAAAATTCACTTGAGACAACAGTAACTCAAACTTCATAATTAGCTCCATTAATTATCATAGTAGTGAAAACTAACTCAAATAATGTATCATGAAAAACTATTCTGATAAAAGAAGTACCTCCATATGCGATAATGTCTACCTTTAGGCAAGCCTGCAACGATATATAATAAGCCAGCAGATCAATTAATTGAAGAATTTTAAAGATATTTAGTCAGAAACCCATATTTGCACTTCCGTTAAAACTACATGTAAAGTGAACAGAACAGACGTCAAAAGCTACTGGAATTTAAAAACCATATTGTTACAGACTTCACAAAGGCATCCCAAAGAGAATAGAAATACAAGTGAAGTTATGAGTATCAGCTGAGCCACAAAAAATGTATTACAGTCTCTTGGGGACTACAAGATAAAACTAAGGATATCCAATTTTATGAGGAGATAACACATTAATAATGCCATTTACATCAGCAGAGTAATTGTGCTTAAGAACTTTGGATTATAAAAGGCAATTTGAATGGCGAATTTTAAAATACAACAATCCATAGCATGATTGATTCTCATTCGATTATAGAAGTTCTGAAATTTCTGATTAACTGAACATATTTGCTATGACCCAAAAGCTCGCAAAAATTAGACCCAACTCAGATTGGGGTCCTAAATAAATTATTTCGTAGATTTGCAGAAACGGATAAAATACCTGATTGGCGAGCGAAAGAGCGTGGTACTGCATTCGAGGACTGCGGCCTACATCGCCTAAAACTACAACACACGCCCTCCCACTTCTTCCCTTCTCTTCTTTGCTTTTTCCTTGTATCACAATGAAATTTCCGAACACAAACAAAATCCATTAAGAAAAATTCTTCATTTCCAATTCATTTCATAGAATAATGAAGAAAATCAAATAGTTCGAATCGATTTTCCTGGAGAAATAAGGTTAGGAAAAAAATACCAGTCATTCTAGTGATCAGTGCAGCCAAATTCTTCCTTCTCTTGCAGAGTACTGTAGCAGTGAGTGACCAAAACCACACGAGTGGTAAACAATGACGGCAATAGCTCAAGCCTTCCAGCTTCTTCTCTATTGTCAGCCTCTGTTCAAATCACAAATACAGGCCAGAACTATGAAGAAGACTAGAAGAATTTGTATTCAAAGCAACCGACGGCCATGATTATGTTCTGGACAGAGCGGTCCAGATTAATATCGCTTAAATGCGACAGCGTTTTGAAGTAGCAGTACAAGATAATGCTGAAGAGAAACCGAACGCAGTGAAATCACTCTCGCAAGTCCCTACCCCTCCTTCCCCAGGTGACTATAAATTGGAGAGAGTTGAAAAATGCTCACGCTTCCCAGGATTTGTGAATGCAGATGATGGGTCGCAAAGAGAATCAATCTCCACGAGGTTTAAAATTGACCAATAAATTCTTTTTTTTTATATGGAAAATTGTTCTTCGAGGTCTCATGATTCCTTCAAAATTTGCAGGCCGAATAGCTAGAGTTTGGGTTGAATTTTTAGAAGTAGCCATTACAGCTGTTGGTTTTCTCAAAGGGGTTTATCCTTCTGGTAGATTCTTGCATATCCACTAATTGTCCTTAGCTCCTTTTTTTTTCCCCTTCCTTGGCCGTTTTCCCAAAGGTGGCTTTTTTCCCCTAAAAAACAATGTTTGCTGATTTTGAGTGTGGAAAAAAGGTGCTTTTGAGAGGACACGGTATATGAATGTGGTGGTTCAAAGGGCTCGCCATTCTCAGCTCAGATATTATATAAATGCTGCTGTTTCAGGACTTCTTCCCTTTTTACAGCAGGTAAACCTCATCTTCAATGATCTGGTATTCTCAATCTAGTGTAAGTAATACAATGAAGATTAATTTTTACCAATATACCAATTGCTTATTGTAATTATATTGAGGTCGCTTTAGCGTCAATTAGAATTCAAATTGTTGAAGAGTATAAGTAATGCAATGAAGATTAATAGTATATCTTGTACGTCCTACTTGGTCTTGAGCTGTGTCTGATGACATTTCATGTTGTTTCTGTGTGCGGAATTTCGTTGGTGGATTATTTTCTTTCTTGATTGCCGTAAAATCGCATTCTTATTAAGTCAATCCGAAGAGAAAAGGTAAGTGAAATATGAGGATTTCCTGCAATCCAACAAATTTTTACCCTGATTTTCTATATATGTATAGGTTCACTGGTTTTGTTACTCCTCGATATTGAACTTTCAGATGCAAAATTAAAGCATATATTCAATCAAAGCATCTAGTACTTTGCTTATGTCACTGAAGTTATAATAATACAATGTAAAACTAAATATTTGCATATGCTAGGTTCCAGTTTCTTTATGCTATGGAAACTGACCATCTTACTCTATGTAGACAATGTGTCTGGTCTTGGGAAATATGGCTACAATTTGAACCTATTAACTACAACTTTTCCTGGAAAAGTTAAGTTATCTATATTTCATACTGCTTAGAAGATATGAACCTCGTTTATGGAGATATATGAACATGATGTAGGCTAATACATTTGCAGACAGTAAATGACTAAATAATTCAAAACCAGACTCAAGATTAACCATCCTGTATGGAAACACTTTTTTGCTTCTAACAACCCTCCCCGGACCCACTTTTGTTAGGGAATGGTGGAGTGAGTAGCGGTGGTCTTCTACAAAGCTGATGATGTTCCGCTTGAAAAATTTGTATTTAAGCTTGCAGTGAACCCATCTTATGGCTCAAATGTGGACGAGGCTGACCTGGAGCTTACTCTTAGATCCTTCCTGATAAAGCTTTCAGTCTCAGAATCTTTTACAAAAGATCTTCCCCAGGGTAAATGCAAGTTTAATCATCCAGTACATTATTCTTTTTATTTTTGACTTCACCCAGTTCCCTGGATGTCAGAATTTTCTCTTCCCACTCTCTTATGAATTATGCCAGCATCCCCCCCCCCCCTCACTTATACACACTTCAAAATTATAAATTCATATCATTATCCATTCTGCTTTTAGCTCTTATGGATGCTATATTTAAGTGAAATGGTCTGGTACTTTGTACTTTGCTGCCTTGTTCAATTATATTTTAAATTTGTTTGGCAACTGGAACAGTCTCAACTCTTTCTTTTCCCTCTCTGAACAGATTGCAAGTGGGAGATAACTGCTTACTTTCGATCCCTTCCTGAGGCGAGTATGAACAAGGAAGCAGAGTTATGGATCCCAACCGATACAAAGCAGCGGCACCAGCCCCCACTTATAACCCCTATCAAGTCAATGAGTAGTGAACCTCTATGTCTGCAGCTATACTTGGAACATCCGAGTTTATCTGAATCAATACCATGGGAAGGGAACCCAATGCTGTAGTGTATACAATAAAGTATATATACATAAGCATACAATTAGATGGTAAGCATAAATTATTTTAGTGTCTCAATGCCCTTTTGAAGTGAACTTGTCCTTCATTCCGAGTTTTGACCACCTGACTTGCATACCTTTTATTGGATATACTTACTTCTTTTCCACACGCTAGTTGTTTGAAAATGATGGAATTAGAATATAGGAAGGGTGCAGAACGTGTGAAAATGGGTATTTGTGGAAAGTCCTAATGTGACGGTTAGAGAAAGGAGGAGTATATAAACCATGGGTCTGGTTAGTGAGGTATGCGAATCTGATGAGTGAGTTGAGGGAGAGTTTCCTGTGCCTCTCAAATGCACAGTGAGGGTTATCTTCATGTTTAGGTTCTGCTCGATAAGACTTACACTCTGTAGAGCAGTTTTTCATTCAATAATACATATATTTCTGAGTGTTTTCAATCAGAAAGATCGGATGCTTATGATAGAATTCAACAGTCTGTATAACGAGTACATTCAGGATTTTGTGGTCTAGGATTTGGAAAATCCGGTTACAAGGTCGTCAATGCTTCACTGATATTGTTGGTAATATTTTTTCTTAATGTGATTTTCCCATGTGCTAGCTAATATAAAAAATACGAGTGTGATATGTTGGGTGAGTCACTTGAAGGTACTACTGTTGGCCTTAGAAGAAAATAGGTAGGACACCATTACCTAAAAAATTGAATCTAGCTAGTTTCTCATATTGAAACGAGGATTTAAAATTGAATGTAGTTTGTTTCTCATGCCAAAAACATTTTTTATGCTTGATGTTTCTTTACCATTTACAATTTGCCCTGGCACAGATGCTTTTCATGCATTAGACAACCACCTTCAGATATCTTCAGACAAGGCTCATATATGTATCTGTTTTGGGGTATATATGCCCATTTATGTCTCATATTCAGTAGTCTTAAATGTTTATCAAAATTATCTTGATGGGAATTACTTAATTTGATTATTTCCTCTTGTTACAGTGAAATTAAACCATATTGCCAGCCCAGTGTGCAATGAAACATGAATGGGTGGGCCTCGGAAGTTGCACCTTACAAGTTGATCAAAATTTCTGATATCCTGGGGAACATTGAAGAGGCCTTTTCCATCTGAACCTGCCCCTGAGAAATAATGGAAAGAGGAAAGAGGAAAATTCCAGTCAAAACCAGCTGCTGCATCGCGAGAGAATGCAGAGTTGGGAAATTTAAAAGAGAACGTTTGAGTTCCCTGATGTGGTGGCAAAATATCATCAAATGGTTTCTGGATCTGATAATATTTGGTGGTCATGCTCGGGCATATACTCATCCCAATGAATGCTCTTAAATTGATATCTTTCTCATAGGTGGTCAAGTCCCACTTTTTTTGAGTGCTTTTGCTTTTACTGCCTCGTCCCTCAATGCCATTTCTCTCTTATATTACAAAGTTTCTTCGAGGTTATGCCCTTCTTGCCATTATCTTAAACAATTGTGTATGCCAGCATTTTCCCCCAAAGCATGACAAAGTCATGGAATTATATAAAGTTTCATCCTTGATTCTATTTGTTCTAGCCCAATTTTCAATCTCAGAAGAACTAATCCATCCTTTTCTTGACATTGAAAAACATGTTAGGTTTGTTCAGAAATGGCATTTCACACGTTCTAAATAGAGATATCACTTGGTTTTCCTTGTTGATGCTGGTCGAAATGAGAAGACAAGAAACCACTGAACTGAAGAAGCTGAGTCTAGCATGATGGCGCCCTTTTCCTTAACAACTGATTTTTTTTTTTTGCCCGCCAATCGTATGTTCTACATGATGCATAAAATTGCATCTTTATTTGAAATTGTTTGTGCCAGATTACTTTATGACTTCATTGATGCCCGAGAACTCTCATTTCATATGATGGAAAGATGTCAATTGGAAAAATTGAAACCCTTCGTATGCTGCCACAGCCAAGCAGACCAGGTTAGAAAAGGAGGGAATTTTGAAGCTTGTTAGCTGTCCAGGGAGGGTTATAATTTTAAAAAGATTGGAACAATCTGGATTTCACGCCAAATGGTGGAAAATGGAGTTTCCTTCTCTTGTTTTTTTTATAAAAAAGTGTAAATGGTTTATCGTCAGACTTTTACTAAGGCTAAGACATAATATTAGGATTTAAAGAGTATTTATAAAAAAATAAAAATTGATCCCATATTTTTATAAAATATAAACTTATTATTTATTATATATACTAATATAATAAGAGTTTGTTGAATATCCAAGGCTGTGCAAACCTGCTGTGGGCTGTGGCAGGGCTTCATGGTCAAATATCTTTTGCTATTTGAACAGTGTCTTTGGTCGATCATGGAATCTTTTACCTCTCAGATAGGTGTAATGATTTTTTATTTTTATTGTTTTGTTACAAGGTGTAATGATTTTTGTTTTCTTTAAAGAAACCTACCTTGGTTCCGACATTGGTAAATGAGCGTCCTTTGTGGCACCCCACTTTTTCAAGAGCATTGAATTACCACCCTTTTGTAAATAGAATCTCCACATATGAAGAGAAGCCATGATTGATCGTTTCTCCTAATCGTTTCTCAATTCTCTCATCAGTGTAAGCATTGTATTTTAAAACAAAATAGGTAAGCATTGTATTTATGTCTTCAGAAGAATTAAGTTGAAAAGAAACGTATCAGATTTTTAATTGTCAATATGTTAAGAATATGTAATCTGCTTGATGAGCAGCCATGTGATAACTATTTCACCAAATACCAACAGTTTCCCGCCGAGGAAATTTTCTCCACTACCATGTTTGACATAAATAGCTAGCATTCTGAATTAGCATTTATAAACACGAATTCCTTTTTCATTGATATCGGAAATCTACCTTTCTATCTCCAGGAGATATAAACTGCAATTTTTTTCTGTGATAGATCATTAAAAACAAATTGGAGGTGGGTAGGTGAATTATATTCACATATTTACGTTTTACAGTCCTTCGAAATGGACTTTGGTGATTTTTTATTATGAGATTCAGTTTAAACTTTAAACTCAAATGGCGTCAGTTGGCTAGAAAAATGTAATTTCCACAATTCCCCATAATTGCTGTCTACTATTTCTATATATTCATAAAATTATTTTGTGATATTTTCTATTCCATTATCTCATTATGCCAATTCTTCCAGAACTATATATAGGCACTAGCAGCTGCTAGATTCAACTCTCCTTTATTGAAATTGTTGCTTACTTTTTGGTTTGATTTGAAACATTTAAATGAGAGTGGAATATAGTAAATTTTTTCTGTGTATATAAGATAGTGAGAGCATCATGATTGTTCTTCTGTGTTTCACTTGATCTTCAACGGGAGCTCCCAATTTCAAAGATTCATTCTTCATAGTCCTATCAGCTCATCAATCAACATTTGACATCTAAGAAGCACTAATACAAGACCCGACATGATAATCAAATTGATATGTAATATTCTAACATGGCACGCTACATTTTCCAAATATTGATGTTTCATAGTCTCGTCACACAGACACTTATATGGTGCTCTAGAGAAATGACATGGCAGGCTCCATTTTGTTCCTCATGTTAAAGCATCATGACATATTCAGATACTTCAGCAGCCACTTTTCTGGCACATTGGGTGGCAGTATTGCGCCATCTAATAAGTCTCATTTCTTGGAGAGCACCTTTTCTTTCTCTTATCATTATGTCCAAGTAATGATATATATCTCTTGTGCTGTGTGATCTTAGTAATCTCTCTCAATCACTATAGAGATATATCTACATATAATAACTATTCTCAAGTGGGGAATCCTAGTAATCTATAGTGGCTAGCAAATGGCCAACACAGATCCATGTGCTGCTGCTACACTTTGCCTACAAAAACTGAACATTCTTGCTGATATAACTCTAGTCTGCCTGTACCAGTTCACGCACCTTTTCTCATTCTGTTATTCCTAGGGAATTTTTTTCTCAGAGGCGCCAACCCCCCCCCCCCCCCCACTTCCGACCTCCCCACAAACAAAGATGCTATTTTTATTGATTTTCTCAGAGTAGGCTTGCAGAGTTGAAAATTACAGGTTGATCAGTGATCAAGAGTCCCTGTCTTTGAATATTTTCTCATTCATCTGGACCAAGCTTCCAGAAGAGTTTAGAACAAAAAAGAAGTTACAGAATAGTTATGCTTGTGATTGATGTGTATTGTAGTATCACATCAGATTTATTATGCTCTTCAACAAGATGTTGCAAAATTAGAGATGGCAGGTTGGCCAAACATAAAATTTTTTAATTGGTGAAAGAAAGACCTATAAATGTGACATGACATATGAATTGCTGGGTACTCAATGAAGACTTCGATTTGAATAATGTTAAGGTCTTGAACTTTGTCAATGAGCTGGTACCTGTTAAATCTCATTAAATGCTGAGGATTGAATATCACCATTTCAGCGCCAAACCTAACATATATCATCAATTGCTTTTTATCTTTGCATGTGATCATGGAAAGATTTTTTCTACTTAGTTTAAGCACAGTACATTACTATAAATTGTTGCCGGAATCTTATTACTATAAAATGACTAAACAATCACTGAATATTTGCTCTTGCAGGACATAACACTAAAAGAACCATACTTTACTGAATTTAAATCCATCCCTTTTCCTTAAATGAACCAGATGGATGAAGAGAGATCATTACTCTTAATATTCTTTTTCTCTAATTCTTAATATAAGACTAAATTAAAGAATTAATATTAATTTTAAATATAAGATATATTTTTATATGTATCAATTTTTTAAAATTATTTTTATTAATACTTCCTTGATAATAATTATGAGAGTAAGAAAAAAAGTTAAAAAAAATTATTAGAGTATTTAAAAAATATATCATATTAATTAATTTAATTAAAATTAAATAAATAAATTATATATTAAATAATATATTAAAAATTAAAAGAATATTTACATACTTATTTACAAAATAAAGTTCAAGCTAGTCTGGAGAATCTGGTTTTTATGATGCTAGTATGAAGTAGGGACTTGTGCATGTTCTATTTCTTGGTGGGATTAGTGAAATCTTTAAATCTCATCCACTATGTTTTGATGATACTTAATTGTATAAAAAACTGTTCTTTTCCCTCTCGTTCTAGGTTTTCTTTCCAAAAGCTGGGTATGTATGCCTAGATCGGCATTTTCTTGTCCACCATTATTATTATTATTGAGTGTTTATTATTTGACTCCCATCTTCACTTGTAGCAGTAGTGGGGGATTGATCTACCCAATATTGTCAGAAGTGAATTGACATTTCAATTCATTGGTGAGATATTTTGAATTGGTTACTATGTCTTCCAATATGTGTCTGTCTAATCTTCTGTACAAGCATAATTCTCAATGCCCCGCTCTCAAACATCACCATATTTATGCCTCCTTTCCAAAGTGGACCTCATCAAAATGGTCACATTTCAGCACCTACCAACACCTTCACCATCAATTATGTACTAAAGAGACTTTGATTTGTCTCCTGAGATAATTTTTTTGCACGTTAATTTTGGGATTTATTATAAGAAAACCCCATCAAGGATCATACTCAAAAATTGTACCTTTACCTTCCGTATATATTAGTTTTATGCTAGGATTCAACAGTAAGATGTGAAACTTGAATCCCATGTCAGAAATGAAATCCTGATGTGATTTTTTTTTTTTTTATCCTTGAAGTTTTTTAAATCTTAAAAGAAAAAATTACTATAAAATTTTAAATAAAATATATAATGACAAATTCTCTTATATAATACAGGAACTAGCAACAAGTCTATTTAGCTGCTTGTTTTAGAATTTTTGTATGATTGTATCATAGTGATTTTTTCATCCTAAGATCTCTTTCTTGAGTTGGGTAATTCTCTCAAATCTCAGAAAGCTTTTATCTTTCTGGTGTTAAATGTTAAATGAGTGATTCCCAACATGATGATTAAATCCCGTTCATGTCTGAAAGGAATTAATTTTTCTGGTTGAGGTGTTGAGGAACTGATGATACAGGTGGGGGAGTGATAAGAACGTGTCCTTAATGAAAAGGTCAGGAACACATGCAAGAAAAGTTGCCATGACCAATATAAAGATAAAAACAAGCTTCCAGTTCACACTGTGATTAATTATTACTAATTATATAAAAACCATACAAAGTGTTGTATTATTATTATTTATTGCATGACTTTTCTGGTATGGACATCATCAGTGGCTCCCAATATTAATGTTGTTCAATCAAAGTCCTCATTAGTTGTGGTTGGTCAGAAAACACTTGAGTGCTTTCAAGTCCTTTCCCATTCTCCATCAAACTTCATATAATTAAATATTACTCTCAAAAGTTCCAATGGCATAAGAAGAATTCTTGCTTTTACCATTCCCTACTACCAACCAACCCATTGTTCAATGCCAGCCAATCGATTAGTACTTCATAATAACAACAGCAAATCTTAATTTCTAAAAATTGAAGTTTTTTTAAAAAACCCCACAAAAATATCACTTAAATTTTAAATTTTCAAATCCAGAATTCTTACCAAAAAAATGTTGTCTAAGTGATTTGAGATTTTAAAATTTAGGTGGGATTTTTTCTTTTCTGTTCTGGTATAAATTTGAACTGATCCTTTGTTTTTGGAGATATATGCAAATCAGTTCTGTATTATATATCAAGGTGAGAAAATTATAAGATATACCAAAAAAAAGTTATTTTCCTGCCTTTTATCATTACATAGATGCAAGGTGGGACAATGCTTATCAAAAACCCATGACTTATTTTTTCTGTTCTTCTATAAAGGTGGTGAAAATGTGGGGTCACTTTCTGATATAAACTTCTTGTCAGTTTGTGGAAGGGGAAAAAATATTAAACTAAAATAAAGAAAGAAAAATAGAGATGTGTCATGATGAAATGGTGGGGTTAGCACAGCCATATAACATCAATGAATGATAAGCTCATGGAGAGTGTAAACCTCATATTACTAACACATTCTGTGAGAGGGAGAAGTAGGTGGGGACAAGGCTAAGCTGTAGAGTCACTATCTATAATTCCATTATAAGTCTGAAAGTATCAGATCTCATTAAAACGGGGACATTGGCCTGATCAAATGGGTCAGATTGTTATTAACACTAAAGTGGATTCTAGTGCAAAATTATAAAAATAATTAATATTAAGAAAAACATCACAAGCTGTGCTGCTTTTTCTGATATGGTCCTACCTTAGATGTTTTGTCAGATTTGGAGGGGTTTGAGATGGGCAGTACATGAACTGACTTTTTAGGTTGCTGCAACATCATTAAAAGCCATCAAGTGGCAAGTGGTACTACACCTCAATTATGGCTCAATTAAAAAAGTCTTCAAAACTATTAGAGTGGCCATGGATTCAACATCATTTTCAGGTAAAAATATTTTAGCCTGAGTCCCAAAGTTTAAAAAAATTAGGTTGCAAGAAAAAAAAAATATATAATCATTAAAGTTTTACAACAAGATAAATTTATTATTTTTTACACTATAATTATTATTGTATGTTATTTATTATAAAAAACTTTAATAGTTATATTATTTTCTTAATATTTCATATGATTTTTTTTTTCAAAATTTACTCTTTTTTTATAATAATAAAAGTTAAAGTTAAATCAGGAGTTTATTAGAGTCAAAATATATTTTTAAATTTAAAAAATATTGATAGATTATTTAAGATCTTCATATCAGTAATAGTATAGAAAATACTATTAAAAATAATTCTTTATGAGATGAAAGAGTGGATGGGATTAGGAAGAAGGCAAAATAAATGGAGTCTGCTTGCGTTTCTAACATATTATTCCCCTCTCTACTAGACTACTACGGCATCATCCCACTTGACCCAAAAGGGAAAACATAATAATATTATTGAGAACCTAACTAGGGTCGTCTTCTTTTTTGTCATTTAAAGTAATTGCTATCATTAATAGAATTTATTCAAATTTACAGAAAGACTGTTCCTTGTTGGATCAACTTTCCTTAAAAATGCCCTAAAGTTTAGGGGTTAATTGAGTATCTAGCTCCTTACCTAAAGACAAAAGATATTTAGAGGTAATTTTTAGATGATTGCATTCAGTTTGTCCTACATGTTATTATCGCTGTGACTCAGAATTGTAATAATACTTTACCATTATACCTATATTATTATATGTAAAATAAAAAAAATATAAATAGGTTAAAAACTTGACATATGAAAAAAAAAGGAACACGAAAAGGAACAATCAAATGTTAAAGTCTTGATTAAAAATAGTTATTCATATTTCCTTTTAGATGATATAGAATCAAGCCTGCAATATACACAGTTGCTTGTTTACGCAGAAAGAAACAAGGAAGATGCTGATACCAATTTAGTTCATATATATATATATATATATATATATGATTGTACAAAAAAAAATCATATATATGAAAAATGTGCCACACACAATTGATGCGACCTTTTTTAATTTTTCTTGTTTATATTAATTCTCCACTAATTATTGAGTTATTATGATTTGATTGGCCATGCTAATAGTGGAAAGAAAACAAATGAATAATCTCTCTTGAAAAGCATGGAGAAAACACTGGTGGTGCACATGGTTTTTAAATAATAATTATCAGGCTTATAACTAAGATAGGAAGATTATAGCGATATCATAAATAAAATATTTAATTACTTAAAAATTTTAATAATAAATAAGAAATTAAAAATAATAAGTTTTTAGTATAAGAATTACAATAAATTTAACTTTTTGAGACTTTTTAACAATTAAATTATTTCTTAAGATTTTATAATAATTCTCTTTAAAATAAAATATTATTATTATGTGCCTTGTGACTTCTTCAACATCTTCTTCTTCCACTTTATCCCTCCCATGAAAAAAAAAGTGAGAAACAGAAACTTGAATGATGGTAGAAATCCCCTAAAGGGGAAGGTATATTGCAGAGTGACACTCATAATCAAATTGGAGCCTTTTTTTTGGGTACAATCAAATTGGAGTTTTGATTCCAACAACAACATGAAAGAAACTAATTCATGAATGGTCCATCATCTGTGTTTGTGTGTGTGTGGGCCTCATCTTCATCATTCACAAGATCAACTGTGGACAGCACAATATAATGCACTCACCAGTCACCATTTTGATGATGATACCAAATACTCTTCTTTTCCTTTCTTTATTCTCTCTCTCTCTACCATATATTCTTTTCAAAGTGATAGCTGATATTGTTCTGTAATGTCACTCACAATTCTCAAACTCGTGTCATCACTTACACAATGTGCAACTTTCAAAAAGGAGATTGACTATAGTGGGAATACATACACACATGCACACACAAATATATACACACACACTGAAACACTATTATTTTTCCCTGTGGAAAGAACTAGAGAGAGTTTAGTTTAATTTACAAAGGTTAATTAATTATCATCTTATTTTGTCAACCTGGTTGTTCATTGGAAGATCATTAATCATGCATGTATATGTGACCTAAGACATCACTAATTAATGTCCTAGAATCAATGGGTTTAGCACAATAGCTTGGTGGGGGTACTGGCTAATGTAGACAAGAAGGAACTATAAAAACACTTTAAGACAAAGCCTCTCCACTGATAAGAAAGAAAGTGAAAAAGAGGGGAGAGAGAGAGACATGATGGCAAAGGCATATAATCATTTTACCCAAGATTAGGGAGTTGGGTTTGCAAGCACAATCTCCAAGAATCCATTAATGGGGATGAGTAAGACCAGGTAGCATGGCTATATAATACAAGTGGGAGAAGCTGATGTTTACCCTTTCCACACACCAATCTGTCCCGAGGTGGCACAGAGAGAGAGGGAGGGGAAAAAGAACACTCACAAATGTGTTCCCTTTTTTTGTTTATTACACTGTTTTTATGTGTGTTTCTTTAAGGCCCTTTCCTTTTCCATGTGTTGATCTATCATAGTGGGGTGGTGTGTATTTTGCATTTCAAAGCTGCAATAATAAAAACAAATGTCCCTATTACACACATATCTTTATCTTTACTCCTCCACCCACGCATCACACGCCAAAACCTGTATATCTATATATATATATATACTTGTAAAAGTAGATTCATATCATGGCAGGTCATTGAAATTCCCCCCATTAAAGTAAGGGGGAGAAATATGATTTCTTTCTAGGTGAAGGGTTTGTGTTAAGCCTTCTCTTTCGTTTGGGAGGTTTGTGGATTCTTATGTTGACCCACCTTGGCCTTTTCTCCTTACAAAGTTACACACTAGAATCAGAGAATGTGAGAAAAGAAAAGATATAGCAGCAGCCAGCTAGAGGTTTCTTTTTCTTAATTAATTAATAGGGTTTGCATCATCTGAAAGTAATGCTTCATCTTGGAGCAAAAGTGACATATATATACAACAATTAAATAAAGCAAGCATGCGATCCTAGATCATCAGGGATATGATTTATAATTTGTATTTATCTATTTCATATATTAAGTTTATATGGTGATCATGCAATTCAAGGTTAGGCCAAAACCTTAAATAGCAATAATAATATGTGATTGAAAGCAAAAGATAGAGAATTATTTGTTTTGAATATATATGGAGAGATAGAGGATGGCTTTCACTGTGGTACCTTTAGACTTTGTGAATTACATTGATTATGGAGATATGGTGTTTGAATTCAATTGTATCTACACTACTTATAGGTCTAATCATTTTTTCTTAATTTTATTATCTCAGTAATTAGTGACAAGTGATATTGGAAATAACTAGTGGGGCCCTCTATATTTTTAAAGAGGAAGTGAAGCAAAAAACCCAATTAATTAATAATTAAATAAATCAACTGAAAGATGATGTGAATGGAATACTATACTAGTTAAAAAAGAAAGAAAGAAAATTAGGGTTTCCCACATGGTGATTCTGGCCCCCATCTCCTTCAGATCCATATTCTATGCCTTTGGATTGTCCCAATATCTCAAACCTTGATATGTGTGTATATTTATGTATTATATCCTATTTTTCCCCTTTGAATTATCAAATATGTATATGCTACATATTATTATATTAACTTACATGGGATTAGGTACTAAGAAAGCTTTCTTAACCCTTTAGACCCTCGAGAGAACACACAAACATATACAGATGCATACATAGGCATATTAGTTATTTATTCGCATTGAAATTTCCAAAGGCTAAGTTCAAATCCATCGTCACGTACACACCACGCACACTGTACTGCTCACCCATCAAGACATCGACACTTAACCCTATTTATGCCTCTCTCTCTCTCTCTATATATATATATATATATCTTCCGTGTGTGTGTGTGTATATGGAGTAGATGTTTAACAAGAAATATTTATTGGCCAAGTGAATGAATTTACGTAGGAAGAAGACAGAGAAGGTGGGGAGGAAGGAGGAAAGGTTATGACCCCACATGAAACGGATGTGGGATTCTGCATATATTATATATAGAGAGAGAGAGAGCTAGGGTTAATATATATAGAGAGAGAGAAGAGGTCTCTATCTTAAAAAGGAGACGGACACGAAGAGATCTAAAAGCAGTATGGGGGTGGTGGGTGTGTTTTGTTTGCCTTTCTCTTTGCCTGTAACTTTCATATTGGACCCTGTGTTTCTTGTCCTTTATTTGCTTCTGAGCTTTTCTTAACTAGCTCCCCAAATTTCAATGTGTCATTTCACACCCGTGAATTAGCAAGATTAATATCATTCCATCAAAACGATATTTCTCTAATTATATTTAATTAATTTAATTTAATTAATAAATTTAATTTAATTTAATTAATTAATATAATATATTTTTATTTTAAAATACTCTAATAATCTTCTTCAACTCATTCATTATATTTTTTATATGACTATTATTAAAGGATATCAATATACATATATTAAAAAAATATTAATAAATATAAAAATATATCTTATAAATATTAACTCACTAATTATATCATATATTAATAGATATAAGAGTATATTAAAACATTTACATGTTTTAGAATTCTCTAAATTTCCATAAAAAAAGGTATACGACTACAATTAAATAGAGAAAGATATATAATTACTTTACAATTAATTAGCAGTTTTATTATGTTATATTTTAATATACCAAATTATGAAATTAAAGTTTAATTTCTGCAAATCAGATAAATTGGACAAAAGATCAATCAAATGTTATTTCATGATATGGAATCATTTAACAAATCGGTACTTAAATTTTCTCCATGACAATACATTACTTTCCAGAAAGTTGTTAGCTCCTTTCCTTTAATCAACAGATTATGTCTAATTTAACTTTTAGTATAAATTTAATTGACTAATCAAATGTTACACCATCTCCCTCAATCCAATTCGATGATGTTTTATGACATGGGACCCACACTCATAAACGTGGATGCACTAAATAAGGGATTATGGTCCATTTGTGTAATCCCATTAATTGTCCTTCTCAATAACAATTCAATTCAAGTACATTCCAAATTTCTCTATTCAACCATAATTGTGGCCCCCACCTTATTTATTTTATTAAAAAATTAATTTGAATATAATTAATTAAACTTGACCCAAAAATTGTTTATTTTATTTATAGGGTAATTTAAAAAAATAGAGTTTTATCATATATTCAAAGAGAGGGTGACATTAAAGAACAAAATTATTTGTTTAATTATAGCATTTACAATTAATTAAATATATGTGATTGTGAAAAATTTGAAATCGTCCATTTCAGAATAGGATCAAAGGTCATTCATTGTTTGTAGCCACCATGAGGGGTCCATGGAGTTTTCAAAACGCTTTGAGTAATAACCTAACTTGTGGTGCTAAATGTTGAAAACATATCAAATAACTTTTTTTTTTTAATTTCACCGACTTCTTCATATTTTAAGAAAAAAACTAAAATTAAATAATCATTTATTTGCTCAATTTTTTAATAATTTTTATGAGAGATCCTTGTCAGCATTATATTAATGGCTTAACCACTATAATCACCTAATTAAGCCAATGTATTCATATATCATTATTCCACCTGCTTAGCAATATCATACCATATCTCCAAACTTGTCTAGATCTTCTTCTTCTTCTTTTTATTTGTTTATTTATTGTGTATTGGTTTTCTAAGCAATTATAAGACAAGCATATGACATTGTGTGACAAAGACCTATCAGTTTCAAGTACATAATGCAGGTTGGAAAATCCTAAAGAAAACCCAAATAAATAAATAAACTATATTTAAAAAAAGGGCCACAAATGGAGACTGTGACGTATAACGCTGCAAGATTCCTGATGGGCATCCCAATGTTTCTGATATGCTTAAATGAATGAAGACAAATTCAGTAAAATCAGTCAATTTTTATGAAATAAAAAATACTATTTAGATTTAAATCAATAATTATTATAAAAATATGTTTCTATTTACCTTATAAAAATAATTAATAAATTATAAAATATAATAAACAAGCTAATTTAAAATTTTTAAAATTTAAATCGTATTTTTTTTATGTAACTTGTCATATCAAAATGCTATTTCTTAACAAAAACTAATGAAAATATGTATATTTATATTTACTGTAACACATGCATATCAGCATATGTGTAGATGGTCTTTATATAATATAATACTTTAGATTAATTATATTGTGACTCTTTTTTTTATTCATTAAATAGAGTTAATATCAAATTATACTTTAAAAATGGTCATGTAGATGTAAGGTTGCTTAAAAAAAAAATAATTCAATATCTCACAGAAATATTAAAAAGGGAGTAATGTCATTTATGATTATTCAAAAATTTAATTGTGAACGTTAATCTTTTAATCGTTGAGACAATTTTATTTTATTTTTAATATTTTATAATAATATTAAATCTAAAAAACTTATTAATATAATATTTTTTTAATAAAATTAGATATTAATCCTAATAAATATATACATCGCACCTATCCAAAATAGAGGTCAATGTCTATATTATTTAGGTTGCGACTTTCCTTTCATTTTAATTAATTTATTCAGTTTGTGTTTATGAGAATCACCAGAGGCGAAAGGAAAATATCCCAAAGAGCAATCAAATTCCACACGGAAAAATCATAGAAAAATAGAAAAGTATAGATCATACAATGGAATGTCATCATATTTTATTGACAAATAAAAAAAAATAATTGTTTTCTTTATCAGTGCCTATATATATATAGTCAAATTCATAAAAATATTAGTCTTGACATTGATGTGGGGATACGTATGAATGAATTATCTCTAAGGGAACAACAGGCTTTATGTTAAAATTCTAAAAAAAAAATATTCGAATATTATTATTGTTGTTGTTGTGCTACCAATTCAATGGTTTAGAGAATGCAAACTAAAGTGGAAAAGGATGTAAACCAAATTCAAAGGGAAAAATTATTATTTTTATTTCATCATTTTTAGAAAAAGAGAGATATTTCAGCATCAGAGACCATGCTCACTGGTCATCGAGGAACCATTATGTGTCTGAATTTAGAAGCCTAAAATAATTGTAGAAAAATAAAAAAAAATATACCAAAAGGAATCATTTTCTTTAATTTGTTTTTAAAAAATCACTAACTTTTGGGTAGATTCATAGGTACAAACATATCCTTAGTGTATTTTATTTTATTTTTTTTAAAATAGTCAGGTGGAAAAGGCTAACTCCACAAGGTCCATGTATATCAATTCCATGCATGTTTGATGTTTCTTTTATAAATCTTGAATTTTGTAATAATAAAATATATTTTTTACTTTTATTATAATTTTGGCATGAATAAGTCATTCAAACAGTGAACAATATAAATAATAACTTTAAACTTTTAAACTTTTTGCCATAATATTTTATTTTAAAAAAAGTATATTATACATAAAAGTATGTATGATTTCCATTGTAAAAGTAAAATATATCTTTAATAATTTTATCTAGTACTCCTTCTATTTTTAAATATAAAATCTAATTAATTTTTTATATAAATTATTCAATTATACTTAAATTTAATTTTTAAGACAAATATATATAATATTTTTTAATATATTTATATTAATTAATTAATTATTTTTTGTAATAATTATAATTTTTTAATTTTTTCAAATTAATTAAGATTTATATTAAAAAATAAAAATAAAAATATTTTTTAAAATGTGATTTAATTAAGAAGAGATGCTTATGAGATTGGGGATGGAAATAAAGAAAGGGTGGCATACTTGTGAGATTGGGGGAATCAGATTCAAGTGTGAAGAGATGCTTGCTTTTGGTCATAAAGGGACAAATGGAGGTGATGTGGGGTGGTGGGCCCACAATAAAGATCCCATTCCCCTCTCAGTAAATGCTCGTTGCCTACCCTACCCCCCATACCCTCTCCTGTGGCCCCCACCCTTTCCTTCTCACCCTCCAATTCCCTTCCCCTAGTCCCATTTATATTTATGGGCATTTATTTTAACTTATATATGAGTTTATACAAAAAATATATATATATATATATAAATTTATAAAAAAATTAAAAAAAAAAGTATTTTGAATTTTTTTATAGAGAATTTTTTTAAAAAAATATTTGACATTTACTATTTAAAAATAGAATAAAATCTCTTTTTTTTTAAATAATATTAATATTTAGTAGGACGAGACATCTATTATATTTAAATATAAATTTAAATATTCATAAATTATGATAACTTTTTAAATATTATAACTATAACTATAATAAAATAATATTTTTTAAAAATTAAATAAATTATAAATAATTGTATATTTTTTTCTTATTATAGATATGTTATATAAAATGAAAGTTACTTTAACCAAATTATGCTGATTTTATTATATTATCCTAATCGGCATTTGATCATTTTCGAGTTGATCCACAATAATATCTTCAAATATATTAATCATTCTTTCTTTTCATGATCTTAAACTGTGCCAAACTTCACCTCCTCAAGTATTTACTCCCCATTTTTTAATTATAAATAAAAAAATTAGATTGAAAGAGCTTTATTATTCCCTATTTACATATTTAATTAGATCAATAGAATATGATGCCCACATGACCAATTGGAATTAGTAGCACATCGATATATATATAATCCTCACATAATATGTACTATGCATGTCACTCTTTGAATAGCAATTCAGACAAATCATTTCATCGATCCCATTTTTCTTTTTCTTTTTTTGTAAGTGGGTTACACTGTTTATACTATATTTTCACTCAACTCATCTCACTATGCCATGACGCCTATACGCTAGCCTGTGAAACTGTGATCCTGTGGGAGGTTAGTATTAAATTTATTTAAATTTTTTTATGTAAAAAAATTTAAGTTTAATCTATTTTTTTTCTTTTTATATATATAATGATTTGAATTATATATAAAAATTATTAAAAATATTTTTTTTAATTTTTTTTATTTATGCTGACTTAAACTCAATACTTTATGTTCAAGGTATAAAATCCTTTATACTTAAACTAACATGGTTCTTACATGTGAACTTCGCACCTTATTGGTTTCATTATTTATGCAATTCACTTTTACATTTCTAGAATCTAACTTATCTGTATTTTTTTAAAAAAATTGATTATGATTTTTTCCCATATTAATTGAGACCGTTTTAACTAAATATGAAATTTGTTATTCATGTCCCTGTTTGAAGACATCGAAACGTAAGATTGTTATTTATGAATTTCACAAATAACAATAATAATAATAATAATAATAAACTAATTAATTTGAGAGTGTTGTTTGTCCATAACTAGTTTTTTCCCACGACAGATTTGGAAATTCCCGAAACAAATTAAAGTTGATTAAGAAACATAAAGCTCTCTCGCCATATTTACATCGCTCACCACGAGAAAGAGAGAAAAAGAAAGATCATGCAGTTGAGATCTAATTTAATGTTGTTATATTTACCAGTACATCACACCTTTTTCCTTTATTATTTGGAAAATCATGTGCCACGCATGATGAACACCAATTCGATTTATCACAGCAGAGGTTCAAATTTACCCGAATTAAAGCGTGAATATAAGGCTAGATTTAAAAAACCATTTTTTTTACTTAAATGAATAATAAATAAATCAGAAGAGTCAACATAGTAAATCGCAAAAAACAACGGAGCTTTCTCGTGTTCCTTTACTTGCATTCCAAACAATAAACGAAAGAGGTCGCTCGTCAAGAATCATGCCGAAGCATGAAAATCACCTTTGCGCCATTATTAGTTGCGCGTTAGTTTCACTAATTCATTAATCAATATTTACCTCATATATTTGTGCGTTAATTCTTTTTTTATTACAGGCGATCATCTGTTGAACGATCATTGACGGGGGAGTCAAAGCAAGCAAGCATAAAGAAATGGACCGCTCACGTGCACGTCACATGCATGCAACAGAAACACAATCTCGTTTCACGTATATTTCTGAAACAAAAACCAGTATATTATTATTATTATTATTATTATCCTGTGTCAGAAACCAAACATCACCCGCAGAGCGCAGTGAAAACTAAATAAAATAATAAAAAATATTAATTTATTTTCACCACTTAAAAAGGCATCATGAGGAACAAGTCTGGCTTGCCAATTTTAACCGCGTGCCGTGATATCTCAACTGCTACCTGCATCTTTTTTTGTAACATATATTCACGACACCCCGTACTATTCTATTGCCTCGATTCTCTCATTTTCCTTTCTTAATTTTTTAACCCCCCTCGTCAAAATAATATCATTATTATAACAAAGAACGCCGTCGTTTTCGTCACACTCAACATACGCTCTTCCTGGAAACGTACCTGCCCACCTTACTTTTTTCCTGCGGTTTTGTTTGGATCTTCCGACAAAGTTAATCTTTTAATTTTAAGAAAATGATTATTTCTTAATATTTGGAGATTTTTGGCGGAAAGGGGCCAGCATTAGCATCTAGCAACCCCCGGTTATCGTGTCGGTTTGTGTTTTGGCTTTTGGTCTAAAGGCTAAGCTCCGAAGTCGACGACGACGCATAAATGAAGAGAGAGAGAGAGAGAAGAGAGGGATTGAGGAAATGGCCGTTCCAGGCACTCTTCAGCAACAGCGACATTTGCGCGCGTCCTACGTGTCAGCTTTTCTCTCACACCTGTCCTTTTCCCCCTCTGTACTCGTTGACTCCACGCGTACTCCCCTCTCGCGTACACTTCACGCTCTGCTTCCTTCTTATCTCCTTTTTTTCGTACCTTGTTTTGGGGAGAGAGGGTACTACAACTAGCTGTCGGGGTAGAGTAGATGCCCCCCCGGGCCCCACCCACCCCCAACACCCACGCAATTGTTGCTTCCCCCATGCGCCCGTACCAAATCCCACCACCTTATCCAATAATTATCACCAGAAAAAGAAAAAGCAAACACACATTACTCCAAGAAAAACTATTCCAAATTTTAACAACAAATAGGATAAGCTGAAATTACTCAGATTTCGAAATGAAGGAAAGAAATTTGCATTTTTCTATTCCGCTTTGCAATTGGGGTTTTCTTCATTCACTGTTTAATTTGTAGGTGCACATCCTCTCTTTTTTTGTGTAGTAAATTTCAGGACATATTGACATGGACACTTGCATTTTTGAAGGATTTACAGACGGGACAAGTGTGGACGGTAGACCCACAAACAGTACAGAGACAGAGGTGCCTGCACGGCAAGATCAGCACACACGATTCCTCTTTCCCACAGTTCCTGCACAATGTTCTGCTCTTCCTGCAGCCACCACCACCACTTGTACCTTCTTCGTACTTATCCTTCACCCCCGGCGCTACTACCGTGCGCCAACAACCATCCATCGTCGTTTGTCTTGTTTCTTTTTGCTGGTGGTTATTTGCGTCGTCGTCTTCATCTCCACCGGCGGTGCTTCCGCAGCATGATTGGGCGTCGTCCAGGAGTGGTGCTGGCCCAGCGGGAGCGATGGTTGCGTCGTCGTTGTCGTCATCCTCGGCGGCGATGGCGCGGGTACGTTCTTCCTTGACTTGGGCTAATACTTGCTCGAGGTTTATGCGAAGGGCATTGGCGGTGGCTTCGTTGGTCTGAGCCAAATCGCGCCATATTTGGTTTTCGACGCAGAGGGACTTGACTCGCTCTTCCAGAGCCCAGTTCAGTTTGCCCATCTTCTCTATTTCTTCCTCCTTCGCCTTTAGCCTCTTCATCATCCCAATCTCGATTGCCTCTATTATCCTTCTCGCCTGCCTCTTACGCTTCTCTTCTAATTCCATCCTCACCTTCTCCATCTGTAACGGAAACGGATCAGAATCACATTGAAAAACAAAACAAATAAAACAAATCCACGAGTGATATAGTTTGATTTTATCACGGTTAAATATACTCACATGCTGGGAAATGAGGCGGTCGACATCAAGTTGCTGTTGATGAATCTGGAGAGAAATGTCTTCACCAAGAAACGAGAAGAAGCCACAATTCTTGTGAGTCTGGGAAGAGACTGGGTAGGATAGAGCAGGAGGGTAATTGATTGAATCCCTCGATCGCTTTCTTGGTACGGGAACGTTATACGTGGTAAGGCCGCTTTCGGATTTCATAGTGGCTTTCGGAGGAACAGAATCAACGATCAAAGAATTGTGAGCGGCAGCCACGGGAAGGGGCGTCTCGGTGGCCGTGGTGGTAACAGATAATGGCAGAACAGAGGAGTAACCCATCTGAGCATTGAAGGGATTCAACAGCTCTCTGGAAAATTTAATGCAAATTAAAACAACTCCAACATTAACAAACGGAGAAATAAGAGACAAGAAGTGAAGGAGGAGAGAAAATCGTTAAATGTACCGATTGGTAATGAGTTGTGGAGGGAAGACATGGAGATGGCTAGCTTCAACGGCCATGAAAGGAGGATGAGAATGGATCTCTGTCTCTCGCTCTCTGCAGGTACTATTGTTGCGGTTTCCTTCTTTGTCTTGGGCGCTCTCGAATTCTCCTTCTTCTATGCGTTTTTTGGAGTGTGATTCTTATTTAGAGTTTGGTGGGGAGGGGAGGGGAGAGGGAGAGGGAGAGAGAAATGAACCAAAAGGTATGCCCCTGAGGTGGCGAAACTGGCATATGGTGTGGTTTATTTAGGGTTGTCTCGGTAAACTAAACACTGACTTAAAATCTATTTTCTTAAATTAAAAATAAAAAATACTAATTAAATAATAATAGTACTGAGCCACAGAGATTCCTAGCTTACTTTTATTTCCGTAACCCACAGGCCGCACAGATTTGATCATGCCGTAATTCCCGCCAACTCTTAGGGGCATTTCCGTCATAACAAGTGTCCATGTCGTAACCGTTCATCACCTCTTTCGTTTTTTTTTTACCCTCCAACGTCCCAATAAATAGTAATTTATTTATTTTATTTTCAAAAAGTAAAAATCTGCCAGGGAAGTCGTAACATGTGTAAGCAAAAGCACGGCTAGTTTAGCTAGAGTCACGACACCTATTTTTCCTCTTATAATTTTTCTCTTTCTTTTTTGCGCCTCTGGTCCAAGAGCAACGTGATGGCGGGGGTGGGGCCCGGCGGGGCAAACACGTGTGTGATTGGGTTGTGGGGAACAACAGTGGTAGTACGCACCACAGGGAGTGCTGGTGGGCACGTGCGACATGCCAGCGTGGAGTGGATTGGAACCTATTGTGGGACCCGGGAGGTTGGGAAGTGGGGGTTATTGACTGTGGGCCCGGCCCAGCGTGCCCCATTGTCCTTTTGATTCGCAACTCTTTCTTGCTTTTGAGGAACAGGTTAAGTCATGCTCGTGGCGTGAGGAAACGTTGCTTGTGCCATTAACCCAAAAAAAACCAACCAAACCCCACCCAAGAAAAAAAAAGGAAAGCAAGCAAGAAATTAAAAGAAACGTTGCTTGTGGCCTTGTGCCTCCAATTGTTCCCTGCCACGTGTCAATCTACTTTCTACTAATCGGACAAGTTGTTTGCTGGTCCACACACCTTACCCTACAGTACGCACTTAAGAAGATCTCAGCCGTCAGATCGTAACTAGATATTTTTTTTTATCTGATTCCCTTTTACTCCAAGATTAAAATTTATGAACAAATTATTTTGTTTCTTTTCAAGAAGGTTTAGGTTCATGAAATTTCCATTCTTCAACAACTCTCGCCTGAATCGGCAGCAAATTGAACTCTTCTACCTGAATCATTCAACATATCACACACCCAAGAAATTTTATAACTTACTTTTTCCTCCATTTTTTTTTCCTTAAAAAAAAATCACGTGACACTTGTGAACCACATCTCAGCAACATCAAATAATCAAATTAAATATTATAAGTGTTTATACAGTTCAATTTTGATGATTGACAAAATATGCACTGTTTGATTTATCAGAAATTAATTTCGTTGGGGTCCAAGTTCCAACCCCTTGCACATGCATGGAATATGGACAACACAATATTTGAGATAATTCAAAGCATGGAGGACTTGTTTTGTCCAAAAAGAAAAAAGAACGACTTAATAATTAAAAGGCACGTTGTATCATATATAGACTTGCACATTTTTTGTCCAAGTGAATTGATCCTCGTTCATTTAGATTGTTTTGACAACAATAGTTCAAAATCTTACCTTAATTAACAAATAAAACTCAATTATCTCACTACAAGTGAGATGAAATTGTACCCACGAACAATCTATTGATTGAGGCGGTAAACGATCTTAGTATTATAAAGAAGAGGAGAATATCAATTTAAATTCTATAAAATATGCTTGTTGAGAAAGGTAAGAACCATTTGTGCTAAAGTTTTAGAAGGATAGGAATCCTTGGACTAAATTAGAAAAAGAAATGAAATTGTAAGTAGAACATGGCAATAGTAATTAATTCACCTAAAGTAATGAATAAAGGGCAATCAATGAGTAATACTATAATGAGACTTAACCCCACAAGCTTCTTCCCCATTTGAACAGATGATGATCAGGCTTTCTGAATTTTGAACAGTGGAAGTTAATTACAGACACAAATGTTGTTGGAGACAATTGAATAAAGAAAGGGCCTTAATTAGGTACTTAAAAATAGATGGACATTATGATCACATCCATCCAGAGTGACATGTAGCTTTCATGAAAAGTTAATTGATTTCATATGCTTTTATGATTATTACTGATATGGGTGGCACAAGGACAAAGGCAGCAACACGGCCATTATAATTTCAATTTACTCCACATTTCAATGTCACCTCTTTTTCTTCAAAAAAATAAAAAAAGAAAGAACATAGACAGTGAGATGTTGCTTGCATGCATAAACTTTTATTTTATTTATTTATTTTTTGTTTGGCTGGTTCTTACATATTCAAATTTATCATTAGGCATTGTAGCTTTCTTTAAGGAGGCAAAATGACAAACACTTGAGTCACTTAATTATGCCTAATTGTGGCTCAAATAATTCCTTCCTTCCAAACTCTTTATATATATGTGTGTGTGTGCGCGCGCGTAATTGGATTTGATCTATTATTTACAACATTTTGTATCCAACTCTTGATATTTTTTCAAAGAAAAATCGTTTTCAAATAGTGGGTCATGCTCAAAATTTTCACTTTGTATATGTATAATAATGAAGTTGATCTCTTATTTCGTTTATTAAGAATTAATTTGTGTCTAAATATAGTTCTAAACTGTGGCGATTATGAATTAATCTTAAGGTTTTCTCGGCTTCTAATCAAGATTAGATACAATTTTTTAATTATTAACGTAACCATAAGAAAATACAAGACGGCGATTCCACCTAAATCATGATTCTCCTAGGGCATGCTTTTACTTTTACGTACAGATAGATTACTTAACACGAAATGGACCGTTTAAGGAAGCTTAATGGTATAATTTTAATACATATATCACTAAAATAGTACTCCTATTACTATAGTATTCTTTCAACAATAATTAAATAAGAGAAATAGTGAAAAAATTAAACAAAAAAAAATTAATTTTTTAATTTAATTAAATTAATTAAATATATATTATATTAAAAAATAGAGGAGGATTATTTTATCCGTCTAAACTAGTTTTTGGGTGCATGAACATGAAGGGAGGGGGACTAAATTAAAATAGAGTCACAAAATCAATCAAGGCAGCAATGTGTGGCAATTAGATTTTTAATACTCATTTAATCTTAAATATATAATATATTTAATTAATTTAATTATATTAAAAAAGTTAGTTATTATAGCATATTTTTCCTAAAGTACCATAATCATCTTTCTTAACTTATCACTTATTCTCGTACTTAGTTATTATTAATAGAGTATCAATAAGAGTAATTTAGAAAATAATTAATAAATTTAAAAAATATATTTTATATTTAAAATCAATATAAATTTGTTTATTATGTCTTATATTTATTATTAAAAAAATATATAATATTAATTCGCTTTGAGGGGTTATATTTTGTTGTGATAACTGATTTATTTAGCTTCTTAATCTATCAAAAAAATTCAACTAACTCTTATATTAAATATAATAGGAGTAATTAATAATTAACCAATGCAACTTCAAAATTGCATTAATGTTGGATTAGAAAATAGACCAAAGGTTGTGACTTGGGAGTATCAACAGTAACTTGGCTTATATAATTATGAGTGATGCAAATGAATGGGTTAGACCATGAAGCTATTATTATCTATACTTCTTCTGGACTGATATAATTATATATTACTTGAATCTTAATTATAAGCATGGTAGTATTACCTTTAATTATTACCATTATTATAAGAATAACATAAGGAGGAGGGACAAGTATTAATTAATATTCATTATTCGGAAAAGGAAAACTATATAATTATTATTAATGCTTGGGGCATGGCCATGTGCATTAATTAATTAATTAATTAATAGAGAACATTCAAAACCAAATTGAGAGGGTTAAAGTTAAATCATGAAGTTTATTTAAAAGAGAGAGAGAGAGAGAGAGTAATTAAAATAAGTAGTCAAGGGAAAGATGAGAAGTTGCTAGATTGATCCCATGCACACCCTCTCTTCTTCCACTTATTTTCACATTTCCTTTTCATTCTACCTCCATGATTGAAATTCTAGTTATTACTTTAATTTAAACAATACATTTGATACCAAGAAATATCTTCAACATTAATTAACTACATTTACAATTTTTTTTATTATATCTATAATTATATCAATATCAATTTTAAAATTAATATCAAAGTATTGATGTTTGCATATATTTAATTTGGTTCCTCCGGTAGCTTTAGTCCATAAAAATTTTTATTTAATAATTCAATATCGAATTGAAGGTACAAATTATAAATTGATTAGAATTTAATTAATATACGATACTTCATTTGGTCTTTAATATAATAACTAATTAATTTTTTTAATATTTTTTATATATTAAAAAAATTAAATATATCAATTAATTATCACTAATGTAAGAGCTATTTAGCTAATTTGAATAAATTAAGGAGTGTATAATATAAATTTGTCTTAAGAGATTATATTTAGTCATAATTATATTAACTAATTTATTTAAATTTTTTAATTTATTTAAAAAAATAAAGTAACTTTTATATTAAGGATTAATGGGAATATTATGACTTGTAGTAATTTAAATGATTTTTAACTTCAAACTCTTGAACTTTTTAAGGCGTTTGGTATTATGTAAGATGTGATTTGTTGGTAAATTAATTGAATTAGTGTGTCTAATTGGATTCTTATAATATTGCTTAATTTGTATTAATTGTAATTTGTAAATGAAAAGTATATTATTAGTGGGGATAGGTATATATTATTAGGGGAGATAATGTGTATTTGTGCTTTGTCCCACTTTTAAGAGCAAACCTTTTGCATATTGACTTGTGGAAATAGTTTTTTTTTATATATCTTTTTTCCTTCTCTCTTTTTCTCCATTTCAACTTAAAGCTAAAGTTCTTACTATTATTCCTTATTCTTCATATACATCTAAGTCTCTGATTTTATACATTCCAAGCCAAGTGTGTGTGTATATCTTTTCTCTCTCTGCCTTTGTTCCTCTTTTTCATGAGAATCTCTTTCGTTTCATCACCACCTCCACAATACAAGCACATGCAACCAACCCTTTGAATATTTCAATCCTCTTTTCTCTCTCTCTCTCTGTCAGAGAGAGAGAGAGAAAGAGACGTTGATAAATAATGAAGAATGATGTTCTTTCTTCTTCATCTTCCTCTTGTTGCTGCTGAACAGTGCCTTTCTTTTTACTTAGAGCTATCATTTTTTCTTGTATTGGAAACATACCTTACTTCGTGTGCTTAGGATACTCAAAACCCCTAGCTTTACACACACACACACACACACACATTCCTTATAAATATTCTCAGCTAGAAAAAATTTGACCGTTAGGTTTGGACAAGTGACTGCATGAGATATTGCATTCATTTAGTGGACCCTACGAATAAAGCTACTACACACTACTGCATGTTTCCTCTTTTTCTCATAATAGTAATATTGATTCATATTTATAGTATTAGGTTGGATCAGCTTCAGGATTTTGATGACCTTTGTCTGTCTGTGAAATTTCAGCATCGGAGAGTTGGGTATCTCAATTATGGTGAAAGGGAAACTGCAGGTTTTGGGAATTGTGATTAATTAAATTTGGTCAGTGTGGGATTTTTTTGTAATAAATATCTGTCATATGTAATAAAAAAAAAGTACAATACTGTGATGATCTTTTGAAGTTTCTTACATATATGTTTAGTCGCTTTATTTGTTAGGGCTTTTCAAATTATACCCACACATATATATATATATATATATATGTTTGGCCTGAAAAATAAAATATATTATTTATTGATGTAGTAATATGTAACTGCTACTTTTTTTTAATGATTAATTTATTTTCTCAAATTTTATGATTTTTTTAATGCATTCTCATTAAAAAATTCACATAATTAATTCCCAGGTGAATATATATATTATTTGTTAAACATGGATATATGATAAATATAAAAAAATATATTGAGACATGTTTCAGTGGGACTCATATCAGATATAGTATTAATATGTCAATTCATGATGAACATAATTCATTGTTGGGCTTAAAAAGTTTCTCCATCGACTAAATTTAGCCAAGATTTTCGGTTTACAGTTGGAATTCAGCAGTTGTAAGAAGATGATAACAGGATAAAAGGATTTGTTGACAAGCTTTGATGGGCTTGAGCTACAACCTATTATTGTTTGTTCTCATAAACCCAAGCCTAAATCTAGTGTGGGCTTTATTTGAGCCCATTGTCCACCAAACTTTGCTTTTTTTTTTTTCTTTTTTCTTTTTGTATAAAATGGAGAGAAGTTAAATTTAATATTGTTGTTGTGCACTTTATCAACTGAACTCAAGTCCAACCAAGGCCCAAGAAGTGTAGGTGACATGGGCCTGGAGGGATCATCATAGTTAAGGCACGTTTATTCAGAGTATTTACAAAGGGATTTATAAATTGCCTACCAAAAAGGTCAACATGCCTACAATAAAATTTTTACTCATAACCTTATATAGATTATGTGTCAACTTCCTCAACTAGCTAGAATTAGTTAGCAACGGTTTTGAATCTAACATAAGGGACTGATTGTTTACAATGTAGCAAATAAGAGAGAGATATATATTTAGTGCCTAAGAGAGGCATGCCTTCAAAAAGAGGATATTTGTGTGTGCACTTGAAAAGAAACTAGAATTGAATGTATCTGGTTAGATGTTTAATTTATCATAGTGTGTTTGGGTATTTTTTAAAACTATGATTTTGGAAAGAAAACCATAGTTTTGAGAAGAACCATCCAAACTCTTCAAAATCCAATAATTGAGAATATATCTCAAAACATATTTTTAAAGCTAAAATCATAATTTTCTACAAAACTAATTTTTTTCAAATTTTTTATAAGCTATGCTATACTAAAATCAAATTTTTATCACTTTTTTCAAGAAACTATTTTTCAAAAAGTTAATCCAAATACAGCCTAAGAAATTTTAAATATTTAGAACAAAGGATTTGAAATTTTTATCATTTGCAGAAAAAGAGTCAACCTGCTACACCACAGAATCAGGATGCAGTATAGGTTAATTAATTCAGTTTACATATATACCATGTCGTCGTGCAAACAGGTTCCGAACGTTGATTAAACAAACCAAACACAAATATCAATTATCTTAATTGAGCAAACAAATCCCATATAACACCATCAATCAATATTAGACCTATATACATATTTCTAACTTTATGATGAAATCAATATTAGAGCTATATGTATATTTCCAACTTTATGATGAAACTTATAGCTCATTGCTCTACCAAACACCACCTAAAACTGATTGTTTTTTACCAACCATGTACGCTGTTGTTGATTAGCTCAGGCTTCGATATCTCATCCTTTTTCTCTTGTTTCTTTCTGGGCTTTCTGCAAATTCTCTTTATTAGAACCTCAAATTCTTCGCCTACTATCCGTGTGCGTGGGACCCTTTCATAGAAATTAACTACAAGAAAAATTATAAGTAATTACCCCTTGGTTTATTCTTTTCATCTCCATTGAGTCTATATATGTAATTATCCCTCTCTTTTCTTTTTTGTTTCTGTGTGGTGCCATAACCTGCAATAGATACTATGATGAGTAGTCATCAACACAACCAAGTTTCAGGTTTTTGTAGAATTATACTATCATTATTCAACTTAATCAGTTTCTTTACAGAATTGTTTTGTGGAGATAGATCACTGATATATAATGATTGTTTATGTACATGCAGAGGCTTGTCCTCCATCAACACCAGTGATGGCTTATCCTCCACCGGGTCAGGCTTTTCCCCACCACCAAACACCACCGCTTGGATATCCCACCACCGTGCAAGCTGTTCAACATTCATCACACATCGCAGACGCCAAAAGTAAGGGTGAAGGTTTCTGGAAAGGATGGTGCGTTTTTCTCTCATCTCTATCTATTCCTACACAAAACACAATTAATCCAACTTAATTTAAATATATAGCTCAATTAATTAGCATGTTTTGTTTGATAATTTATCCAAATATTTGATTGATGATAAAATACAAGACACTGTATGATTTATATAGATGACTTCACTTATTTACACTGTTTTGCTGTGCAGTGTTGCTGCGATATGCTGCTGCTGGGTCCTGGAATTTTGTTGTGGATGTTGATTATTGAGAGTTCTTCATGATTATTATTAGTTTAATTATGTGGAAAAAAGGATAATATCTTTTTTTTTTTCATTTTAGTTGCTGTATGTCATGTATGCTTTATGGGAGTTAATTAAGAGATTAAATAAAAAAAATTATAATCATTTTAGTTGCTGTATGTCATGTATGCTTGTATATTTTAATTTCCCCCAATTATAATCTGCTCTTGTAAATGTAAATTTTATAAGTAGACTAAACTTTAGGTATAAAACAAGACAATTAACATAAAAAATCATTAAAAAAAGTGTTCTGTGAGCATAAACATACCAAATCTCTCTCTTTCTCTCTATTATCTTATCGCCCTTACATATGTTATATATCACCTATTCTTTCAAACTTCTTCTTCTTGTATTATGTTGGTACATAGGAGTCTTCGGCTATTGAAGTTCAAGCCCACAAATTGGGTTTAGATTAATTCAATGAATTATCATCCTAATCAACCGTATATGAGTGACCAAGAATATGTTTGGATTAGATTTTTGAAAAAACTATAGCTTTGGGTTAAAAATGAGGGAATATTTTACATAAGGGCTCCTGTAGAAAATTAATATCAGATCCCTCACTAATAATTTTAAAATTTCAATGCACCCCAAGGACCAAAACAAAATTAAATTTTACTGGTGAAAAGATATTTGTGCCCTTGGTTCAATTTAACAACATGAGAGTTATTAATTCCCTTATGTATGTTGTTAATCACCTAATTTTTATTATAAAACTACTTATTTCACTTGTTAATACAAAACTAGACCTCTATATTTATGGGAGTTATTAATTTTCTTATATTTGTTGTTAATGACCTATTTTTTGTTGTAAACACTTGTATTTATGAAAGTTGTTAATTCCCTTATGTTGGTTGTTAATCCCATAATTTTTGTTGTGAATATTTTTATTTCACTTGTTAATCCAAAATTAAACATTTATATTTATGGAAGTTGTTATTTTTTCTAAATTTGTTGTTAATCACCTAACTTTTGTTGTAAATCCCCTTATTTCACTTGCTAATGTAAGACTTGGATATTTGTATTTATGGGAGTTGTTAATTCCCTTATGTTTGTTGTTAATTTCTTAATTTTTGTTATAAATCTCTTTATTTCACTTGTTAATGCAAATTGGACAATTGCATTGAACTATGGGTACAAATGTTTTTTCACCCATAAAATTTCATTTCATTTTGTTCTTTGGGGGTGCAGGGAAATTTTAGAATTATTTAGGGGTAATCTGATATTAATTTTCTATAGGGTTCTTTAGATAAAATTTTCCCTAAAAGCTGGTTAAAATCATTTTGCTACTCTGCTCTTAAAATTTTGCTTCAGGTCAAAACCATAATTTTGGAAGTTCTCTAAAACAGGTCTAGATAGATAAACGTATACTTCAAGTTTAGACGTATAGTTTACTGGATTGATTCCCTTTGACACAGCATAGTTTGTTTGAATGGGCAGGAATGTGAAAAGCACATTCACTCATTTTGAATATAGAGCTTGTGTGGTGAACATTAGTTGTTATAATCTGTCTAGATCGTTCATAAATCCCAATAATGTATTTTGGGGAAAGATATCTTACTCTTTTTCTAATCTTTCAGGCTTAACGACTACACGTCTGTGTCAGTTATTTATTATGAAGTGGAGCACTTGAGAGGGTTGATCCATACAAACTTGAGACAAAACTGCATCCAGATGAAACTGCAATTTCAAAATTTAAACAAAGATATCAAAGTTTATTAACAAAGTTGAAGCTCACTTATGAAACAAAACGCTAGTTTTCTCTATTTGAAGAGATGACACGTACGTATGAGATATATGCCATTCACATCCTCTATGCTCATCAGTAACTTTATCACTTATCATAATCATGATTCTCTCAACAAGGAAACTAGGTTAAATTCCTCTCACAATTTGTTTCTTTATAAAATAAACTCTATGGTAAATATCATTCTTGCTGATTAATTGGAAATTAGTGTTAGATATTAGATATAGAATTAGTCAGTCAAGGGCCAAACACTCCTTTAATTTGGTAGATTGTGCAGGAAGCTAAGGTATATGAGCTGATTTTTATCAGTCATGAGATAATAATACAAAGCTTGTCGTCTATATATCAGAAAGAGAGCTTAAGTCTATTGTGTATTTTGGGCAGCAATTTTAGCTTCTGACTAATTTTTCAGACTAAACGACTAAGAATGAGTTTGATTAACTAAAAGAGCACTTTTGAATGTATAAACCATAGTTTTAAAATGTGCTAGCCAAACTCCCCCAAAAATTTCAAAAAGCTTGATGGAAAACCATGGTTTTGGGGAGCAAAACCATGGTTTTAAGGAGCATTTTTTTTTTTACTTTTTTAAAAAGTATTCTCTACCGGATTAACTTTTTACCACTTTTTTCTTGAATCTATTCTCCAAAAGTCAAATATATATGAAGTAGTGAAACTTTCTATGTTGCCACTCTTCCTTTTCTCCCCAAATAAGACAACTTGTGTTTTGGACCACCAAACTGCCTAACTTATGAGTTGAGTCTTTGAGGGGGCGCAAAAAAAGAAGGGCAAAACAATCTCCTTACGGGCTTTATATATAGAGGGACAGAACCTAGTTAATTGAAGACATAATGCATTGGCAAATAATTAGGAAGCATACTAGAAAATGGGGTATTCTGTGGGAGAACAAGTGTGGTGTGTGGTGATGATGATGATATTCATATTAGGGTTTAATGGAGAAAGTGAGGGGTGCTTGAAGGAAGAGAAAGAGGCTCTTATGAGATTGAAAGAAGAATTGGATTACCTAAATGGATCTTCTCTTGCTTCTTGGAATAACATTACCACCTTCTCTGATTGCTACTCTTGGGAGTCTGTAGAGTGACAACTCCACTCACACAGTCATAAGCCTCCATCTGAACTACACAAGAGCTTGTGAGCTGAGACACACCAAACGGTCACTCAATGCTTCCTCTTCTTCTCTCCCTTTCCACCAACCCCAAACATTAGATTTGGGTGGGAATTACTTTTCAGGACACCCTCTTTAATTTCTTTTAACTATTTTATCATTGTATTCATGCATATAAACAGTATATTATATAGACACATATTGTTAATTAAGACTCAACATTTTTATAAGAGTTGCAAACTGTGATGTTTTAATCACAAACAATTAATCAAAAGATGTAAAAGCAGACTAGTTACAGTAAAAGTTTGAGTAAGCAAATTGTGATTATCATATCACTGTCTGTTATATTGTACTTTTTCCTCAGATTTCTCTTTTTCAGCCACGGATCTGTCGAGGTAAGATGATTATGGATAAATATATACTCGTGGATAGTTTTTGATTGGGAGAATCAAACTTTTGATCACTCCACTTTATTTTAGTTATCGATTTGGTCTATGAAATTTAATTTTTATCAGTCAACTCCCTAAATTTCTAGTCATATATATATATAATTAGGCCAAACACACATATAGTCTGATCATTAACTCAAGGATGCCCTTCGTGGATTTATGTATAAAAAATACTTCAATTTTTAATATAAAATCTATTTAATTAATTTTATTATATTAAAAAAACTAGTTAATATAACATATTTTTTTTCTAAAATACCATAATCATTTACTAATTAATTTTCTTTCACACGGTTTTACTTGATTATTATTGAGGGAGTATCAATATGAATAATTTAAAAAAATATTAATAAATATAAAAAATAAATCTTATATTTATAACTAATATCAAATCTCAACCTAATTCTATATTAAGGATAAGATTGGAGTAGTAGTTGTTTTGATAAGATCAAATAAGAATATAAAATTATGTATGAAACTTTTGGGACTTACTTGAAAAAAAGTTAAACTTGAGGGATTAAATTGATAACTAAGAAAACACTACATCAAACTTCTACTTCATGTTAAATTATGAATATAACGATGATGATGATTATTATTTGGATTATTTTTATAATTCTTTTTACTCACTAACATTCATATTCATATATAGTAATAAATCACATGTTATCTGTGGAGTCGGACTATTTTGCGATATTAAGTTGACTAATTTAGAAGAGTTGCATTTAACAGGTAACAATCTCACACAACTCCCGTATTTCCATTTTTACATTTAAATCTATGTCTTCTAGATTCTTTTAAATGGCATATGTTAATTACTCATTAAATTCTGCATTTCTGACATTAATTGATATTAGTTTTATTAATTTACTCGTCTATTTAACTTGTCATATAATCATCTCAACCTGAAGAATTACGTGTCTTTATTTAGAAAAATGGAATTGAATAATTGGTCCAACCTTAGAGATTTTTGAGAATATTGAGAGTTAAATACGATGGCATTTTTACTTAATATATAATGGAATTTTTAGTTTAAAATGTAGTCAAAGCACATAAAGGCTAACAAAATAATAATAAGATCGAGTTGTTTTCACTCAAGTATTATAGGTTTCATTTCCATGCACAGGCAGCTAAATAAGAATAATGAAAGAAAATTACTTTAATCTTCCATTCTTTGAGTTCCTAGAAGCACTTTTACTCCCCGATTGATTACGGGTCCATTTGGATAGGATTTTAGAAATAGTCTTATGAAAAAAGAGAGTTTTTGAGCAGCTTATAGAAAAAGGTTTTTAGAGACTAACTTATAAAAAAAAGTAATTTTGAATAAATGAGTATTTTAATAGTTATTTCCAAAAATACTTTTATCATTGATAAATTATGAAAAAGGGTATGAGTATTAAATGAGGAGAGATAAGAGATGAGATGAGAGAGGAGAGAGGAGAGAGGAGAGAGGGTGTAAAAAAGTATGAGAGATGAGAGATAGTGTAAGAAAAAATAGGGGTAATATAGTAATTGGTTAGTTTATAAACTCTTTTACTGTTTTATAAGCTATTTTGATCAGTTTATCTGAAACCTTAGTTTTAAACTATAATTTGATCTAAAAGTCCGTTTGAGCAAATATGACTACTTGTTTTAAAATTTCTCTAAACATAGGTTTTGTCCAAAATGACTTATAAAATCACAGTTTTCCGTGATTCCAAATAGGCCTTACTTCATCGGCTCATTCTCATTCTCTTTGCTTGGCAACTGCTTCAACCTCAAAATCTTTGGCATTTTATGCTCTAACACCAATCTTATCAAGCTTGAAACTGATAATGCCCCATTTATCCCTTCCTTTCAGTTGAGGTATTTCGTCATCCGCAAGTGCACTCTGAATGAAGCCAGCAATAACAAAATGCCTAACTTTCTTCTTCAACAATATGACTTGCTAATTCTACACCTTACCTACTTGAACATTTCAGGAACCTTCCCATCCTGGCTTTTGACAAACAACTCAAAATTAAATGATTTCAATCTGACTCACAACTTGTTCACTGGTCCCTTTGACCAACTCAATTCCACCTCAAAATTTCTTCAAACGGAATCTTTTGATATTTCATATAATCCCATTAGAGATGAAATGCCTTCTCATATTGGTTCATTTTTCCCAACTTGATTTTTCTTGATATGTCTTCAACTTCATTGCGAGGTTGGGTGAAATGAGACAACTGAAAGATCTTTACTTGTCAAATAATAATTTATCTGATTATTTGCTCAAAGAATTTGATCAAGGTAACAATGAGTTGAGGTTTTTGAAGTAGTCAAACAACAACTTGAGTGGCCAATGTCTATCCATTAGATCGAATTTCACAAATTTGTTGTTTATAGATCTTAGCAACAACAACTTCAGAGAAAATTTCCAAGTGGGATGATTAATAATACTGAATTAAGAATGTTCGATAGAAGTGTCAACCAACCATGCTTTCACAGGTTCATTTTGCCCAACAATGCTTTCACAGGTTCATTGTTGAAGTACTTGCATCTGCAAAGCAACCATTTCACAGGACCTCTACCTTCTACTTTGGCCAATTCCCCCTTGTTGACTTTGGATGTGATGAAGAACAATTTTTCTAAGATTGTTGAATTCATTTTTGAATTTAACGACTCTCATCTTAAAAGAAAATATCTAGTCCAGTTGATTTATATGAGCTCAAGAAAATAAGTATATTAGATCTTTCTCAAATAAACTTTTAGGAAGTATATCATATTGCTTTAATAACATCACATTTGGAAGGAGGGACACACTCGGGGAAACTAAAATAGGAAAGTTTAGTGTGTCTTGGAGTGCAAGGGTTTTGGGCATTATTTTTCACATGTCAAGTTGTCAACTAGTGAAATTACTATGGATCAAGGTCTGAAAATAGATGTTACATTCTATAGAGATCAAGAAGTAGACTTCATATCAAAAAGAAGTTATGAATCATGCAAAGAAAATATTTTAAATTTCATGTCTGGTTTGGATGTTTCAAAGAATCAATTGGTAGGTAGAATCACTTCACAAATTGGATATTCAAGTACTATTCATATATTAAATTTGTTAAACAATCATTTGAAAGGGCCAATTCCAGCAACATTTTTGAATCTTAAGCGAATAGAAAGTCTTAGACATTTCACACAACAATTTGTCTGGTCATAATTCTGCACAATTAACTCAGTTGTACTTCTTGTCAATTTTTTCTATAGCTCATAATAATCAATCCGGAACGACACCTGATATGAAAAATCAATTTTCAACTTTTGGATAGTAGGGATGAAGGGAACCCTTTTCTATGCGGTCCACCTTTGCAACAAAATTGCTCTTCCATAATAGGGAGAAACAAGCCGCCTCATGATTTGGAAGCAGACGATTTATTATGGAGTTTTGCTGGGGCGTTTGTGGTCTTTTCTCTAAGTGTCGTTATACTTGTTTATTTGAACCCTTACGTTTGCAATTACAAACTACTCATATTAGAGAGAGCTATATATAACAAGTTATTTGTATGAGGGGAAGCCAAAAAGAAAAGGCTTTTACTTTTAATAGTCGATAAGATTTTGAACATGTAACAGGCGGTGATCATCTCTAGAATTACAATAACGAAAAGATTGCCAGTTTGAAGCTTCTGATCTTCTCATGATCAAAAAGGAAATCAAATTGAAATATTCGAACCATTGTTTTGTCTTTTTCTATGTTTGTAGCCCAGTTTAATGATTAGGCTTATTATATAGCAACATGAATCATCATTACAATCAACAAGATTCTCCCGGCAAGGTTTCTCTCTCACAGTAAGCTACTACTCTGCTGTATCATTCTATTGTGTTTATAACTGGGATTCATAATATTAATTAATTAGAGTTTGCAGTGTCATATCCTTCGCCGGTGATGGCATATCCGCCGCCGCCACCTGTGAGTGCTTCTCCACCAATGGGGGATCCTTCTAAGGATGCTGTTTTCTGGAGGCCCACAACAAATTAAAGTGCTCCGCACAAAACCACAAGTATGGGGTGATGGTGAGTTGGTAATTATTCATAATCAAAATATCTCTCTTCTTAATTTATATTTTTATGAATTCTTATTGCTTTCTTTGTATATAATTCTCTTCGAAATTAGTACCTAATATTAGCTTCGTTCTGTCTCTCTCTCTTTTCCTTCTTTACTACAGTTTTACCGCGGTCTGCTGATGCTTCTTGGATTGCTGCTTTTGATTGCTTTCTGTTTACTTGTTCTGGTCATACTTTTTAGTTTCGTATCAAACAATTTTTGTAGTATTCTCAGAATTGGGTTCCTTTATTGTAATTCCTTATAACAAAGTATTATATTCATATTCTTGGAACTGAATTCAAGTTATGAAATTACCAAATCCAGTTCTACGCCGTTTTTTGTAAGAGTTCAGGGATAAGGAACAAACAAGCTCTCTCATATCCAAAATACAAAACTGTTAACTATCAAATTCTCAAAATTTTTAACCAACACCATTATTGATCAAATAGTAGTATAAAGTTCTGCTAGATTTTTGTAATTCTTAAATTCTGAGTTATGTGTGCTATCACAATAATTGAACTATCCTTCTTCAAGCTTGTTCACAGTTTGCTCTGTATCTGGCTATTAACTATAATTGACATTATATATGTCTTTGTAAGTTCATGGGATTATTAACAATATTATTACTTAATGATTTTATGTTCGCCTCCGGTGGGTGGGGTGTATCCCTCCAGGGATGCTGCTTTTGGGAGGTATGGTGAGATCACAAGTCATGATGATCAAAATCTGTGTTTTTATGAACTCTTATTGCTTTCTTAATTTCTCTCCACATCAGTTCTTAATATTTGCTTTGTTCTTTTCTTAATCTCTCCTTTTGCTCTCGCTCTCACAGCTTGTTGTTCTTCCCCTTTCTTAAATTAATTTTAGTAACATAACACAAGAAACAAAGGTTTGCCTTTTATTTTTTTATAATATTAACGATATTTTATTATTAAATATTTTAATTTTAGAATTTGGGACTGTCCTCCTAATATAAATGTTATATATAATAAAGTATTAATATTTGTTTAAAAAATTACTCATAGGGTTAAATGTTTATATATGAGAAACCCTAAATGTAAAGATGGTGGTCTTTTGATAGTAAAAATAAGTGTTTAGTATCTTTTTATGTACTATATTTTTTTATAGAGAAGAAATATAAAGCCTTACAGTTATAATAATATAAAAAAAATTGACAAAAAACAAATATAAATATAACAACGCTCTTACATCTCAAGGGAAACAGGTAAAGAAACAAACCCAATAAAAAGTCTTCAATAAAGTGATAAAAAGATGGCTGAGTCTTATATCCAGTGTGTTTAGATCAAGCTAAATCTTAAGTTTCAGATCAGGTTTAACTTTAAGTTTGGATAAAATATAAGTTTTAAATTTTTTAAAAATAAATAATATATTTATTTAAACGAATTTTTTTTGACTAAATTTAAAACTAAAATTTTAAATAAATTACTCAGAGTAACTTATAGAATAGTAAAAGAACTTATAAACTAACCAATAATTATATTAATTCTATTTTTTTTATACTCACCCCCTATTTTTTTATATTTTTTTTCATCTCTCCTACTTTTTATTATACCCTCTCTCATTTCATCTCTCTTCATTTAATACTCATACATTTTTTTATAATTTACTAATAATAAAAATATTTTTAAAAATAACTATTTAAACACTCATTTATTTAAAATTATTCTTTTTATAAATTCTTTTTTAAAAAACTTTTTTTATAAACTGTCTACAAATCTTTTTTTTTTCTTCGTAAACCTGTTTTCAAAATAGGATCCAAACATTCCCATCATCAATAACTCACCCATACAACCATCCAACTACACGGAATCGCGGACAAGCCATTCAAATTCGGGTCAAACCCGGTTCAAAATGACCCGCACCAAATTGGAAAACGGCACGGGCACAGGCTATTCTTATAGTTTCTTGTCTTCGATTCAGTCCTCTGGATCTTACTAGGGTTTATTGAGGGGTTTCCATCTCTTTGCTGCGCCCCTAGCCATGGCGAAACCTGGGCGAGGCCGTCGCTCACCGCCGTCGGGTTCCATCTCGGGCTCATCATCGCGCTCTAAGTCTTCCTCTCCCTCCGATTCCCGCTCCAGCTCTCGTTCCCGCTCTGCCTCTCGCTCCAGATCCTTCTCCTCGTCCTCTTCTCCATCCCGCAGTGTCAGTTCCGGGAGCCGAAGTCCACCTCCTCCAAGGAGGAAACGGTACGCCACAATTGGAAGGATTTGAGTGTGTCTTTTTGATGATGGTTGGAGCTTGAAATTTTAGGAAAATTGGAGTATACATAGAGCTTGGTTTTATGCAATTCGTCTTTCGCTTGAATTGACTAATGGCGTTGCACGAGCCGAGTATAACCTTACTAACTAGAATACTACTGATTTCCTCTAATCGGAATCTTCGGACTATGTACTGTATAGGAAATGTAGCTTCTTTTTTGCTTCTTGTTTGTTCTCGTCTTTTGTTTACGTTAAATTTATTCTTTTATCACATTGAAAATGAATAGGTATTGTCTGTTACACACTTTTGTGGTGAAAAGTGATTTAAAATATTTAGCCTTTTATTATTTCTGTAGAAGTTGTGACAAATCACACCTATTAGGACTTTAGCCGCTAAATGTTGATTCCTGGGGGACTGGAGTGGAGTTGGCGGTCCATTTCACTTGATTGCTGAAATTAATGAGGGTGGATTATATTTTCACCAGCAGTTGAGGAGCAGATATTTGATATTATGGACATATGGAAACTTCGTTATGAAAGCAGTATTTTCAAGAAACTTTCAGTTCCAACTTATATAGACGATGCACCCTCTTTTTGAGGGCGGTGCTCTTATTCAGAATCTTACTACTTTTTAATTACTTTATTAGTCTGTTCTTTGTGCAATCTTATGAGGTAGATATAATTCTGAACATCTCTATTATGCTCATAAAATCTAGCAGTGAAATGATGAAGCATTATTCTTCCTATAAAATAGCCAAGATGATTGTTGAATTAATTTTCTCGGTTTTTAGATGGTCCTGCACGTCCTGTTGAATTATATTGTCGCTGTGCTTGTTGAGCAGATTGATCTGATACTTCTATTTCTATATATATTTTGTCTAGCAGTCCTGCTGAAGCAGCTAGGAGAGGTAGATCTCCTCCTCCCCAATCTAAAAGGATATCTCCACCCCCCAGGTGTGATACTTATGTCTTTCTACTTAATGGTGTAGCATTAAACGTTTTAATGCGCTTGGAAATGTTTTGCCACAAAGAATCCAAATTATTCCTCCAATTCTTGTTTGTTTTCTATTTTTGCTTGATCACTGTTTTTGTTAAAAACATTTTTATAATGTGGATTTTTAACATTGTATATCTTTCTAGTCTATGCAAACTGGGATTATAAGTGGGACTCTGAGAGACAAATATTTTCATATGGTGTCAATCATTACTGTCAATTATTTGAATGTTGACATTTAAACACTTTGATCACGATTTCCTTACTGACAAGTGTAAGGTATAAAAGATAGTGATGATTGGAAGGCCCGTGTTTTTAACGTTAGGCAAACATTCTGTTCACCATTTTATTTTGCAAATAGCTTCTGCTAGATTTTAGAGTTCATTTGGTGGATTCTCATTTTTTCTTGTAGACTTGCAATTTTTTGTTTTCTTTCTAAATTTGATGTTATTTATCTTGGCCCAAAAAAAATTGATGCTACTTATAGACTTTAGGTGCAATTCAACAACATGTTGGTTTTATGCTTTGATATTCCATGACTCGTATCATCTGCTCGTGTTCACTTTTTATACCTGATACCAGGAAACCTTCTCCTGTTCGTGAATCACTTGTTCTTCACATAGATAAACTCAGCAGGAACGTCCATGAAGGCCATTTGAAAGAAATATTTAGTATGGCAATTTTTCTCTCTGATTTCTTTGACTTGTGATAGCTGTAGTATAGTTTCTGTATTGATCCCTTATAATTAGTTAAGCTCTTGGTGAATTCACATTTAATTGCCTTTGTCAAATAACGTTATTGTCATTACCCTGTTATGATTCAATGAGAATTTAGGAACTGAGTCCTATGTGACACCTCTCTTGTTTCTTTACTAATTAACTGCATTTGGGTCTTTACAATCATAAAAGATGTTTTTGGTGATATACTAACTATAAACGGTTTTTGAACTAATCTTGTAAAAGATTTTGCAGTGTTCTGACCTCTAGCCTTTATACTTGAACTTATTAGGTAACTTTGGTGAGGTTGTAAACGTGGAGTTGGCAATGGATCGAACTGTAAGTTTGCATTAAGTATTGCATCATAGTGTTTAGGACACGTTCATTAGCATAAATTTAAGGCAATTTAGCTTAATAATATTGTCTTCAAATTCTTTCTAATTTTCAGGTTAACCTTCCTAAAGGATATGGATATGTGGAATTCAAGACAAGAGGGGATGCTGAAAAAGCCTTACTATACATGGATGGTGTAGGTCTTTACGGAATGGGCAGGATTACTTTCTGTAATCAAAGATGCTGCATTTTGAAACTGATGTCAGTAATTCTCTTGGTGCAGGCCCAGATAGATGGCAATATTGTTAAGGCCAGATTTACCTTGCCGCCAAGGCAGAAGGTTTCACCACCCTCAAAGGCTCCTGCTCTTGCTCCAAAGAGAGATGCTCCTAGAGCTGATAATGCTAGTGCAGATGCTGAAAAAGATGGGCCAAAGAGGCAAAGAGAATGTATGCACTTGATGCCTTAGTGAATGTGAGTTTGTGATTTTTTTTCACAATAACTAAATTGTAAATTTGATGATAGCAGCTTCTCCTAGGAGAAGGCCTCCTTCACCACGAAGGAGATCTCCCATGCCTCGAAGAGTTGGATCACCAAGGCGCCCAGATTCTCCAGTTCGTCGTCAAATGGACTCACCCTATCGTCGTGGAGACACACCTCCTAGGAGGAGGCCTGTCTCCCCTGCAAAAGGCAGATCTCCAACTCCGCCAAGGCGCCTTAGATCCCCTGCAAGGTTGGCTTGCAATTAATTTCATACACGTTTGACAAGGTTATTAGTTCACTGTGTACGTATTTAATTCTTGTTTCTAGTAGGGTCTCACCTAGAAGGATGCGTGGAAGTCCAATTCGCAGGCGTTCTCCTCCTCCTCCAAGGCGCCGGTAATCCTATTTGTGTGTAGTTTGCTATTATTATACAGGCATGATATAGACAAAAATATAAAGAATTACAGTTTCACCAATATTTCATCTGTATCAGGTTATGCTTTTTAATTATGTAATTCAAGAAGTACTTATGCTACATTTTCCTTTGAATTTTTTCTCTGGCTAAGGGAAGTCTGGCATACAGCTGAGTCTGTAAAATGTCTGAATTTCAAGGGGGTGAATTTCGCTGAACCATGCTTGGAACATGGGTGCACTGACAGATAATAAATAAAATTAGTATAACATATAGGAAGATTCGTTGAAGTGGTTACTTTTAGCCTAGGTTTCTCAGAAGTTGATACTGTTTTCAATTATTTTGCATTTTGCTATTGTACATTGCATGGAATTATTAGTTAACTATTAATTAAAGAAATAAATATTTTCCCCAGTTCACCACCTAGACGAGCTCGTAGTCCTAGAAGGTCTCCAATCAGTCGGAGACGTATTCGCTCTCCGCCACGGAGGTCTGCACGCTCACGATCAAGATCATTCTCACCCCCACCTCGGAGGTAATTTTACTATGTCCCTATCCCACTTTACCAAAATAAGTTACTGTTCCCACTTTTTTAAAAAATTACTGTTCCCTAGTGCTCATAAACACCATGATAGAATTTAATGTTGATGCCTCAAATTCAAAGTTGCTGTTTGTGCTTGTAGACTTGCATGTGCTAGAAAATGACGTTTTATCAGGACAAATAACTGTAGAAGTAAATCATCGTTTTCATATTCAGAAAAAGAATTCTTTAATCACATTTTATCAAGCCTTACTTGGGTATATTGCGCTACAGTTTGTACGCGTCTGAAGTTACATGAAAAGCTTTACTGTCATTCCTGGAAACTATTGGTTTTGCTTTTGAAAGAACTAATCCGATTGAGCTTACATTATATATTTCTCTTGACAGAGGACGGCCACCTATGAGACGTGGAAGGTCATCATCATCCTACTCTGATTCACCAAGTCCTCGCAAGGTTTGTGCTGCTTTTGCTTAGAGGGTGTTACTTTTGCTTGGTATGTTCTGTTGCTTAGTCCTTCATTATTTTGACAGGTATCCCGGAGATCAAGGAGTCGCAGTCCAAGAAGGTGACGATGCCAATGTTACTTTTCTAGGCAAACTCATTGCTAATTACAGACTACTTTAGTCTGCAATGCAGCATTTGCTCTAACTTTTGAAAATTTCCTTAGGATTGTATTGCTTAAACTTCCTTAGTTTTGTCTCGATGTTTTTCGTTAGGTTTTTCTAATGAAAAGTAACTTCATTTTTCTTTGGCGTGCTAAGTTTTCCTCATGATTGTAGGCCTTTGAAAGGAAGAGGAAGTAGCAACAGCAGCAGCAGCAGCTCACCACCCCCAGCTCGCAGACCGTAGAATATTCCTGTACATGGCTTGTGCCTCTTTCCCTTCCTGATGTGTTCATTAACATTCTGCGAGTGATGAGTAAAATACTTCGGTTATTATAATGTACTAGGAAATGTATTTTGCCCCATATTGCCTTTTTAAATCTATCATCTTATTGGTACTTGGAGCTATGGAAACTTACTGTTCCGTTCATCTGCTTGTGACAACAGTATCTTGTGCTTTTAGTTCATGTGCTTCTTGAACACCCTAAATTTGGGAGATGATGTTTTTATTCCTACCAACCAGATCAGTCAAACTTCTCTGTACAAGTTCACGGCCGTTGACTTTTGGTGGGACCCTATGGATCATATATGTAATGAATCAGTGGTTGGAGTATCAGGTTTTTCCTGCAAGCTTGTGTGTGGGGTGGGGGGGGGGTGTGGATGATAAATTTAATACCCCAACTGCATTAAAATTTACGCATGTGATATTTTAATAGGCCAAGTCTGAAAACCTTAATTTTTATGTATCATACATTTCATTCTTAATAAGTTTTTGGGTCGATTTGCTCATCTCGCTATTTTAGCGAGTAGGTGGGCAGCGACATGTTTTATAAACGGAGCAGGCAGTAAGCAACTATTTTAATTAAATATAATATAATGTTTGAAAAGAATAATGTCTTGATTTATTTTTGGAGGTCTGTTACGAAAAGTTCAATATCTTCATTTTCTTTTCAAGTTTAATTGTCTAAACTATCCATACGAGATATTTAAGTTTGGGTTCAATTTTGGGAAGGGTAGCTGTGAACTCTAAAATTAAGGAATAAAAGAAATAAAAATTAGAGTTCCACGTGTGTTACCTATTGGAAAATTGAGTTTCTAAGTAAGTACATATATTAAAATTAATTATATCTCATTATTAACCAAATATGTCAAGACACCGTGAGGAGGTTTCGTTCTTATTCAAAAGTTATTTCTTGGCCACCAAAAAATGTAAGTTATTTTACAAATTTTATGAAATAATTGATACTTTATAAATACTACATCAGAATTTATTAACTGATTAAGAAATTTTGTACAAAAAAAAATTAAAATATGTTTTAAAAAAATATTTTTAAAATTATGAACTAATTTTAACAAACTAGTTTATGTGAATTAGTTAAAATTTATTGACTATAAATAAAAATGATGAGAATATGTTTCCTTTTCTTTATCAAATAGAATGACGGAGTGGAGATTATTGAACATGCCCCTAACCCGTCCGCAATGCAACTTGAACCTAATATTAGACCCGACCCATTACCTATGTTTTTTCCTGACCAAAAAAGAGGTGGCCGAAGGGTTTTATTTTTTATTTTTTTATCCTTAATTTTGTTTAGGTTTTCCCTGTAGAGTTCCTTTGAAGAATGTTCATTCGCAAATTGTTCTTTCTTCGCGCATTTCCTCAAATCCCATTTGGAGCTTGTAAAATGTAAGGGACACAAGGCATCTGATCCACACGGCACCCAAATTTGCAATGGAATATTTACAAAATGAAAAGGACCGACAAAAAAAGGTAAAAACAATATCCACACTACCTGGGTTGTCGCGCGAAAATGTTCAATTCTCTTTATGCATCCCATTAAACTCAAGAATTTGAATCTTCAAAACTAACTTTCAAGTAGTTCACTTACTAATGATTCGGGAAGACAACTTTGAGCTTGATTGAGTTTCAGGCCTGTCAGAATTGAACTGCGAAATTCAGTTTCACACTACAACGCTGCTCAATTTTGGGATTCGAAGCTTCACAACCCATGTTTGGTTTCAATATGATGCATCGCATAAACCTTTCTTGTCGAAGATTTGGGTAACTTTTTAATCTGTATTGGAAGTTTGGCCGTTGAACTTATCCGATTTAAGGTAGGACTTAGGAGGCAGAGGGATGGATTCCATGGCAGGCAGTGGTCTGCCTTCACTGGGTTTTGTCAAGCTTACTGACCTAGTTCCTTCGGAAGGCTTGCCTTCTGATGCCTATAAAAGATCTGTTTCAACTCTGTCACAATCACTGGCTCAGTTTTCGGCTGCCATCATCCAATTTCCGGCTAGTGATGGGGCTCTTTTAAGATCTGGTTTGGAATCTGCTCGCCTTTATTTCCATCAAAGAGAGGCATATCCACCTGCTGATGTAATCCATACTAGTGAGTCTCGTGAGTGGTGCAAGACATCTGGTTATTATGCAGATCCTCATTTGTGGCAAGAGACCTATGACTATAGACCAGGGATGACTCCTCCAGAACCAAACAACTCAATTGAGTTCCCTCCCTCAGGTTTGCCAGACATATTTGCTTTATTTGGAAAAGCAGCAAGGGTTATTCTCGATGCTGTTAGTTTCCATTTGAATTTGCGGAGCTCTCCATTTACTGGAATACTAGATAATGTTCCCCTTAGGAGTAGAGAGGTTTCATCTTCAGTCTTGTCTGTATGCTGTCATTCAAGGCCATCATTTCAGGGGGCACAACACCACAACATAACCACTCAAGAGGATGGTCAATTGGTAATGTATCCTGATCATGATCACCAAGTTGATAAAAGCTTGATATCTCTTGTTAAGTCGGACAAGGTAGGTTTATATGTAAGAGACTTTCAAGGTCGGTGGATTCTTGTGGATGGGGACCTGGGACCTCAAGATGCTGTTGTTTATCCTGGGCTTGCTCTCTATCAGGCAACTGCGGGTTATGTGAATCCTGCAGTGCGCAAAACTGAGGTCAACATGGAGGGAAATATGTTTGGGCGATGTTCTTTAACGTTTAAACTCATGCCTAAATCTATGGCCAGCCTTAATTGTTCAGAGATGAGGGCTGCAGGTCATGGAGTTGAATCACAGTTCCAGCTTCCTGTTCCTGTGGATGACTTTATGCAAAGATCTCACTCGACTGATCATCTCCTTAACAAAAATGGTTTCCAGTGCTTCAATTTTCCACCAAACCATGATGGTAAGCAGCATTTAGTTGAATTTGCATTCTGGTTTATTAGTTGTTTATATTCTCCAGAACTCAATCTAATCTTCTTATTGTTCTCTTGATTGATAATTATGATGATTTGTGGCATATTTGAGTTTTCTAGTATTAATGAAATTGATCGCTGACAATTGGGGAATTGGCGTCTTTTCTAGAGTTTCTGGCGAGCAGTAATTAATAGCCAAGCATGTATTTATGCGCTTTCACTTCCATGTGTTGTGGTAACCCTGATAGTTAATTATATATAGCACTGATTTAGCATGTGATGTCTAGCCAAAAGTCGTGTTTATAATTGTACTAATCATTTCATGAACTGGTTTGTTTTCTTGTTGAACTAGTGTAGCTTCTTCTTTAAGAGTAGTCCTTAGCAACAAGTTTTTAACAGCAGGTCCTTGGATCGATGAAATGCTGGTACAGGATCTATGAAAATGTTGATGCGGAGGAAGAAGCAAAATACAAAAAGTAAACCTCTACCTCCTTCCAAGAGATTAAGGCTCGAGGCACAGAGAGTATTGAAAGAAAGGGTTCAGGATATTGCAGATAAGAAAGGAATCAAGCTGCGGTTCTGCAATTTGAAGGAATGTGAAGGTCACATCCACACCATTGATAGCCCATGTGCCAATATACGGATGGAGATTGGTTGGCCACCCGGAGTGCCATTTGTCCATCCCCACGATCTACCTAATAAGGCAAAGCTTGGTTTTCTTGAAGCATATGAACCTGGTTGGACATTAGCCCATCATAACTCGGACAGGCTAGTCAACACTCGGCTAATTTTAACTGTAACTCTCTTTTTGCAAGTTTAGCGTCATTGTGATCATGCACAGCATGCGGAAGATGTCTCCATATCTTTGCATTTATACATATATATATATTCACATGAATAAATTACTTTCCTTGAGTAATTCTTATTTCTTAGAGTATTAACTGACTCTTTCTGTTTAGTGAAAATGTTGTATTTTATTTAAAGCTGAAGATTTGTATATTTTGCTTTCAAGGGGATAAATTTTAAGAGTAGATGCATCTTAAGATTGATGCTTGATTTACAGAATTTACGAGATTACCCAAACTTTCTTTGCGTTATTGTAATGAGGTTCAATGCTACGAAGTCTTTCTTCTAGCATCCTAGAAGCATTCTGAGAGCTTTTATAACATAAAAGTAAGTTGGGTGGAAAAGCTATCAAATGATATAGATTTTTGCCCTTGTCTTTGAGTTGGCCATAAGTTTTTGTTGGAAAAATGATTATCTTTGTCCACTTCCTTTTGTGTGTATACTCATGGACATTTTCCTGCATATCCATTAATGAAACTGGAAAGAGGAGGAATTCAGGCCATGTCTGTATATGTCTGTAAAGTGAAAGATGAAGAAGAGGAAGTAGAAGCCTGTGGAGTGTTCTCGCAGTTCAGTTACATAATGTGTGAGAACCAGAATAAATTATAAGTTTTGTGATGGTAGTTTAACATTGATATGCTTTACCTAGATTTATATGGAGAGCTATCAGGGTAGGCAGAAAAATTAGAGCGAGTTAATGCATCAATTAAAGTGTGCAGACTAATAAATCTCTAAGGAATATCTGAGAAGACCATATTCTGTATTATGATTTGGCTAGTATAACATTTGATGGATGCCCTACTGGTAATATTAACAAGTTTTGATTCTTGTGCCTGCAGGAATCAGTCTCCCTGATTTTCCCTATGTCGTCAACCATTGATCACGGTTTGAAGGTCTTATGTGGGTAGGCTTTTAGTTCTCAGTGAAACCTGGTGGACTTGTCACTGAATTGCCTTGAATCTTATGGCTGCTCTTTCTTTCTGGATGCGGTCTTCCTTCACTGCAGCTTTTGCAGCTGATGCAAACAAAGACAAAGCATTTGCTGCGTTAAACTCATAGACATTTTATACTTTGTTTTTGTATAAATCACTTGCGGCAGAAGTTTAGAGGCCCTGATACAGTATAAAGGAAGAGCAGAATCATCTGAACTTGAACGGTTAGTAGTTAGCAATCTTTCTATCAAGTATCTTGTATAAATAGAAGAGATGAACTTTTATCATACTACAGCACCCATTTGGGTTAGTTGTGGATAATTGATTTTACACTATATGAGGTAAATACATGAGAATTTTGTATCGCAAAGTTTAAAAGTATTTTTTTAAGCTAAACCAGACACCCCTGCCACAGCAGAAAAAAATGCGCAAATCGCCTATTCATCTGAAGAAGCTTAGGAACTTTGATCAGGTCTGCTTCAAGTTTGTTGTTTCCTGTCATTCTGGAGTAATTCTGAAAGAGAGTAATGAATGCTCAATGTGTGTATCAAAATGTACAATAACAATCCGCTGAAAGCATCAATTACAGCCTTCCCTCCTTGTGTATTATTTTTATTTGATAATTAATTTTGGCGCGTGCTATCTGAAGCTACATTTTCATGTTACTTATGCTGCATGCCTGCATTGATGCATTATACCGGCAGGGCAATCCAACATGCATCGTCCTTGTTGGCACTTAAAAGTTATTGAGATGGGACTCTAAGAAGTCATCTCGCAGAATCCCTTTGATAATCCATTTGTTCCATTTGGTGAAGGAAGATATTTATATTCAATTCTTTATGTTATTACTTTTTAGACTTTTCCATCAAAATTCAGTGAACATATTATCCTTTTAATGACAAGCAAATAATTGTTTAAAAAAAAGCACATGTAAGTCTTAAATTCAACTTTGTATTTGTGATGCTTTAATTGAAAATATTGATCTTTTAGTTTCTGTAGTCTAATGAAGCACCAAATAATATTATTCTATCTTTAATGGCACTGCTTAAACAGAATAATAACTCAATTACTTCAATCTTTCCCTGGTCCATTTAACTACATTTTGTAGTGAGATACAAATGAAACAAGCTCACTGAAATAACGGTGCTAACAAGTTTCAGAAAAAAACTGCAGATTTTTATGCATATGGTGAAGCACCAGAACAATATGGTATCATCTTTACTGGCTCTGCTTAATGTCTTTTTAATAGCCTAATGCTCACGTCAAGTGTTAACTAACAAATACAAATCAAATTAATAAAATCTGCCAGGAAAGCATCATATGGGAGGTGTTATTCATTCCGAGTTACAAACAATAATCTTTACGTAAACCCCTATATTACAATTATTTTGAGGAGTGACTAGCACTTATACATGCAGCGTCAGAATAAACCTCCGAATGCATGTGTTTGCCTCCTCCCCCTGCCACCATTGAAGGAACCTCCACTCAGCTGGAAGCAAAGCAAAACCCAAGATGATAAGCATACTACAAACCAAAACTGGCCCTGATTACAGACTCTCAAAGCTGGCCATCAATTGTATGCATTCATCTAAAGCTTTTCTTGTTTTTTTGTTCTTGGGGGAAATCAAATCTTTTGCTCAAGCACGAAATGGGGGCTGATTTTCAAAAGGCAGTTCAATTGGTGTTGCATTACCATAGAACTCCTCCAAATTGTAAAAAGCTCTCTGTGGGGGAAGAAATATGTGGACAACAACGTCACCTGTAATCAAGAAACAAGCTCAATTATTAAGAAACAACACACACTAATGTCAAGATCAGGATTAAAGAAACCTAATCCAGGACATATTTTAAGCCCTCTGAAGTTAGAAGCTTGTGAAGTATTTCTAAAATATATGAGAGAGAGAGAGAGAGGGGATAGATAGAGAAGGGAAAATTGATTAAAAGTCCATGTTTAAAAATTTTATTAAGCAGAAAGATATGAGTTCGAGTAAATATCATGTCCTTCTTGCCCATAAAATTTTTAAATAGAGACTTTTCACCAATTTTCCCTAGAAAATAGATCTATACACACTCCCAAACCTTGTGCCACTCTCTCTACTACTTCCCAGATGCTTTAACTTCAGAGACGCAATTTGTACTCTGTTCTTTGTTAGTTCTCAAAGGACATCTACTGAGTTCTCTAGCATATTAATGAAAAGTGCTGAAGGTAAGTTATGGTCCAGTTCTCAAGTTAGGAATCAGTGTCTGTATAAAAAGGTAGATTGGGAAGTGATGTAACCATCAATAACAAGCAATCACTACTTTGTGGTGTTACTGCACACTTCATGCTGTTCTCTAGTAAATTAAGGACAGTTGCTTTAGACAAGTTCAGATCAGTTCGGTGATAGAGCTACAAAACTCCAATGGAGAGAGCTTTGCCTCATTATGCTTTTCTGTTCTCTAGTTTGTGAATATATAATTCCAGAATTGCTATTTGTAGGTCATACTTTCATAACACAAAGTCACTTACCAAAGTCCAGCAGGGTCCATGAATTGGGTTTTAAGTCTCCAGATGGAATTTTCCCATATTTCTTCTCCGCCATATCTCTAATTTTGGACCTTAAAATGCATCAAAAACAAAATGAATATATTCAAATTTTATATATTCAATGAGAAAAACTCAAGTATCGCCAGTTGGCAATAAAACAAATAACAAAGAAATTCATACCCTATAGCATCAATTTGAGGACGAGAAAATGCCGTAGCTATGATAAAAAATCGAGTCCAGTATACTAGTGGCTTCACAAACAACACCTTTATATCTGCTGCCTTAACCTCATTCGCAACCCTTGCCATTTCCACAGCAACTACATATACAAGAGCTAACAGTTACAAGGTGCTTGATTCAAAGAAGTTTAACTTACCATCCAAAAGAAACTGAATAGGAACGTGATGAAATTGTTCGACAGAATAAATACAAGAAATGTATTTTGTGGGGGAAAAAGAAAATAGAACAAGTTTTTTTCTGAATTATGTGAATGAAATGTTTGTCACAATTGTACATAACACCTAATTATTCTTCCCATTGCTTTCATTCCATTCAGCTTACTTAAATCCTTTAAATCTTTCCCTCCTTTTATTATTTAAACCAACCAGAAAGCTACATAGTAATGCTTGCCTAACAATATATTAGACTTTCAAGAAACTTATATCTGCAACACGTCATCCTTAACAGAATCTAAGAGAAAAATAATCAGATATGTGAACACAGCATTGTAAATACTACAAGCAAGTTAGTTCATATCATCGTTGATCAGCTTACATGAAAGGCTTTCAGCATCATCATCAACCTCTGCAGTAGCAGGTTTCTTGTCTTTTCTTCTAAATACTACTTTCCCATGCTTATTAAATAATTCATCGTACATCTCATCAGTATCTTCCTTCACATCCTGTAAATAATATAGATTGTATCACTTATGTGCCGTTCATGGAGACCAAGAATCAACTGAGAAAGCTCAGACTAGCACTAGAAAGATACATCACTTGAAATTTTCGTTGAAGCATAATAAAGTCATTCTTTTTACGACACTAAATGAAAACTGAAACTAAGTTCCCAGAAAAGGGGAAAACCTTACAATGTTATATCCAACTTGAATTACCTATCTAACCACCTTTTCAATTCATTTAACAACAACAAAAAGACCAAGGACCAAAATTATTTTGCCCCAGATTTTCACAATCTTCTTAAAAAACAAACAGGCTGCTTGGCATTTCTATTAACTAACATCAAAACGAGAAGGAAACCCATTTTTATACCGATAAAAAGCTGTCTTCAGCTTCTTTGCCGTAAGCATATCTTAACTGCGAGTTTCTCTTCGTCAAACTTAGACTACTATTTCTGGGAATTCTCCAAAAACACTTGAGCTGCTGCGAATGATGCCGCTTTCCATCATAGCAGCTGGAAAGCTTCCTGGGTTTTGGACAAGACGTGGATTCAGCATGACCAAGTTGCCGGATTTCGCATGAAAACTTCGCAGCAATGCCGGCATCGGCGCCGGTCAATGATAGCAGAGTTGATGCTATCATGGTCCCGCTGGTAAGAGGGAAGCGCAAGAGATATTCTATGAAATAAAAAAACGAGAGAAGCGGATAACGAATGCAAACTTTTTGAGTTTTTTTTCATCGGGGGGAAAACTAACAGAATGCTAGTTTAATAAGTCACTGCATTATCGTCCTTCGATGTCGTCACGGTGTGGGTACGTTATAAATATCCTTATTTCTATTTTCCTTTTGTTTTGGTCAAAACTAATTTCCTCTTTTTTTGTTTTTTTGGCCAAACTCCTCTTCTTTTTGGGGAAAACGAAATTATATTAAGGCCTCAAAAGTCAAAGCTCAGCTTGTTAATTTAAATTTAGGAAAAAAATTAAGTCAAAAGTAAAAATATTTATTAATAGTTACTCCAACAGTAATATTATCCGTCATATTTAAATAATGTCATAAGTTTAAATTTAATATTTATATATTTATGTATGGGTTTAAATTGTATATGGAAGATATGGTCTTATAAAAATATGTTTAAGGAACATATTTGTAATAACCTATATGTTAAAATTCAATTTAATGGTTTGGTGAGACCAAATTAATTCAATAGATTTATAGTTAAGTGGTATGAAAGTTTTATATAAATTATATAAAAAGGTCACAATTTCCATCCTATTCATAATTTGTAATTTTATATTATGAGTGTTTACCCTTTAAAATTAAAAAAAAAATAATCAATGAACCAATCATGTTAGTTCTTCTCATCAAAAGTTTTAAATCCTAATTATATATGATTTTCCATCATACTTATACTTATATTTAGTTTTTATAATTTGCTCCCTATAATTTTAAATAATAAATTTTTATCTATTTTTTTATTAGAACAAAAGGAGATAATGTTATGTTTTAGACCTAAACAAATTTGAACAATTAAAATATAAAGATTAAAATTAAAATATGAGCAAAATTAAATATTGGATTAACTAAATAATTCTTAAAAAAAAAAACACTTTGAAACTCTATATATACGTTTAACGGCACAAGACCGTGGGACCGTTGAAGCCGCGCGAAAAGGAAAGTGAAGAGGACCAATGCGGAAGAGATGGTGAAGTTCTTACGCCCAAACAAGGCGGTGATCGTTCTTCAGGGCTGTTTCGCCTGCCGGAAGGCTGTCATCGTCCACAACTTCGACGACGGAACCCGAGAGCGCCCTTACGGCCACTGCCTCGTCGCCGGCATCTCCAAGTACCCACAGAAAGTAATCCGCAAGGACTCCGCCAAGAAGTCCCGCATCAAAGCCTTCATCAAGGCCATTAGCTACAGCCACCTCATGCCCACTCGCTACACTCTCGACGTCGATCTCAAGGACGTCTTCTCCCTCGACGCCCTTCAATAACGCGACAAGAAGGTCACGGCGGCCAAGGAGATCAAGAAGAGATCCTAGGGGCGGTTCAAAACCGGCAAGAACAGGTGGTTCTTCTCCAAGCTTAGGTTTTAAACCGGGTTTTAATCGGTCCTGTTCTCTTTCCCATTGTTGATTTTGCTTGAGATTACTTTAGCTTAATATGAATTTTGATGTTGTTATCATTGTTGAATTCTTCTTGCTCAATCTATTAATTATTAAAATTAATGTGTATATGCTTAGCATTGGGGAAATCGAGTGCATTACAATGAAAAACATCACTCTTGAAGATTAACACAGACACTTAACACTTCATATGGAAGAACAAACAGAGTAAGACAAGAGTGGAAATTAAACATGACACAACCATATAGCTTCTTCTACACAGGATAATTATAGCAGCTAGATAGAATTCTGAACTAATTAACAGATCGACAGTTACGACGAATGTGTCCATGTGCAGATCCAGGGATGCTTCCCATTCTGAGCATTGAATTCTTGAAGTCCTCGAAGAAAGCATAAGGATCTTCCGCGTAGGTTTGAACAATCTGTCGTGTCTGAACGTTGTTGCCACTCACAAGAACCTGGTCTGATGGAAGCAGGCCTTCACCAGAGAGAAGATTAACGTAGTACTGGTTGTCGAATGTTGCTGGTGAGACCAGGTCCAAATGTGCCACTGTGTTGCCATTGTTGTTGGTGTTTCTTCCTGATGATGTGCATAACTGTTGCAGTGATGAAATGAAGTCCAGATTCACATGGGCACTTTTGCTTCCGCTGCTTTGAAGACGAGAACTGAATGTTGTGCACCGAGCTTTTCCTATTGTGTGCCCTCCTGCAAAAAAAATGAAATAATAAAATCAAGTTCTTGTTTCTAGCCTGGGGAAGCTGGCATATACATATATCAGTAATCAGACATGTAAAGAATGTAATATAAATATGAAAATTTTTTATTTAAATATGGGCAAAGTAAAAAAATTATCCCATTATTACATAAGGTTAATAAATTAACCACCCCTCCAAAGTTCTAATAAGATGGTTAGAGGTGTTTTGTAATAAGGGAAAGAGAGAGTATGAAGTATGCTGTTTTTATTATAGATATATTTTTTATTTTATCTCAATTTTATGAAATATAAGACCTCATACATACATACATACATACATACATACATACATACATACATACATACATACATACATACATACATACATACATACATACATACATACATACATACATACATACATACATACATACATACATACATACATACATACATACATACATACATACATACATACATACATACATACATACATACATACATACATACATACATACATACATACATACATGCATGCATGCATGCATGCATGCATGCATGCATGCATGTATACACACACACACACACACACACATATATATATAAGACTAACAGAAAGAATACCAGAAAGGGCAACCATGTCACGGAGTGAAAGACCAACGTTCTGGAACTTGGCGATGAGGCCTTCAACAGTTGAATTAGGACCAGGAATGTTGTTGTTTGCTGTCTGCTTGTTAGCACTGAAACTGTCTTTCCTTCCCACTTGCACTTCCCAACTTGGACCTCCTGACTGTAATAACATAAACAACGTAATGCTATAAATCTGAAACAGATCGAATCAATAATAAATTCAAACATATCATATGTTAATCTCACTGAAAAGCCAGAGCAGGAAAAGTGACCAACAAGAACAACAGAATCTCGAGCTGCAATTGCAAGAATGTCAGCACAGGATACGGTTTGTGGGCAGACAAGTTCAAGTTCAGATTTTATTGCATCGATCACTTCAAAGCCTCTCAGTGAATTCAAGTTTGGCCCTGCAGTTTTCTCCCCAACAAAGCCCTCTGTATCATCCAGCAGCACCGAAGCATCACAACCCTTCAAGAAACAAAAACCCACAAAACATCATCTTTAAAGAAACCTTAGATACACCAAAATTCAAAACCCCACATGCAATTACAAGCCTTTATATATAATTGGGGGGGGGGGGTTTGGGGGAAAGAGAGAGAGTCATGCATTGACAAAGCAATCATGGAAGTGAAGACGAAGAAGAGAGGCAGCCATTCTGGGGTCCTGAAACACAGCTCTCTGGACCCAAGAGAAGATGGTGGACTCTGCTTCAGGGCAAGTATTTTGGTATACGTCATTCCCTAGTAATGGACATTCATTATCACCATAGCCATGCTTGGTAGAGCCTGCAAGTGCTGAAGAAGAAGAAGAAGAAAAGGCAAGCTTCAAAATCACTATGCAAAATAAGAACACCAAGTACTGCTGCGCCATTCTTAAAGGGGTTCTGTATGTTGTTGAGTGAGTTGCTAAGCTTCAAAGGTTCATCTTCTATATATACAGAAAATGCTGATGCCATTGTTAAGACTCAGTCTAAGCATCTAAAGTGATCTTTTTGTACGATGAGTTAGTAACCTAATGCCATGTGCTGTGAGATTCTTTTCAGTTTCCTCCATTTTCTGTTGGGACCGAGTGAGTTCTTACGTCATTGTTAAGTTATAAGAGTAGGATGCTTTCAACTTTTCATGTGGTATGTAAAGTTTACTCACTTTGTGAATATGGTTTTTTTTTTGCTTTTTGGTTGTTCAGGAAAAAAAATGTGATTTTGCTTTCTAATATCAGATCTCAAAAGGAAGCCAGCCTTCGAATGATTGAAGAATCCTAGTTTCCCTATTATTAATAATGTGAACTCTTTCGGATGCACTTTGCATTTTTAGGACCCACTTGATTGTTTTTTTATTCCCTTTTTATTTAGCAATAGCATTATTATTTGATTTGAAGAACATACGTTTACTACATTATTCTTGGATTTATGTCAAAATGTTACAAAGCGGAAAAAATCCCCTTTTTGGAAGAGGTAACCAACGAAAAGAACCTTCTTGCATCACTGCACGTAGTTTTATGAAGACTTGGTCGCCAACGCCAACGTCATCCTGAAGTACCCTAGAGACCTAAGATTCAAAATTATTATATTGTCATAACCAAAAGATTTTATTTTTACCCAAGAATTTGTGGCATGTTACTGTCTGAAACTGGCATAATATAGAAACACAAGCATTTTGGGAATAAAAAGACCCCATTAGGGGAAAAATCATAACAATAATCCAACTAATTCACTTGAAAGTTTAGTTGACACTTGACTTGAAGACTTGCGCATTAATTGCTCGCCGCTAGAACGGCGGGCCAAGAAGTGTAAATATAATATTACAATGGTTATATGAGTCAAAGGTCTAAAAATGACTAAACTTCACTGAGGTTCCTAGTTGAAGCTTCAGAGCGCCTTCTCTTTGCTTCATTATCACCTAGTTGCAGCGAAACACATAAATCTTCGTCACAGCCATTCCTCAAGGAAGATAAATTCTCGGTGGTGGCTCTATCCAGTGAATCATTCTTGTGCAGTGGCGACCGCCAGGTGAAACTCGGGATAAATTGGTGTTCTATGCTTGGACCTCCTACCTGGATTCCATCTTCTACTTGGAATTCAGTCTTTATGTCAATTGAGGGTTTCATTTCTTGACTGCTTGGTTCAACTCCTAGAGGGATGGACTGAATTTGAAGACCAAGTGGCTCAAATTTGTCTTCAGTCTTGTCCTTAGTGAGGATACCATCAGGAGTTGAGGAGTCCCCAACGGTGGAGCCAATTGCCGTGGCCGAGGCAGCTCTTTGTTCTTGCACTGCCACTACAGGAAAAGAAAGATCACACAGAATCAGGTTTTATGAATTGGGATTGTAGTAGTTCGTCTTCTTCCTCCACTAAATCACTCCTTGTATAGTAATCTAGGATTACACTTAATTTGGTCCCTTCATTATAAGAATCATTAATTATCTTTGAAGACGAACTCGTGCACTCTAATTTTTGTAGATCAAAGCTGAAAAAGCCTCACTGGCAAGAGACAAAATTATTTATTTAATCAAAAATTTGATAAAAGGTTAGGTTTTATACAAGTAAGAAACAAACCCAGTTACATAATACCTGATTTCAAGGTATAATTACCAATCAAACCCACTGCCCTCAATTATTATTCACATAATTTCAGACCATTAAATACCAGCAAATTTTTTTGTGGGCATTTTCTAAGATCCATAATAATTCAGATACCTTTTTCATGTATGATAATGAAAATCAGATTGACGAACAAAAGGTTCTGATTCTGTGGATAGAGAATGGGCAATATAAAAAATCAAACAACAAATAAAGGAAGAATTAAAAACTGAAGAATTCCATTATCAATAAAAAAAAACTGAGAAATTTGTTCGAGAATGAATGACAAACCTCTAAGCCCTTCTTCTGTTGTTATGAGATCAAGTTCAAGGAGATTAAGAAGACGCCCAAGATCGACCCCACTTGTCCAATTTTCTGGAGGCTGGCCAACTTTCAGTTTGAGGCGGCCTCTGTTGGCAGTTCCTCCCCAAATGATCCCAACTGGCTGCGGCTTTCCACCATTTTCACCTTTTAACATGATGAGGCTTCCACTGTCTCCTTCAAGGTCAAAAGTTTGTTGGTTTTCACCCACCACGAGAAGATCAGTGAAGAAGCATATTCCTTTCTCATCATTGTACTCAAGGGCATATGCCAAAACTGTTCCCCTGGTCGAGCCAGAACTTCTTCCAACCTTCACCACCTGTTTTCCAATAAGGCTACTGATTGGAGACTGCAAGTCAATAATTTTCACATCGCCAACATCTCCAACGCCTCTCACAGACGTAGTGACAGTGGACATGTCAAAGTCATCAGCAAAAGGAATAAATGCTCCATCAGCTCTCACGAAAGTCTCTGCAGGAGAACCACATGATGATGATGATGATGATGTGAAGGAAGCAAAATGCATTTGGTACTAATAAATCCTTGAGACTCCTAAATCTTTGTTACCTGGATTTACTCCAGCAAATATTCCATACCATAGCTCATCTGTTATAAACGAAGTTGCTCTCTCGACTGCACCAAGGTAAACCCCAGGTCCCAATGTGGGTGGCAGAGGGTGAAACATCTTTTGATTTGGGTAATCTAGATCAACTGCAACATGCCGATTTGTGAGAAAGCCAACTTGCCGATGGCCAGTTTGGCTCCTGACTATGGCACCCAAAGTTCCATAAGTCTCCTGGCTTGCCACCTGGACAAAGAAAGTAAGAGGTTTGATATCCAACATATCCATCAAATAGAGATGCTTTATGAATGGCATGGATCTATGAAATTAGTAATTCAACTGTTCTTCTGAGACAAGATTGCTATTCTAAGATGAAGGCATGCTGGATCAAACCAATATAGGCATTTACTGCTTTTCATTGGTAAATCTTTAAGAGATCCAATTTGAACCTCGTAAAATGCTCAGAAACACAGTCTTGATATTATATCCTAACCATTGCATTTTAGATGGTAGAGAGGCTGAACTTCAAAGTTAAGTGACTGATGCTTTGGAAACCCAGATTAGTTAAATATTGAATAGTAAAAAGATCATGGTTATTAAGCTAGAGGACATTATGAAATGGAAAATGGAACACTGATCTTCTTCACATTATGGTAACAGCTCCAATATCAGTACATCACTTCAGAGTACACAGTGCTTGAAATAATAGTATGAATAAAAGATGTCTGAAATCTATGATACACAATGCTTGAACTTTCGTGAATAACGATCTGAAGAAAACTTTCAATGTTTTATTAAGTTAGACTCAATCTTAAGACTCAGGTGGCCAGACTTTTCTGGCCAGATAAACGGCATCATTACAAAGATATATGAAACTTGATATAGGAAAAAACAAATAATTCACAACTTAAGAGGTAGAAAGTTGCAAATTATAAAGCTAAAAGAATTCTTTCATCATCATAAATTTGCAATATTGAACCCAGAGTCAATCATTTCACATCTATACTGGAATGTAGTCCAAGCACAAGTAACCTAATCAAAGAAGATGATGATTAAGGAAGTATGGAAACACCTGAGAACCTGAACCAATGTATGAATCACCGCCCCGCAAATCATCAACAATATCTGTATATAGCTGTTCTTTAGCAGCTGGCTCAGGTGCACCAAAATACGAGAACTCCACCACATCTACATCACACCATACTCCTCCAGGCCCCTGGTTGAAATGTTAAACATTTAATTTAAATGCAGTACTAGGCAGAAGAAATCGCTGGATTACAAACTAGCCATGATTAAAAGATATGATATAACTCAATAATGAATTAGGGAGGTCTGGAATAAACATCTGAGAGAACCTCAAGAGCAGTAGGTAGACACTGGATTGGGCTGAGCCATTGCTTGTGAACTTTCCTGGAGACAAACACTAGAATGGCAGGAATATCAGTTAATCCGCCCTGCCGAATACGAAAACCAATTGCTGTGCCAAGGCTGTAACAACGCAATATCTTGCTGTGAAATGCTCTGATTGTCATAAGTTCAAGCAATGTGGTCGCTTGCTGCCCCTTTGGTAACCGACCAAGGTTGTCAGGTAGCACCCCTTTCTGTAGATTTAAAAAATAGTTTGCTCTCTCTTCAGCAGCATCATTCAAGCGACTAGATGTAGGCCATGAGAAGTAAGCAGCACTGCTTTCGCAGTGCTGTCCAGCTGAAGCAAAGGGTTGAAGTGTTGGGGGACTCAGTGAAGGACAATTAGAATGACTGCAACAAGTTCTTTCAAGATCCAAAGCTGATTCTTCTGATGGAGTTGAACCAGAAGAACGGATCCTCATGTTAAATCTGGAGCGCTCCATCTTTCTTTAACCTACAATTGTAGATTGTATTAGTAAAATGGGGCTAACAGAATTCTGAAATGTGAAAGAAGACCGGAGAAAGTAGGATTCTCAGCTAAGTTCAATGTTCAAACTAAGTGAACTGCAGATTAATTTTAAGACAGAAAAATTAACAGCCATAAATGACTTCATAGATTGCTAACATAAAATAAAAGAGGAAATGAATTCGGGAGATTCTACATTCAAGTTTACATTTTCTATTTCCAAACGAAAGTTGTTCAGAAGCAAAGAGGAATCTCCACTCAATCCACCAAGCAAAAAAGAAAAAATAAAAACAAATAAATCAAATCAAAATATCGAGTCTCATGGCACACAATGTATCTTAATTTTAGAACAATGGAAGTAAAGAAAAAGGCAAAGAAAGTAACAACTAATAGGCAGGGAATAATTATGATGCTTCCCACTCAAATAAGAAAACACTTTTTCAAGCATTACTTTGCACAGTTATACGTGCCATTAAACAAGTAAAAAAAAATGGAAATATTTGGCACCCGATAGGGTCATGATAAGATAAACGAATAATATCTCACACTTGTCACCCAGTAAAAAAGAGGAATATAAAAGAAACTGGGACTGATTCAGACATCCACAGCTTTCGAATCCCAGATTTTAGCAAATATAAATTTTCGAATTCAGCAATATATCTGGAACAGTATAGTAACTTTCATGAGCTAAGATAAATTTTAAGCATCTTATTTTCTCTTAAGAAGATCATTTAACACACCAACAACAGACAAATAAAAAGTAACTCATAAATATCCATGAACAAGACTCAAGTTACAATAATTCCATTTTCACAAAGAAAAATATTTCAGTTTTTAAGTGTTTGCTAATCCAACGAAAGTTTCAGTACTTGGATAGCTAGGTCTTCAAAAAAAATCTTCTACGACATAATTTTTTATCAGAAAAGATGATAACAAACAACTCTACCAAACTATCATCCCTTTAGCAATCAACGAGAGATTTTCTTTCCTCCAGTAGACAAATTAAGGTCCCTAAAGCATCGTATTAGTACACTATGGTTACAATCGAACTTCAAAAAGTCAATAAACAACATGAGTCCGTATAAACACTGAAAAAGTGACCCAGAACATCAAATACACGAAGAAAAGGAAAGTCCAGAACACGAATAGCATAATCATCACTAAAGACTACCATTCCAAGCTCGAAGGAGAGGGGGAAGTAAAGGAAGAGAAGTAAAAGAAAAAGAATGAAAGTGAAACTCACAGTGTCTGATCGGTGGAGGGAGAAGGTGGAGCAAAGATCATAACCCCTTCATTGACAAAAGCAGTATATCAAATCGCCGAATTGGAGCGAGAATCTGCAAGAAAGTAGCAGTATTGGGGGATTGCGTTGTACGGGGCAAAATGATGAATGGTGATTTAGTTCAATTCAATCGCACGATGAAAAGGTAATCAGGTCAGGGGAATACAAGTGTGGTAAAGTTGAGTGCGAGGGAGTGTGTTGGAAATTGCCCTTTGTTTTGGATTCCGAAAAAACCGCTTTAATGTGGGAGCTTCAATTTCTCTGTTTAACGGAGGAAAAAAAAATTAAGGACCAAATATTTTAGATATTATTAAAAAGAACCCGGGTAGTTGGTTCAAAACTTTGAAATTAAATTTTATTTTAGGATCCTTTTTAAAAAAGTAACTTGACAACCCTTAATCCATTTTAGCCTATTTCACCTCTGATTCTCCTTACCCTTTTTAATTTTGTTGTTTATTTTATTTCCATGTTCTTGTACTCTGTGTTTTGTTTTGTTTCTAAGTAGCTGATATAGGAGTTAGGTTTTATGCACGTAGTCATTTTATCTTTTTAATAAAGTTTGATTTTTTATAAAAGAATATTACCCTTTATATGCTTTAATATAAGATATAATTAATTTTTTAAAATAGATTAAATAAATTAATTAATTATAATTAAATTTATATTTTTTATTAAAAGATAAATTTATATTATATATTTTTTAATTTATTTAAAATAATTAATTAATTTTTATATTAATTATAATTGATTAATTTTTTTTAATTTTTTTACTGTATCTAAAAATATCGCCTGAGGCTTGCATTAAAAAACAAAGAAGTACTTTATAACTTGTGCACCAATATATATAATTTAATGTTAACTAGATAAAGTAACTCTTGAGGATCGAATGAGTAGAAAAGACAGGCTAAGGTCAACATCATTTCTCAGCATTAAAAAACCAAAATTAAATATGATGTTTTGGTTAAAAACAAATAATGTGTTATTAATTCTTTCAAAATCCACACCCTATTTTTTTAAAAAAATAAATCTGATATATCATTTCTATCTATAAAAATAACTTAATTTTCATATACATATTAAATTACTATTCGCTTGTGCTATAGTATTTTAAAACTTTTCCATTGACTTCAACACCATGAGAAACAGCTACGCCAAATTCTTGTTAGAAACATAATCCTCTATAATTTCTCGTTATCTCTATGTACAGTTTATATAGATTTCATCTGATTTTTGTTGTGAAATTTATATAATTTTGTAGGTGTATTAAAGAAACTAAAATATTATATAGCTGAGAAAAGTGAATATTCAAGTATATATATAATGAAATACAATTATAAATTAATAAATAAGTTTAGAAAAGAAATGAATTTGTGAGTACGATAATAAATTATTATTGGGCACTTTTATAAAAAATATCGGATGTAACTTATGATTTTTTATACTTAAAAAAGTAATACACATGAATTATTCTTTTATTATTTGTATTCTTTCTCTCTTTCTTATTTCTTTTTAAGTTTATCTATTTTTATCATATTTTATTCCTTTATTACATGAGAAGAATCCATTTAATTTTAAAAAATATTATTTTATTTTATTAGTTATTATAGAATAATTTTTAAAGATAGTATCTTTATATACTATTTATATTATTTATTCTCGTTAAAGCTTGTATTTTCTCTTGTTCCTTCCTGCTATTGAAAAGGAAAAAAGAAAAAGAAAGATTTATGAACATGATATTTAGTTATTTATATATTCTCCTTTTTAGACACTCTGCGCAATAGACTTATTAATCAAAGCAGAAAAAAGAAAAAGTGGGTGATCATCAACTAAAACTAGTTATATTAATCATCCACTTGAACAATTTCACGGTGGATTTATGAATATAGTTTAAATTTCACGGTGGGTGTTTGAATTAATTTTTGGAGAATATAGTTTAAGAAGAATAGATAATAAAAATAAAGATATTTAAATGATTAGTACTAGAATTATTTTTTATATTGATAAATTATTAAAAAAATTATGATTTAATTAAAGTATGAGAAAGGAGAGAGTGTAGAGAAGAGAGAGAAAAAATGAGATAGGGTAAATAAGAGAGATGAAAAAAGAGATAGGAGATACGATGAATAAAAGAGATGAGAAAGAGGATAGGATATAAGAAAAAGTAAGGGTAAGATAGTAATTAAATTAATTCATAAGTCATTTTACTATTCTAAAAGCTATTTTCAGTAATTTATTCAAAATTATAGTTTTGGCCAAAATTAATTTTAGATAAAAATAAATATTTATTTAAAATTTTTCTAAACTAATATTTTATCCAAAATTAATTTTAAAAAAAATGCTCCCAAATACACACTTAGTTGTTTTTACCAATACTAAGACAGGTGTAAAAACTCTTCTTTTAGATAATAGAGATTATTACTGTTCAGTTATATATAAATAATTTAATTATTGAACAGTTCCTTGAGTTGTTAAATGTCATGGCACGTTGTTATTTATACATGGAATTTTATCATTACCATCTTACTCACTCTACGATAGGCTTTTCAATTACTCTTTTAATTTTATTTATAAATTATTTTTATTATATTTTATATAGACTAAAGAAAATCTTAAATCTTGTTAATTATCCTATAAAACTCAATAATTTTATAACTTTACTCCTATATAATATATGTTACACTAAATAGAAATAAAATCAGTATAAATAAATTAATCAGTATAAATCTGCCCTATAAATATTAAAACTCTTTTTTAATCAATGTAAAAAAATTTCATTTAGCTGCAAGGGATAACTATATGTAGAACTTCTTAGCGAATGAAGTTATTGTATTTATTAATTATAGCAGTAAATAATCAGTAATAGTAACAAAAATCAGACAACAAAAAGGAAACAGAAAGAGGCTTGGCCATTAATACACAATTTGCAAGACGTGAGCACAACCTAATAGCATTACAGTAGGCTTTTCATCTGCTTCTGATTTGCTTCTTTTTATTCTTCTTCATCTGCATCTTCTTCAATACACATAGAGCTCAGCCAATTCCTCCAACGACTCAGACCCAACAAGCTTAGGATCTGCATTTTCAAGCATCCACAACAAATGATCAAACAGAACCACTTCACAGTTCACCACCATTATTCCTCTCCCATGGCTTCCTTCTTCCTCCTCTGTCTTCGACTTATCCATTAAAGCAGTCATTAGAGGATGCTTCAAGTACTTGGAACTTATCACATACTTTTTCCTCGTACTTCCAACATATATTGTCTCACAACATTCTTGTCCTTCTTCTAATCCTGCTTCTTCTTCTTCTTGTCTTCTTCCCCATATGTCTTCTTTTGCAGATTTCGACCTCAAGCTGCTGTATGAAGAAGATCTTGCTAACTTCGTTGATAAACTCCTGCATTTTCTGAGAATCATATTCATCTTCTTCATGGGTCTAGCTTTTAAATTCAGATTTAGAGAGAGCTAGAGACAGAGAAAGACTTATGAATGAACAAAAAGAAGAGAGGAGAGAGGCTTAAAACACACTCAGAAAATGATGGTAATGGAGCTTTTAAAGGAGGGTGAGAGAGAGAGAGTGATGGAGGGAAGAGGTTGGTGCTAAGTCGTTGTTCTCCAGTGATATAAAAGTGTGGGGTCAATTTGCAACCAAACATTTCTTAGTGATATAAACAACTCATCTTTTAATTTATCCTTCAGATATTATTATCTGCGAAGACTAATCTATAAAAATAACATTAATAAATCAAATTAGTCATTGCTTCATCCATTTGTTCTATATTATTATTTATGAATAGCTCAAGTCTCTCCCAAATAAATACTACATAAATATGCCAAATACAATTTTTATTATAGATAGTATGGATTTATTGTCACTTTTTTTCATTATTATTTTTTAATAATAAAAATTTGTTAATGATCTATTAAATTATCAGGGGCCCAGATTTAGTTTGGCGATCATAAAGTTGTTGAACTCAACATAACATTTTAATTGAGTTTGGTTAAACCATTAATAAATTTTGTTGAAGCCTGCCATGAAAGGTCCATTAAATTATTATTCAGATCAAGAATATGCCTTATCTTTAACTTGAATTTGCATGCCTACTTCACTAATAAGAAGAAGACCTAACTAACTAACACGTGTTATTAGTCCCAAGAAGGATTTTGACTAAAATCTCAAATTTAAATCTTTATAAATATATAAAATATATTTAGGAAATAATTACTCTCAACTATACCTGATAATACTTAAATTTAACTCAAATAAATAATTATGTCACCCATGTCTTTCTATTTATATGAGAATTTTTATATCATTAGGCTGTAAAGTTAACAGAAGATTAACTACTTTTAATTAGGTATGATAATAATAAAATTTGACATGATAATATCATATTTCATTGAACTGTACCCTCTCACAATCTGAAAATGCATTCCAATAGAGACAGATAGACAGATAGGAAAGCTTTTTGTCAAAAAATGACTGATGAGGCAAAAGCCATATCCCGTAGTACAGAGCCCATTGTTCTCTCCGCAGTACACCCAAGCGGGTATGGTTGAGTCTCCATTTGTCTTCTAAAATTGAGTCCGACAATTAATGCTTGTCAAGAGGGAAATCCTCAAGAAAATTGAGTTTTTCCGGGAAAATATACTCATAACTTAAGGCAATAAATAGAAAAGATTCTTTTGTGAAATAGTACCAAGTTTTTCTAGAATACTTATCTTTTAGACTGTTACCTAGAAGGACTATCATGTGATTGTGCCAAGTGTTCAAGTTAGTAAGCAAATTATAGATTAATGTTTTAGTGAATGATCAGCTTTGAAGAGTAAGCAGTAATTAGTAATTGAAGGCAACATTTGATCTTTTTGGTGTTATTATAGCTTGGCAGTGTCACTGTCATTTTAGGCATGTCCAACTTTTTGGTAGCTACCATTTGGCAAATAAAGAAGCTCATCAAGCTCTTCTCACTTTCTTGGTTGAGAAATTCAACAGTCTGGTCTTCAAGCTAGAGTGATCAAAATTCATCTAAAATTCTTTTTAGCTAGAAAAATAATTAGTCCAAGCCACTCTAAATGTGTGGATTTCAACTATGATTGCCTTTGCTGACTTCTTGTCATGCTCATGAGTCCACTCCTCCTCTTGACCTATACACTAACCTAGGATCATATGTTAGTATGTATACACTTTGATTCCCATAATCCTAAGTAATATGGGACTTCTTTTTTTTGACACACCCACTCAATAATTCTAATAGGGTCTTTCATACTATCATTTGAAGTTTGAGCCTTAATTCTTTATATTGTGAATGATTAGCATATACCACTAGATTTAACTCTTATTAGTTAATTACATAGATTTTTTTTGTACAAAAAAATTTAGAAAGAGGTTAGATTTACCTATGATCTAAAGACACTGTAAAGTCTCATTTTCTCCCAGATGATACTAATATTAAGTAGGATAAGCCGTTTACTCTCAAACGTAAATTTAAATACTCAAGAAGTAAGATGTCTCCCTAAATAATATAACTAAAACTATAATAAAATAATGTTCTATAAAGATTAAACACACTATAAATAATTATATATCTTATCAATTAGCATCTTTTATTTTCCTAAGTAAAAAAAATACTAGAGGAAAATGGAAGATAGTCCCAGTGCGAAGGACCAAGATGGCCCACAGGAACGGGAGGTGGTGGACTAAGGACTAGGGGCTTGGTCCTAAGTAAAAGATGCTGTGTGCGGGGAACAAACATTATGTTCAAAACCCATGACTCTTCTGTTTCACATCCATCTCTTTGTTGCTCTGCATCCCTCTCTCACATTATGGCCAAAATGGACCCACTTGACTTGTGTCCCAACAAAATCATTCTGATTAAATAAATCCCTTTTGCTACATTCCCCCCAACTTGCTTTTACAGCTCACTTACTTAACTCTAAATTTTGTGTCCTTCTGGCTTTATTAATTTTTTTTTATGTCCCAAGTGATAGTAAGAATAGCCCAAAATCTCTATTTCTCCCTCTCCCCCTCACTGTGTTTGTTTTATTTTGATACAATCATTTTCATTTTCTACAATCAAATTATATTTGATCACTAATCTTTTGAATTTAGTTTTTTTTTTAAAAAAAAAGGCTTATACTCATAATATTGATGGTATTGAAAGGTCAATTTTGCATATAAAAGGAATAAATATGATTTTTATGAATCTTGCATCATGAAGCTTGACAAGAAAAATGTAATTTTTATTCAATAGATTAATCTTTTGAGATGGGTTTTTCCTTAAAATTTGTGTTAATAACAATAACATAGTTTTAGAAATATAAGAGAAATGTTTGCTTCATGTTAACTGCTAAGGCTTGATCTATGGCAAGTTAAGAGCAATATAAGATTTAATAAGTAATAAATTCATATTATAAAATTAATTTAGATAAAAATAATAAATATAAATACTTTATATAACTTCTTTAATCTCTCTAAAAAATTAATTAGGTATTATATTAAAGATCAGATATAATATAATTAAGAGATTTATTTAATTTATTTTAAAAAAATAAATAGCTTTTATATTAAAATTTGAGATAATAGATACATATGGCCTGTTGGTTGCTTTATTTTAAGGCTATAGTATATTAAAAGCAATAAGAATTAATAAGTACTATATTCATATTAAAAATTTAATATTTTTTTTAAAAAAACAACATTCCAAGTGACATCTTAAAATAATAATAATTGGAAATAAAAAATTCTAAATAATGAGAAGATATGAGCATATTTTTGTATGGAAGGAGCAAGAGAAGAAGGAATTATATATGGTGGGGACACTGGGGGCACAACAGAACAGAGCCTAACAATTAATGAGAGACTTGCTTGTCCCCAAACGACCCATTGTTTTTCATATCTGGTTTCGTTTCTCAGGATATATATAGACTCTTTCTTGGTCTGATCCAGCTCAAGAATTATGAGAATAACATTAATAATTAATAATTAAAAAAAAAAGATAGTGCTAAATTATTGATCTTTCTTCAAGGCAATGCCACCAAGGTTTTGATTAAAGCTTGACACAAATTAATTAGGCATGGCTTTTTTTTTGGCACAATAGGCGTGGTTTGTTAATTATGATCAAAAGGTGAAATGAACATTGTATTAATCAGCCCTACATGTCTCCATTGTTAGAAGATTGCTTTGTATTTCAAGAAAGTAGGGCATTGTGATGATTCTAAGTGAAATCATGTTGACCCCCAAAAAAAAAACAAGAAGAGAAAGAAATCGTATGTAGAAATTTTCAATTAAATTATGGAGATTTTTTTCCTATTGGTTTAAAGCCTTGATGGATGAGTAGGTGATATAACAGGAGCCTCTCTTCAGAGGGTAAGGACTAGGATTGACTAATTTTTATGCCTTGCAAAGTCACAAAGACAAAAAGAATAAACAAGGGAGAAGAGAATAATCGGAAAATTCTAGGATTGAGGTGAATTGAAGGGTAGTGAGGCACCTCTATTTATAAATCAAGGTAACTTCTATTAATTGTAGGGCGATTTTATTCTTATCCATTAATTAGTAATCATGAAATTAATACGGATTAATTTCTTAACTAGAAGAAATCTTGGTCACGAATTCTCTCAATTCAACTAGTGTCAATAGATTCTTCTTCCCAATTAATAAGTGCTTATTGATTTCTCTCATCAATCAATTAAGTGTGTGTTTGGATTGCCTCAAAAATAAGGTTTTAAAATAGCTTCTAACTTAAACTTTAATTTAGAAAAATTTTAAAATAAATAATCATATTTGTCTAAAAATTCTCATGGACCAAAAACTATAGTTTTAGATAAACTTATAGGAATAATTTATATAATAGAAAAATAGCTTATGGACTGCATAATTACCATTTTGTCCTCATTTTTCTATTATCTCTCCTCTCCTCTCTCATATCTTCTCTCTTCTCCATCGCTTGCATCTTCTCCCATCTTCGATCTTCTTCTCTGGCATCGTCCTCAGATAAGCTCCTCTATCACTTCTCTCCTTGTCGGAGAGGACAAGGTCGTCATGGGTCACGCTCCTCCCTTTAGCTCCATAAGTTGTCATCCTGTATCGCAAATCTGGAACGAGGAGAAGTGGACGATGGAAGAAGAGGAAGAAGGAGAGGAGAAAAACGAAGGGCAAGAGTTGGCATCAACATTGTCGTCTGGGCTCACCAGCATTGGCATCTTTGGCATTGGCGTGGGGGAAGAACAGTGTCGACTGTCGGTAGTGGAGAGAACATGAGAGAGAAGGGAAAAAAGGAGAAAATAATTATTTTTTATAAATTTATAACATTTCTAATAATTTACCAATCACAAATTTTTTTTAATAATAATAATAATCCAAATACTCATTTATTCAAAATTAATTTTTTTTCATAAACTCTTATTTAGAATAGTTTATACAAAAGCTATCCAAATTTTTTTTCCATAAATCATTTTTTAAAAAGTTATCTAAATGGGCCTTAATATTAATTGATTTCTCTTTATTTGATCATATTCTTGATTTCCAATCAAGTAGTCCGACCCATTAAGGGCGAATCTGAATCTAAGTTCAACAATCACATTAACTCGAACATAAGTGTAAAGGTAGATTTGTTTTGCCTCAAACATGGGTTTAGAGAAAAAAAACAAAACAAGCAAGGGTGTGGATGCTTACTTTTGACCCCAATGTAAGTTTAGATCTTATAATGGGAAACAAAACAAATATGTAGTGTAGATCATGTTTTGAATATTTTGTACAATTAATTGATACTTATAGGGCTAATTCATAATTAGTTGGATATGCATTGGAAAAACATATAAAGATTCAGAAACAAGCCTGCTTATTAGTGGTAGCACCAATCCATACATAACTTATAATTATTAGTGCCATAATGTCACTGATAATGTTTTTGTCAGTTACATGTTAATTTGAGGATGAAGCTTACAAGGCATAATAATCCCCTGCCATTATCCTTACTGTCTCTTGTCATTAAAAACACAAACAAAACACACACACGCCCTTGTGATTTATACATGACACCAAATAAAATTTGGAATTTTCTCCTTGAAAGAAAAGTTTATTATCTTGAGTTTGAAGTCATATTTATTATCATGTACTACTAGATTACTCTACTAGTTAAACATAATTTTCTTTCCCATGATGAAAATTACCCTCTTTTGGTCTCCATACGAGGGCTATGATTTGATATTTAAACCCATGATGGGATTATAATAAACTAGATAAAATTTATATTAATTTTCTTGCATTTATTTTTTTTTAGTTCTCTAATATTATTTTGCCATGTATTATTTTTTAAAATATTTTTATTTAACTTAAACTCACATAAAAAAAATAGTACATATGGCTAGGTGAGATTAAAGAATTTGATGAAATAAGGAATATGATGTAAATATGGTTCTTATAAGCTCACACTAATAACATCTATGCCATATAGTTCTAGTTCATATTATAAATCACTTTTTTTAAAAAAATGAGTGGTCTTTATTATAAATAATAAAGTGGGGTATTAATTATAATATTTTTTTTAAGATTATCCCCTATTTAAAGTTTTGATGCAATTTTTCTTTTAACTTTTTAATATATAATTCGTCATTTTAAATAAGGATAAATTTATAAATTTTTGCATTTTTAAATAAATTTAATAACTTAATCATATGTCAAGTGAAGTGGTTGGCAGTGGGTTATAATAAAAAACACAAACACGATGGTAGATGAGCTCATAAAGTATTTATTATGGTCATCCCCCAATGGAAAAAGTCAAACATAATCACAATTGTAGGTTGACTTTAATGATTTAACAGATTTGTTACTTTTTGTATCATTGATGTTATGCTGCATAAATTATTGTTATTTTTTTTATTTTATTCAAATTTTATAATTAATAATTTAGATAATTTTTAATTAATTATCCATTATTATATTTTTTATCAATATTTTATCATGAAAATGGAGCAGTATTACCTCTTTGATATTTATATCTTTATTTTTGTGCATTTTGACAACATTAATTATGTAGACAAAGAGTCCTAAAATGATTTATAATTAGTTAATAAAATTGAGACAGAAAGTTTACAACACACAATTAAATAAAGATACTTATAAATTATGAAGTGATACTTGTGCTCACAAAATTTCCAAGAGCGTCGTCTGCTATACACCGTCCTTGACAAATGACAAGGAAACAATGAAATCGTCCATGAATACCTATACACGTCAACCGCCGCTGTGTTTGAAAACTAACTAAATTATAGTTTTAGAAGTTTTTTTGATGATAAAATTTATATTTTTTTAAAAAAAATAAATAATTATATTTATTTAAAAATATTTTTAAATTAAATAATATTTTAATATTAAAGTTTTGAATAAGCTACTGAGACTAATTTCAGTAAAAGAACTTATAAATTATTCAATTACTATTTTACCTTTATTTTTTCTTATATTATCTCCTATATCTTATATATTCTCTTATCTACTATCTACTATCTCTCATCTCTTTTTCTCTTCATTATTCTTCACCCTCTCTCCTCTTTTTTTTTTTAAATAAAATCATACATTTTTTGATAATTTTTTAATTACAAAAGTTCTTTTGATAATAATTATGTAAACACTTATTTATTCATAATTATTTTTTTCTAAAAATTATTTTCTAAAAGTTATCCAAAAATTATTTTTTTATAAATTATTTTTTAAACTCTTATCTAAATAGATTTCTAATCACGTGATTTTTAAATTATATATTTTCTTATTTTTGTGCAATATATATTTATTAAGGTTAAAAAGATATATCCGTTTATTTTTTTTAAAAAAAAAAGAGATATCACATGCTTTAGAGAAGATTTCAATTTCAATTAATTTGATTTATCACGAGGGAATTTATATATTATTAATGTTAATAATTTTTTAAGTAAATGCCAACAATTAGTCATAATCTCAATAAAGCCGATTATGTAAAAGTTATTCAAAAAATTATTAGTTTTATTATCTATCCGTAATTTTTATTTTTATATAGCTATTTAATTAGATTAAATTTGTGGGTTTATCTATTCTTTATGTTATTAAACTCATGTATATATAATTTCCTTCACATATGTTAAATTAATAAACAAATTATGAGATTTTGTTTGTTACCTCCTGGCTTTTGGACAGAAGCTAAAAGGCTAAAAGGCCCCAAGCCCTCTGGTTAGGATTCTCAAGCCCATAACCATTATTAAAATTTTTTTGACACTATAATGTTATACTTTTTCATAAATATATCTAAAATACTAAATTTTTTTTTTATCTAAATGACATAATAATAAAAGAATTCTTAAAACCATGAAACTAGAATATATTTTTATATCTAACATAAAAACAAAAAAAATAATATTTTAAATATTAATTGTAATGACAATAATAATTAATAACTATTGGAGCAATAGTCAATAGATCACCAACATAAAAAATGTATAGAAAAATGTGAAATTAGTAAATTATAAATAATATTACATTTTACTTTTCAAGTTCTGCAAAAATATAAATAAAATATGTATAGTTTGTGTATTAAATTAGTCAATCACAACATCTTTATTTTGTTTGGGTGTATTTTAAAGTTATTCCACTTTTAGATATGCTTACATAGTGAGTCGTCATTTAAAATAACTTACCCACGAAGGAGATTTGGGAGAGACATGGGCCCTCACTAGAGAGAAGAGTGGAGGGAATATGCTTTTACGTTGGAAATCTTTTTCCCCCTGAATATAAATATTCTTATCATATTAAAAATAATCCTATTTAAAATGCTGTATGACATTAAATATAAATATATATTTTAATAAATATGTGAATATTAATTTATTATATTATAATAGATTAATCTCTTCTATTAGACTTAATTTTTGTTAATTTTATGTTAAAAATCTTCACGCAAGTAATAATAAGGTAACATTATTTTTTTTTTAACAATATGCTTTGGAGAAAGATAATTATATTTTTATTAATATATTAAAAAACTTTTTTTATATAAAAGTAAAACTCAATCTAACTCAATAAGATGTTTAATTTATAGAAAAGGTGAAAATAAATTAGACCTTTAATAGTAGTATAGTTTAATATAATTAAAGTTTTTTTTTTAAAAAAAAACTAGCTTATTTAAAAATTTACTGGTTTAAATAGATTAAATATTTTCCCCTAAAGTATAGCCTATAAGCATGTTGGTCTGACATAATTATATGTAAGCTCTAAATATGCTTTATAAACATGTTAAAAGTCTATTTATATTATTATTTTTATAAATATATAAATTTTAAAATATACTAAAAGCTTATATAAATTAAGCTTTGGTAGGTTCAAAGTTTAAGTAGGTATTTAAAATTTAAAATACGAGATTTTTTAAAAAGCATGTATTATAAGTAGGCCTTTAAAAAATATTCTAGGCATGATAGACCGTTCACATGCTTATACTTAAGCCTTAAGAAACTTATATACATGTTCATATTTTATATGTTTATTACATGCTTAAACTTATCTTGCCAAAACTTTTTCTATTGTTATTTTTAAGGTTAGATGTTGAATTGGTTCAAACCTAACCTGTTAAAGAATATGGATAACGATTGGCAGTACTCTTAGTTTTTCTATCAACCATCTCATATATATTAACTGAATAATTTAGTTAAAATTGGTTAATCTCATAAAGGTGCATTAAATTGACTATTTTTCTAAAATTACTCTTTGTGTCATAAAGTATTGTTATGATCCAATTAGGTATAACTCTTTTAAAGTTTTTTTTTTTTTACAGTCACACAAATTTGAGCTAAAAAATCTGTGCTTAGAACTTAAGTAAAAAAAATTAATAATTTAGATAATTTTTAAAGCACATTATATCATAGCCTAAGTAAACATTTAGGAAGACCCTTATAAAAATAACACAACAAAGGAATATAATATACTACCTCTATTTATTAATATAAGAATTAAATAACTAATTTAGATATATTATAGAAGTTAATTATTTTATAATAAATATGATTTATTTTTTTATAATATTATATTTAATTATAACTACTCTTAGATGGATATCCCTTAATGCCTACAGTTGATAATAATATTTTAAAAAATATATTATAAATTTAGAGATAAAATTAATTGATGTCTTATATTTAAAATTAAATTTAATCCCTACTTAACTTTTATTTAAAGAGCAAAGGGAGTAGATTTATAATTTTTATAGGATTAATATGCAAATAAACTGATTTACCTATTAAGTATTTTAATAATATTTTAAATAATTTTTTTATATGCATTTTTCTATATTCATAATTTTATATATATTTAAACTCGATAATTTATATTTGCCAAAATCCTTTTCACTTAAATTAATATTAATTAGTAGATGATGATGTATTATAATTATATCTACAATTAAATAAACCTTATAGCTAGAAAAATTTGCGCCAAATTTGTTATACAACAACGGATTTAACAAATATTCTTTTTTATTTTTAATATAAGAATTAATTATTTTTTAAATAAATTAAAAAAATTAAATAAATAAATTAATTATCACTAAATCTAATTCTTTTAAAATAAATTTATATTATACACTTCTCAATTTATCTAAATTAATTAACTAACTATTATATTAATTATAATTAATTTATGTATTTAATTTTTTTAGAAGGTAATATTAAGTACATTTATAAAATAAAATTGACAAGTTTAATAATAATGTTTGCGTTCTTAGAAAAAAAAAACAAAGAAAAAGAAAACAAATGTACGTGGATATTGCGCTTCCTATTTTTTCAACGTAGAAAATTGAACAACTGATAGATTTAACCCAAGTAATTGGAGGCTATGTGTAGGAAACCCTACCATTTTCAGAATTGTTGATCAGGTGTTTGGAAACACCAAAACCTAAATTTTAAATCTGAAATTTAAATTATGATAAAATTTAAATTTTTAAAATTTTTAAAATAAATAATTATATTTATTTAAATAAATTTTTAGATTAAACTATAATTTAAAATTAAAATTTTAGATAAATTACTCAGAATAATTTATAAAATAATAAAAGAGTTTATAAACTAACCAATTACTGTATTATCCTTATTTTTTCTTATATTCTTTCATACTTTTTCTCGTATACTATTTTTCCTTTATTATATTTTTTCTTATACTCTATTTATTTTCTTTTTTTATACCTTCTCTCTTCTTTCTTCTAATATCTTATCTCTCCTTATTTAATACCTATATATATTTTTTATAATTATCAATAATAAAAATATTTTTAAAAATAATTATCTAAATACTCATTTATTTAAAATTATTTTTTTATAATTTATTTTAATTTTTTTTATAAATTATCTAAAAATTTATTTTTTTATGTCTATTTCTAAAATAGATATATCAAATATTCAATGCTTAATTTTTTATAGGCATACATCATCTATCGAGTATCATTGTTGCCTCCATCCCTCCTTCTTTAACAAGTCACCAACTCAGAAGTAAAACTGAAGTGTTCGTGAACTTCTTCAGCTTTAATTATTTTTACGAAATATTAGTCTTATTGTTATAAAACTAGCAATAAGATTAGAAGGATAGAAGAGATGGGGACAAGAAAATCAGAGAAGTATATATTATCTTCTTTCTTCTTCTTTACAATACAAATGGTATGTCCTATTTATAGGCATAGAAGTTGAAGATGAAGAGTCCATTAATTAATGGAGGAATAATGAAGAGTCTAATAATTAATGGAGGAGTAATGAATAGTCTAGTAATTCATGGAGGAATAATGACTTAGGGAATTTGAAGAGGAAGAGGGAGATGGAGATGGACATCTATATTCTAATATTCATAACACTTCCCCTTAGATGTCTATTCTTTAATAATGTGCCTCATTAAAAAACTTTAACTAGGAAAAACCCTGTGGGATAAAAATCTAGTAAAGAAAAAGAGTACACATTTAATTGATACACTTACAATGCTGCCTCATTAAAAACCTTGCTAGGAAAATCCAGTGGGACAAAACCTCAGCTAAGGGAAAAAGAGTACAGCGTGTATCGACTCCCCTTTTTTGCAATGTCAATTGATATCTTTGAATCTGCGAAGTCCAATATCATGTACGAGCTTTTCAAATATTGTTGTTGGAAGTGACTTGGTGAACAAATATGCTAGATTTTCTTTAGAACGGATTTGATGGATATCAATCTCACCATTCTTTTGAAGATCATGTGTGAAAAGGAATTTTGGAGAAATATGTTTTGTCCTATCTCCTTTGATATACCCTTCTTTTAGTTGGGTAATATATGCAGTATTATCTTCATATAGGACTGTTGGGATCATTTTACTAGATGACAATCCACAATTAGTACGTATATGATGTATTATCAATCTTAACCATACACATTCTCGACTTGCTTCATGTATCGCTAGTATTTCGGCATGATTAGATGATGTGGCTGATATGGTTTGTTTCATTGATCGCCATGAAATAACTGTACCATTATATGTGAACAAATAACCTGTTTGCGATCTACCAACATGTGGATCAGACTGAAACCCAGCATCAGCATAGCCGACAAAATCAGTTTTGTATTCATTTGAATAAAATAATCCCATATCCATTATACCCTTCAAGTAACGAAGAATATGCTTAACCCCATTCCAATGTCTTCGTGTTGGTGAAGAACTATATCTTGCTAGTAAGTTAACAGCAAATGATATATCTAGTCGTGTGTGACTAGAAAGATACATAAGCGCACCAATTGCACTAAGATAAGGCACTTCTGGGCCAAGTAGTTCTTTATCACCTTCTTGAGGTCTAAAGGAATCTTTATCTTTCTCCAGAGATCTTACAATCATCGGAGTGCATAATGGATGTGATTTATCCATATAGAAACGTTTTAAAACTTTTCTTCTATAAGTTTCTTGATACACGAAGATCCCATTTTTCAAATATTCAATTTGTAGTCTAAGGCAAAATTTTGTTCTTCCCAAGTCCTTCATTTCAAACTCTTTCTTTAAGCAATTGACCGCATTGGAAATCTCTTCACGAGTTCCAATGATATTTATGTCATCGACATAAATAACAATTATAACAAATTCATTTCGAGATCTTTTTATAAAAATGCATGGACATATCTGATCATTCTTATATCCTTCTTTCAATAGATATTCACTAAGTCGATTATACCACATGCGCCCTGATTGCTTCAATCCATATAAAGACTTATTTAACTTAATTGAGTACCGTTCTCGAGAACTTGAATTGTATGCTTTCGGCAACTCAAATTCATGAGGAAGACTCATATAAATGTCATTGTAAAGTGAGCCATACAAATAGGCTGTAACAACATCCATTAAACGTAAATCGAGGCCTTCATTTGCTACCAGACTAATAAGATATCAAAAAGCAGTTGCATCCACCACTGGTGAGTATGTTTCTACGAAATCAATACCAGGTATTTGTGTAAATCCTTGAGCAACTAGTCGTGCTTTATATCTTACTACTTCACCATTTTCATTTCTTTTTCTCACAAAAACCCATTTATATCCAACTGGTTTTATATCTTCAGGTGTAAGAACCACAGGGCAAAAAACTTTTTGTTTTTCTAATGATTTTAATTCTGCCTCAATTGCGTCTTTCCATTTTGGCCAATCATCTCTTTGTTTGCATTCGCTAATAGATCTTGGTTCATGATCCTCATCATTATTTATTATATCAAGCGCTACATTATATGCAAAAATATCGTCAACGTTGACTTTATCTCGATCCCATCGTATTCTATTGACAACATAATTTATTGAGATCTCATTATTTTCACATATTTTAGGTATCTGAATGTCTCTTGAAATTGAGATATTAGTATTGTCAAAAGACTCTTCTGGAGTCACTAAATTTTGTTGAATATCCTTGACCTGGCCATCTATATTTATAGCTCATTTTCTTTTTCGAGGATTTTTATCTTTGGAACCGATGGGCCTGCTACGCTTCAAACGTGCTTTTGATCCATTTGTATCAGTAGATTGTCCAATAGGGACATCAATTCTGATAGGAGCATTCACAGCTGAAACATGTGACTTGGTCACTTTCTTAGGGTCAGTGAATGCGTCTGGCAATTGATTAGCTAAACTCTGTAAATGAATTATCTTTTAAACTTCTAGTTCACATTATTTTGTACGAGGATCAAGATGAGATAATGATAATTCATTCCAATTAACTTTATGTTCCAGCTGTTTATTTTCTCCCCCTAATGTTGGAAAATTTGATTCGTCAAAATGACAATCAGAAAATCGAGCCGTAAATAAATCTCCTGTTGTTGGCTCTAAATATTTTATTATAGAAGGAGATTCATATCCAACATATATTTCCATCCTTCTTTGAGGACCCATTTTGGTGCGTTGTGGTGGAGCAATCGAAACATATACCGCACATCCAAAAGTCCTTAGATGAGAAATATTTGGTTCCTGACCAAAAATCATTTGTAAAGGGGAGACCTTAAGATAACTAGTTGGCCTGATACGAATTAACATCGCTGCATGTAAAATTGCATGTCCCCAAGTAGATATTAGGAGATTTGATTTCATAAGCAATGGTCTTACAATCAACTACAATCGTTTAATTAATGATTCTGCAAGACCATTTTGTGTATGAACATGTGCTACAGAATGTTCAACATTGATTCCCAGAGACATACAATACTCATTAAAAGCTTGTGAAGTAAATTCACCGGCATTGTCTAAACGTATTTTCTTGATGGGATAATCTAGAAAATGTGCTCTCAATCTAATTAGTTGAGCAAGTAATCTCGCAAATGCCAGGTTACGAGAAGATAATAAGCAAACATGTGACCATCTTGTTGATGCATCAATTAGAACCATAAAATATCTAAATGGTCCACATGGTGGGTGTATCAACCTACAAATATCTCCCTGTATACGTTCTAGAAAAGTGAGAGACTCACTTTCTATTTTTACCGATGATGGTCTAATAATTAGTTTCCCTTCAGAACATGCAGTACATGAGAAAATATGGGATTGTGGAATTGATTCTCTTATCAATGAATGTCCACATGAATTCTCAATTATTTTTCACATCATTATTGTCCTAGGATGACCTAGCCGGTCATGCCAAATATTAAATTTATTCTCACTTGCAAACTTCTGTTTGCAATAGCATGTGTTTCAATTGTACTAATAAATGTGTAGTACATTCCAGAGGAAATAGCAGGAAATTTTTCCAGTGTGCATTTTTTACCAGAAATCATATCTGTGATAACAAGATATTCCTGGTTTTCTCTATTTGTTGTTTCAATATGGTATCCATTTCTACGGATATCCTTAAAACTCAACAAATTCCTGTTAGATTTGGAGGAATAAAATGCACTATCAATATATAATTGTGTTCCTCCAGGTAATAATATATTAGCTCTTCTAAACCCTTCAATCATCTTTATACTTCCAGATATGGTCTAGACATTGACTTCTTGTATTACCAAAGATGAAAAATATTTTGCATTTCTGAATATTGAATGAGTTGTTGCACTATCAACGAGACATAAATCTTCTTTATTAATGTCAATGAGTGACATTCTTCATTAACAGGATCATAGCAAAAGAAACACAAAAGAATTAATGAAAAAAAACTCATAATTTTATTTATTGAGAGAAATAACTTCATAGTAAGTAGAAACTTTTTTTTTATTTTTTTATTGAGAGAATTATAACTTTATTATAACAAAAGGAAAACACACATAATCATAAAAGTTAACTTATTTTTGGACACTCCCATCACCAATTAGGTGATCAATTCTTCCATTAGGATCGGCAAAGAAATCAGCAACATCTAAATGATTAACATCCATATTGCCATAATCAGAATCGCTTTCTTCCCTAGCAAAATTTGTTTCTATCTTTAGCTATTTGCCTTTATTTTTATTTTTCCTTTTGAGCGATTCTTGGTATAATTCAACCAAATATCTTGGTGTATGACAAGTACGAGCCCAATGACCTTTTTCACCACATTGATGACATAAATTTTCAATATAATTATCATTCCCACTAGTTTTCTTTTTGTGGTTATCATCATTGTTTGCCCACCTCGAGTAGGAACCATGACCACGACCTCGTATATAACCACGGCCATGTCCACGTCCAAATCCCCGACCACGGGATGATTCATTTGTTACTACATTCACTTCTGGGAATGCAGTAGAGCCAGTTGGACGGGATTCATGATTTCTCATTAAAAACTCATTATTTTGTTCAGTCACCAAAAGGCAAGAAATCAGTTCAGAATACTTTTTGAAGCATTTTTTACGATATTGTTGCTGTAATAGCACATTGGATGCATGAAATATGGAGAATGTTCTTTCTAACATGTCATCATCAGTAATTTTCTCTCCACATAGTTTCAGTTGAGAACTAATTCTAAATAGTGAAGAATTATATTCACTGACTGATTTAAAATCTTGCAAACGTAAATGCATTCAGTCATAACGAGCTTTTAGAAGAATCACAGTTTTCTGGTGGTCATACCTTTCTTTTATATTGTTCCAAAGAACAAGTGGGTCCTTGACAGTTAAATACTCAGTTTTTAGTCTTTCATCTAGGTGGTGGCGGAGAAAGATCATGGCTTTTGCTTTGTCTTTGTTAGATTCCTGATTGCCATCCTTGATAGTGTCTCCTAAACCCATAGCATCTAGATGGATTTCTGCATCTAGTATCCAAGATAGATAATTTTTTCCAGTAATGTCAAGAGCCACAAACTCAAATTTTATAAGATTCGACATGATGATACTATGATAAAAGTATAACAAAAGGTAAATAGAGATCAAGATTAAGAATGTTGAATAATTAAAAAGTAATTTAATATGAAATTATAATTCAACATGAAAGTAACATAGAAACTTACCTTCCGATGATAGATTTTACAATAATATCAGTTGGCCAGAGCAATCGTGCTGATAACGTGTTATAAAACTAACAATAAGATTAGGAGGAGAGGAGAGATGGGGACAAGAAAATCAGAGAAGTATATATTATCTTTTTTCTTCTTCTTTACAATACAAATTGTATAGCCTATTTATAGGCATAGAAATTAAAGATGAAGAGTCTATTAATTAATAGAGGAATAATGAAGAGTCTAATAATTAATAAAGGAATAATGAAGAGTCTAATAATTTATAGAGAAATAATGACTTATAGAATTTGAAGAAAAAGAGGGAGATAATGATGAATATCTATATTCTAATATTGATAACACTGCTCATCTCACAACTCTTGTCGACTTCCTTTGTTTATCTCATATTTTGCAAATCTCAATTGTTATCCCCCTTCTAGGGTTCTCCTCTATACGCCTTTTTCCTCTAAATCCAACCCCTTTTTGATTTTTTTAACGGAACAAATCTCTGCCTTTAACTTCTGCACTCAATCTGTTTCTGAGATCTTTTACTCTGTTTCAATACTGTCTTAGCAGAATAACCCTTTTGCGAATTTCTGAATAATCTGATAGCCTCATCGATTCACGTTGAGAGTTAGAACTCCATTTTTTTCTCATCTCTCGCTTTTTGGGTTTCTGTGTTTTTTTTGGCGATTGCTTGTTTATCTTTTACCGTTTACTATTGGCGAAAATGGATGGGTTTGGTGCGGAGGGTGGTATTCAAGATGCTCCCAACGCACAGAATCTTAAGCAACTTGGAGATGTACCTGCAGGTTTGCTTCACTTTTATTGGCTTTCTTCACTTTGTTTCTGCTTATCTATTTAGTTAGATCTGGTAAACTACCAACTACTTTAAATTTTTAGAAAACGAAAGAAAAAAAGATATGTAATTTGCGAATCAATGCTTACTATCTTATTAGCTGCTTGATGGACAATGGTATAACTTTCAAGTGACAAATTATATGAGGTGTAGAACATTTAAGTCCGATACAGAACTTCTGTTGCTTAACAGAAGTTTGTTTACTTGTTTTTATTATTAACTTTAGTGTCTAAAATTGGACGACTTTATGAATGCTCATGCCCAATTTAATTGCGTGCTATCATTGGCTGCCTCGACAAAAGGCAACTTTAAGTTACTTGACCATCGGTTGTATGATCATGAAGGAACTTATAGCATGACTGTGACATAATTTATGGAGCAAGGAGCACTCCAGAGTCCATAGACTCTCTTCTTCATGGAAAATTCTCTGGATTTCAATGCTTGCATACAGAGTAGAAAATTCTGTGGATTTCCAACCACTATTTCTGGCGTAAAGAGATTTTTGTACTTACATCTGCTGCCAAATTGTTTTCTCGATGTTACTATAGGATTAATTGACGCTCAGCATTTAAATTTTTTGTGCTTAACAAGAACATCTTTGGCTTGCCAGCTATTGTAGTTGTTTTCTTCCCGAGAATTTTCTAATTTATCTGACTATCTAGTACCTTTATGTAAATTCCGGTCTTCTTAGCTTTGCGTGCATATGCTAATCATGTGAAAAAATTTAGTAGGGGTGATTACCGTCTCAAACTTTTATATTATGCAGGAGATGCAGTATTTGATGCATCACAATATGCCTTCTTTGGGAAAGACATTGTTGAGGAAGTTGAGTTGGGGGGATTAGAAGATGAATTTGATGAGGAGGAGGAAATATTTTTGGGAAAAGAAGAGGTACATGTTTTATTTATTTTCATCTGAGTTCCATCCATTGAAGTTACTGTGGTTGATGATATATTTGGGATTTTTTGAAAAAAAGAAGGAAGAGTTGGATATGTAAAATTTACGCATGATTTAATTTCTTTTTTGGTCAAGTGTTCTACTTTTATTTCATTTACTGTAAGAGTTTAATGCATCATGTTAATCGTTTCATGTTTTTGTTATCTGTTAATGTTCCTGCTTTCAATGGTTTCAAATATGATTTGAGAGGTTAATTTTTCTCTAATTACCTCTTATCTGACGATGCAGGCTGAGGAAATGAGATCTCTTTCAGATGTTGATGATATCAGTACCACCTTTTCAAAGGTTAGAGTTTTAATCACTAAAAAAAAAATTAAATTGTCGTATTTATAATTTCATTTATCCAATTAATAAATAATGTCCTCTTCTAGAAGGGGATATCCTACCTTCTCTGGTTGAAAAACTTGAACTAGTGAGGGAGGCTTATGATTTTGGAAGTCTGGGCAAAGACATTCGATTTGGGAAAATTGAGCAAAGGAGCAATTAGTTAAGCATGTCATTTAATTCATTAACCACTCTTTTGGTTGCGTTCTTAAATTGTACATTTCCTTGCCAACAGTCTGAGTCGTAATTCTCCTTAATATTTTATTTTTGTTTTCTCCCTCTTGTTGGAGATATGTACTGGACTTGTGATAATTTTTTACAATACTGCCTTCCTGGATGATGTGGTAGAAAATTACGAGAAGCAGCCTTGAACTTATGATACTTGGTCTCATATGCCTTGATTTCAAACGTAAGATATTGGTCAGTGGAAGATATTTTTGAGCTGGAGATATGGGGGCCACCTTATGTTTTTGTAAAATGAATCAATGAAGAAGTGGCTTGTCTTGAGCTAGTGAACAATATTTTAATTGCTGAAGGAATACAATAGATTTTATTTGTCTACTTATCCATCTGGTTGCCTGTTTTCTCCAGTTGCTGCTTATCTGGTTCTGCACTTACTTCAACAAACCTTTTATCCAAAAAGGGATAAAAGAAACAGGAAAAAAATGAAGAATTAGAAGATTTCTTGGAAGGGAAAATATATCTGCTAATCATGCATTACTTTCATCATATACTACAAAGTTTTTGAAGCTTCTTCTTCTGAAAAGTATATATTGCCTTATTTTCTTCTGGACAAGCATGGGTTCCATCAAAACTTGTGGATTTAGTTGTTGGTTATAATGTTGATGTTTGGCTTGTTTTGACTTGCTGTACACGTTCTTTTTTATGGTGGGTGGCATTCAATTGTAAGATTGTTGTCTCATTTCAGTTGAACACGGTTGTTGGTGGAACAAGAAGCATGGGACTTATGGGTGAACAAGTATCAAGAGAAAGTGAGTACAGCTATTACATAAATATCGTTTCAAACATATGCCAACTTCTCTGGCTTTTTACCCTTATCTCTCTATGAGGAATAGATGTCTACTGTTCTCGTCTAGTATGGATATTATTATCTTCTTCTATTTATGAAATACTGTTATCTTCAATATCGGGTTTTGTCTTCGTTATGCATGTTATTAGTGCTGGGGCACTGATCTGTTGCTACAAATCTGTTTCTTCCTTCAATATGCACCATTTTCCTCCCTGCATGTGAATTCCTTTTTTTTGTTTTTTTTTTAATTTTGTATTTTATGTGGTATAAGCTGCATGTGAGTTTTTGTTCTTCGATTGTATGAGCGCAAAATAGTGTTGCTCCTACTATGCATGTGGGATAAATGCTCATGTTGCTGCATTTGAATATGCTGCTGCATGAAAGTAAGTACCCACATAAAGTGTTCCATTTGGTTATGCCAGACTTTGGGGCTTGAATGAGATGTATGTTTCTTCTTTGTCTTGGGAATACATACTGTTCCTTTTGCTGTTTACATTTCTTGTGTTAGTTGACTGAATTCTTTATATTATTCTTGGATCATTTTATTTAGATTCATCTGCTGCTGAATGGGCACAAAGGGGCAATGTTTCTAATTGGTTTGATCAGCATGATTATGAAAGCGAAGGTGCTCAGGATGGGAAAAGATGGTCATCACATCCGCATTCTTCATTGGTTCAGTTACAAGAGTCAAAGGCATTGTACAGAACATCTTCATATCCCGAGCAACAACAGCAGCCGCAACAACAACATCAGCATTTCTCCAGTGAACCAATTTTGGTTCCTAAATCCTCTTATCCTCACTCTGGTGGCAGGTCCCAGCAGGATTCTCCAAATCAGAGTGCAGGCCACCTGAATATGCCATATCATGTTGGTGGATCCCAGATGCAGTTGTCTTCGCCCAATCACTCTCATTTCTCCAATTCTCAGATTCCATTGACTGGCTTAGCTGGGTCCCCTTTTGGTGGGAATGTGCATCAGATTACAAGTGGTTCTCCGGTTAGCAATCGAATGTCTAACCAATGGGTCAACCAAGCAGGATTATATCCTGGAGATCATCCCAACCTTCGGAACAATTTATTGCCGCAACAGTTGCCCCTTCATAATGGATCAATACCTCCACATCTGGCAGCTCAATTGCAACAACCACAGCAGAGAATGCGTCCTCCTCTTCAACCTTCTCTAGGCTTTTTGCCGGGCTTCCCACCCCATTCTTATAATTCTAATACTTCTCCTGGTGCACCCCTGATGGGCAAATATGAACAGATACTTGGGCTGATCGACATGAGAGATCAAAGACCAAAGTTAGCTCCCAAAATTAGACAGAATTTTCGGTTTCCTCCACAGAGTGAAAGTGGATGGCCACAATTTAGGTCCAAGTATATGTCAACAGATGAGATTGAAAATATTCTTAGGATGCAGCTTGCAGCAACACATAGTAATGACCCCTATGTAGATGATTATTGTCACCAGGCTTGTCTTGCAAAAAAGTCCTCTAATGCTAAATTGAAGCATCATTTCTGTCCAAATCAAATTAGGGATCTCCCTCCACGAGCCCGTGCTAATACTGAGCCTCATGCTTTTCTTAAGGTTGATGCTCTAGGGAGAGTTCCATTTTCATCAATTCGCAGACCTCGTCCTCTTTTGGAAGTTGATCCTCCAAATTCTTCTGATAGTAGCACTGAGCAAAACATTCCAGAGAAACCCCTTGAACAGGAGCCAATGCTTGCTGCTAGGGTTACCATTGAGGATGGTTTATGTCTTCTTCTTGATGTAGATGATATCGATCGTTTCCTACAATTTAATCAGCTCCAAGATGGTGGAATTCAGTTGAAGCAGCGTCGACAGGCTTTGTTAGAAGGACTTGCTGCCTCGCTTCAATTAGTTGACCCGCTGGGTAAGAATGGGCGTACAGTTGGGCTTGCTGCAAAAGATGATTTTGTTTTCCTGAGGATAGTTTCTTTACCCAAGGGATGGAAGCTTCTTGCTAGGTACCTGAAATGTCTTTTTCCAGGTGGCGAGCTTATGCGAATAGTCTGCATGGCCATCTTTCGTCATTTAAGGTTTTTATTTGGTAGTTATCCATCTGACCCAGCTGCAGCAGAAACTGTAAGTAACCTTGCCAAGGTTGTTTCAATGTGTGTCCGTGGAATGGATCTTGGAGCACTTAGTGCTTGTCTTGCAGCAGTAGTTTGTTCCTCGGAGCAGCCCCCTCTACGTCCCCTGGGAAGCCCTGCGGGTGATGGGGCTTCCTTAGTTTTAGGATCTTTGCTTGAGAGGGCCACTGAAATTTTAACTGATTGTCATGCTGCCAGCAATTGTAGTATAGCAAATCGGTCGCTTTGGCAGGCCTCGTTTGATGAATTCTTTTCTCTTCTTACTAAGTATTGTGTGAACAAATATGATAGTATTGTGCAATCATTGCTGATGCAAGGAACTCCAAATATGGCTGCCATTGGGTCAGATGCTGCCAGAGCCATTAGTAAAGAAATGCCTGTTGAGCTCTTACGTGCTAGTCTTCCTCACACCAACGATCCCCAGAAAAAGCTATTACTTGAATTCGCTCAACGATCTGTGCCAATTGCCAGATTTAATAATAATTCGGGGGATAGCAGTGGTCATGTGCACTCAGAATCAGTGCTGAACTAATAATGTATTTGGACATTCAAATAAGGAGCATGATTTTGAATTAAAATGTGGCAGTAACTGCCAGAGGGGGAGGATCACGTTTTAGGTACTTCTGCAGCAGTCTTGATTTGGTGAAAGCATTAGTTGCATCTATTATAAAAATTTTAGCCTCTTATTTTTGTTCTATTGACAGAAAATTCCATGGAGCATTGTGATATTTTGCAGCCAGGCCCATCTGTATCATAGAGTTGACTTTGATTTGTTTCTTTTGCCTTTTTATTTTTCTCTTGACAGGGGAGATTATTATTTTCTTACTCTGGTTTCTTTCTAGAGCACAATAGTGGTTAATATGTACAAGTTTTAGGCTTATGAAGTTGGAATTCCCATGTTCCTTTATTATTATTATCATACAAAGGCATGGGATTGGTTGCATGAATATGCTTACCTGTATAGGAAAAACCCTTCTAATTGTAGTGGCTTTTTGGGTGCACCATTACAACCACATGACAGGTTGGCATGACAAGCTTTTCTGAACTGCTGATGAATGCTGTAGCAAAGAATGTACTGTTTTGAACTTGCTTCATTATATGATGCATTTATTATTTTCTTGCCACCAATTCTCATTGTTGGGCGTTTTCTTTTCTTTAATTTAGAAGAGCAGACACTAATGTCTTGATATTATAAGGGGAATTGAACCCGCGACTTTAGGGAAGCCTTTATGTCATTAGACATTTAGACTACAAGGCCAATGGTATTGTTAGTTTTCTTCAATATCTTGATATAGGCTCACCTGATTCGTCCAAATGTAGGAGTAAATCTTATTACATATTAACATGTTCATAAAATCATAAATTAATAACTAGTTACTAATAAATTTCACTCTGTCAACTCTTGAAAGTCGTTATTTAAGCTGCTCAATATGAACATGTGGCTGTTAATGCAGATCATCTTGCTCCTATTTATTTATTTATTTATTTGAAGTGACAGTCTATTTAGTATTGGCTCTCAATCTATGTTTAAGGTCAACGTTCAAGAGCTGGTAAACTCAAGCACTTCACATGTGTTCTTTGTTTTTTTTTGAGAAAGAATAAATATGTATGAACGTTTTCGTGCAATGCCTTCAAAAGCCTCCAGACAAAGTCCTTACTTTCATGACTTGAATCTTGGATCTTCAGATTTGGAAGATATATCGTAGGTTCTGAGACTTTGAAAAGTTGAGCAGCAAAATTTAAGTACAAGCAATGAGCTTAGGGACATTATAATTGAAAAATTTTAAGGTCAAATAAATTGTCTGAAACCTTCCCCAGAGAGCAACACACCATGACATTAATTTATACCTTTTATTTTAGTAATATATGTATATTTTTCAATTATTTGATATCAAATTTGGATGTGATGATTATCAGAGCAAATACTAAGTCGATGTAATAAGGTTGGACTAATGGATTATATATTTTTTTTTAAAGAAAACATTATAATAAAAAAATTTAAAAAAATAAAAATAAAATCTTTATATAAATTCCTTATAAACTTAACAAAATTAAATTAGCAAATGAATCTATACACTTGGTTTTCCATAACATACACACACGTGCAGTCGTTATTGAAATAGGAATTTTTAATTTATCATTTTTATTTTAAGTTAATTATTTAATATTTATAAATTAAGTCTTACAAATTTTAAGTTAGTTAGTTGTATATATTTAAAAGATACTTCTTGAATCTCATATATCTTATATTCATCTGTTGTTTTCCAAAGTTATAATAAGAATATTTGTAATTTGTAATTTGTAATGTAATTGCAGTGGGTAACAAGGGAACGGATGAGAATGCTTCAATAAGATAATCAAAAGCTTAGGACACGCGTCAATCATATAAACGATAGTTTGTGATTGCGAATTTTAAAATTCGGTGTGAAAATAAACTAATTTATGGGGATAAAAAGCGCTGGAGAGAATATGCCAAGAGCGGGAATGGAAGTTGTACGAGGCCAATTTGGTCATTTTGCCTATCCAAAATTTGTGTGTTAAAATATCATTTATAAAACTATATTCTATATTTATATATAATTAGTGGAGGTAGGTGACTAATGTTTTTAAGACTTATAGTTATATATAAATGGTTCATATTATTAAAATATTTTATGTTATTTTATAAAAAGAATCATAGAAAACTATAAAATTTATACAAATTTTATTATTCAAAATTATAAAAAATTATATTCATTTAAAAATTCATAAATTTTAATAAAATTAAAATTTATGAATTTTTAAATATAATACAATAATTTATTTTTTGAATTATTTTAATTATTATTGTATTAAAATGCCAAACAACACCGACATATTTGTTTAGCCTGAGAAAAAAGTCGATATGATAATAATAAGAATGACAAAATTAAAATTATAAGAGTTTTCTTTTGCCTGAAAACCTAAGTAAATAAATTAATTTTATAAAAAATAATAAAATTAATTAACTAAAATCTTAAAGAATATGTTTAAAAATTGATTCTTCCCGTCAAAATTTTGCTTACATATATTCATTGATGTGTACGGAGGTGGAGAAGTGAATTTACAAATTACCCCTCTCAAAATTTGCAAATCTCCGGTGAGGGGAAAATGAAGTGAGGCAGCGACCTTCTCCATAATTCACTCGGCTAATAAATTACTCTCAATTTCAATATCTGCTTTCGTAGGGTTCCTCTCCAATCCATCTCTCTTTCTCTCTGCCCCAAATCCAACCCATTTTTCTAATCAATCCCTCCGGTGGAACGGATCTCTGCCATGAACTAATGTACTCAATTCTTCGTCCAGATCTTCTTTTCCTTTTTGCTTCCTCGCCATTTAGCTAAAACGTTTTGAGCAATTCAAGATTTTAGCTTTTCGTATCAAGTTTTCCTTTTTAGCATTCCCTTTTCCTTTCTGGTTGATCTTTTGCGTTTTCCTTTTTCTAGGTTTTCTCCCGTCATCGTTTGTATGCTATACTACTTATAGATATGGATGGGCTTGGTGCTGGGGGTGATATTCAAGATGCTCCCAAACCAGAGGGTCTTGAGCAATTGGGAGATGTTCCCACAGGTTTGCTTCACCTTATTTATCTTGTTTGTCTGCTTCTTTATTTTCTTTACTGAATATCTTGTCCCAGGTTTTTTATCTCTCACTTTATTCATATAGATCTGGTTCAAGTTAGCTAGTGATTTCAATTACAGGAAACTGGGAATATAAATTAGTCTAGAAGTTGTAATTATGTATTTTGCACTTCTAGGTGTCTCTTTGTTTAATACAGTTTTCGTGGCACTGTTAACTTTTATTTCATTAGTAACTGGAGCAAAGCCTGAGGTAGAGTTGAAGGTTTTGCGTATTTTAAAAAGTTTACTCATTTTATTAAACTTCTCAATGATGTTTTTTTTTTAAAATAAATTTCCATGTCGCTGTGGAGTATTTGCTATTGGTGGCTGCTGTAGCTAACAAATACAGTGTATACTTACGTTCCTTTTCTTTTTGCTTTTATGATTGTGTAATTTGTTTTTTTTTTTGTGCCACAATGCTAATGTCAATAGTGCTCTGGTTTAGTAGTGATTTCGCTGTATTTCATTGTTTTGTCTTGAAAAATTATTCACATTAGTTTTGAGTTAGATGGACATGCCTGACTTTATGACTAGATTCGCATTCGAAATTAAACTCCTTTTGCCTTTTGTTTTAGCTTTACTAATTGAAAGGTGATATGATTCTTCATCCTGATGTAATTCATCTCTATTTTTGTATTTTGGTTTTGGTAGCTCTAGTGCAAGGGAATTCCCCGTCATCTGTGTGACCTGTACTTTTTTATGTTGAGCAGTTACAAAAAACCAGTTGGGATGTCTTGAACTGAAAATTCTTCCGTTTTGCAGGAGGTGCAGTATTTGATGCATCACAATATGCATTCTTTGGTAAAAATGTAGTTGAGGAGGTTGAGTTAGGGGGTTTAGAAGATGAAAAAAATGGTTTGCTTGGTGTTGATCTTAATGAGGAGGAGTTCTTTGTTAATATTAACAAAGAAGAGGTTAGTTTTCAACTTTTTTAGAATTTCAATTATTTTGAATTTCCAGTAGCTAAAATTTTTGAAATTTAAACATGTTGAGCTTTTGCTTTCATTTTAGAAGCTTGTGTTGAGGACTTGAGGTCATTTCGCTGGTGAAATGGAGCACATCATTTTCTTCCTTTCTTTATGGGATTTTTTTCATATTTTATAAATTGCTTTCTTGTTAAGCTACTTGTCTTTTTGTGGGATTAGTCTTCTCTCCTGTTGTCCTCATCATGTCCTATTCTGGTCCTCCAAAACATCTGAGAAGTAAAATCAAATGATCTTATTTTCTTAAGACAAATTATTGAACACAGTCTTCTTAACTTTGATTTGTTTAATCCGTGTCAATTTACTAACGTATGTATATTTCAAGGACATGTCATGTTCTGACATTGTCTCTTCGTGGTCAAGGAAACAATTTTCTTTTGACTTTTCAACCTTCAAGAGGGTGACCCAAATTTATCCTTGCTATATTTGGTTTTACATGGGGTCTATCTTTCCTTTTCTTATTTGTTACTTTACCAGCTATTTAAATATTGCTTCTGCATTGTTAAAACTGTTGTCAAATAACTTTTCCTTTTACATTGCAGGCTGAGGATGTGAGATCTCTATCAGATATTGATGATCTCAATACAACTTTTTTGAAGGTAGGGATGTTAAATAAATACATAATGGAGTCTATGAATGCTTGATATTTTATTGAATGAGCGGCTGAGTATTGTAAATCATGATCACTTTTCATAATATGCATTCCTTAAGTAGGAAATCATTATATTCTGAATTTGTGCTTTATATAAATGAGTCAATTCTGTATTGATTCACATCATATGATTTAAGGGTTGGGGTTGGCTAAAGAGGAAGAAAGGGAGTGTTCTAAATACTGTGTGTTACTGAACCAGTGAACCTACAACTTTCTTGACTATTTTCACAACTCAGATTTTTTTTCTTTTTCCTGGGAACTGTTGAAGATGTTCAGTGGTTTGGTTTGATCCCTCGGCATCTAGTGCATGTAGTTTAGGTTCCTTTTAATTATGAAAGAAAAAGAGGATTTTAAATTAATTAAAGCTACCGACTCTGAAGATTATTTTCTTTATTGACTATATCATCATCATGATTGTTATTTTAAGTTGTATGCTTTTTCATTTTAGGGCATTTATGCTTGTTGGTCAGGCAATTAATCAAGAGATTGGAAATTTTTAAGTTTGAGAAGTTAGAGATATACTTTATAGGCTATTTATCTTATATGAAATAGCCATACTTTTCATATACGCTTCTACATACGCATGGCATGATTTCCTTCCTTGAGACTAAACTCTTCTTTGTCACAAGACCGAGACCATCATTTACATATATCCAATACCTTGGCTAGATGTTGTCATTATGAATAACATGTATAAATTAACAGTTAACACTTGATTCAGGCTTGAATACTTGACAGAAGAAGTGGATAAAAGGCTTAGAGATTATATTTTACGCATGATGTTCATGGTCTTGGGGCTAAGAGGGAAACAGAGTAATAATGATCTAGTTTTGCATTGTTTCGGGACATAGCTCTACCTGTTATATTTTCTTGCCATTTCTATAATAAAAGATATTTCTATCTAGTTTTGGAAAGCTTTAGAAAAGAAAGTTGTACGCATGGCATATATCAAGGCAATAAAAGATATGTATGAGGGGGTAACAACTACTGTAAGAACGTCTGGGGGCGAAACAAAGGATTTTTCCATAAAGATTGGTCTACATCAGGGATCATCCTTGAGTCCTTATTTATTTAATCTAGTAGTGAATGTTCTAACTAAGCCTATTCAAGAAGAAATTCCTAAGTGCATGCTTTTTGCTGACGATATAGTTCTTGTAGCGGAGTCAAGAGAAGAAATTAATTTTAAACTTGAGTTATGGAGAAATACTTTAGAGTCGAAGGGCTTTCGTCTGAGTAGAAGTAAGACTGAATATATGCATTGCAATTTCGATAAGAGGCAAGTTAGAAGTAACTTGGAGATCAGATTGGGAGATCAAGTTATTTCACAAATAGATAAGTTCAAATATTTAGGATCAATTATACAGAAGGACGATGAAATTTTGGAGGATGTTCATCATAGAATTTAGGCCGGGTGGTTTAAATGGAGAAAGGCTACTGGGGTTATATGTGATCGGAAAATACTAGATAAAGTAAAAGGAAAGTTTTATCGCACTGCTATAAGACCAGCAATGCTTTATAGAAGTGAATGCTGGGCTTTAAAAGGACAGCACGAGCATAAAGTTGGGGTAACTGAGATGAGGATGTTGAGATGGATGTGTGGGGGCATATAAGAAAAGATAAGATTTGTAATGAATATATACGGAGAAGAGTTGGAGTGGCACCTATTGAAGAAAAAATGGTAGAGAACCGTCTTAGGTGGTTTGGACACGTACAAAGAAGGCCAAGGGATGCGCCAGTGAAGAGGGTGGATTAAACAGTATGGACACCGGTTAAAAGGACTAGAAGAAGGCCAAATATAACATTCAAAGAGGTCATTGAGCGGGATCTCTTAGTTAATAACCTATCCAAAGATTTAGTTTTTGATAGAGCACAATGGCATCGTATGATCCATGTAGCTGACCTCATTTAATGGGATAAGGCTTGTTGTTGTTGTTGTTCTATAATGATCTAGTTTTGCATTGTTTCGGGACACAGCTCTACCTGTTATATTTTTTTGCCATTTCTGCTTGCTAATAAAAATTATCAGTAATCAATAAGAGATGAAAAATAAAGAGGGAGATGACAGAGAGGAAGAAAGAATAAGGATGTTCTAGTTTTGTATTGTTCAAGTGATACATTTAAACCTATCTTTTTTTTTGCCGTTTCTGCCTGATGATGATGATTCGCTTTATATAAGATAAAAAGAAAAAGAAAGAGGGGGTAGGAAAAGAAATCATTAAATCTGATAACTTAATGTGTTTTACGGCATTAAAACCAAATACCTTGCTTTCTCCATGAATCATAGCTGTAGGAATTGCAACAATTTTTCTGCATCTTATAGAAAGTTGGCAGCTTATTAGGTTTTCCGTGGTAATCTTTAAGATTTCTTAGTTTGAGAAGGCTGCAAAGACAAAAAATAATCTGCATTTCTTGTGGTCAGAAATATTATCTCTGTTGGGTGAAATGGTGATAGGGTTCTATGATTAAGTCTAAGCAGTTTATTTAATTATTAATTATTTTGTTTATCTCACTATGTTAGTGGAGAGTCAGTATTGTCAGTCCATGATCTTATTTCTTTAGTCATAGGCATGTTTTCTAAAAATGTAGGGAGAGTCATATAATTCTGTATCTATTTATATCTCTAATTTACTCATGTTTAGGGGAAGAATAAATAAATTATTCAGAGATTCTATTGGCCTTTATTATACTTTGAGATTCTTATACAGATAATAAGGAGGAGAGGTTACCTAACAATTTGGCATTAGAGCTAGGATGGTCAAAATATGTTCTTTTGCTGCCAACCCAAACACCAACTTAGGAGGCATTCATGCACCTGGAGGAGACCTGCTGGCAGTCATAGCAGCAAAGCTTGACATGTTGGGGGAACTGAGGGACAAGGTGGCTTCCCTATAAGTACAATCACAAAACTCAGCGAAAAAGAAGATAAGGCTCTGGGGAGATGAACCCGAAGAAGAAGGGGAGACATATCAGTGAAACATAACTCCTTATGCGAAGATTGAATTTCCCAGATTTTATGGCAGTGACCCGCGTGGTTGGGTGTTGAAAGCCGAGAAAGGGGATGCACTCGATCTATTCTCTTAGATGAACTTGAAGAGGACCTTGCTCTATTGGGAGGAATTGATGAAGATATTGAATGAGCACTACGGATAGTTTTTGAACCCCTACAAACACCTTTGCAGCATCAAACAGATAGGTACTGCGGTAGAGTACAGACAGGAGTGGGCTAGGAGAGTAGCTCATGTGACTAATTGGCAAAATCATTGCCTTGTTGGAGTGTTCTTGAAGGGCTTGATGGAGGAGTTGTGGACAGAGGTTCATTTTCACTAACCTAGAACCGTCTATTGTGCATCGAGCCTTGCATTGGAGTTAGAAAAAGCTTTTGAGTCGAGTCATGGATTCAAAGTAGGGTCAATTGTGGGCCAAACCCGATCTAGCAATTACTATTCCTGTAACCTAGCCTTCTGTATATCCAATACCTATAACCCAATTGCCAACTCATCGGCACCTTCCTCGGTTCTCGTCCCTCCCTGGGCATTGGGACCTTCAAAGCAGAATGGGTGGCACACGAGCTCATCAACATCATCCCCAGCATCCTTTCCTCCATCATTGTCAGAGCCTTCACGGCAGAATGGATGGGACTCATCAGACAACAACGTCGGGACAAGTGGCTATGCTTAAGGTGTGGCGACCCCTTCTGACCAGGCCATCGCTGCACCACCTCCCTCTCACTACTGGAAGTTGTCGATGGTCAAGCTCCTATGACAGAGGCGCTGATGATGAATGAGGATTCCAGTAGAAATTAATTTACCATTTATTTTATTATTAGGAGACTTTCCTTAGGTTTTATTAGTTATATGAGTTAAGATTCTTACTCATATTTTAATGAAGATTTCTCTTTATTAATTTATGGAGTTAGATTCTGACGTCTACCTTGAGGACAAGGTGGATTTCGAAGGGGGAAGTATTGATAGGGTTCTATGACTAAGTCTAAGTAGTTTATTTAATTATTAATTGTTTTGTTTATCCACTATGTTAGTGGAGAGTCAATCCATGATTTATTTCTTTAGTCATGGGCATGTTTTCCAAAAATATAGGGAGAGCCATGTAATTTTGCATCTATTTATATTTCTAGCTTACTTATGTTTAGGGAGAAGAATAAATAAATTATTAAGAGATTCTCTTGGCCTCTATTATACTTTCTTTATGAGATTCTTATACAGATGTAAGGAGGAGAGGTTACCTAACAAATGGTGTCTTATCTGTGTTTCACTTTGGGGTCAGTATGAAACAAGGAAATCAATCTTATTACTGCTTTTGTGGAAATATGCGACAAAATCTTGATATAGAACTGTATATCTAGAGATAATAGACCATTGTAACCTTGGGTTTTGAAAATTGTTCTTAGGTATATATTTATCATTTCCTATGCTTCATTGATTGAACTTTTTATTACACTAAATAAAAGCAGTCTCCAAAGAATATGATGTCTCTGCTGAAAGTTGGAGCAATTAATCTTTTCAGGACAGTGTGCATACATAGTTTTTCCGTTCTTCCCTTTTAGCTTTAATTGTAACTTATATTCTCTAGTTTCCACATCAGTTCATGTCAACGGGGAGCCTGTCATCCCATCTTAAGAAAAAGAGAACAGAGGAAGAATAAATGTAATGTGCAATGCATGCATAATTTCATTCTGTTTCTTTTTTATATTTTCTAGTAGCTTACTTTCTATTGATGATCCATTCATGTTTACAATTGACAGTGGATGTGTCATTGCATTCATGAGAATTAAATTGGAAAAAAAATTAATAGATTTAGTTAAGAGATATAAATAAAAGATGATCAGCTTGCTTCCTTTGGCTAATATTTTGGTAGCAAGTAATGAGTTCTCTCAACACAGTAGGCAGTTTGATATTTTTCTTGACAAGTACTCCAGTTATGGTCATATTTACGATTCAGTTTTCTGTTATATTGATCATGGTCCTGCTATTTTTGATTGGCTATGTATTCTGCTCTGTGGCAATTGATAATAATATTTTTTTTTTTAATTCAGTTGAACAAGGCTGTTAGTGGACCAAGATATCCCGGAGTTATTGGCGAACGGGGATCAAGAGAAAGTGAGTAGAGCATTTGTGCTAATTTATTTATTTGCAAAACCGTAATTTTTCAAATTGCTTCTTTTATCTGAAAATTGAATTTCTCTTTAAACGTGTATGTTAGTTATTTCTGCAATGCATGATGCTGTTATGTACAACTATGATTGTAGACTCTTGACTGAAAGTTATTCATCACCCATTAGTTGCCAAGGGCTTCATTTTTGTATGAATTATATGATGCTTTTGATGGTCATGATAGTTACAAATCATTCACACTTGTGAATTGGGGGCAAACTTGTTTTTTGACTCTAGGAAACTGCACACGAATCGAAACGTAGACTCTACTAGCGTGAATGGTGTGACTCCATAAAACCATACACCTGTCAGGGAGATGTCTAATTATTTAGGGGATGTTATTTTGGATTCATACGAACAATATACACACACACACATGATGTTTTAAGTAACTATGTATTGGCATCATGATGGGTATATTGCTATTGTTTATCTGAATGTGCCTTTTTCAGTTTGACTGAATTGTTGATACCTGCATAATTTGTCCAGGTTCTTCTGCTTCTGACTGGGCACTAAGAGATGATGTTCCCAACTGGTTTGATCAACCTGCTTTTAACAGTGAAGGTCTCCATTCTTCTCTCTCTCACGAAGAACCAAAGCCCTTGTACAGAACATCTTCATACCCTGAACAGCTACGGCAACAGCAGCCCTACCCTCTCCAACTCCAACATCGCTCTAGTGAACCGGTAAACTGGTATGATCAGCATATGTTTGATGTTGAAGCTGCTCAGGATGGTAAACGTTGGTCATCACAACCGCAATCCTCCTTGTACAGAACTTCTTCATATCCTGATCAATGGCAGCAACTTCCTCATTTCTCCAGTGAACCAACTTTTGTGCCAAAGTCGTCTTTTACTTCTTATCCTCCCCCTGGTGGCAAGTCGCAGCAAGCTTCTCCAAATCACAGTAAAAGTAACCTGATAATTCCTTATCATGCAGGGGGAACTCAGATGGCATTATCTTCGCAAAGTCGTTCTCACTATTCCAATTCTTCGCTTCAATTGAGTGGATTAAACCAAGGGTCTCATTTTAGTGGAAATATGCGCCAATTTGCTACTGGCTCTTCTCTCAATCATCGCATGCAGAATCAATGGATCAATCATGCGGGGCTATATCCCGGAGATCATTCAAACATTCTAAGTAATATGCTGCAGCAACAATTACATTTTCATAATGGATCCATACCTCCCAACATAATGACTCATTTGCAGCAACAGCAGCATAGACTGCATCATTCTGCTAAACAGTCAGCAGGCTACCTTTCAGGTTTCCGGTCCCATTTACTTAATCCCCATCTTTCTTCTGGCTCATCTGTGATGAGCAAATATGATTATATGCTTGGTCTGGCTGATGGTAGAGATCATAGACCAAAATCTCATAAAGGTAGACATAATACTCGCTTCTCTCAACAGGGTTCCGATATTGCTAGCCAGAAGAGTGACGGTGCTTCATTCCAGTTTAGGTCCAAGTATATGACAAGTGATGAAATTGAGAGTATTCTCAAAATGCAGCTTGCAGTGACGCATAGTAATGATCCATATGTAGATGACTATTATCAACAAGCCTGTCTTGCTAAAAAATCTTCCAGTTCTAAGTTGAAACATCCATTTTGCCCAACCCAAATAAGGGAACTTCCAGCACGATCCCGGTCTAATCCCGAGCCCCATGCTTTTCTTCAGGTTGATGCTCTAGGGAGGGTTTCATTCTCATCTATACGTCGGCCCCGTCCTCTCCTTGAGGTTGATCCCCCAAACTCTTCTGGTACTGGTAGCTCTGAGCAAAATTTAGAGAAGCCACTTGAACAAGAGCCTGTGTTTGCAGCCAGGGTCACAATTGAGGATGGTCTATGTCTTCTTCTTGATGTAGATGATATTGATCGTTTCTTGCAGGCCAACCAGATACAAGATGGTGGAACCCAATTAAGAGTGAGGCGGCAGGTCCTGTTGGAAGGACTAGCAACTTCTCTTCAGTTAGTTGACCCACTGGGAAAGAATGGACACAAAGTTGGTCTTGCTGCTAAGGATGACCTTGTTTTCTTACGTTTGGTATCTCTTCCCAAGGGACGTAAGCTCCTGGCAAGGTATCTTCAGTTGCTTCTTCCTGGTAGCGAGCTTATGCGAATAGTCAGCATGGCTGTCTTTCGTCATTTAAGATTCTTATTCGGTGGCCTCCCCTCCGATCCGGGAGCTGCAGAAACAACAATTAACCTTGCTAAGGTTGTTTCCCAGTGTGTCCGAGGGATGGACCTTGGTGCTCTCAGTGCTTGTCTTGCGGCTGTGGTTTGTTCATCTGAGCAGCCCCCTCTGCGTCCCATTGGAAGTGCTGCTGGAGACGGTGCCTCTGTTGTCTTAGTATCTGTTCTTGAGAGGGCGACTGAACTTCTAACCGATCCTCATGCCTCTTGCAACTATAACATAGCTAATCGTTCATTTTGGCAGGGCTCATTTGATGAATTCTTTGATCTTCTAACAAAGTATTGCATGAATAAATATCATAGTATCATGCAATCCTTGCTGATGCAAGGCACATCAAACATGGCCGTCATTAATGCAGATGCTGCAAAAGCTATCAGTCGAGAAATGCCAGTCGAACTCTTGCGCGCGAGTCTTCCTCATACTGATGACCCCCAAAGGAAGTTATTACTAGATTTCGCTCAGTGCTCAGTACCCGTGGTTGGACTTAACAGTAATTCCGGAAGCAGTAGTGGTGGTGGTCATGTGAACTCCGAGACAGTGCTGAGTTGATGACACACAACCTCACCCTAATGATCATGAATTTTGTGTTCAAGATCCATCCACATCAACAACATCATCAGGAAGATCTTACATCTGTTCCAAGTAAACACACATTATGCCATCTAAAGCCGAAAGCCAGAGGAGAAGTGCGTGAGTTACTTCTAAGGTGGATGTCTCCAACTCGTCCTTGCTTGTTTTGCCATACCAATGAGCAGCACTCTGATAACTTATCCAACCAAGCCCCTTTGTGTATTATGAAAAAAGCACAGGGTTGATTTGTTCCTAATGTCTTTTTCTTTTTCATGTCTTTTCTTTTTTCTTTTTCTCTTGACAGGGGAGCTTATTTGTTACTTTGTGTGGTTGGTAGGAGGAACGCAGTAGTGATTAGCATGTACAGATTTAGCTGCAAATCTGATTCCCAAATCCCCATGTACACCCCTTACTATTATATACAAGGCGTGGGGTGGGTTGTATCTTCAGTGTCCACCTGTGATTGGGGTAGCCATATTGCTGAAAATTACCAAAGAAATGCTCTGGTGAAATAAATTATATTGACCTAGCTGCAAAAATATCATGTTCTCTGTTTCTTTAGCTCATTTTGCGGTTGTTTGTGGTTTTCTTGAATATCCATGAGACTGTTGAGTTCTTCAACCTGACGTTACTCTTCCGGCTTGTGGATTTTGGTGAATTGGGAGTCAAAATATGAAATATCTTTAATATAAATTTTTAAAAGTCAAGTAGATAATGTACAATTAATTTAAAATTTATGGGAGTTTTATGTATTTTAATATTAAAAAATTAAGTTTAGGAAAGTCAAGTAATTATTGTGGTTTTGTTTCAAATGATATTGGATAATGTTGTTTACTGATAGACAGACATAATTAGCATAATAAAGGATATTATTTTTTATTTTAATATATCAAAGACCGTTTACTTCTTTTTCTCCTATGATTCCTATTTTTTTTTTTGATAATTTTTTCAAAAATTCTTCATATGTATATTATATATCGTCCTAATATTAGTTCGTTTATTATAAAATAAAACTCATTTTTGATCCACAAAAGATGAAGTGGACATATTGTAAAATTAATCTCTATTATAACCATGGATATTAGAATACTTTTTTTATATAATTTTTTTAAAGAGATTGTATTTATCCATGATTTAAGAGTAGGATGAAACATCTTTTCTTTTTAGACGATATTAATATTGGATAGGATGCGCAGTCAATTATCTTTAAATTTAAATCTAAATATCTAAGATGTAGAATGTATTTCTAAATATCACGATTGAAATTATAATAAAATAATATTTTTTTAAAAATTAAATATATTTTAAATAATAATATATTTTATTTTTTGTTAACGATGGGTTGAAATATTTATTTTTCCCTATCTTTCACAATTCTTATCATTTTAACAAGTGTGGAACGATTTTTTACCTTTTTTTTTAATTCTCTGCAATGTTAATAATCAAGAAGAATGACTCGTCTTGTTTGATGCAAAAACAGAGATTAGAGATATTTTATTGAAAAAACCATAAACTTTTTTTTAAAGAAAAAAAATTAGTTTCAGAAAGGGATGGAAGTGACGTGGTTGTTATCTTAATTAAATAGTTTTGCATCTTGGGACCACAAACTTATGGAGCCCGTGCTGCACGAAAAAGGAGTAGTCAATTTTTTTTTTTTTAAAAAAAAAAAAGCAATACAGAAATCAAAACATGTCATGTAAGATAATGTGATTATTTTTCAAAAGATACAAAGGATCAAAATAAATTATAAAATAACAATAACCCTTACTCTACTCTTATATGCTGCTGATTTGTTAATTTATTTTTAAATAGATATCCCGCCAATCAAAGGGATATAAATACCTAATGAACTTCCAAATTATAAGAGATATTATCCGGCAAAAAAAATAAAGAAAAGAGAAGGTTGGAATATATATACATTTTTGTTGGGTTAATATATATATATATATATATCCTTTGAGAAAAATGGCCAAACACACCGTTGTGGATGCGGCGGCTGTTGGGATTCAAATTTGAGTTATAATGAGGACAAATCCGCCAACCCACCATACACTTGTTTTTTTTATTACTCAGTAAGATCCTATAAGATATTAAATAAACACACAACAATCTGAATATAATATAGGTCTTGTTTGTTTGGTAGGATGAAGCCAGCTTTAGGGAAATGGAAATGGAAAGGGAAAGGGGTCCATGGAAGTGGGATTTTCAGAGTGAAAATGTGTTTGGTAGAAGGGAAGAAATTATGAGCTTTTGGGCGTTGAGACTCTGGTATGAAGTACTGAAGCAAGCGAAGTAATTAAGAATTCAAAGTGGGAAAATGACATTAATACCCTCTTTGAAACACCTTTAGTCTAGTTTTCAAAACCATGGGCATTATTTTCATATAAAATAGAAGCCTATTTATATTTCGATGTACTTATTAAAAGTCTCACGACTAATAGAAATTAGGTTAACGAAAAGAATTAATCTTTTATAAAATAATAAATATAAATATAAATTTTTATTAGAAGATATGTGTATATTTAATGTTTGACCATATTTTAAATAGAGATTACTTCTAATTAAAATATACATATACTTAATAAAAAAACTAAAAAAAATCTCACAAGTAAACATCATTTAACTTATTGTAATTTTCTATACTCAATCCTTATAAAAAAATTTTAAGTCATTAAATTATTTACTTTGGACTAAACAGTAATCTCCTAAAATATACATAATAGCATAAATACATAATAATTGTAGCCAGCATATATTACTTATATAAAGCACCAAATTTGGATTTCAATTCACAATTTAAATAGACCCATGGAATATTTATAATTATTTTTTTGGCCAAAAATTATTATCATTATGCCAATTACTATTTAAGAGTGGTTTTTATATTAAAATAGTTTAATTCTATGTCTACATCTTCACTGTAATATGTATTTGATACATTATTAATAATAACAATAAATGTTCACCAAAATAATAATATAATAATGTAATCCGTCCCTATTTTTGTGGGAAATTATTGGGTATGATTCTCGTTCGTTCGCCTAATATGTTGAACATTATTATTTTATGAGAATTAATTTGGCTATATAATGTTAGATAAGATTAAGAAATTATAAAAGCAATAATGGTCAACAAAAGCCAACAATAATTATAATTTTTTAATGGAATAGCCAATGATTGATTTATAATTAGCGATGATGTCCATGTTTTCGTCGAATTCTGACCACATTACACGTAGAGGAGAAAAACCTCATTCTCCCTCTCTCTCTCTCTTATCTTAATTATAAAAATTAATTAATTTTTATAATAAATTAAAAAAAATAAATTAATTATAATTAAATCTAATACTTTAAAATAAATTTATATTATATATTTTTTAAATTTATCAAAATTAATCAATTAAAATTATATTAATTATAATTAACTAATTTATTTAATTAATTTCATAAAATATAATACATTTTATATAAGTTTTCATCATATATCTTTCAAATCCTATTCTATTGAAATTCTTAACGATACATAAATTAAATTTATATACAAAATATTTGAATTATTTGTATCTATTCAACACGTAACCATTTTTTTTTTATTTTAAAGTCAATATAATTTTTAATCTTTTAAATTTATTTTTATTTTATTTTTAATCTTTTAAATTTTAAATTATATGTTTTGCTCTCAAATTTCCTTCTTACTAAAACAATGATCTTTATAATTTAATAAATATTTAGATTATTTTATCTTTTAAGGGACTAAAATATATAATTTAAAATTTAAGTGATTAAAATTAAAATTTGTGTAAATTTTGAAGTTATCAAAAATTGTATTAATATTATTTTTATTTTATTATTGTTTTGACACAGGCACAAATCATAAGCTAGTTTTTTTAATTAGAGAATCTCCAGTTATATGCAATGGAATAATAATAATTAGAGAGAGTCTCGATGTTACAACGATCGATGACCGAAACAAAAATTAAAATAAAACTATCTATATTTCAAAACGTGCAATTTCGAAGCATCGTGAGAAATTTCTTGTATGATAAGCTTATTTATCTCTCTCTCTCTCCCTCCCTCCCTCCCTCTCTCTCTCTATATATATATAAAGAAGTCCTAGTTCTTTCCAAATCTGAGTTAATTATATTCGTTCATTTCAGATCAATCGAAAACTTTTTATTTTGTTGATAATTACATAGATGGAGTACAACGACTCGTTTGAAACATGGCTTCATGATCTTGTAAGATCATCTTTTATTTTGTCCTTTAATTTTCTCTTGTTTCCATTAGTTTTCATATTTTCTCTTTAGGTTTTGTTTACTTATAAAAAACTTAAATTGCTTGCAATTCAAATTTTTAATTAGCATCTCTGATCATGAACCATTCTGAATTTTGATGATCAACTATAGGCTAATTAACGAACTAATATTCATATATGTTGTGGTGGTGGTGACAATTAAACTCTTGTAGTTTTTCTGATTATGCATCGAATTTTCTCAGGAAAAAGAGGTGGATCCTTGTTCTTTATTCCCAGAACTTTGCCCAGAGAAAATTTCTTCATCTTCTTCTTCGTCTTTGGATGTTGAAATTACTGCCAATCAGAATGAGACAACATTGTATCATCAAACTGAAACTAGTTCCATTGCTCCTCTCAGTTTCTGTGAGGCTTCTCTTTCATTTTCTTACATGGATGGAAATAGTAATCTTCAAGTTGACGCTGAGAAAAAGGGCGAATCAGAAGGAGACAAGTGGCTTAGAAGCAGCAAAACGACTGCCTTACCCCTTCCACAACACATAGTAATTGAGAGAAAGAGAAGACGAGAACTTAACCAGAAGTTCTTGGCTCTATCAAAAGTGGTAACAAGCAATAAGAAGGTTTGTACTGTTCATTCCCTGAAACTTCTTTTTATCAAATAGTTATTATACTCATCTGTCTTTTAATTAATTAATTTAGATAAATTATTTAATTTTAATAAATATGACATAATCTTCTTAAATTATCCGTATATAACATTAGATTATATACCCATTTATAAATTAAATAAATTAATTTTAAAAAAATAATAAATTTTAGAGATAAAATATATCAATATCTTATATTTAAGATCAAAAATAATTTTTTACTTAACTTTTATTTTTAAAACTAGAGGTGTAGTATTTATTTATGTTCATACAAAAGCAAAGTTTTGTGATCATCACATAATCCATAGATTCTCTTACAGTTGGACAAATATTTAGTTAAACAATAAGTTAAAGAAGATATTTTTGTTTAAGATCAGCTTGTGAAAGAGCACATGCATGTTGATCAGTTTTGCTTATACCATCTTTATTATGTTTCTCTATTGAGTAAGTCACATGGAATATAATAATTATATATATCTATAACTTGTTTGCTTCTGAATTTTGTGGTGTACACAGAAGGATAGAGCTTCTATACTTGGAGAAGCAGTGAAGTACATGGAAGATCTTCAAGAACGCATCAAGAAGCTGGAGGAGAAGAACCAGAAGAAAGTGGTTGAATCTGTGGTTTTTGTGAAGAGCTCGGCGTCGTCGTCGTCTTTGTCGTTGTCGTCTTCTTCACCATCTAGTAGCAGTAATAATCAATATCATTTGCCTTACAGAAGCCATGAAAATAACAATGATAAAGGAGATGATTATTGTAACCCTAGTTACGAGGAAGAAGAAATTGAAGCAAAAGTGATAGAAAGGAGTGTGCTGATTCGAGTTCATTGTGGGAATCATCATAACTACGAGATTCTTCCAACGTTGTTGTCTGCAATTTCAGAGCTTCATTTGATAGTGCTAACTGCTAATGCTATTCCTTTTGGGAATCACATCGACATCACTGTCATTGCTCAGGTACGTATCACCATATCTTTACAACCTTTTTATATCTGTTTAAACAAATTTATTCATTATTTGTAGACAAAAGAATTGGTATTAGCATGTATTATTTTTTTAAATTAAACTGATTAAAAATTGACATATATATATATATATATATTTATATATGTTTGTTTTTGACAGATGGGAGTTAATTTCAGCATGAAGACGAAGGATATTGTGGAGAACTTGCGCCAGGCATTACCAAATTTCATTTGAATTCACACATGCTTCAATCCTATATACAATTCTTATATTTTTTACAAAACAGTGTTTACTACTGTAAGATTAGAACTTACTTAATTTGTATTCAGTTATGATTTATAATAAATAGAGGCTTAACTGTTAGCATTCACATATTATAATTTGCTTATCAATTATCAATTTCTAATTTATTTTAATTTGTATTAATAATCAATCCAAAAAGGTTAATTGTTTATAGAGAAAATTGACATTATGTGTAAAGGTATAATAATAATAATAATAATTAGAGAAAGTAAGAGTATCAATTTTACAACGATGACCAAAACAAAAATTAAAATAAAATTATCTATATTTTGAAACGATTTTGAAGCATTGTGGGAAGTCTCTAGTACGATAAGCTTTTCAAATCTCATTTAATTTCATTCATTGATCAATCTAAAATTTTTCGTTTGTTCGATAATTATATAGATGGACCACGACTCATTTGAAACATTGATATATAATTATTTCAGGACTTGCTTATTAATTATATTAGTTTAATTAAACTTGCATTAATTTAATTCAACAATTAAGTTCAAATCCACTTATATATAATAGCATGACCAATTATAAGCACTTGTAATACTATGATAAAAAGTAATTATAAATCAGAAAGAGAAAGCATTTAAAGCAATTTCATCCATTTTGGCTAAGTTGAGTAGAAGCAGACCAAATTAAGTGAACAAGAGAGTCGTCCAAATCTGCAAGTTCACAAGAATCTCTCAATTGACTATATGAAGGAGCCAAGTGAGTAACTGCTAAATCAGCTAATTTCCACAGAGAGAGGTTGCCAGCCATTTTAAGTATTTTAATTGACAGCTGCTTTGCATTATCAAGACATGATAGAATCACATTCCAGCAAGCTTCTTGAACATCTTCTAAAATCCAGAATTCTGAAAGCCAATAAAGCTCCACGTATGATTCTAAACTCACTAGTTTTTGCTCATCATCCATATTATCCCACAAACATCCACATGGAGGCTTTGGAAGCTCATTGGAATAGAACCAGTGCACAAGCTTACCCGCCGCTTCCCAACTAATGGGAAGCTTTATGATTTCTGAATGACTGCAAGAATGAAAGATATTTGAGAATTGATCTCAGATTTCCTTACATGTATTTCTATATTGGGAAAATTACTATGAGGTTCTAGTAAAGAATGTAATTACTAAAAAGTCCTATAACAAGTGTGCACTAAGCAGCATAAACCTATTATCATTTCCTGTATCAAAACTTGTCATTACATGCTGTTCATTTGTTATTAAACTTTTTAATGATTTCATTCATTCTTTTAGACCTCATAGTGATTTTCCCTTATATATTCAAGAGTTAAATTTCTAGATCAGGCTGATATGTAAAGTTACTTTACCTCTCTTTCATTCCTGAACGAAACAAGCCTAGCAAATAATCACAGCCAGACTGTAATACAACTTTATGAACATGCAAATGTAGAACAGAATGAGAGCATATACAGCATGTCCATCTTTCAAGTTTATCTTGTTTAGATTCCAATATAACATCCCTGAAAACAGAAATTAACTAAATCTCATGTAATCCAAAGATTATTGTAAAAAGTTAATTTAAGAGGTAAACCATACCAAAAACAACTTCCAGCTGAAACAAGAGATGAAGTGAGATCAAAGCTGGGAAATGATGTGCCCCACTTTGGACTTTGTCTATGAAGCATTCGCAAGAGAGGCTGCAGATTGCAGCGCTTAGCAAGAATTTTCAACTTCTTCACAATTTCTTCACCCGCATGAAAGTATCCCACATACGCATACTCTAACAACTTCACTAATGCTTCATAATCAACATGAGAAGATAAACGAACTTCCCTAATGGGTTGGTCATCGATTCTTTTTTCCTTAACAAGTAAGACTTCAGGAGGGAGCAATGACGAGCATCGAACAGCAAGAATAACTCCATGAACACTCAAAGTATCGCCATTTGCCACAATGAGTTGAATATCTGCATATTCTTTCTCATCAAGACATCTCCCGACCCTTTTGCCTAGTTCATTTGGGAAACCATAAATTCCAAAATGACTAAGAATATAAGATGCATACCATCTTAAACCATGAGTAAAAGAGGCATTACTGCAAATCTCAAGGAGTTCGCTAATTAATTGACCTTCAAAGTATTGCATATCAACGGTAGATATGTGGGAAGTATTTTGTAAAGAAGTAGATTGATGGACCATTTCAGCTAAGCCCCACAAACCATAAAACAAAAGAATATTAGAACCTTCCCAATCGTCTGCATGCATACAACAACAGGATTTTTCATATAATGTAGCGTGCAAATGAGGAGCCAAGCCGAACCTTGATACATCCATATCATTGCCTAAGCATCGTTTTACTAAGAAAGCAACGGTCTTTATATATTTGCTTTCAAGTGCATGCTGATGTGGTAAACTTAAAAAAGCGATCAATCCAATCAAGTTGATAATAAGTTGGATCTTATCAAATGACCCATAACTTTCAAGTGATGATGTATATTCCAGCGTATGTACTAAGTTTCTGAAATGATCTGAAGAGTATGTCTCAGAAAATATGAGTCTGGCTTGGGATGAAATGTAATTACATGGAGAATAAATCATCATTAGAACAGCCCTTGCTGCTGGTTCACTCTGAAAACTATCATCAACATACTTGTGATATATGCGGCACCATTTCTTAATCACATCCTCAAAAGTTAAGCTTCATAAAATAACAGAATAAAAATCAGTAAACATAAATGGTATCAATGAAATGACTGTGTTAAAGAAAATTATCTACCCATAGCAGGGGTTGACTAAAAACATGGTACATCTATCAAGCAAAAATGAAGGGTAGAAGTTACATTACCATGCGCATATGATAATTAAGTTGATGTAGAGCTCACTTCCATGGATCAAAGGGTTGAAATTTTCTCCAGAATGTATCGTAAGCCAACCAAGAATGTCCCACACATAACCCCTCACACAAAACTGATGATTGGTTTTTAAACCCTCCTTTGCGATGGATATTTGTTTGTCCAATGATGAGACATGTTCCTCTGATAAATCTTGAATGTTTTCTATCAAAAGATTAAGGAGGACTCTATCAATTCTTTTCTTCCAAAAACCAATATGATGATCACCTGCCCAACGAGTTACTAAAGCCAATCTGCATGCTTCCACCAATATAGAACTATTCTTGTTTACAAATTTTCTAGATTGCATCCCCGTTTCTTCCATCCCACAAATTATGGCATCAACAAGAGCTTCACCACATGTATCCATCACTTTCATACAATTCTCTTGGGATCGCTAAGAAGACAACGCAAAACTTTCAGGTAAAATATTAACTGCATCTATATTTAAGTCATATAGAAGAAAGTTCCTACCAATAGACATTGAGCAAGCCTAAAGCCTTCTATTCTCACAGCATCAGGGTACGATTTTCCCATGGATTGCACAACCATTTGTAGAAAGACTTTTCCATTCTCTATGAGTTTTTTGGCCACAGATCCACATAAAGCTGGTAACAGAAATCATGAATCATTAACTTAAACGCTTGAGAATCAAAGACCAAAAGGAAAAGAACATCTACAGAGATGTGGGGCTGGTAGAAAACATGTTTTAATACCTAAAGATGTGTACAGCTTCAAAATTACAAGTTTGGTAGAATCATCTGTCCTTGCATACATATCTGACAAAGTATTTATCAGTTTAACATCATTCCAAACAGGAAACCGAGTTGGAGGCCACCACAACAATATTGAGCCCAAAAGTGAAGACATCTGTTCGAAATATTCAATTTTCATTGGGCTTTCACCTCCAAAAAATTTGTGTATATTGCCCACAATATGAATGATACAATCTGTTTGTTTCAGTACCTCCCAAACTGCCTTCGCACTACTGGCATTTAAATTTGAAATTACCAGATTCAAAGAAGTAGAACAGGGTATTGCAACTTCTACAAAAGGTGAAGATAGCAAGGATGATAGAGCATAGACAAGATCTAGTATATAAGATTCCAATATTGAATTGGGTAAAACACTAATTAACTTTACAGCTACATTTGCTGCCATACATAACAAGGGTCTACTTTTGCATTGAAGAATCCACAATAATGCTCCCAAAATATCAGCAACAGAATCCTGAAAAAGTATAATAATATAGGAAACTAAATATCAGATCAGATCTATCATGACACTTAATCACACATTGGTCAACACTAATTTATGGAATTGGAATTCACATCAGACCTATTCCGATATGAACAAACCGGAGATACTAAAGCAAACCCACTACATACCCAAAAAAAAGCTTAAAATTCATATGGATATGAATGTCAGAAAAAGAAAACTATTAAAATCTAAAAACCATGGTTTCTATTCGAAGGAAATGGGAGAAGAGGATTTTTATGACAAATTCCGCTTCTTTGAAGTCTTAAACTCCGACCAAATTGTTGAACACAAAAAATTCAGTCTACCTTTACAATAGTATGATGCGCTGCACGCGCATCGCCAGATACAAAATCAAGAAACACATCAATTGAGCGTATAACTTGTTTCTGTACTTCAATGTTTGCGCTCTGCCATTTCCATTGGTTTGTCCTCTCGTCAAAATATCTGCTCATTCAGCAAGAACTTCAGGAGCAACCACAGTAACACAAGCACACAGCAACAAATTCAAATTTCCTTCCTTTAAGAAAAACTCGACAGAATTCGAAAATATAACCTCTTTATTCAAGTTAGGAACACTGATAACCAAGAAATTTAAGAAGAAACCGATCAAGAAGAGAATAAACAATGGATGAACTATAAAGTGCGGATACTTGTATCATCATTGTAAGTGAGATAAAAATTGAAGGGACCTGTTGCCGAGGTTCAATACATGAAGAAGACGCTGATGGAGGTTGTTCATTTGCAAGCTGACGCCTCGATTTTTATCTTTGTCGCCGCTCGATTTCATCTTTAAGCTCCGAATTTTCTCCAAACTCTGTATTTGGAGCCGGTAAGAGAACAATTAGATACTTCAATGAAGAAAAATGTCCGAAATTGAAGAAGTTAAGGTTGCCTTTGAGTTTCTGGAAGTTGAACACCGCCAGCCAAATTCCAAAATCGCAAATACAAAATTAAGCTTAGTCCCTTTTGGGAAAAATCCACACCTTGATTTTAAACTAAGGTTTAACTCAAAAGTTTAGAGAAATTTTAAAACAAACAGTCATATTTGTTCAAATGGATTTTTAGACTAAACTCTAGTTTAAAACCAAGGTTTCAAAAAAACTATTCAGAGTAGCTTTTGGAACAGTAAACCACCTTTGAACTAACTAATTACTATATTACCTCTATTTTTTCTTATACCCTCTCTCCTACTTTTTCTTACACCCTCTCTCCTCTCTCCTACTTTTTCTCTATTTTCTTTCTTACACCCTCTCTCCTCTCTCATCTTATCTCTTATCTCTCCTCATTTAATACTCATACCTTTTTTCGTAATTTACCAATAATAAAATCCCTTCTATAAATAACTATCCAAACACTCATTTATTCAAAACTATTTTTTTTTCATAATCTCTTCTCCAAAAGCCCTTTTCTATAATCTGTTCAAAAGCCCTTTTTTTTATAAGCTCGTTTTTAAAATCCTATCCAAATGGGCCCTTAAACGAGCTTGAATCTTGATTAAACAAACACCGCCAAAATATTGGGTTTCTGGAAGTTTTCTATTTTCGGACTAAAACTTAATTTTAGTTTGGGAATTTTCTTTGGGCTTCGATCATAATTTCTTTTATTCATGGCTCATAAAACCTAAACGAGCCCGATTTCATTTATTTATTTTTATATAAAAAAGATTTAAATAAATTTAATAACATCTCCTATTAAAATTAAAATATAAATTTAAAATTTAAAAAATTTATAAACATTTTATAAAATTATTTATTAAAAGAATAATCATCACAATAATAAAAATTAAATTTATATTTTAATAAAATATAAATATATTTTTTTATTATATATATTAACTCTCATTCAAAATGCAAAAGAAAGAGCCGTTTTGTTTTATTCAGTGGACTAGGCACAAACCCGTCTATATTTCACCGTTTAATTTTTGAAATACTTGAGAAAACCATAATTTTTTCGAAAATTCCCAATTTCCTCCAATCCCGCCGTCGCATTCGCGGAGGGACACTCTGAAGGCTTCTCTGCGCTCTCTCCTGCCGGTGACTTCTCCGACGAGTCTATTGCCGACGAATGAGCGGACGGTTTCTGCAGGTGATTTCCGATGACATTCCTTCATCAAACTCATGCTTATTGGCATGGCTCCGGCCGTAAGAATGAGTTTTGGTCTGCATTTGTCATCAGTTCTCTCAGTCTGATAATATGTGCTTGTAAAGTTTTTTTTGTTTTTTGGTTCGACGAATGGTTGAAACCTTCGCTTCATAAGGCCTTTGGGGCGAGCAAACTTCTCCTAGTGAGAATTACTTCCCTGTTATAAATTTATATTCTAGGTTTATCCTCTTGTGGTTAGGAAAGGGTGCTAAAGTACGGTATTTTTTATGTTCCTGAGTTGTGCATAAAAAGGCTATTCACATATAGTTCAAGTTGTGCATAAAGCTCATTAGAGTATTTGAGCTTTTTAGTTTCGCAACCTCCTTAAATTTGGGAATGAGTGATATCATGGATTCTGAACATTGTTAACTTGGCTGGAGTTGCTGCTACCAAGTTTATTCTATTTACTGCGGACACGTGTCTCTTTGGTTATTTATTGCATTTCAATGTGTTTGCTTCATCTGCGTTTCAGAACTATAATTCATAAAGCTTTACTTGAAACATTTTTAAGACTCAGATCGTGATTGTACTGTTGGTTGAAAGCTGATCGTGGCCTTTCACCTTGTTTCAGTACTCATGCTTTTGGGATTTAATACATTTTTGTGTGTTTCTTTTCTTTGAATATGAATTGAATTGGTCAAGAGTATTTCACTTTGTCTTCTTTAAGTTCCTCCCTTTTGTATCCAATTCAATTAAGTCAAATGCACATATCGCCTCGGCATCATTCTAATTTTTGTGGTGATATCAAACTTTTACAGGTGTGAAGGCAAGTGTAGTAACAAAAAGCTAATAATTCTGCACCATGTCGACTGGACCCGGTCTTGAGTCTCTTGTAGATCGTAAGCCATCTGCAACTGTTCTATCCCTTAGCTTGTTGTTTATTACTGTGTTAGGGTTGGCATATCATTTGACATGCTTATTACAGATAATGGTTTAACTTAATGGAACTGACTTTATTTCTATTATTAGTGGTATGAAAATTGTTTCTAAAGTCATGATGTTAGTAGTACCTTACTCTGAAGCTTTTTGTTTTTGGCAGAGACTATTTCAGTCATCACGAATGATGGAAGAAATATAGTGGTGGGTGAGGGTGATGGTATATTTCATGTTTCTTGACAATATGTAAAATTTTATCATCTGTTCTAACCTCACTGATTTTCCATTCAGGGAATCCTCAAGGGTTTTGATCAGGCAACAAATATCATACTTGATGAATCGCATGAACGAGTTTATTCCACCAAGGTAAGGATGAGATTCTGTGGGATATTTCACCCGATTATAAACAAGTCATGACTTCTGTAACATACCTATATTATTATATTTTGCTGAATAAGTTTGGAAAGGTGAGACAAGTAAAGAACAGATAAATCTGGCGTTTCCCGTGGACTAGATATTTGAAAATCAATAATAGAAGAATTTGAAGTATTAAGGAAATTAATTAAATGAGTTATATGTGATAAATGTGTATTGGTTTCCCTAAAATATTATTTTTAATTATGTGGATTGTAACTAGCCCTTGATTGACGAAAAACCTCTTACTATGTGCAATAATCAATGTTGAGACTTTGGGAGAAAAATTATAAATTAGTGACGTAAAATGAATTAAAGTCTTATATTTGTGACTAAAATAAACCCCTTGTCTAATTCTTATATTTAGAACTGAAATAAATATCTTGTATAATTCTTATATTTGCAATTCATTAGTTCTTTGTTTTGAGAGATTGGCTTTGAATTGGGCTATTCTTGTGCCAGAAATTAGTGTTGATTTGTTCAATCCTATATGAAGACGCCTTAATCACCTAAATATACGTTGTTGCTGGATTTGATATAAATAATGTTGATGGGCTATTTCTGCATGTTTCTTTTGCCTTCTATCGCCTTTGTTTGCTGTGTAATCCACATCATTAAGTTTCTCACTATCGTTTCTAATGACAGGAAGGTGTCCAGCAACTTGTTCTAGGTTTGTACATTATTAGGGGTGACAACATGTACGTGCTTTCCTCCAAAAGTTTTTTATATTTTCTATCAGACTTCTTATGGCGACCCACCTGATATCTTTTTTATGGAAGCCTAATTTAATTTCTCTGTTGTTCCTTTGGGCTCTGCAGTAGTGTTGTAGGTGAACTTGATGAAGATCTGGATTCGAGGCTGGATCTGTCAAAGCTTAGAGCTCATCCATTAAAACCTGTTATTCACTGAATTTACGTGCAATAATCTGTTTGGAGATGCATGCCGGCTAAGTTGATAGAATGTATGGGCGGTTGAGTTTTATTGATGCTACTTCATAATACTATGCAAAGCTATATTTCTTATGATAGAGTGTTGTTGAGCTATGTTTGAAATTCTTGGATTGCGCTTTTAGATCTAATTGGGACATTTTAATTTCAAAATTGTACTCTTTCCTTTGTAAGCTGTATAACTATGTCGAAGAATATGCTTTTGATCAAATGACTGAATTCATCCACATTCTGGAGCCGCCTGAAACTAAGTTCAGTTCAACCAAAACTATCAAGGCCGAAGCTGCTATTTTTTTTTTGTACAAAAAAAATTTAGATAGATTCAGCACCTGTTTTCTACTAAAGGTAAAGTACAGCCTTAGAGTTTATAAGGTACTTATAGAAAATTTAAGAGATTATTTATTAAATAAATTATCACAATAATAATGGAAATTGAATTCATATATTTATGAGATAAGGGTCTATTTTTTACTATATCTGCTAAAAAGTTATTATTAAATATTGAGGAAATTTATGCAAAATGGAAGTACCTTTCTAATAATAATGTTTATTTTTAGCACTTATTGTTATATGATAGCGATTTATTAAAAATTAGAATGACAATCATAGCAAAGCTAGATTTCACTTTTTTGAAAAAAAAAATAATCTTTAGATCATTATAGTTGTATTCTAAGTCGTATGATCCATGTAGCTGATCCCATTTAATAGGATAAGGCTTGTTGTATTATAGTTGTATTCTAAGTCTCAACTACACATTATACAATTCAATTAATTAAAATATTAATCTTATATTTTAAAAATAAAATTATAAATTTTTTAAAATTTTATATTAATTGAATTGTAATAAATTAAAATTTATGACTGAGTCAAAATCTGAGTTTATATCATGTGAAAGTTGAAGGAGTGAATTAAAGGGCTAAGATTATTTTTTCCTTCTTCTTGTCATTGATGATTGGCTGACCAAAATATAATGTGGGGTGCTATGTTATCAAATCTGACAAGAGAAAGATCATCATGGGAGCGGACGCCCTTGCAAAAATATGATTGGGAATGTGTATTTATGAGATAATCCTAAGTAATTTGATTTTCCTTTGTTTATTCGGGCGTTTAGCCCTCTCTCTTACTAAAAAAAATAACAAGAGTACCTCAGAACAACAAACTGAGTTCTATTATTATCCTTCAAAAAAGAAAACTTTTCGGGAAGAAACAGCAAGAAAAATATTGCGGAAAGAAACAAGATTCACTCAACATAATCCCAAGAAACAAGTACATGATTATGTCTGGTGTCTGTATTGGTAACCAGCTGATGGAGCCCCCTTCTAGGGCAAGCGAGGAGGACCAGTGTTGAAATCCACTGCAGAACTTGCTTCTCTTTCTCCTTCTTTAGTATTATCTTCCGAAGTATCCTTACGTTGTTGCAGTTGAGACTGGTTTTCAGAGCCTTGTTACTGTTGTTGTTGTTGTGCCTTTGAAACATTATGAGCACTTGAAAACAGATCAACTGTTTCAGAGTCTGCAATCTTTCCTGCTTCAAGTGGGTCGCCATGTTTGTAGGCTACTCTCACTGCTTCGTCCTCTGAATGCCTTGCCTGTGCAGTTCCATACTTTATGTCATCCTTACTCTTCGCCATTATTCTCCAGTTGTGTGTGTGTGAGGATTGTTGTGCATGTTGGAGTTTTGTGGGGTTTTTTTATATGGGAAGGTGGAGGGGAATACGTGGCTGGTTATTTGTGCTATTTCGTGACATGTGTGAGAGAGTAGTGTAGGATGTTCTAGTTGGTGACAAGTGTTAAACTTGGGTTTTGTTTATTCCAAATGTTGCATCAACGAAGTTGGAGGAAAAAAAATACTCAATCCTAAATATAACATCCTAATTTATTTTCTCTTCTTAAATTTTAATTTTATTCTCAAAATATCATTATATAATTACATATATTAAAAAAAATTATTAAGGATAGTTCAAATGTATATAATTAAATAGGAATATTTTAGAGAAACTAGCACATAATCAATACAAATAATTAACTTAATTAATTTTTTTAATCTATCTAAATTAATTAAATAGATCTTATAATAAAGATCGAAGGTAGTACTACTTCATAAGATTTATAACAGATAATTAACTTTTTTTAACATATTAAAAAAATTAAATAAATCAGTTAATTATGACCAAATATAATCTCTCAAGATAAATTTATATTATATACTATTTAATTTATCTAGATTAATCAACTAACTCATAATTAACTAATTTATTTGATTTCTTTAATCTATTAAAAAAATCAATTAACTCTTATATTAAAAATATAATTTACTCTTACTAATTTAGTTTAATTTAATTTAAGTTTTTTTTGGACTAATAAGACATTTAAAATAATTTTATACATCATTATTACTTATTCATATTACCTGAAAACTAAATATCAAATAATATATGATTTAGTAAATAGTATAAAAATATTATTACTCATTCATGTTTTTATTATGAGACACTTTCTAAAATGAATTGATGATTCTCATTACAAGTTTCTTGATTGATGAAGTATTAATTAAGTTTTTTTTTTCAAACCCATATTTAAAGTAATTAATTATGAGAGATAATACAATATAAATATGAAATATGGGTAAAATTAGAAATTATTTTTTCTTCAAACAAAGTCAACTGTTTAAACAAACTCTCCCGAGCTGGTGAAAGGTGTCTTATATTAAATATCCTTAATAAATATAAGAAGGAGTATATTATAAATATAGAGAGTTTTAAACTTTGAATGATAACTTTTAAGAAAATATTAATAATAAATTATTCATCCATATATCCATCAAATTAAAAATTCTAACCAAATGCACTTTTCATAAGTCATTAGCATATTTTTCAATTTTCATACACTAATTGTTTTTCCCAAGACACTTGTATCCAAAACCAAGCTTGTGTAGTCAATTCAATTCCCTATGGTTTTTTAGGGAATTAAAAAAAAAAAGTTTCATATGGTTTCGTCATTGCATGACAAGCGTGTGTTGCGAAAGCTTATCAGAGGTGCGTGGAATCAGTTTGGATAACCGTAGAGAATTGTTGGCGAGAGTGGGAATCGTAACTGAGCTAGCGAGCGCTTGCTGATCACTGAATACACATTACAGAAAGAAACCGAGTCTCCTGTGATTGCGATCCTGCCATCGAAAATGCTCACCGGTATCTCTCATTCTCTCGTTCTCGCGTGATATTGATATTCAGTAAAATAAAGATGAACTCAGTAGCAGTAGTATATGTCTCATCTGCTTTACTCTTCTGACTTTATTTTCAGTCTGGGGAAGAATCTGTAAAATTTTACAAGTAGAACCAACGTGTAGTTCGATTTTTGTTCTGTTTGTGACATTAGAGCATACTTGAATTATTATGGCCACTCTGCTGAATACGGTATCTCCACCTGCAAATCTATCATCAAAAACAAAAGAGAACTGTGATTCCCAGATTCTAAACATCCGTAAGATTTCCCTCAACAGGGGTTTTCCCAGAGTTTTGGCTTCTACCCAGATGACTATTTCTTCCAAGGATGCTGTTTTTACTCTGCCCAATTGGAGAGCAGGGAAGAGTGATCCTAAAAGTAAGGAGCTCAGGCTTACTAATGCATTTCTGTATTTAGAGTATATGGTGGGTAAAGGTCACAAATAGTGGTGGAAAGTGGGTTGTAAAGTGATAGTAAAATATAACTATTATTAATTATTTATATATTTTTTATATTTAATATAATTTAAAAGTAATATTATAAATAAATTTAGTTTGTTTTAAGAGAGTTAATTATGGTAAAAAAGAGTTTAACTAAAATTTAAATGAATTCTATTATAATTATAAAAATATTTTTTAAAAATATAAATAAAATAATAGGATATATAAGTATGTAAAATAAAACCTATTATAGCAATATACAAATATTCTATACATATATTCAAAAGAGAAGGTTATGCGATTAATATAACTCTACTTAAAGCTATGAAGTTTTTTCTAGGATTTTAAGATGAGAATATACCCTGAAAAATGTTAATAAAGATAGGGTGAGACAAATATTTCAGTAACTATCAATTCTACTCATTATAGATATTAACATAGTGCTCATGAGGTGTTAAGTGGGACCTCACAAAATATAATATAAATAAAATAACATATTATTACAATAAAATCAAATGAATAACTCATCTAAATTTCTCACCTCAAACCAATCGAACCGCCTGATTCCCGCCGACCAAACCCATGGGCTAGTAGTAATTGGCCACTTAAAAGATAATCAATGAAATGGTAAAAAATGGTATGGATAAACCAAAATTAATAGATCACGTGATTGGACCATAGATTCATTACTACTCGATAAACAAGTGGGGCACGTCCCTCGACAAACTGGTAAGACAACAACTAACCATCAAGTTCTAATAGAAGATATACCACATAGTAGAAATACAACTCTATTATCACTCATCCCCAATATATAATTTTTAAAATAATCATATTAATTAAAATTTCCATAGTTTGATAAATATTACAAAAGGGTTTTTCTCAAAATAATAACTTTATTCAAATTTTAATATCAATATATAACAATTTTATAATCTCAACTCAAACTTTTCAAATTAAGCTTTAAGTCCCACAATACTACTTTCAATAAAAATAATCAAACAAATTTTCTGAGTACAATCATATCAATATTAATAGCTTTATATATATCAAATCACTCACAAATATCACATTAGCATACACAACAGAGTATAAAGTAGTTACCTTCTTTGCCATGGAAAAGAGAATAAGAGAAAGAACTAAAAAGAAAAGAGTCACCTCAATAATCAAATCTTAATAATAACTCAGTGCCTTAGTTTTATTTATAAAGTTATAATAATTTAAATTTAAATTCATATCTAAATCTGAACTCAAATCATAATAATTTTCTAACTAATAAAAATCAAATCATAAAATTCTAAGTTAAGAAAAATTAAGATATCTTATTTTATTAAAAATAATAAAAATCATAAATCATAATAATTTAATTAGATAATATTTTTAATTTATTGATAAATAATATCTTTAATTTTACTTAAATATAAGGATAAAAATTAAGATGTAACACAATTTACTGTAACCCGCAGGCTAGCCCACCCCAAAATGGACTACCAAAATGTTAACCCGAATCTACCCCTTTGGTGGTGGGCTAAATAACTCATTACTTTTTTTTTAATTTTTTAATATTTTTAAAAATATATTTTTAAATTTTTAAAATACTAATAAATTTTTTTAATGTTATATTAGTATAATAAAAAAAAATTAATGTTATACTTTTAAAAAATTTTAATTTTTATAAAAAAAATCTTAAATTTTATAACTTTAAATCTAAATAAATATTAACATAATATTAATCAATTATAATATGTCAACATATATTAATAAATAAGTAATTATCTTTATTAGTATTAGATGATAAGAACATTTAAAATAATATTTAAATAAAATAAATAATAATATTAATAATTAAAAAAAAAATAGGCACAGCCAGCCCCAAAAGTCCGCCCCTTTTTTATGGAAAATAGGCCGATTTATTTTACCAACTTTAGTCACAAACCAGATGTAGCTCAAGCAACCCAGCTTTTGTTTGCAAGGCTAACAAGCTGAGGAAAGCTGTTAGAATGATGGAGATGACGATAGGTTCAGGTATTATACCTTATTCAGCATCACGTACATATTTGGTCAATCATTTGTGCAAGAAAGGAAATGTTATGCATGCAATTGGTTGAGAAACTGGAGGAACATGGGTTTCTTATTAATACTATTACCTATAATACTCTAGTTAAAGGCTTTGCATGCAGGGAAACTTAAACAAGAGCTTGCAGCTTATAGATAGATTAAAAAAGAAAGGATTGGTCCCAAACGCTTTCACATATTCTTTCGTGCTTGAAGCTGCTTATAAGGAGAGGGGAGTTGATGAAGCCATTAAACTTTTAGATGAGATAATTGCCAAAGGTGGGGAGAGTAATTTGGTTAGTTACAATGTTATATTAACTGTATTGTGCAAGGAAGGTAGAAGAAGCCTTTAAGCTGTTCAGGGAATTGCCTGAAAAGGGGTTTCATCCTAGTGTTGTGAGCTAGAACATTTTGCTGAGGAATTTGTGTTATGAAGGGCGATGGGACGAGGCGAATGAGCTATTAGCAGAGATGTATGAAGAGGATCAGTCTCCCTCTGTTGTTACCTACAACATATTAATTACTTCTCTTGCCCTCCATGGAAGAATAGAACATGCTTTCAAGGTGTTGGATGAGATGACAAAGAGTGGATTTAAGGCAACTGCCACTAGCTATAATCCAATTATTGCTCATCTCTGCAAGGAAGGTAAGGTTGATCTTGTAGTTCAGTAGCTGGACCAGCTGTTTTTTCGGTACTGTAGTCCTAACGAAGGAACATACCACGCTATCGCTATGCTTTGTGAGGGAGGGAAAGTGCTTCCATGCTTTGTGAGGGAGGGAAAGTGCAGGAAGCATTCTCCATAATTCAAAGCTTGGGTAATAAACAAAACTCCCCTATGCATGATTTCTACAAAAATGTTATTTGGAGCATGTGTAGGAAAGGGAACACATATCCAGCCTCTCAAATATTATATGAACTGACAAAGTATGGATTTTCGCCAGATTCTCATACTTATTCATCTTTGGTAAGAGGAATCCGTAGGGAAGGAATGTTTGATGGAGCTATTGAGATATTCAGGATTTTGGAAGAAAATATGCACAAGCCTGATCATACCGAAAATTATAACGCGCTTTCACTTGGCCTTTGTAAATCTCATAGATTAGACTTGTCACTGGAGATATTTCAGATGATGATTGATGAAGGATGTATGCCTAATGAAACTACTTATACCGTTCTCATTGAAGGGCTCGTTTCGGGAGAAGAAACGGATATGGCAGCCAAGCGTTTGAAAGAGTTGCATCAAAAGGAGGTCCTGAGTCAAAGTACTGCAGAGAGACTTATTATGCAGTATGACCTCCAAGATTTGGCAGATTAGAAACGTTATTTGAACAATAGATGCAGCCACAGAACTATGAAAGCTGTGAACTACGAAAGAACTCACGGTTTGGAGGCTTTAGTGCTTGATTATCCATATGTTGTTAGCAGTCAGTGAAACAGCAGGTAATTGACTGCTGGTTGCATTCTCTCCCAAGCTTCAACTTTAAGACTTGTTTCCTGGAGGTGGGATTGAATTGTGGCATCTTAACAATGAGAAGAATTCCCTATTATTCACTTCTATGTAGATTTACTTAAAAGGGATAGTGTCAATTATGATGATTGATTCATCTTTGTTTTTGTGACATGAACTTTTTCTTTTTTTGTATATGGGTCTTACAGCCATAGTAAATGCTCAAGGTTTCATAGATTGTTGTCCTCCACCCTTTGTAGTGGTCCTGAAATATACGTATGTCTTCTTAGAAAAATAATGCAATGCCACATGGTGGCCTGGAATCCGAGTGGACGTTTTGCATCGTGCAAGGTAAATCAGGTACATCAAATTTATGAAAGAATTGATCAATTAAAGCAATTAAGCAAGACATATAAGCATACTAATATCTTATTAAATGAAACTTGTTTCTTTAAAAATGATAATGGGGTTTTAATTTATACAGTTCATATACTCTACATTGATATAATACGTCAAAAATGTAGGTGCAAATTATTATTCTGTATACTCAGGTAACATTTACACGTATGGTAGAGATACAGAAAATTTCAAATAAAAATAACCGTCAATAATATGAAAAATCTGATATAATTGTGGTAGTTGAGCATCTTATGCTGTTAAATCGATCATGATTACCGAACAAACAAGTTACTCTTATGAAGCGGAAAGCTTTCTATAAAATGTTAGTTGGCTTCAAGGTCTAATGGTCTACAGCCTTGGGCATATCAAATGATGCTACCAAGAGTATCGTTTCATAGAAAAATTAGCTTTCTTATTCATATCTAATTGATAAGGCTCATGGCTTAACATTGTAATCAGTAGTAATACGTCAAAATATAATGACACGTTCTCTGAGAATAACCAAAACTACCACCAAGAGCAATTGCGTGATTATGAAGGCGTTAAAGCAGTTATTCGCAAGACCACTTCGAATATGACAAGGATACAAATTTTACAAAGCCTCTTTAAACGCTGCCATCAACTAATCGTCAGTTAACTAGAGGGGTATTACTTCATAGCATCTCTGGTGAATTAATAGGTAGATTATTCAAAGGCGTCTCAAGAGATAAGAATCAAAATTCCATTTAAATCGGTAAAAGTTAAACGATATGCCATTCAGATGAAGAGTATAGAAAAACTAGAACATATTCCAATAAACAATCCGCAAAATTATAACTCAAATACCCGGGAAAAAAAAACAAGTCTTTAGTCTAGAGCCAATAAAACTAACTAAACGAGACAGGTCTACCCCAAGGATCCACACCACAACATTACACAAGGCAATTGCTTGACAAGTCATGAAGATGGTAGAGTATCAAGCGGGAAAGCCTTATTTTGTTCCAGCTCCTGCAACTACTTAGATCTTTGTCTCATCTTTCGGCGCTTCCTCTTCAACCTCCTCATTCTCTTCTTCTTCCACTGATACAGAAGCCATTATATTATGTTAGATTCAAAGGAAAAAAGTACTTGATATTCATGCCAAAAGTAACAGGCACAACAAAATATACCAATTTCCATGTATGAAAGGAAACATATAAAGTATAATGATGAAGCATTTAAAATGCTTTTCTCACGAACTAATTCCTAGTTTTCAACGATAATGCAAAATGAAAGGAAACATATAGTTAACTAGACTGAATATGATGCCGCATTCAAAAGGCATTCCTCACAAACTAAAAATGCACCAAAAGAAATCGCAACAGGCGATGAAAAGTCATAAATCTCCAAAGAGGCAAGTATTTAAATTTAAAAAAACAGAAGATACAATTCATGCAACCAGAACTCATTAGAAAACTAATGAAGAAATTTTGTTCGTAAGATGGAATAATATCCTCTTTACGTAATTATTTTTAAATATAACAAACCATGACACTAGTACAGACTACACAACCACAAAATGGCAAGAGTATGAATACGAGAAAGAGACACAATCAAACAAGCATAATAAGAAAGTGGCACTGAATTAATATAGATTATCAAAGAGATGTCTTAAAGAGCTTGTGACTACGTAAAACATAAAGTAGACGCCAGAAGTATACGATTAGAACATCAGACAACTTCGATCAGATTCATTGATTCCACAAAAAGACAAACAGTGTCACCATTTTGATGCTCACAGACATCTGAATCATCAGTTCGTCGTGAACATCATAAGGATAACAATGATCAGTTCATTGACTCCCAATATCGTCTACATTACACCGTAAACATCAAGAACACTAATAATTATTCCCACGTCGTAAACACTGAAACCGAACGTCAGTTGTCCTCTGGTTTTCATTAAGAATGAAATTATTAAAAACAACGACGACCCAAAAACTTTTAACAACAAAGTCGATATCAATTATCTGAGGATATAAAAGTCCGATGACTCCACACGGAATACAGATTAAGAGACTAAATCCATGAGAGAAACAACAGAAACTCGTAAGACTGATTAAAACAATGTCTTACCTTAGCCCTCATCTTGGATGATAAACTCTCAGGCTTCTACTAACAACGGCGAATTCGAAGATAAAAGGTCAATTGGGAGAATATATCAGATTGGAGGCGACGAATCTCCCTCGCTGGATATTTATATCTTAAGCGAAACCCTAAATTCGTTGAATGGGTCGGGTTAGCGCCAGCTCGGCATTTGAATGGGCCGGTGTGGTCTAGACTGGAACATCATGGGCCGAATTTTTTTATAATCATTACTTGCCTGTTATATGCATTCCTCACAAAATATTATCTCGTTTTTTTTATAAAAAAATCTATGTGAATTCAATACTAATCCCCTACTAAGATTAGGATTCAATCCCAAAGCTTAGAGAGAGTTTACAAAACACTTATAAAACTGCCTACTAATCAAACTCACATATATTCCTTATCATTTGTATAAAATCTATTATCTCATGTTGTTTATACTTGTGTTGAGTTTTCTATGACATGTTAAATCTAGTATTTTTTTAGTTGCCCATCTAGTTCATCAAAATTTTATTCCGACTACATCCAAATTCAACCCGTATCGTGCACTTGACTATAATAGATGAATCTCCCAATAGAAATTTTCTGCATACGCTAAAACTCAAACTCGATATCTCTTTAAACGATACTAAACCACTTAATACTCAAACTAACCCCTGTTGATCTTTTTCCTTTGTGAACTTCTCGTATATCTCATCCTTTCTTCCTACGGTCTATGAGAGAAATAACTATTACAAGGAATAAAGTATGCTCACAACAACACATGGCATGTGAAATGGTGGAGCAAGGGGCCTGTTAAATCTCGTGTTGTTTATACGTTTTTTTTTTAATATGCATGAGGGCTAAATGCCCAGTGTTGTTTATACTTGTGCTGGGTTTTCTATGACATGTTCCCATTGGACCAACACCAGTAATATCACAACAAGATGTTAATTAAATTTTTCAAATAAATTAAGGGAACAAATAAATCTTTTAATTATAACAAATATAAAAATTAATTAATTTAAATAGATTAAAAAATATATTATAATAATATAAATTCATCTTAAATAATTAAATTTAATCATAATTAATTTATTTATTTAACTTTCTTAATCTATAAAAAAAATCTTATATTAAATACGCAATAATAAATATTTAAAGAAAATGTAAAAGGATATGTAAAGAGTCTAGATTAAATAAGAAAGAGCTTTTGATATTTTGTAACTAGTTGTATGCCATCCTGGAATGATGGATCAAAGGTGTACAGTGAATGTCAATCAACTTATCATTAACCTTTACTCCATCCAAGGCCACAGACAGCTGAAGGGGATAGGAGAGTAAAAAGAAAATAACTGGAGAAGAAACCACTGAAACAGAGGAATTAGAGTAGCTCGAACTATAAGCAAAATTACGCGTTTCATGATTTTTGTTTCGTTCGGTTGAAGGTTTCATGTTTGTATACCTAAATCATCAATCTTCAACTTTACTTTTATCCTATAATACACGGTTCTATTACAAATGGGTCAGTTCAGATCTATCATATTTGGATCATTCTACAACTTTACTTTTACCTTGTATTGATAATTCTCATAGCAACAACCAATGCAACAATAATAAAACTTGGGCTTCGAGATTTCAGACAAGGCAAAATGATAACAATTTCAGGATGCCTGAATTCAGAGGCATCTCACGAATCCTGAACAATGCTATCCACTACCGCTTAGTAATGAGCAAAATTTCATTTTCATAGCATAACAGGCAAGTCAAGAGACATCACGCACGATGTTCAAACTTTTATGAAATTTTTATAAGGTTAACGATATTATAGCAAAACTAGTACATGTTTCAGTCAAACAAACGCAACATAACAACTAACTCAGTCCAATAATAATAAAGCAAACTATAAAAAGAGATCTTCCCTCAAGACCCACACCTCAAGCTGGCAATGAATCAAGAGGAAAAGCCTCGTCTTGTTTCAGCTCAAACGCCTACTTAGATCTTTGTCTCATCTTTCGGCGCTTCCTCTTCAACCTCCTCATGCGCTTCTTCTTCCACTGAAAGATTGTACATTATATCATGTTAGATTTACAAGAAAAAGCCCCATCCATGTTCACAAAACAAGTAACGGGCAAAACAAGTGTCAAGTATGAAAAGAAACGTTTGGTCATGAGCATACAACTCATGATGCAGTATTCACAAGCCTTTTCCTACGATACCGTACTATTACCATACAGTTCAAACTTCATGTGAGGTAGCAACATCATTCATTTAAGGCAGGGGCAAATATTTAAAATGATGAATACAATTAAAAATTATCAAAAAGAAACAGCTGTTTTCGTCATAATATCTCTCTTTATCAATGTATTCTTCTGTCAAAAACCCTAACAGTAAAAGCCTGGATGAAGAGTTGACCTATTCGAATAATCCATGCATATATATACTGAAATAAACATCATTTAAAATGGCTAAAGTTTGAAAGTGAAAAGAGATACATAATCAAATTAGAATAACCATGACTGTGGTAGTGGCACTGAGATAGTGTTTATGACTGAATTGAATGGAAAACTATAAACTTGAACTACACCAGAAGTAGATTATTAGATACTGAAATAATTAAGATCATATTCATAGATTGCCACCCGAAAGACAAACAGCATCCCTGAACGCCCGCAAATAAATGGAGGCAATCAGAATCATCAGTTCATTGAGTACCTCTTAATAACAACAAAGTATAGGAATTATTGTATCAAGGACACTCCAAAAATCTCATATTACACAGAACAATATATATTGTCGTGGGCCAATTAAAGCATATTTGAAATTTATAATTTTTCCGTATTTATTGTCATGTCCTAAAAAATTGAGACCAAAACCCAGTTGTCATATGGTTTTTATGAGGGACAAACGAATGACAAGACAGCCCAAAAAATTCTAATAACAAACCCGATATCAATGATCTATACAACGAAAACCCTAAGCTTTTGAACCAAAATAAACATCGAAAGACCAGGAACTCATGAATGATACAACAGAATGAAGTAAGAATAGCCAAATAGAAAAAAGAATTTACCTTAGCTCTCATCGTGGATGACGAATGCTCAAACTTCTCCGAGCAACAGCAAATCAGTAAATAGTATTGAAGAGACTAACCTAAAAGGTATCAGCCGCGTCGTCCTCATTTGATATATATACATAGGCCGGTTAGAACTGATATGGGTAGCCCTAATCGTTAAGTGGGTCGGATTAACTTTGGGCCATAGATGGGCAATTTTTAAACAATGACAAAAATTTGTTTTTTAATTATGTAATTTATTTATAGGGATTTTTATCAAGTTTTTTTTACCCCAGGATTTTTATCAAGTTATTATGTAGTATAAAAAATCAAAACAATCAAAATTTATCCCGGCCCAAAAACCATTTTGGTTTGTGGGTGGGTCGTTGGGGGAGGTGGGGAGGGGGTGGATGTGGCGGAAAATAATCATCTATTTCGCTCTGGCTAAACGATGGTCATGCTGTGAATCAGTGTTCAGATCCTTCGTCAGCAGAATCAGATTCTGTACCCATGCGGCCACCGCCGCCGTCGTCTCCTCTTTCGCTGCCACCCCACATTTTTCCGTTCCGATTTGAGCTACCTTACTGAATGGTGAAAATTCATTCAAGCCGGAAATTTCACCATCTGGCGATCCTGGCCTAATTCGCGTCACCGTCCTCGCCCTGTTTCTACCATATCTGGGCGTCGCAACTGCCAACACCCGATAAATTCATTGTTTTGAATTTTGTGGAGGCATAAGAATAGAGGATTCTAACCAATCCAGGTAATCTATTCGTGAGTTTTTTTTGTTTGCTTTGGGCAATAATGGAAACGTCAGACCATCCATGCGATTCCACCGGAGAAAATCAGAGCGTTGTAACGGATCCATCTTCTTCTTCAACTTTTCAAGCCAACAACGATTCTGAAGCAAACTCCGATCCCATAGGGAATAGCTCTGACGTTTTGGCCAAAGGATTATCCACCATGCTCTCCACCATTATCAGGGATTTCGATTACAGAGCTCAGGAAACCTTTAAAAGTCAAGACCAACTCCATTTTGCGCTCGATCGTCTTACACAAGGTTACTTTCTGTCACGTGTCTTCCTCCGCTTTATTGGTTTAAAATTATGCCTTATGAGCTTCTTTACTTGTTCACTGTTATCCATTAAGTATTGTAGCACGTTATGTTAAATTTTGGAGAGTAGCAACTAGCATGTAAGTTATTTATTATTAGGAAAAGTGGAGCTCCTAGTTTGACTCAATTTATTTGGCGCTAGTTGCAATCAGAAGTCCTTTAATAACCGTCTTGTAAAAAGTAAAACACAGTCCCCTTGCTGTACATTACGAATGAATTTTGAGTTCTGAAATTTGACCAAGTTTGATAATTTATTTCGGAAGTAGGACGCTGTCTTTGTTAGAAGAAATTCAGCGAACAGAATCTTAATAAGTTTCACTTCGGAGGTCAGTGTCAAATTTTGTATTGCAACCTATGCTTCTTTGTCGATAGTATGCCGCCTATGTTTCTAATTGTTATAGGAATTTGCATTTTTTAATAAATCAGGGCTATTTGGAGTTTTTAGTGATCTAGGTTAATTTGGCGATCTAGTTGAATTTGCCTATATAAGGATTGGTTAATTTCATATTACTATTGACTTTCTGCTTCTCCTTATCTAAATTGCCCCTTCTGTTTGTCTGTCTCCCCAAATCGGTGTCCGTTCCTTTTACTGTTCTGTTTGTTCTACATAACTTCCCTGGAGGTTTTGGACTTTTGGTTCATATATGGTTACGGTTTTCCTCTTATTTAAGTGGTACCATAGAGAACTTTTGCTTTTGCTTTTCTGACACGGGATTAAAGGTGAGCTTGTTAGCAGGAAAGTTAAGTCCAGAAGAAAGGTGTTGTGCTATTGTACAACTTGCAGTTCTAGCATTGACTTTGCTTCTTTGGCATTCCATTAGCAATAATTTAGGGTCAATTGTTTGATGAAGAAATCCTCAGTTTCTTTTGATTTGATTTTCCCTCTATTTTCCATTTAAGAAAGTTTATATTTGACCTTAAGAGAAAACAATAAGCGATTAATTCTAAGAATCAATCTAATGGCAAAAGGTTTGATTTTTTTTGTGCTTATTGTGCTTACAGACAAATCGTTGAAGATTTAAAATTTGTGTTTCTCAATGAGGACTCTATCTTTAGCAATAATTTAGGGTCTAGGAGGGCAAAATCTGCAAGAGATGCATTTCTTAGTCTCCAGGCTTGCAAATATGATGTGAACAGGTGGAATATAACATCTGCGGATCAGCTTACTTCAAGAAAGTGAACTCGTACTAAGGCACTAAGTTATATAGTTGTCTAGATGATATTGACAGTCGTTTTCCTTGTCAATCTGCTCTCCATGGAGTCTTCTTGTCAATCTGAACAGGTGGAATATAACATCTGCGGATCAGCTTACTTGGAGAAAGTGAACTCATACTAAGGCACTAAGCTATATAGTTGTCTAGATGATATTGACAGTCCTTTTCCTTGTCAATCTGCTCTCCATGGAGTCTTCTTCGCATGTTGATCGGTAAAAATTCTATGAAACTGTAGTAACTGAAAAGTGCAGCTGAAAGTATAGCAATTAGGAAATAGTTGTATGTCAATTTTGGCAGCTTTAAGTCTCCAACGGGTATACTTTCGGCAATCCAAAGAGAAGTGAGCAACCAATAACTACAGCAGAGAACAGAGAAAAGACCAAAGGAAAAGGATAGGCTAGAACTCGAGATTACTACTCCTCACTGGGTGCTCACCTAACCTGTAATCCGTTTTCCATGCTTAATTTCATCATTTACATATCCTTATATCTATACGTTTCTTTCTCTTCCACACTTCTTTTCGTGTACTATTGTAGCAAACCATTCTCCGATCGCATGTCAAAACTTGCTGCTCCAATATCCTGTTTTTGTTCTAGTTGTCAATATCTGTAATTTGATGTGTGCTTAGATTGTTTTTGTTGACCTTTTTTTTTCGCTCTATCATGTGGCAATATATAAGCATTCACAAGCCTCCAGTTTGCTGACATGTTTTGTTCGGCAGAACTTGATAAATTACTAGAAGATGCACCTTTGCCATTCATAATGCAGCATGCTGCCAAGATTTCCCGTGTTAGGAGAAGAGTTTCATCGCTGAATTCTGTTCTAAAATCTATTCAAGGAAGGATTGATAATATAGACCGCATGCTATTTATTGGCACCACACAAGGTATGTAGATAAACATCTTCAGAGGCTTAATTTTTTACTTTATATGGTAGCAAATAAGTGGTAGCCGTAGTAGCCATACTCCTTACCTGAGATGATCCTAATTTCCAATAAATCTGCTCTCTTTGTAGTCACTAAAGTTTCATTACTATGGGCAAAGTGTAAAACGATTTATGATGATTTCGAGTGCCTTTTGTTAATGATGCTCTTCCTAGACACTTTCAGTTCACATTACTAGTTACAGATTCATATTCCAGCCTGGCACAACGTTAGAATATGGCCCGTGGGGAACTTGTATTTTCTGCAGTATTTGGAATTACCAACTCTTCCGGATGCCACTGAGCTATATATAACCTTCATTCTTTTAAGTTGGAGAGAATTCCCTGACCCATTTTTCTCATTCCCATATGCTTTTGAATTATTGAAGTCAAAGAAAATTCATGGAGTTAGGGAGCCACATGCAACGAGTAACCAACCAAGATTGACACTCTGTTGGCACAGTGCAGATCTAGTTATCTTGTCAGATAGCGCAGAGCTTCTTGGCTTTCTGGCTTGATATGAGAAGCCTGTAAAATCTGTAGCTAGGACCACTGGAGATTTTGGCAGTCATAATTGTTCTAGTGCATGTAATATAATTATAACTAGGCAGTAGGCGGTGAAGAAATGATTTACAGTTCCTGAAAGAAAAGCACCTTGAAGTGATTGGAATTTGACCAAAAGACAAACAGCTATGTCCAATAATGTGACCCTATGATTTGGATTACTTGTAACTCAACAAAAACGAAGGCTATGCTAGAAAATGGTGTCTGTAGCATCATATAGACGTTGGAGGTTGATTTTAGAGACCTGTACCTCTAGAATGGTGATGTTGTGTGGATTTACTGTGATACATATGCATAACCTTTCCTTTTCCATAATGATATATGACCTATTTTGCAGCACTATTTAATGGCATATACCAATTCTTTGTAACATAAAACTCTAGCGTCTTCAGAATCTTTCTCTGGCATGGATTCAATTTGTGATTTGTATAGTTGTTACGTTTATAATCCATAATCTTAATACTAATACTTTTTTATTTGTAATTTTACAGAGAAGCTGACCAATGAAGGTTCTGGATGAATTAACTTCATTGTCAGCGAAGCTCACTTTCAAATTTCTTTTCCCCATCTCTTCGTTGCTGCGCACTCACGAGTCCTTTGACTTATGCGCTCTAGACGAAGAATAACTGAAGCAAAGAAACTTACATTCTTGTTGTATAGATGCTTGATATCACTTAAAAGAATTCTGCATCCATCAACACATTGTAAGTTGCATCTTTATGCCCTAATCAATGGGTTGAAGTGCAGATTGTAGACTGTAAACTAAAATGCGGTTTTCTATAATTTATTCTCTTGCATCAAAAAAGTTCAGTTGGCTCTTATGCTTATCTTATTATTACCATCATGTTATAATAGCGCGTTACAGTTGGAGAAGCAACAGCAAAATATCAGGAAAAAGCTGAAATCACGGCTAGTTTGGCACGACTTCAATTTGTGTCTTATTGGGGTTTTCTGTTCACACTGCAATGTTAGCAACTAGCTGGTGCCTCTTCAAAAGTAGAAAGCTTTGTTAGTTGGGAGCAAGTTAGTACATTTCATTTTTATCTGAAACAAGTGTACAACCCCACACTGTAAACCCCTGAGATATCGGTACCCCTTGAGCTTTGGGGTCCTACGTACCTTATTGATAGTGATATAAAAATTCCTACGAGGTTAATGAGCAAAATTGAAGCATCATCCAGAATTAGCCTCTGAATTAGCGGTTGTGTTGGAATATTTTAGTGTGGATTTGCATTAATTAATTATGATAAGTTTCAGCAAGTAGTTTATTTAATTATTGAGCCCAAAAGAGACTGGTCTTTATGATCCAAGTCCATAGAGCAGAAATTCAACTTACAACCCTTTAGCAGTGAGTTATCTCCTTATCACATGGCTGATTAAAGAACCCATGTAATAATATACTAGAAAATAAATTAAATTAATTAAATTAATTAATTAATTATAATTTAATTTATTTTTTTAAAATAAATTTATATTATATATCTAGATAATTAATTTTTATATTATTTATAATTAATTTATTTTTTTAATTTTTTTAATCTATTTAAAAATATATAGTAGATGTTATATTGAACAGCTAGTGGGTATTTAATTAAATTATAACCATTCATGAATTCTCTATATATGAAGCTAAGAGGGCCTAATAGGCTATCAGGCTATGAATCTGCCGGTTCTCAAGGTAATCGAGATTATTAAAAAGGGTTTATAAAGGTATCTCTATGGATTCATGATTTATGCTCTTAAAACCCTTTTGTAATTATATTTGATTAATTAATGGGATACTTTCAACACGTTTAGCATCCCGTTGGAGCTAAATCAAGTTAGAGTTCCAAGATATTGAAATGGGTCCCCAAGTCACAAGACATAAAATAGAAATAGAAATAGAAATAATTCTATGGGAAATTTTTAAAAAAAGTTATTAAATTACAAAAGATATGTTTATAAAATTAAATTACATAATTCTTTCCTAAACTGTTGATTCATGATATCCTCCGTAACCTCTATAATTTAATAATAAACCCTTAAACTTCTAAATTTGTCAAAGATAATCTCCTGTAATTAAGTAGTTAAAAAAAACAGAGAAAGAGTTGAGATATTCACATGTCTATTTCAGAGACTTTCCATCTGCGTGATCACAGGGGCCAACTCCATGCTCAGGGTCTGAGCTGGTGAACTGGGTCATTGCTTCAAGAATCTTAGATCATGGCTTCTGTTATCGGAAGGATGGACCCATTGGTGCACCAGAAAAGTTACCTAACTTCACAGTCTACGCTCTGCATTTTGCTCTTCCTACTCTGCTTTCACGGCAAAACGGTAATAACAAAAAAAGGGTTAAAATTACTGCACCACAAGGAAGATGCAGAATCAATAACACCAAAAGGTAATTCCAGGCCAGACCTAGCTCCGTCGTAGACACTGTGATTCGACTTGACGTGTTCACATGCCACCACACTGTAGCCGCAGCTACCAGCAGTTCCATACTCCATTCACATTAGCCTAAGTTTTAAATCTATTAAAATTTAAATTTTAAAAATTTTAAAATAAATAACTATATTTATTTAAATAAATTTTTAGATTAAATCATAATTTAAAACTAAAATTTTACATAAACTAATCACAATAATTTATAGAATAGTAAAAAAAATTATGAACTAACCAATTACTATATTATCCTTATTTTTTCTTACACTCTCTTTCCTACTTTTTCTTACACTTTCTATCATTTCTCTTCTATTTTTTCTTATATCCTCTTTCTTTTTTTATATTATCTCTCATCTCTCTTCTTATATTTTATCTCTCCTTATTTAATACTCATACCATTTTTTATAATTTACCAATAATAAAAGTACTTTTAGAAATAATTATCCAAACACTCATTTAATCAAAACAATTTTTTTATAAACTCTTTTTTAAAAATTATTTTTTATAAACTAGCCAAAAAAAAATTTTTTCATAAACCTATTTTTAAAATTCTATTTAAACAAAACCCACCTAAGTTAATTATTGGAAGAAAGAAAAGGGATTGATATGGACTTTGGTATTTTGTCCTTGCTTTAATTTCGTCCATCAAGTTTGAAACAGTATGTATTAGTTCTTAAAGTTTATTTTAATTTAAAATATTGATCTTATAATCTAATAAAAAGTTATACTATTTCATTCTTTAAAGGACAAAAATTTATATTTTAAAAATTAAAGGATTAAATATTATATTTAATCCAGAAAAAAATATGGGGTGTTTTATAAAAATCTCTTTAATATATATATATATATATATAATAAGACTCTTATTATAAAATTAAAACAAAATTGATTAAGGTAATAAAACAAACTTCTCTACTAACCGGGTTGAACTGGAAACTCCTATTTACACATAAAGCTGTTGGACTATTAAGACTTGGGAGCAGTTTAAAAGCTATACTCTTTAATATAAGCATTGTGACTAAGAAGGGAAGGGTGGAAGAATATTTAAAGGTTTTAAAAAATGGTTCATAGACTGAAGTTTCTGCCAATATGGGAATATTTTTGCCAATCAATAAGCCACCCCCATCTCTCTCTCTCTCTCTCTGGTTTCTTCCTCTTAGGCTAGACCCACTTGTGCAGTGACCCACAAAACAGAGCAGTGATGCATATGTTCGGATTGAAGGGAATCTGTGCAGAGGCACCACTGTTCATCAGCACGTTCTCTCCCCCTCTTCTTTGTTCTTTATCGAATACGTTGGCAAGTAGAAAATCTTGTTTCCCAACAATATTCTTAAATAAAACAGCAAAGAATGGATTAAAAAACCTTAGCCAATAATAACTTTGTAACATAGTGACATATCCTCTAAGTAGGAAGTCACAGATTAACCTCATTCGTTGCCAAGAGAAAATCATTAGATTTCAACAGCACGTCACCTCACTCTTTCTCTTAACCTATTTTTCAATTTAGATGGTAAGCTAAAACCTGATAAAGGAACTTGGGATCGAACCATGAATTTGGTACCACCAAGGCATATCTGTTTTTTTTAAAAAAAAATAAAGCAAGGGCATATCTCTCACTTATTTTTTGATAATTTTTTTAAAAATAAGGTTAAATTTATTTATAATTAAAAAATAAGATAAAAAAAATTAAACGATATTAATATTAAATATAATAAAAAATATACTAAATTAAATGGTCTTATGCTTCTATTAAGTTCACATCTTAGCAATTTTTTTTTTAGGACACACAGCAGCTCCTCCTTCAGGCTTCAGTCCCACCAGCCTTTTCCAGAGCTATTCTGATTTGTGTTCAGAATATTCAAATATTCATTAGGCTCCTCGTCACGTGCTAAGCTCGTTATGTTACATGATAAATAATTATTAAATGAAGATTTCTTCTATCTTTAAATTGTTAATAAATTTAATTTTTTTATATAATGCAAATAATTATCACTGTATTATATATTTAAATATGCTGTATTAAGTTTAATCAAAATATCATATAGTACTTATTTGCTATTTTTTTAATGCTTATTTTGTCAATGATTATATAGTTTTTGTTTTTGACGAACTATTTTCAATTGATATAGAGCTTTAATACAAAATCATTACCGTCCCTATCAATATGAGAAATTAAGAACAAACATCAAGAACTCTCTAATTGTACTTTCTATTTTTAAATGTACATAATTTTAATTAAATGTATTTTATTTTCTAAAAACAATATAATGTTGAAATTATTGTAATTGAAAAATAAATAAAATTTAGTGAGCATATATAATTAACCTATATAATTTGAATGAATTACGATGACAATACTATATATATATATATATATATATATATATATTTTGTATTCTTCAGAACTTTCCTCTGTATTAAAATAAATATCGATTCAATTGCTAAGCCACGTGACGTATATGTCTATATATATTATAGAGGCTCGAGTTCAAATAAATATACAAATTTTGTTGATAAATAATTTACTCTATAATTGTCTTGGAGTATTTTTTTGAACTCTGAAACTCTTTTTGATTATAATAAATTCTCTTGATTCTCTCACTAGCAGTATCCTATAATTTTTCCTACTAAAGTGGTATTTTTTTAAAACCAGTTGATGTTAATCCAAAATAAAAAGAGTTTAACCATTTAAATATAAAATTTTAAATTTAAATTAGTATAAATATAAAAAAAATAAAAAAATAATAATTTTAATTAAATTTGACAATATTAAAATTTAATTTAATTAAATACTCATATAAAAAATTAATTATTTTTTGTTTCAATCTAATTAGGCAATAATGCTATCAATTATGAAGTACTCATATGGTGTTTAATATATAATATAATTGAATAATTATATTTAATATTAAATATAAAATATATTTATTATATTTATTATTTTTTAAATTATGTTTATCGATATTTTTTAATAATAATTAAATAAGTAAATGAAAAGATAAATTAAAAATAATTAAAATATTTTAAAATATATTATATTAATTTATTTTTTAATTTAGTTAAATTAATTAATATTAAAGATAGGAGGAGGACTAGATTTTATATAAGTAAACATGGGGTTCGTTTTTAAAAGTGTTGATAAATATGTGTAGGGTTAAATTAGTGAAAGAGGTTGGGAAATATTTGCAGCTGGAGAAAGACATGATGGCTCAGATGCAGAGAGAGCTGAATGACTAACTCAAAACAAACCCATAGCCATTCAAAGTCACATCACTTTCCATTTCCAGGCTTCTACAGTACCCTGGTTGTTGCAGTTAACCACAGGATTCAAGGGGTGAAAGTAAAACTACAAAAACTAAAAAGAAAATCTACGGTAAAGGGACCAAATTGAAATTTTACCATATATTAATGGGACACAAACCTAAAAGGAGAAGAATTATGAAAAAGCAGCTCAGGCGAATTTCCCTTTCTCTCTCTCTCTCTTTTTTTTTTTTGAGCCAACTGAATTGTCTACTCAATGACCGGTCAAAGCAATCCAACACACATCAAAGTCCGGTCTGGCCATCAGATGGATAGCACCGACATAACATGGCGACAACGATAGGGTTAGCATTAGGATTATACTAACAATTATATATTTTAAATTTAATATAGATGTACAAATTATGAGGGAACCACATATTATTTAATAACTAGATAAGGTGAAAAGGATTTAATTCTTATTTCAGAGTTTTATAACAAAAAAATTATTCCAAAAAGTGATAATCAGAAAATTTGGTAAAAAAATATAACTAAGTATTTGTATTTATGCAAATGTAAAATATTGGTAGCACTCAGTATTATAATTTTATTTATCAAATATGACTAATATTATAATCTTATTTATAGTATAATTTAACCTATAATTTTTTTAGTTTTATGTAATTTTACCTAAAAATTTTTAATTTGTATAATTTTACTCTATCTTTTTTTCTCAAATATTAAAAATTATATTAAATTAAAAAGATTATGTGTAAGATTATATTAAATTAAAAAAATTATATATAAAATTGTATCATAAATAAAATTAAAATATTAATTATACTTAAAAATAAAATTAAAATATTAAGTATTATTTATTTTGAAATAAAAATATAGTAACTTGTTACTATTTTTTCAAAAAAAAAAATAGCATCTTAGTTAAAAATGGCATTTGAGTTTATAAATAACCGATAAATTTGATGAAAAATTCAACGGCAAAATTTAGTAGATAAGTTATCAAAGGGCGACCTTTGCTAAAACTTGAGCAGTGGAAGAAGAAGACACGTCGGATGATGATGATGAACAGAAAGAATCAGCAAACGCCGAAAATCAAACTTAAAATTTAGAAAAATTATGGAAATAATCAGTAAAAAGGGCACGAATTTATAATTTAAAAAGCTATAAAAAAATTTGGAAAAGCTTACTAGCTTTTGACGCAGAGTCTGTAATAGAGGTGTTGTAAGTTGGATGTGAAGGGAGAGAATAGTGAAGAGGGGAAAAAATTGTGCATTAAAAATAATTAATTTTTTATATTTTATATTTTTTATAATAATTTATTAATTATAATTTTTTTATTAATAATTATTTAAATATTTATTTATAATTATATTTTATAAATTATTTTTTAAAAATTTATCTAAATAAATCTCAGCTATGTAATATTTTTGATGTTATTTTACGCCACAACAATTTCTATGTCTATTATGGATCTACACCCCTAAAATTGATCAATCTTTTGGATCTTATTAACTAAAGAAATACAACTTTACACTATAATTAGCTCAGCACTAATCAATAATCCCAAAAAAACTTATTTTCAAAATCTAAGTACAAGAGTACAACTCATTAGATATACGTAATGTATTTTTCATGTATAAATAAAATATATTCATATATAACTAAAAATATATTTACATAAATAAAAATGAAGATGAGTTATATTCTCTCAAAATATTTAAATTTTAAGATACTTTTCCTAAATAATGTGAATATTAGTTTATTTTTAAAATAGATGATAATTCAATTGAAATGATTAAAATTAATAATAAAAAAAAAGAAGAAGTAGGATTAATTATGGAGGGAGGATGGGAATTCCAAGGCATGGGCAAATAGATGAGATGGGACTTTACCCCGTAGGACAATCCCCGCTTCTCTCTGCTTTTGAGCCTCCGGATAACGACAACTGGTGCTTGCCCCGAACCACCCTCGCATGTTTCCCATTCACATGGTATTATTATTTGAAAATTACCACTAACTCTTCTGAGTCGTAGAAAAATATATACTTGCGTCTTAAAAAATGTGTACGGTAACATTAAAAAATTACTGTTGGTAATAATAACCCTGCGGGATTAGGTTCATGCCCATTGGATCACTAATGTCGTTCTAACTTCTATCCCCCCATCATTACTCCTCTCCCTTAAACGCTCCCCGCTCTCTCACGTTGGCCTGCCTTTCATTAATGTTACCACCTGCCACGTGGTTTCTGCATCTTTCCATGGTAATCTCCTTTTCTTAATCTTAATTACTCCCTTCTAGAAAATCACTACCAACCTATTTCATACATATTAAGAGGTTTTAAACTTTATTAATTTTATTCTAAAATTTAATTTTTTAAATTTTATCTCTATTTAATATATATTATATATTATGAGAATAAAATTATTATAAATTTTTTCTCCCTATTGAGATAGGATACTCTTAGTGTCATATTTCTTTTTTCCTTCAAAATCAAATCTCTGTTGTCAAATTCAAAAATCAATGGCTTATATCTCATTTTATTTTTAGATCTAATGCAAAGATTGAATTGGAAAATAAATAGAAAAAGTAGAATATCAAGAGAAACCTAATCTCTATCTATACCCTATAAATAGAATTAGAAGAATATTAAATTAGATTAATTTTTAGCCTTATAATTTATAATATGATTTTTGGTATAATATTGAAGAAATTAAGTGATATGTCGCCGAAATTCATGAGAACTAGTTGAATCATTAAAATGATCCAAAAGTAAATATTTTTTTAAAGACATGATAGATTAATCAATTTTTTGTAAATAATTTAATTTTGTCGCCTAATTTGATTTAAAATTATCTTCAAGCATACGGGAAATAATTTAATTTTTGTAAATAATTTTTTAAAAAAGAATAAATTAATCAATTTTTTATAAACAATTTAATTTTGCTGCCTGACTTGATTTAAAATTGTGCCTATTTGAAAACTATAGAAGTCGCGGCTTTAGAAATTCTTTTGAGTAAAATTTAGGTTTAAAATGTTGTTAAATAAATAATAATATTTGTCTAAAATAAATTTTGATCAAAATTATAGTTTAAAACTAAAATTTTGGATAAATTATTAAAATTAATTTTTAAAATAGTAAAAAAACTTATAAACTACCTAATTACTATTTTACCTTTATTTTTTTATATCATCTCTCATATCTCTTTTTTTTATCTCTTATCTATTTTCTCTTCTCTCATATTTTTAGTAAAATAATATTCTAATAATTTTGTAATTATAAAAATTATTCTGATAATAATTATTCAAATATTTATTTATTTAAAACTATTTTTTCTATAATTTCTTTTCTAAAAAAATATTTTAAAAAAACATTTAAATTTTTTATAAACTGTTATTTAAATAAATTCTATATTTGGACGACTTTTGTCTTTTTGCCCACGAATCTGGCGGGACATTTCAAATAAGCTTTTATTGGATCAAATAATGGTGTAAAAAATGTAACAAAAAAACTAAATAATGGTGTAATTAATATCACCATATTGTCCACTGAGTGGATTCTTTCATGTAAAGAATAGGATGTTGCTCTTTTATTTCTACTGTTTGGAGGTATAGAAAAAATGATATTATAATTTATTTAATTATATTATTGACAAAAATAATCATAATAAATTGCATATCTTAAAATAACCTTATATATAATATGCCATCACAACATAAAAAAGAGATTAATTAATAATTAGTATCACAAAAAAAATCAAAAGCATAGTATAAGATATTTTGAGAGAACGATTAAAATAATATTGTATCAAATTAAAAAAAAAAAAAAAGCAACAAGAAAGCACAGAATTCCAATCCTCTCGTACCACACCTATGACTCTAGCATGCCCAACGTACTACGGAATGAAAATTAGTTCGATCCCCCATTAAATAATTAAATAAATAAAATAAAATAAAAGGGCCAAGAGGCACTGAACTTTAGAGCAGTCTCCAATTATGAACTATCAAATATTAATTTTGATAGCAACAAAGAGGAAATGGACCTACCAGATCAAATTAGTGAAGGGGACCCATTGGTGGATTGGATATAATCTTGTCTGAAATCTTTTTCACTTAAATTGAAAAAAGATTTATCAAACAAATTCTAAAGACAGAGATAACCAAATTAGTAAATGTTGTTCAGCCAGCCATTAAAGTCTTGGATGCATGGAAAGGGCAAAAATCACTAAACCAGAAGTCATATCATTGTAAAAATATATATATATATATATATCAGAGGATGGTAATAATCCCATATGGGACTTAATACTTAAGGGCAAGTCTTCATTCAAAGTACAGGTTTTGATTGAGAAACTTGTCCCACCCCAATTGAATCCTCTGTAGAGAGTCACTGTAGAGTCTGATGGGACCACTATTATCCAACCACTCAGGTGAGAGCAACCCCCACCATTATCAGCACAAGACCGTATCTGATTCAAATCGTCTAAATATTTATTTGTCGTTTAGTTCAAAACCCAGAAAATAGAGCTGATAATATGAAAAAAAATAGACAGCAAGGTTGGGATCAGTCTCTGACATGCAAAACCAAAAACAACTCACCCGAGCTTGCGCCTCTGATATCTTTGAATTTTAGCATCATTTCCCAGAGGCTTACACAGGCATAAAAAACAAATAAATCATAAAGAAAGGGGGAAGCAGACAAGAGTAGATAAGCTCAAACATGACGCAGAGAATTAATTTTGTAAATACAAAAAAAAGGCCAAAGAGAAGCAGAAACCAGAGAGATTCCATAACTTTCTGGTCAGAAGATAACAAAAAGCAGCCAGATGAGCGCTTATTGCTCTCAACTAGTTAGAAACAAGAACTGGATCGTCGTCATCATCGTTGCTATCATCCCAGAACATATAAATCCACCAGAATATTTACATGATTTCTAAAAACTAGAGAAGGAGCAAGCCAATCCCAATTAACAATGAACTGCAATATTTTCATTCCTCCAAGATTCAGATAATGAACAGAAATTTGTAGGGTAAACAAAGAAAAACAGCCCAAATTGTTACCCTCTCTTCTTTACGCCGTTACGATATTTCATAACTGCCAAGTTAATTTCGATCACAACGGTGCCTACTGTTGCCGTATTGGTGGCCCTTGTTTCCACCACTGCCTGCACCTTCTTTCTTTTGAGGGGAAGAGAAAAGTTGGCCGAACCCGAATACTGAACCAGATTTTGATGATCCTCTCAGTGAACAAACCGGAACATTCAGAACCGGAGTTACCCTCACATTGGCCGAGTACGATCGTTCCATTCCTCTGTGCTTGAACCTAGGTCCACCATTGAAGCTACTGGGGCTACTCGAGCTTCTTTCCAAGCTCTGAAACACTATTTTCCCTGATGAATTCATTCTAGGGCTGTCCACGGACACTCCCCTGCTACTAACCCCACCAGATTCCCCTGGAGCTCGGCGTATAGGGCTCCTTCCGACCCGATTACATGGTGGATGATCCACCAACGGTCTTTGGTTATTATCAATCGGGCCTGCCCTTCGCTTCACGAATCTCATTTTTGGTTGAGCTGGATTCGGGTTCCGATGAAGTGATATCGGGTTCGTGTTGGGCTTGTCTGAATCAACCGGTAGGCTTGAGAGGTCTTCGTGGTCGTGGCCAGAGGATGAAGACGAAAGAGAAAGTCGAGAAGATATAGATACAGATTCGCAGTCTGAGTCCCTCAACAATGGAAGACTCAGAGAAGTGTTGTCTAAGTTGGAAGTAGACGATCTCGAGCTTCTGTGAAGAAAATGCTTCAAGGATTTGTTAGTATAAGAAGAAGTCGAAGTGGTTTTCTGCATATCATTCTTGACGGCATTAGAATTTGGATACAACTTCTTTAGGCCCAAGAGCTCCTTCCAGCGACTCGAACACCTCGGAGCCTTCGGCGAGAACAAGTAAGGGTCCGAACTGGAAATTTCAGCAACGCGCGCAGCCTTGACCGCCTCCGGCGACCTCACCACCTGCAAAGTCGACTCGTTCGTGGAAGACCGCTTAACCGCAGAGAGTCGAAGCGGCACGAGCTTCCCGTCGGAGAAGAGCTCATCAGCCGGGAGCATGGCGACTGGATCTTCAAGCCGAAACTCAAAATCCCCGGCGAAAGATTCCGGATCTGGCTTGTCTGGCGGATCCGAAGACTTCTCCACGGAATGCTCTGTTATCGCTCCATGAATTTTCGACGAGTCACCACCTTCGCGTGACTCACGGCTGAATGAAACTCGAGGGCTCAACCATCCGTACGACGGGAACTTTGCCGGTGGACAGTCAAGGAAGTTCTCCGATGACACTCCGAGGTTGTTGACACAAGCCGAAGCCATTACTGTGGATCATATAATGCTAAAAACTCTCGAAACCACAAAGAAGCTGGAGAAGAAGAAGAAGAGGGCTGCACCTAAAGCGAAGCTAGGGAGGGCGTAGCAGAGGGAGACAGCGTTACCGTTACGAGGAGGGAGGGGTCTAGTGCGGTGCGGTTACGGTGGGGAGACAAGGCGAGGGTTTGCTGGTAGAGTGCATACAGTTCAGCATTCAGTGTTTTCTGCGCTGTGCTCTGCCATGGCACTACGATGAGCTACTTATATAACAGTGGGTGAAGCTAGCCTGCTACGTTAGCCTAGGCTACAAACTAGGGTCAGGTGTCTCTCTCTTCACACTTTTTCTCCTCCTTTGAAAAGTAAAACTATTCAGGTCAAAAAAACAAAAGGTAAGATTATTATTTTTCCTTTATTATCTAAAATAAATATTAAAAATTTAGCAAAGATTTGGTAATTAATCAATAAAAATGTCATTATTTATCAAGTTAGTAACTTAGGACAAGATAGAATTTTAAAAATAAATTTATAAAAAAAATTTAGATAACTTATAAAAAATAATTTTTAAAAAAAAATTATAAAAAAAAGTGATTTTGAATAAATAAGTGTTTGGATAATTATTTTTAAAAATACTTTTATTATTAGTAAATTATAAAAAATAGTATGAGTATTAAATAAGAAGATATAAGAGAAGAGATAATAGATGAGAGATGATATAAGAAAAGAAAAGAGAGATTGTGTAAAAAAAAAAGTATGAGAGATGAGAGAAAGTATAAGAAAAAGTAGGGATAATATAGTAATTTATTAATTTATAAGTTCTTTTACTATTCTATAAACTACTCTAATCATTTTATCTAAAATTTTAATTTTAAATCATGATTTAATCTAAAAATCTATTTAAATAAATATAACTGTTTATTTTAAAAAAATAAATTTAAATTTTGACTAAAAAATTTATAAAATCACATTTTTTGTGGTTTTAATCGTGTCATTAGTATAAGTATAGAGTATATTTAAAAGTAAGAAAAGGGCATTGAGAGAGGTCACTCAGCAGGCATGTACCAATGTTTATATTTTTATTTTATTTTTTTCTATTTAAGTTTTCTGTTCCACCCCCCTCAGAATAACTTGATATAAAATTAAAGTGCTCCCCTTTCTCATTGAGCTTATTCATGGTTTAAGATTTATCATTAGGATTGGGATCAACGTCTTTGATTTCCAACTTGGAAGTGTGTGGGTCTTTCGTAAGTGGGAAAACATTTTTTAATCTTTCTAGTTAAACTGCTTAAATATATTCACCCAAAAATTTAATACTACATGAATACAAAAAATACTTTAAAGTAATTACTTTTAATTATATATAATAATATTTAAATTAAACCCATTCCTATAATAATATAAAAAAGTAGCATTTTTTTACTATATTTAAATTTAAACTAGTCATGACTATGCATAGATTTTGAAATGCTTTCCAACATGTAAAATTAATAATGATGATAGCACCAAGGTATGAATGTAAAACCTCCCCCTTGCTAATAAGATTTCTCATTCTCAAACTAAGTCTCTAAAAAAACTATGGTGAGTTTGTTCAAATTCAAAAACTATTTTACTCACCCGAAAAAAAGAAAGAAAGAAAGAACAACAAGAAAACTTAGATGAACAGTGTTTAAGATGGAGCATATCCTGATTAATATATGGGTTTTGGAGACAAGGGGATATAATGATACATATGAAGCCCAATAAAGCAATACCATATATCTTTGCATTTTAGCCAACATTTAGTAGACACTATACCGACAACTTTTTGTCGCTGAATTCACATCTTCTTCTCCGTTTTGTTAAGAATGATTGTGCTACGACAATTAATAATATATCCTTCCTTAAAGTTCTTTTTCTTTTTTCTAGACAAATATTGACCATTCATTCCTCTTAAAATCATCAATGCCAATTACTAGCTTCAATCCCTTTGAACGATTACTTCAATTTGATTTGATATTCCATCTTTCGCAACCTTTATTGTCTTTTCGATGTGGGACTTTTGTGTTTCTTCCTTCCTTCCTTTTTCGTTTCTTCCTCAGTGTTTGGGTATTGGATAGGGTTGGAGATATGTGGTCGGCTTGCATGTGAATAAATTGAAGAACGCAGATGGAGAAATAACAATGATAGAAAATGATACACGATATATTGAAAAGGGGGGACATAGACAATAGAAATTGAGATTTTTCCAGATTTTTCACAGCACAAGTGGATGATGATGATTATACATTTATGTACGAATATTAAAAGGGAAAATGGACTTGATTTTTATGTTCTTTAGTAATTCGACTCGACTTTACTTGTTTACTTACCAGTTTTTTTTTTTTTGTTAAAGTTGGAGTGTCTATAAAGAGACGTACTTACATTTTTTTTGTTGAATATATATATATATATATTATCTTATTAGTGATTATTTTATTTAAAATATTATTAGATATTGAATATAGGTATTTTTTTTTTTGTAAAATTTAAATTTAGATTACCCCTTTCTCTACGCAGAATCCCCATTCGTTAACTACATTTAGTGCTTACTTGGATTATATATAAATTTAAGTTTTAAAATATTTATAACCTAAAATTTAGTTTGAATAAATTTTAAAATAAATAATTATATTTATGTAAAAATATTTGTAGATCAAATTATAGTTTAAAATAATAATTTTAAGATAAACTATTGAGAATAACTTATAAAATAATAAAAGAGTTAATATATTACATAATTATTATTTTATTTTTATTTTTTTATATCATCTTTCTTCTCTTCTGCTCATCATCTCTATTAACGCTTAAAGTCATTTGCAACAAGTCTGTAGTCATCATTAACCCTTCTATCCTTTTTACTTTTGTCATCACCATATAAATATGGACTAAGAAGAAATAGACGATGTAGGAAAAGGAAGAAGGGGAGAAGGAATATGACATACCTACAATGGTGTTGGTGGGCTATGTGCATCATCAACGACATTAGCAGTTATGGCTCTGTGCATCATGCCATTGTGTAGAAGATAATAATGAACAGTAAATAAAAGAAAAAAATAATTAATAATAAATAAATTAAAATATTTATTTATCTTATTATTATTATTTTATCTCATACTTTCTTTTAATAATTTATTAATCATAAAAACTATTTTAATTATATATATATATAATTTATTTATGTAAAATTATTTTTTTTATAAACTGATTTTAATTTTTTTTTTTAAATATCTACCTTTAATATCAAGTTGAACAGGGCTAGAGAGGTTACGAGGAAGATGAGATTGATGGATTGCTTTTTGACCGACCATATAAATGAGCATAGTTTGTGTTATCAAGCTATGGTCTACAGATGCAACTTTCTCGGGAAGAAATCCTATGATGATTCTTTCTTTTATTTTTTTTACTATACTTCTCTTTTTCTGATATTTGTGGGCGCACGCATTTGCGCGGTCTGCGCACTATGGAAACGATTATTATGCCTACACTCACACACATTCTTGAGACACAGTTAGGAAGCTGCCGTTCTACCACCTACAAACCTTAGGATCGAACAACAGCTTTCACTCCATGAAACATCCTCTCATTATGTGAATCCCCTTGCTGACCAGTCAGTCCTCAATTCTCATTCTTTCTACATACCTTTTTCTTTTTATTTTTTTTTCAAATAAAATAATTTTTATATTTTAATAAATTAATTTAATAAAAATTAACCTTTAAAACAATTACTTATACCATCCTTAATATAAAATATATTTAATTAAATTAAATTTTTTTTATTAAATTAATTAATATAATATATTTTTTAAAAATATTATAACAATCTTCTTTTTAATTCTACCTCTTAATTGATTATTATTAAAAATATCTATAAAAATAATTTAAAAAAATAGATAAATATAAAAAAGAGATATAATTTTTAAAATTAAGATTAATTTTTTAATTAAATTTTATATTAACGACTAGCAAAATATTTATTTATTTTATATAACTATTTTATTGAATAATATTTAAATATTATTAGGATTAATAATATATAACTCTTTTAAAAATATTTTTATTTTTTATATTACTCAAACTTAAGATATTGAGTTTAAATTTAGAATATATATATATATATATTATTTTATTAATAATAATTTTATTTAAAATACTATTAGATATTGAATATGAGTATTTTTTTTATAAAATTTAAATTTAGATTACCCCTTTCTCTACGCAGAATCCCCATTTATTAACTCCATCTAGTGCTTGTTTAGATTATATATAAATTTAAATTTTAAAATAAATATTTATATTTGTTTAAAATAATTTATAGATTAAATTATAGTTTAAAATAATAATTTTATATAAGCTACTTAAATCATAGGTTAAAATAAGCTACTGAGAATAATTTATAAAATAATAAAAGAGCCCATAGATTATATAATTATTATTTTATTCTTATTTTTTCTACACTATCTGTCCTTTCTTCTATTCACTATCTCCATTAATGCTTAAGCTCGTCTACAGCAAGTCCATAGTCATCGTCAGCCATTTTGTTATTTTTACTTTCATCGTCATCATCCACATATAGACTAAAGAGAAGTGAAAGATAAAAAAAGAGGAATAAGGAGAGAAAGAAGACGATAGCCATGCGATGTTGTTGGTGGGTTGTGTGTATCATCATCAACATTAGCAGCTGTGGCTCTATGCATAATGCTATTGTGCAAAGAGAGGATAATGAATAGTAAATATAGAAGAAAAAATAATTAATAACAAATAAATTAAAATATTTATTTATCTTATATTTTTTTTTAATAATTTATTAATCATAAAAACTATTTTAATAGTATATATCTAAAATTTATTAATCTAAAATTATTCTTTTATAAACTTTTTTAATTTTTCTTAAATATCTGCCTTTAATATATGGCTAGAGAGGTTACAAGGAAGTTGAGATTGATGGATTGCTTCTTGACCGACCATATAAATGAGCATATTTTGTGTTATAAAGCTATAGTCTACAGATGCAACTTTCTCGGGAAGAAATTCTATGATGATTCTTTCTTTTATTTTTTTACTATGCTTCTCTTTTTCTGATATTTGTGGGCGCACGCATTTGCGGTCTGCCTACTATGAAAACGATTATTATGCCTACACTTAGTCACGTACACACATTCATGAGACACAGTTAGGAAGCTGCCGTTCTAGCCCCTACAAACCTCAGGATCGAATAACAGCCTTCACTCCATGAAACATCCTCTCATTATGTGAATCCCTTTGCTGTCCAAATAAAATAATTTTTATATTTTAATAAATTAATTTAATAAAAGTTAATCTTTAAAACAATTACCTATACAATTTTTAATATAAAATATATTTAATCAATTTAATTAAATTAATTAATATAATATTTTTTTAAATATTATAAAAATATTTTTTAATTAATTATTATTAAAAAGATATCTATATAAATAATTTAAAAAAATAGATAAATATAGGAAAAAAAGTATAATCTTTAAAATTAAAATCTATCCTTTAATTAAATTTTATATTAACAATTAAAAAATATTTATTTATTTTATATAATTATCTAATTGAATTATATTTTAATATTATTATAATTAATAATATATAATTTTTTTAAAAATATTTTTACTTTTTATATGATTTAAACTTAAGATATTGAGTTTAAGTTTCAAAAGTCTTTCACCTGCACTAACTTATGTTGTTTTTAAAATAATTATTTATAACTTCATAGGGTATAATTTATAATCCTTTATTCGCAAGTTGCAAACTAAATATTATTTTTGGATTTAATTGTAGTTAAATTTGGATTTTTTTTATAACCTTACTGTAACTCTTCCGTTTTAATTTTCATTCACATCTTGTATTTTGTACTTCTATTGTAAAGTTTTAATTTAATGTAAGGGATACCAATGATATCTGTAAATCTAAACAATCTGACCTGAGTAACTGAGTTCTTAACCCGACACAATTAGTATGATTTAGTTAGCTATAAATAGAATATTATATATTTTTAATTTTTTACCTTATATCAACGGCAATATCATTACACGTAGAAGTGAATAGATTTATTTATAAATTAAAAGTTATATACTAAAAATATTTAGAAAATTTAAAATTTAGCATGTACCATAGTATAATTTTTCTTAGTATAAAAAATTTAAATATATTCGATATTAATTTTTTATTAAAATTAAATATAATTCTAAAATTTAAAATATATTCATAAGAAACGAGCCATCACAATAATAACAAAAACATTTTAACTTGCGTCTAGCGCTATTATACACGTCGTACCAGATCCAATTGATTTCAAATGACTTTTTTTTAGGTAAAAAATTATTTATTTTCTACCTATTAAAATAATTATCTTTTAAAAAATAAATATATTCAAAAATTAGATCCCAACGGTGGTCCAGATCGCGATGAGCACCAAAGCTGGTTCCACTCAGACCTTAACGTGTTTGGTATAAATAATCTAGAGAAAAAGACAGAGGAGGAGAAGGATTTTGTTTTCTCCCTTTATTTAATTTAATAAAATATTTAAAAAATTTATTTTCTCTTTTATTTTATCTTTTTTTTAAATTTAAAAAAATTTAGAAGAGACATAAAATTATTATTTTATAATATTAATATATTTATAATTTTTTTAAATATTTTAATATTATCTCTATATTATATTTTATTAAAATATTTTATAAAATAATATAAAATAAATTTATTTATATAAAAATATTTTTTTAAAATTAAATAAAATAATATAAAAATCTCTTCACTCTCTCTCTTTAATATTAATTTAAATAAAATAACAATAAAATTAATCCCATTCCTTTTATTAAAATCTATCTCCTCTCCTCTCAGTCATAACCTAACGAAACGCGCCCTACTTTCCTCGTTCCTTTCGCGCCTAGATTGCGTGGAGACGCAGCGAAGACCGTCGTCTCCCGCGCGAGTGATTAATGGAGATGGTTGGGGAGAGCAAGTATTCGTGCCAGACTGCTAGCGATACTCTCGCATGGATACACGCCATCATCGATTTCATCAGTCCTTACACCTTCTTAGTCAATGCTCATGTCGTCAATTTCTTCAAGGTCCATATGGATTACTACTCTTTCTTCTTCTATAAACCTCCATCTGGATGCTGAGGAAATGTAGGAACTGCATTTTCTTTTGGCATTAGGCTCATATAGAAAGCAAGCTTGCTAGTTAACTGTTAGTTTTGCCTAGTTGCTTGTGAAATTTTATATTCTGGACGACCGATAATATGATCGATGTGAATATAATCTACTGATAGCGTTTAATTCATTTCAGAGTAGGCAATAAATACCGTTTTTATTCTCCGATGCGATAAGAATGGAGTCTTCATTGTTATTTGATTTTACGTTGCGCATACAAATAACATTTCAGGATAAACTGTGGGAGCATGTTGACCAGGAATGGACTGATTGCCTGCGCAGAGAATCTGTTGAAAATCTCCTCTTGATTCCTTCCAGAGTAATCCAGGTTAGTTATTGTTACCGCGTTTCATCCTTCCTCTTAAAAACAACTTTAGCTTAGTCTTTAAACACTCCATTTGAGTGGAAAAAAGTCTATGCATTTTGATGTGAACTATCTGAGAGGAGTTAATTTTTCCCTATTTTTGAGTGAGAACCAAGAAACCATCGTTCAACACGCGGAGAGGAATTCCTCCATTTGCTGCTTCTCTTGTTTCATGATGGTATGGAACGTGGTGGTGAATATTTTCTTAACAAAGCCTGCACTTCTGGCATTGTTTGTTATCTTTATTAGGGGCGTTTATTCTAGTCTTAAAAACCACTTAACCAGGTACTGACTACTGAGTACCCTGTTTTAAAACCTATACAGGTCTTGGAAGTAGTAAGAAGTGAAAGCCTTTGTTTCACTCTGCTTGATTTGTTGCCATTTGGTTTATCTAATTGGATAAAAATGCTACAAATTTTGAACTGAAGCTCTTGTTCTTGCCACTTTCATGGGTTTAAATAATATAGGTGGCTTTTACGTTATTCAGACAATCATTATATATGGTTTCTCTTTGAAAGATGTGTGGCAAGAATTTGTCCTGCCTTATACTGATTTTGCAATCTTCTGTTCCTTTTCATTTGACATTTCATCATGATAAATACAATGATCACAGGAGCACTGGCCTAGTTCGTTGAAGGTTTTCATCCAAAAATTGCAATCTATGGTGCTTCATCGAGAACAAGCAGACATACAAACGGTATGTGATCTTCACCCGGGCATTTCCCTCTTGTTTTAATATTTGTGCTAGATCTTGTTGATTATGTTTCAACGAAAATTATGAAATAGCTTATTGCCAATAATTGCAACCGGTTTATTCATTGCTTAAACATACCGCTTATGTTTTTCTTTGTCAAATTTTAGGGTAAATCACACAGATCTCTCCCAAGTTGTTGATATTAAACTAACCTTCCCTCGATTTTCAAAATTAGATACATATATCTCCCATGAAACAAAATGTTGTGCTACAGTTTAGTCCATTGTAAATTTTTTGACCAAGAAACTCTTCATTAAACTAAATAAGGGATAATAAGTTAGATGATCTGACAAGTTTTTAATTCTTTCTTCTAAGAATATTTGTAATTAAATTCTTACTTCTGAGAGTTTTCGAGTGTGCACTCTTAATTAGTGGTCTCATGTATTGTTACAGATATTACCTAGCATGCAGATGACTTCACTTAACAGCGTTCTTTCTCAGGGAATGAATTTGAAGAAAAAACATGAAGTAGGTTACTTGTTTATGGATTTGTGTTCTTTATAATTTCAATAGAAGGTGGTGTGAAACACTGAGAACATAGAATTCTTTTCTTCTTGATCAATGGATTTTGAAGCCTGGAATATTAATGAGAAAGGAAATTCATGCGTGCAGGTAGAAATTCTTTCTGCTGTTGTTAGTTCAATTGCAAACAGTGTGAGAGCTCATACCATCATTGATGTTGGTGCTGGTCAGGTGCGGTTTTAGCTTATTTTGCTTACGTTTGTGCGTATTTCATGAAAGCGTTTTTAGTTTCATCAAGTCAATGTTTTATAGTGTAAATTGGCCTTTATGGCCATCATATGATAATTTCAGAATGAAAGGTTTCTAAACCCTAGAAGTACTGTATTCACCTAGCTATTTATGTCTCAAGGTTTTAGTTAAAAAATGTCTTCAGAACTTCAAAATACTAGAGTCCAGTTCATGCACTTGTAACGTGGATGGACTGCTCTTTTGAACTGTACAGTGCTGATGCGGGAGCATGAGATTCATACATGCTGGGTGAGACATGGAAAACATTTTTTAAAGATTACGTTCTTCCCTCTTATTAACTTGTCATTGAAGAGTGGGTTTTCCTATTGATTGCTTTTTCCATAGACGAGGGGCTTAATTTTTGGATTGCTGGGAAAGTGGATCATGTGAATTTTACTTGACCAGAACCATCAACTATCTTCTCTGGAAGCCTAAGGTTGCAGCAATAAATCCCATGAAGTAGAAAATGGAAGTTCATATATTAGTTCAGTATAAAAATATATTTCAATATATTCATAGATATGTGCATATTTTGCATGGTTGTTGACCTTATTTTTTTCCTTTTCTTTTTTATCCTCCTTTTAGGGTTATCTTGCACAAGTACTTTCCTTTCAGTACCAGCATTCTGTTGTTGCAGTTGATGCCTGCTCACATCATGGAAGTGTTACTGATGCACGGGCAGAACGAATTAAAAAATACTATGCAGCTCAGATGAGAAAGTCTGGGTATGTGTTCCTTTATTTTTCCCTTAGTGCTCTCTTATACTAGGAGTATCTAGTATGCTCTTAAAGACATATATAGCATCATCAGGAGTTAGCTGAGGGAGAGAATTGAACGTTACGTATGTGAGGAATTCCAAGCCCATACGTTGTTTAAATTGGATTTGTCATCTCTCTTTTCTGTCTGGCTTGGCAGTAGTTGCGTGTAATAAGTTTATAACTTTTGGAACCGGTTAGTAAAATGAAGATGATACATGTATACCTACAAAAGTTATTCTAGTTGTACTATTACCGTGTAGTTCTCGTTCAAAGTTAATCTTATGAAGTTTTTGATCTATACAAATGCAATTATAATTACATTGCTCTAATTGATTTTGTGTTTAGTTGTTCAAGATCAGGTATACGAGATTTGAAAGGACCAAAGACAATTACAAGTCGTGTATTGTCCACTGATATATTGAAAAACTTGACTGAAATGTCTTTGTGTGGAGATGACGATGACCAGTTGTCTAAGGGTAAAAATCTTGCAGATACTGTGAAGCTCCATTGTCCCAAATATACAAATGAAAGAACTTCATTGGTTCTTGCTGGGCTTCATGCCTGTGGTGACCTTTCGGTCACTATGCTGAAGTAAGTACTACAAATTGGTTTGGAGCCTCTTTTGTTTCTTCCAAATGTAAATTATATTAAACTGAGAGATCTTAGAGCCTTTTTTAATTTCTGTTACAGCTAGAGGAAGGAGTTGAGAGATCTTGTCTCCAAAAAATCATTTCATTCTTGATTAATATTTGTTTCTTTTTGTTGATCCTTTCCCTGAACATTTAGTTTTCTATAGTTGCCGACATTATTTCAGTGTTCGCATACAGACTGCAGAATTGTAATTCTCCCTGTTGCTTGATTTTTAGGACTTTTTTAGAGTGCAAGGAGGTGAAAGCTGTGGTGAGTATTGGTTGCTGTTACAACTTACTATCTGAAGAAAGGTTTTCTGATCCTGGATCTCAGTGTGGATATCCAATGAGTCATGCTTTAAGATCCACTGGCTCATGGCTTGGTAAGAGTGCACGGGATCTTGCTTGCCAGGTACAAGAACTTTTTGCTACTGTCTTCTTTCTACATGGTAGGCAGACATTGCAAAGCACCTTGCCAAAGCAAGCGAGGAAGATAAACATATATGGAAGCACTTGTATTTGAAATAATTTAGGTGGGAATGACGTCAATATACAATGCAATGGTTGTTATATAATCTTTTTTGAGACATTGTTTGAAATCCAGTTTCTTTGAACTTAATCTATTTATTTTTTAATTTTCCAAACTCATGCTGATGAAACTTAAAAGTCATGCTGTTTCCATTAGAGTGCTGAGAGATGGAGGAGCCTGGAAATGGATGCTGGCATTCATAACTTCGAGTTGCATGCTTTTCGTGCTGCTTTTCAAATGGTATAACATTTTTGTTGCCTATTTTGTATAGCTCCCTTGATTTTTCTCCACCCTTTCTATGTTTTGACTAATAAATTGTAGATAATATTGTTAACCTTGTAGTTCTGTTTTTCTTTCCTGGCTGCATTACCTTCTTTATCTCCTTACACAGTAATGCTTCCATGTACAAAAATTATGGGAAGCGTTTATCTAAATTTTCTTGCCTGTCAATCCTAAACTTTTGATGGAATTAAGGCGGGACAAGGACAAGTATGATTCAAGTGTATAGAAATCCATTAATATGATAGATCGTACTGGTAGTGGATACGTATTTGTCAATATACATAGGTGAAGACGCATGAACTCCATAACTAGTATCCAGAATATACCCTCTCTCCCTTGACTCTTTCTTGATGTTCATGGAGGGCGTTCTTTCCATTTTTTCAAAGTTTTGCGTTATTTTTTTGTGTTGCTTGTATCAAAAAAGTGTTTAATGGATCAATTCTTTACTGTTTATCAGAAAATGACAAAATAAAATAATATTGATGACATTTTTGGCCATAATAACATTTATGACATGTAGAAAGAATATTGGACACTATTCGTGCTTATAGTTTTGTCTGATACATTTTGCCTACATTTTTTACAATGATGCATTTTGATGTACAAAATTATTGAGTGGTTATGCCATATCATCTCTCAATAGCTACAAAAGATTTCTATGATGATTCATTACTCGTGCTCTTCAAACCAGTAGATGATGCTTCCTTCTTTACTGATTCTTTATAAACATTTCATTTTGCTCCTATTCTCTCCTCTATTCTAATTTATATTACTTTGGTTCTGAAGGTTCTTTCTAAATATTATCCTGAAGTTATGATGAATACTCCATCAATTGGACGTAAAGGGAAAGCTCTGCGCCGTCGACATCATAGAAGAGCTGTTGAGTCTCCAAGGCATCTTAATGAAATTACATCATCACTGGCTATAGAACCATCAGAGTCAGAAACTGGTACTTGGAATCTTGTCTTTTCAAGAGGTTTCAACTTATATTTTCAATTTGAAATCCTTTTTCTTCCTACATTTCATCTAATATCAAAATTCCCGAACACTAAATTTGAGAGGGAGAAGAGAGTGACAACCCGGAATTAAGCTGATACCACCTCTTTGTGTCTCACTTGGCATTGTATGTATATGCTTAGTTATTGCAACTCCTACTAGTTCTGATGCTGTTTGGAAGAGTTTAAATCACTAATAAATGACGCCACATTTCTATATGTGCTGCAGATAGGATTTTGGGCCCAGCAATGGGAAGACAGGCCTTACCGCTTCAAGTTAGTTGTGATGAAAGAGCTGGATGTGAGCAGACGAAATCTGAGGACAGATATTCGCTTTTCAAGAACTTCTGTAAATCTGGATTAGAACATCTTGGGATTAGACCTTCACATAATATAGACTTTCACAAGATATGGAAGGAAGCGGAGCCATTTACTGTATGTAAATTTATGCTGAATATCTTCTAATAAACCATACTGTTGTCATTATTATGAACTTGGGTTTTATTCCTAGTTTGTACAGGATTTTATTATCTCATTAATGCTAATTTGATCGTAATTTGCTTGTTACGGTTTTTTAATTGCAAATGTCAAATGTGTTAATTTTATTCTAGGCAAGATCTAAATTGAAGCCTCATGATATTCTGTAGGCAGGTCCTGTAATAAATCATTGTTCAATATGTAGAGTAGTAGACATGGAGGGTTTGCATATAAAATAAGTGGACAAAGCCAAATAATGGGATTGTGATGATGGTGGTTGTATTACCCCTATAGTCCTATGTTTGATGGATATGCTGTTACCATTTTAAAAACTAATGGTGATTGTTGGAAGAAGTCTGCGATGCATGTGTTCTTCAAGGAAAACAGTTATGAATGTACTGGAGTTCTAATTATTTGATAAAAATTTTTAAACTCCATGAAGTGCTCTAATTTTCTTGGGAGAGTATTTGGAATTCTGTTCTGGGAGCTCTTTCTTTGAACACCTTCATACCTTTGTTCTTATACTTGACAAATTGGATTATGGTAGAATCATGACACGTAGATGGTCTAGAGTCTAAAGTGTAATTCTTATATTTTATCAAACACATGGTTGTGCTGTTTGGTCCTATGTTTGTGTGAAATTTAATGCAACTTGTTGGACTATAATCAAGAAAATTCCTTAGCTGGAGCTATTGTTTTTGAAGTTCAGTGTAATTTTACCCTTATGCTGGCAAAAGTGAAAATGATCCGGTACTAATTAGTTCAGCAACCATGCACAGGATCTCATAGGACCTTATTGGTCTCTCAGAGCTGCTTTGGGGCCTCTTTTGGAAACCCTAATTCTTCTTGATAGACTGTTGTTTCTCCAAGAGCAAGTTAGTGTTTTGGATGCTTACTTAGTACCCATTTTTGATCCAAGCTTATCACCTCGGAATATGGCCATAGTTGCAAAAAAGGTTGGCATGGGTTCAGAATCCTAGTGTTACTGAAAGGTAATGTCGATTTCTCTCTGTTTATTATTTACTTTTCTTATTTAATCAGTCTTTCCCATTTCTTCTGGGCCATCGGTTTTCTTCAGCAGGATCTGCACAAGTTTGTTCACAAAAATTTGGATGGCGACTCATCTGCCTTGAAGCATAACTGACGCCACATCAGAAGGTTTTGAAATTAGGATTTACTTTCAGAATAGAAGTTCTCGATATGACTCTTTTTGTTGATTTTATGTATTGACATGTTGGTTTATCAATTCCATCGGACCAAAGAAAGGGATTCTAAGCATAGTAGTTCAATTGTAATGTATATCACAGACCGGAAAGCATATTTCTAATTTGTAAATTGGGAAACAAACCGTGTCAAACCAAAAATAGCTTGAAATATAACACATGACATATATATCTCAATGTATTAAATCTAATCCAAAAATTAAGAAAAACACTTAACTATATGTCATAGATAAGCTCATTGAAAAGGCAATGTTTCGGCAACTATATGTCATAGATAACTAGAACCCTTTGCAGGCTGTCAATCACCGGGTCTGTTACCAAACAATAGACACACATGTACTCTGTTCAGTTGGATATACTACTCGATTATGGACTTAAACTTTCCACACTTCCTTGGTTTTCATAACGTTTAAAACAAACTAATGGGAGGTATTTAGTACATGCCTATTGTAACTTGAAATCATGGTTTGATGCAACTCGTGTCCACTATATGGTGTAGTTTCAATTGAAGTTACTCTATCAAGTTGGTAGAAGAAAAGGCAAAGTGCGGTCAAACCATGCTGCATCTCATGAACTTCTATTTTATTTCTCAATTTCAGATTGGAAATTATCTCCTCAGGATTCTTAAATATTCCCTTGAAAAGTTAAGAGAGGCAAAAAGCTTAAGAGAGAATAAGTGGAAATGGAAGAAGTCCATGACCTTGTGGACTGAATTAGGTGACAAAAGGTTTTTTCCCCTGAATAAATGAAGTTTTGACCTGAATAAATCAAGATCTAATGTAAGCTGCGACTCCCTGTGCCCTCTTCCTAATTGGTTTTGGTCTTCTTGCCATGATCAACTGTAACTGGTTTCATTTCTGTATTCTACCCGACCTTTGGTCAAGTTAATATCTGAATACTCTAAACATAGGTGTTCTTCCAGAAAACATATTGCAATGATTGAAGAACCTCTAGTCCGTTTTCATTAGTAGGAATAGTTTTTCCATAGCAGGAATCACTACTAGACTATAACAATGTGTGGTTCCAATCCCATGAGTCATAATTCTGAGGGTTTGCTATGGCTTCATGGGTTCCAGGAGTTCAGATGATGAACAAATTAATGTTTGTTTTGACAGAAGACAATACACGGTTCTATTTGTTCAAATTGGAGTCCCTTAATTAATTCTAGATATTTTAGTTTTTTATTCTCTTTTCCACTCTTAATAAATGATTTCAGAGATTGAGCTATTGTGCCTGACTTTATGTTCATTCTTGTATATTTAGAGATAATGATAGAATGTCCTATGAAGGAGTTGAATTCCCTACCAGATTAAATGGCAAAGTTTATTTCAGAAGTGGTGGATCCGTCAGTGTTTTTGTCGTGTATTGATGTGATTAAGAGTTATGACTTTATTCCCGAGTTCATGATGCTTTTATAATAAAAGACTTGACTAGAGCACTCTGCATACTTTGGGATAGGTTGCCTTATGCCAGAGGGTATATCCCTTTTGAATCTTATCTTTTAAACTGATACAGAAGGAGATATTTAAGTAAATTAATCCTTACCTGGCTATTATAACTCTGCATACAGGTGGCGGATGAAGGGTGTAGTGAGATATGCCAGGGAGGTTGTAGTGACGTAGTCATTTAAACTTCCCTCTAGGCATCTAATCAACCTTTTTTCTTAGTTCTTATCATGGTTCTGGGACACAGTCAAATCTGTTCGCATTTCATTTGTTAAGTTTTGATCAGTTTTGGATACACTTGTGCTTCGATTATCCAATTGAATTAGGAAAATCTTGTTTGATTACCCATTTTGGTTTATTATTGAGTCTAATCTATAACGTCTCTATGAGAAGAGACGCTTCCAGTGTGAGCGAGAGCTTCTCTTTTGTCAAGACTCCATAGTGGTTGTACTGTTTGAAAGGTAATTGAAGATTAGGAAGGCTGTGTTTTGGCTTTGCACTAAGTTTAAAGTTTAAACGTCTCAATACGGATGGGGAAAAACCTGTGCTGTCGTTTCAATTTTCAAAGCGTGGGTGGCTTAGTTACAAATGTCAGTCTTACAAGGCCTTCTACATGTGACGTGTCCATGGTTGAAATAAGTTTGTTGTTTTTGCCTTTACTGACTATGCTTTCTTTCTTCCATTATATTGTGTTATTAACAAAGCAAAACGCCATGAGAAGTAGCCATCACCAAAAAGATGGAATGGCTGGCTGGTTTTAATATGATACACACATCTCATCTAGAAATACTTCTCACTTTAGTGGTTTCAGATAGGCACGAGATCACTCTCTTTAGTCAAAAGTTTGATTTATGCAGTCATCTTTGATTGTTACAGGGGACAATGGATTCAGAGAAGGCACTTATTAGTGTCCTCTTATAAGACTTTTCAAAACAAAGCATGGAGGGAATAAAATGTTTGTCGAGTGGAAAATTTGTGCATCCAGGGCCATGTTCTTATCATTTCCAAGGTAACTGGTCATCGTCCTTCTCCATAGATGGACCTCATGTCGTAACCTTCAATGATTATGATTCTTGGTTGGCTATACAAATACTGCATTGACTGACTCTAGATTACTTTGAAATTATATTATCATAGGACTTCAGCTTGTCGCATACTACTGAATGCTGATGTCTCAGCCGCATTCCAAACTCTGCTTCTAAGATTTTTTTTCCCTTTATGTGGCTGAGAGATTATAATGTTATTCATTTATTTATTTTTTTACTTGATAGTTTCTTTTTGAGTAGAAATAGTAAAACGATGAATTATGCTTGGTTTGGATGGAGGGAAAAATGAAGAAAAAATTGCTGATATTAGGAAGAAAAACTCTCAAAAATAGTAAAGAATTTACTATTTTTTTAGTGTTTTTTTTCTTAAAATTATTTTCTCTCTAATTTTCTTCCCATTCAAACTAAAAGTAAAAGTCCCACTACTCTGTCTTGTTAACTAAGAAATTAGATCGCATGTACTTTTTTTCTTTTGAAAATGAAAAAAAAAACTGAAGCACGTAGCAATAACATGGAGCTCTACATCGCAGACATTCAAATTACTAATGTCTCTGCAGTTAAAGGTGTTTCATTTGGTACTCTTGATAGAAAATTAATCATGTTTTTAATAATCGTTACTTTTTTATTTTTATATTTTAACCAAGATAAATATACAGTTTTTATTCGCAGAATTTTTTATTCTGCATATCAAATCAAATGTCGACTTAATCTATGATATCTATGATGAATTCTGGTTAGAGGACAAATACTTGCGCGGACCCACTCTCGCATATATGTAGTACTTTTGTTCCCACTTTCCAGATTCAGTTTGACTAGACTCGCGCATTTTGTGGGAATTACATTGAATCAAAGAGTCGTGTGGGAACAAGAATGTGATCCAATCTGCCCATCATTATCATTCGGTGAGGGGCATAGTTTCTTTCTACATGCTTTTATTTTTTTTTCTAACATAGTCTAATTTATGTTATAAATGTTATCTAATCTTATTTACTAAAGAATATAAATGCTATTTATATATGACTGAAATGAGAAGTGAGCACTAAATATGTAAATACTCTTTTCGGTCTTAATTATAAATTTATAAGAGTTAATTAAAATTTTTAAATAGATTAAAAAATCAATTTAATTATTTAATTATAATTAAATTTAACTTTCCAGATAACTCTATATTATATATTTTTTAATATACTAAAATTAATTAATTAATTTTTTTATTAATTATAATTAATTGATTTATTTAATTTATTTAATTTATTTAAAAAAATTAAATAATTTTTATAATTACGGTCGGAAGTGGTAATACTAAAAATTATAGTGTATATATTATTTTTATTATAAAATATGAGTAAAATTTCTTGAAACTTACGCTTTTCAAGTTGTCATATTTTTCCAGTTACAATTTTATTTTGATGTAATTGTCAATTTAGTCTTTTATAATATCTCCATTTTTAATTTGACATCTCTAAAATTGTTTTCCTTTATTACAAAATTGGAAGAATGACTTGCTTACAAGAAATTAAATTTAAACTATCAAATATGATAATGGAGTCATAACAATTTATATGTAATTTCTTTGGTAGGGCATTTTTAACTACCTCATTAAGGTTAAGGAAAATAGTTAATACAGTTAAGCTAATTAAATGTATCACAAATTAATACTATCTTTTAAAAAACGTCTCATCTTCATCTAATAGGGTGGATATATTGTGAATATTAATAGGAGGGTAGTTATTACTTATTATGTGCATTTATTAGAAGAAAAGATTAGACATTCGGATAGGTGATTTATATATGAGACTATACTCATCGTTTAAGCAATTTAAAATAATAGATTTTATGAAAAAAAAATGATTATTAGTTGTTTTTCCTAATTTATGCAAAATCATAGTTTTCTTGCCAAAAAAGAGATTGTGGAAAAAGTGTGTTTGACTAAGTTATGCAAAATTATAGTTTGGATGAAAAATTAATTGTAGAAAAATGGGTGTTTTTGGTATTTCCTTTTACTAAGCATGATTATTCTCCTATTTTAAATAATTCTATTCAAGATACTGATTAGGGGTGTTTACGGGTCAGAACGGGATCGGGACAACCCCGTCCCGTGTCCCGTCCAGATACAGGACACGGGACACATTTTTTGTCCTGTGTCCCGTCCCGTCCCGAATATGTTCCGGTCCCCTTCGGGACCGGGACGGGTTCAGGAATTCCCGAACCCTTTTTTTTTAAAAAAAAAAGAATATAAAAATATTATTTTATAAATTATTCTATATAAAAAATTATAACAACTTCCTCCAAATATTATTATTACTCCCTTATATGATTTACAAAAGGAAACAAAAAAGGAAATTTACTCTTCATTAAGTATAATTTATAAAAGAAAAAAAGGAAAAAAAAAGTCGGGACGGGACGGGACGACCCGAGGGTCGTGTCGAGAACCGTCCCGTCCCGATCTTAATATTGTCCCGTCCCGAAGGGGACCCGTACCGGTCCGTTTTAGGACGGGACAGATCCGTCCTGAAATCTTCGGGACCGGGACGGGTCACCTGGGACAGGACCAACATGATCAGCCCTAATATTGATGGGTATTAAATATAGAAATTTTTTCTAACGTGGATTCAAACACTAGTTTATTATATTATGAATGATTAATATTTTCTGTTAGATTCAATCTGATTTTTTTTTTTTAAAAAAAGAAATTTACCGCTTTCTTCTCAAAACTATAAATGAGAGGAAGAAAACAAAATCCTCCTCCCTAGTCTCCTCAAGCCAATCATATCGAAAGATTCTAGATATGGTTAGACAATATGGATGTATAGTTGTGCTCCAATTTTAATTAAAGGGTAGTAGTGCAATGTAACTACATATCAAATTGGAAAAATAGCTTTGCATTTTCTGAAACCCCCAAGCTATGTCTGCCCATAAATTGAATAGCTATTTTTTTTTTTACCAAACCAACACTGTGGAGTATATTTTTCTCTCCACAAAATTTCATTTAAAGAACCCAAACCTGATGAGGATGATATTAAAATATTTCAAAAAGCTTAGTTTTGCAGACTAAAGTTATTATCAATGCTTTTCAAAAACATACTTGTATGGCTGAAAATTTTAATTTTGCTGTCTTGATGTGTTAAGGTAATTTTGGATTTATAATTTTTAAAGATGATTAATTTTAGAAATATTAATGATTACTTCTATTTTTGTAAATATTAACTATTAAAGTTTTAAACTATAATTTTTACTAAATTTTAGACATTAAAAGAGAAAATTTTCATAGAATTTAAGTACCTAACATAATAAAATTAGAGAAAAATATAAACAGATGAGACCGAAAGAGATCCATTTGAATGGATTTACTTCATCTCTATCTTTCATCAGACTTTAAATAAAGTACTTTGGCAGCTCTCCGTAGAACCCAGTTTCTCATTTTTCACATTCCGACAAGTCCCAAGACATCAAATGAAAATCGATTGATAATGTAGTTTTCTAACTTTTTTGTCTTCTTAGTGCTGCGTAGTCATTAGTCGAAACTGAAGTTAAGATGCTATTTGCTGATTAGAAGAGACATTAGTGGGAAAAATAGATTTTATATCAGAACATATTTGCAGGCTTACCAAATTCCATCATACTTTTGCTTTTGATCAATAATGATTTCATGCTTTAGGTGGGAAACTTGGTCATTACATGAATGGAAAATGGACATATTAAGATCCATTTTAAAATGTTACAATTTTGTAAGTTATACAATAAATGCTAGAAAAAAAAAACCTTTTTATGTGACAATAATCAAGTATGGTCTAGTGGTTAAAAAAAATTAGATAGTCTATAGTCTTAGATTAAAAATAATTTTTTTTACAGAATAACAGTACTTTTAGATTTGCTCTTTCCCACACATAGAAATCCTAGTTGTGTTACCTAATAGCCAAGACAAGAATTTGCTGATAAATTGATGATTCACCTTATATGATCCATCAAGAGTGAGATAAATTTGATAGCGTAAATTTATTTTCTATTTATCTAATTCTCATTTTCCAAGTAACAAAGTATTTTGAGATAATGTTTGGTATACTATCAATTTAGCTCTACTTTCTCAAATGTCACTAGATGTCTGTATTTGATATGAACACATATTTAGAATGATTGGTATCAAACATTAGGTGGCACTAAACTATTATGAAAATCTTATATTACCATTTTTCTAGATGGCTAAACGTTTATGAAATAATACCGGTATAAACTTTATGATAAGGCATTATTTAATTGAGTACTTTTTTTTTTTAAAAAAAAAGAAATTTCCAACATTTTAATATCTTTATTTAAAAGAATTGATAATATATTTAACCAACAAAAAAATATATTAACAACTTTTATATCCTTCTAAGATAGCATGAATACTGGAAAAGAATGGTAGTTCAATCCTAAAATTTCGATTTAATAACAGTAAGGAATAACGATTCAAATAATTGTATGTGGAATTATTATAAGGTTGTAAATAAGAAGTTTAATTACTTAAAAATTCTAATAATAACTGAGGTGTTAAATTTAAATGCAATAATTGATAATAAATTTGTACTATTTAAATTTTTTTTGTGATTAAACATTTTCTTTTAGACCTTATAATAATTCCTGCTGTTTTTATACATGAGTCTCAATTACATGTTATTATTAGACTTAACTGCCAACCATTTTTAAATTTATAATCATGATTTCTTTATTTGTAACTATCTGAATTAATATTTATAATTTATTTTTTAATAAAAGTTTTTAGGATTTAACTATTATTATATAGAAGAGTTGGGATCCAACTGTATTATCTCATAAAACTACGCCGAAACCAAATGCATTCTAAATCCCGGAAGAACATGGTACCGGCCAGGCCGCCACAATCTGCTTATGCATGAAGATCTCCACCGAACTTTGACACCCCAAAATGGGGATCTTTCATTTAGTATTTTACCAAACCACAAACTCACAAACTATGAAATAGTCAAAATGACTGAATGAGCCGCCACTTGTCTTTTCCGCCTCCCATTTCATCAATATTCTCTCTATTTTCCCTATTACTATATTACTAGGTATTATGTTTCAGAATTTATAATTGCTTCTATATGTTTTGTTTAGAAATTGAATTGGAGGCCATAGAGATCTTATTAGAGCCTAACACCACTAGTATTTCATCAATATTCTCTAGACAAATGAAATGTAATTTCTTTCCAATACGTGACAATTGAAATATATCTCCTAAATCATTACTTTTTTTTTTTACAGAAATTTTTAAAAAAGTGTTGGACTCATCCACAATCTAAGGGAAGGGCAAAATCTTCTTTTCTCTTAGGCAATATTAATATCAGGTAGGACGAGCCGTCTATTATCCTCAGACGTAAATTTAGACACTCAGGAACTAGGATGTCTCCTAAAATGCCACGACTGAAACTAGAATAAAGTGATACTTTCTAAGGATCGAACACGCTCCAAATGGTCATATATCTCACTCCTTCACTAATTGAACTCACGGACGATAGATTCCTAAATCATTACTTGATAGTCCTTTAGTTATTTGATATGCGTTGGCAAAAACAAAATGATTTCATTTTTAAGTAACACAACCAAAAACACCTTTTTCCTTCCAAATATATCTTCATAAATATAGTTAGCTCTCATAATATCATAATATAGTTTGGAAATTTATCAAGAGTATGTTTTAAAAATAAATTATTAATTATTTTTAGAATTCTATAAAATGGCTTATATTCTGGTGAAAAAAAAATCTAAAACATGACCAATATTTTGTAACACAACTATTTTTTTATTATTAATTTTAATCTAAAATTATATATATGATGACATCTCATGTCTAAAAAGTTAGTCTTTTTCTTCATTCCATTTTCTTCTGTTCCATTTCATTCTATTAGACAAATCCAATGACCCATTAAATCCTAAGCATTGGCCACTACATGTCCCTTTTTTGTGATCCCGAAGCACTATTCCACTGCACTCCCAACCTTTGTTATCGTATGATCCTGCAGTACCCCTGTTTTCTTATTGACTAGAGTTAATATCAATCCCTAGATACAATTCCCCTTCTCTTAAGGTTTGAAAATTGAAATAATTGTGTTATGAGAAGATTGTCAATAAAGTTGACTTAGAGGAAGCTAGAGAGAGAAAATAAAGGTTGCATTGACAGATAAAATTTCACGTGTGATTCAACCTATCAAATAAGAGACTTTTCAGAAACATCAACTTTTGGATTTGGATCCCCACCTAACTTCGGATTATTGGCTAAGATGTTTTTAAAATATATATATATATATACACCTTTAGGGATTTCAACCCGCAGAAGAACCTTTCCAGGGAGGAAGTCAAGGAGGCAAAAAAAAAAAAAAGATTTATTATATATATATATATATATATTCTTAAATCTTTTTTTTTTTGCCTCCTTGACTTCCTCCCTGGAAAGGTTCTTCTGCGGGTTGAAATCCCTAAAGGTGCAGAACCCTTAATCATTGCATTTAAGTTTATTTGTTCGTAGAGTAATTTTTTATAAGATATTTAGACTTTGTTTTTGCATATTATAATGGTAGTTTCAAACCAATTGCAAACCACTCACGTGGTAGAATTTTCTGTATCAATTTGATGAAAAGGTCAGAGAAATGGTGTAGACTTTCCTGGTTTGAACAACTGAATTTTGGAACTTACAGAAAGTTATTGTCGAGCCTTCAAGCTAAGCTGATGATTGGGGGTGGGGGGGGGGGGTTGTAATCATCAGTGCAATACGAGTTATTTATTATTTATTTATACTAGTGTTATTTTATTTCTAGCTTCTACTTTTTTATTATAAGTATTTTTTAAAATTTAAATATCTTTGTGAATTTGCACGAGAAGACACCTTGTTTTTTTCTATATGGTTTATAATATTTGAAATATGGTATAGTTTTCTAATTTTTTTAATTTATTTTTTAGATGCACACCATGAATTTATTTGTAAAATATAGAAAAAATATATTCTTCAATAGTATTTTGTTCTATAATATTAATTAGATCCTATTACTAAATATTTCAGTTTCAAGGTACATAAATAACCCTCTAAGTATAGATGCACCATCTCTTCAAAGTTTAATACATTTTCCCTAGGACAATGAGAAGAAACAACATATATAAACTAAATAATCTCGGACAGCATCAATTTGTTAGATGAAAATTATTTTTTTAAAATAATTAAACTTAAAATTCACTATAATATGTTTGTAACAAAATACATGAAATTGTTTTTATTTCGATTTTTTATTCTGAATTTATTTCTATGTTGATTATGACTTATAAAAAGTGTATTGAATCTTCTATGCATCTCGCTGTACCGTATTCAAGGATTTAATAAAATATTTTTGTAAAATATGTACCAAATAAAAAATCTACTTAATTACAAAATATCAATATATCTTCACAAAGAACATGTAAACTAATTTCAGGCCAAAAAAATGCAGATATTCAAATCATGCCTCATCCTATTTTAAGTTTTAAAGAAAACGGAAGGTCCTCTATTCAACTCTCTCAAAGGTGAATGGCTTTTTAGCAAATTGAGGGTAACTATAAAATGGGGGGAAATTATGATATCCAAACATATTGTTTGGGTTCTCTCTCATACCAATTGGGTTCTTCAAAATAGTAGTTTAAGTTTCCTAAGAATATATTATTAGTCTTCTATGAATGACTCATTTGGATAATTTTTTAAAAAAATATTTATAAAAAATATATTTAAAATATTTTTATATAAACTCTTTTAGATAATAGCTTATGAAAAAAAATAGTTATAAATAAATGAATGTTTACATAGTTATTATAAAAAAAAAACTTTTATGATTGATAAATTACTATAAAGAGTATAAGATAAAAAAAGTGATCATCACTGTGCATGTCTCATTAGCATCATCTCTCTCTCATCTTCTCACTGTAAAGGAGTCAGGATATCTTCTCTCATCTCTCTCTTATATCTTCTTATCTCTGGCAAATGACGACGATAGAGGAGGAGTTGAAGACGAGAAGTAACGATGGAGGAAGAAGACGAAGATCAACGTCCATGCAACCCAACAACCCACATGGCGACAACGGAGCTAGAGAAGATATGAAGCGAGGACAACAATAGACCAGTGATCTAGTGACGCTTGTGTCGATAGACATCGACTACAGTGGAGAAGACTAGAGATGAAGGGAGAAGAGAGTAAAAAATATAGGTAAAATAGTAATTGTGGAGTATATAAGCTATTCTTCTGATTCTCATAAACTTATCTAAAATTATAGTTTTAAATTATACTTTAATTTAAAAATTTTTATAAATAAATATGATTATTTATTTTAAAATTTTTCTAAATTAAAATTTAATTAAAAAAACTCTTATTTATTTATAAGGTGGAGCTAATAACTTGATTTCATTTCAATTATTTTGTAATTACCCCTTTTCTACTCCTATGACGATGTTGATTACCTAACGTCCTAACTTCTCTCTCCTCCTATCAGATTTTATTTTATTGCAATAAAGACTCTTTGGCTATGTCTTATCCACAATTTGTCTTTTATTAGATCTGAATTATTCATGATGACCCATAAATAAAATTATTAACAGGAGGGAAAAAAAACTCCTGCTTTGTCAAAAGGTCATTCACTAAAAATCCAGTGGGTGCCAGCTTACCCACGTAAAAGCAACCAGTTTCCATAACAACAAATGTCATCCAGAGATTCTTGTTTATCATTCATTTGCCAAATTTATATAGAAAATCCCATCATCCATATTAAATTTATACCCATGAAACAGAAAAATTAACTTATTAGAGTGGAGAGACAGCAGCCGTACCAAGCAGAAATGGACAAAACTATAAAGGCTATGTCATCACAGCCAGCAAGCCCGCTAATTTTCATATTGGCTGATTTTTTGCCTACTCCAATCTATTATTAATCTAATTCACATAAATTCTTCACAGATGAAATGAAGCAACAAACCCAAGACTAAAAAACACATGTCAGCAAGTTGGCAGCGATTGGTTTATCCACGTCATCATATGCATAGGCAAATTCTCTCTCTCTCTCTCTACGAATATATATTAATACAATCTCACCCTCCCTCCCTGCCTTGCACAGAATTATTAGTTGACTATTACCTGCTTTGTGTTTCCCTCTATTTAAATATACTCCTCTCTCGTCCTCCGTTTCTATCTTTCACATTTCTCACTTGAGCTTCTTCTAATTTTCTTCCTTTTTTCTCTCAAATCTCTTTTTCACTGTCCAAAAGAAAATGAGCAGCATAAGCGTGGTAGAGGCAAAGTTGCCTCCTGGGTTCAGGTTTCATCCCAGAGATGAAGAACTTGTATGCGATTACTTAATGAAGAAGGTGACACACTGTGACTCCTCTCTCATGATTGATGTTGATCTTAACAAGTGCGAACCATGGGACATTCCTGGTGAGTGCTCTTTCCTATTTCCCTTCAGTTCCCTCATCATCCTGATCTCAGATTCTCTTGCCTCACATATGCATGATTGTTCTATTCTACATGTTTCATTCATCTGAGTTTTCTATCTCGCCAACTGTTGAACTCTCATAAGTCAAAGAAGGGCCTGAAATCGAATCGAGTTTCTTAAGGTTTTCCTATTTGTCCTTCTTTTTACACTATAGGCAACTCATAAGCTGCTAAATATGGGGCTTGTTTGATACATCTAAGTTTGCTATTCTGGTTGGTAAAGTACATGGGATCGTTACTTTCAGGCTCTCGTCTATTTTGTAATATTTGCCTTCCAAAATATCATAGAAGCGAAATTTTTAATTTTTTTTTTAATTTCTGTGGCTGTGTGGGTGAAGTGATCGCAACTGCAATGGCTATAAGAGATCCCATTTTTTTCGTTTACTTGTGCAGTCTGATTGCTTTAATTATGTGATTGATGGGGAAAGAATACCTGCAAACTCTGACTAATGGTACAAAGCAGAGTTTTCTGAAAGTTTTCTTTGGTCGGTTAATATATTTTACTACCAGAAGCCAAAAATATGTAAAAGAGCTTACCAGAAACTTATCTGCTGCCAAAACTAACAGAAAACTGATACTTTTATCTCTTCCCCGATGACAAGGTTGAACTATGCTGATAACTTGTGTTTTTACGCATTGTAATTTTCTTGGTGTAACGAATCTTATTATCTTTAAGACGTGCGAACCTTGGCTTATATGTCAACCCTTACACACACACAGACATATATATATATAGATATTTTTTAAAAAAAAAATTCTAAGTATGTAACATGACATAAACTTCGTTTTTTAAAAAGTATTTCTAAGTTTTGTTTCAATTTCAGCTAGATTTATATACAGGCTGAATATAATCAGACCATTTCTGATAAAGAATAATAATATAAAAACAGTAGTTCTTTTAATAATGAACTATGTCGCCCATATATGCTGAATTATAGAACTCTTTCCTATTATGTATGTTTTTAAAAAGATTATATTAAGTTTACATGGGGATAATAAATACAGGCGTATACCCCGTGGAAAGGAATTTATACAGTAAAGGTTAGCAGCTTTGCACGGGAACTACAAAGATCCGGCACATATGGTTTAACTGTTTTACATCACCTTCATAAGCTTTTTATGACTAAATTGACAGATTGAGCTTGTCCTATTATAAAGTGTTTGATAGTGATATTCATATTGATATAGAAATCCACAGGCGTGTAAATGAACAGGTAAAACTTAAATTTCATACGAAAGTAATCTAACTCCGTAGACTAACCTTCATCCTCGCTGTATCCTATCAAGTTTTATCCCTATCCTCATCAGCTATGGCATCTCACATCAAAAGGAGTTAACTTCTCGACCCCTCAGAATAAGAATCTGCAAATTTTTCTTCTTTTTTATTCATTTTTCTATTGGATTTTTTTCTTCCATTCTTTTAATAATTTCTTCAATAATAGCATCTATATTTCAAAGTTTGTTTGTAATAAATTAGAAATTAAGCAATATTTATTCATTTTATATGTAAGTCTTCATCTAGAAGTTGGGCATAATATTTTAGAGGGAGATAGATGCGTCAACATTAATGCTTTGGTGTTCTTAGCCACGCGTTCACAGCATTTGTGTTACTTTGACATATTACGACTATTTGATAATGAAATCTCCATAATTAGTCCTGTATTTTATATTCCCATGTCATATCAGAATTGAAAAGGATAATGATAGACAAATCAGAAGATACAAAAGCAATTAGTGGAAAGAGGCTAGAGTCATGGGGCCAGTATGAATGGTTATCTGAATTATTTGCAATTTGTAATAGGGGGGATTTGCAATAATAGCTTCCAAACAAATACCATAACTAAAAACAAATACAATATTATCCTAACAATTTTTCTATTCTTGGTATACTATTTTTGTGTCACTATTACAAATCATGTATTTTCTGAAATTCATCTCTTAGCCTACGATATATTTGACCCTATAACCCTATAAATTTCTCCCTGACTTGCTGCCTTCAATATTATTATTCTAGTTTCTCAAAGAAAAGCTTGCGAGCATCACGATTTTATTGAGGATATTGACATGGTCTTTTTAATCATTAGTTTGCATGGAAACAAAATGCATTCACATCTTATTGATCTAGCAGCTTTCTTTCCATAACTTTGTTTTCAATTAAAATCACTGTGTTTACCAGCGATCTCATACGTAAATTACTATTAGACTTGTGATATCAACGATTGATAACTTTTTAATAGTGTGGCTCTTTGTATATTTTATGCAATATATTAATATATTGATTATTTTGACCTTTTTTTTTTTTTGAATTAATGGTTTTGCAGAGGCAGCATGTGTAGGAGGGAAGGAGTGTTATTTCTACACACAGCGAGACCGCAAGTATGCGACTGGCCTACGCACCAATCGTGCCACTGCCTCAGGCTATTGGAAGGCCACAGGGAAGGACAGGCCTATTCTTCGCAAGGGCAACCTTGTTGGTATGAGGAAGACTTTGGTGTTCTATCAAGGAAGGGCACCCAAAGGGACAAAGACCGAATGGGTCATTCATGAGTTCCGCCTTGAAGGTCCCCTTGGTCCTCCTAAACTTTCTTCAGCCAAGGTATATACAGTATTTTAGTTTACGTGATTAATTTTTGTGTTAGTTTTATCATCTTCTTCTTCTTCTTTAGATAATAGAGGCATTTTATTCCCTATTATCCATTAAACTAGCTCTTTCGTATTTGCTAGTTTTTTCTATTTTGTTTTAAGTTGATCCACTAGACATTTAAACTTTTTCTTAAATTTTCGGAAAAAAGAGGAATCCGATTTGTCTTTTAGGTTGACACCAAATGGTCAAGTTTTGAGCCTTTTGACGATCAACCATTTTGAATCTTCATAGCATATTCCTTTTTGTTTTTTGTTTTCAATGGTTTCTGTTCTTTATTTCATCTTTAATATCCTTTTCCTTTTCATAAATTATAGAGGCCACTTGTAATTGCTACGTTGACTCAGTCCTTGTATAATATGTTTTCTTCCCTCTTTATTAGAATTAGAATTTGTCCCACATAGCCATTGGTTATGACCACGAGATTATTTAGTTATTCGGTAGCTGACCGAAGAAGATATCTCTCTTCAAATTTTTATCAAACACCTAATGTACGTAAGCCTAAGAAGATAATCCAAATTCCTTAGCTGTAAAGAAGCAGAAATCCAAAGTTACTCATACACGAATCATGCCAAAAAGATCACCAAATAAATATTAATCAATTATATCTCTCATTCGCTTACCTTCTAATAGAAATTTGCATTGGCTCGCAGGAGGATTGGGTTCTGTGCAGGGCGTTCCTCAAAAACAGAGAATCTTCAGCGAAACAGAGCATCGGAAGCTGCTACGACGACACAGGATCTTCATCTCTACCTGCATTAATGGATTCTTACATCAGTTTCGACCAACAGGCTCAAGCTCAAAATCATCAAGATGACTACGAGCAAGTGCCCTGCTTCTCCATTTTCTCGCAGATCCATACAAACCCTAACCTCAACCACACTATCAGTACAAGCATGATGGAGCCAAATTTAGTAGTACCTGTCAAGAACCACAATGTGACCACCGCATACGGCGGAGTAACGGTGCCGTACGATCTGGATTCTTCTTGCTTCGATCCTAATTTGAATATCGACGGTGATAGTAGGAAGTTGTTAAGAGCTTTCGTGGATCAACTAACTAAGATTGAGAGAAATCAACAAAGCCAAATTACTACTCTCGAAGGTTCACCAAGCTTAGGGGAAGCAAGTTCTGAGAGTTTTTTATCTGATGTGTGTATGCCATTGCCCAACTTGTGGAACAATTTCTGATTGATCCACACTCAATCTCGTAATTGGTCTTAAAATTAAAATTAAAATATATAAATATGTTCCCTTGTTTCTTAACGTAACAGCGTTTTAGTTTTTATTTTTTTTTAATTATATAAATTAGTTCACTAAAAAGTAAAAAACTACTGTATCCAAAATTATTCTGTTTGTGGTAAAGAGTAAAGACATTATTAATAAGGAAAAAAAAATACAGAATCAGTGCAATCTAAATATTTTCAAACAAATTTTTAAATTTTCAACGGTTTAAAATGCAAGTAATAATCAATAATCATATTATATCAATTGCATTCACAGGACCACGAAGGAAAAGACAATAAAAGAAAGACTAGTAGGTTGAAGAGAGCAGAGTTGGTATTAAGTTAATGGGGTATGATTAATGATTGATTAGTGTGGTAATGACTGTCACTGTTTCATTTTGGATTAAGTAAATGGGAAGAGACAATTGCTATGTGATGAAAATTAAATCTGTGTGACCTCACCATATGGATCCTCTGACTCTCTTAAATTGTTAGTTTAAACTCATTTCACACTGTAGCCAATCTTTATTGAAACCTTTGACATTCAGCTGCATAGTTTCATAACTTCCACGTCATTATAATGTGGCAGGTCTAGCCTTGATAATGAGTGATAAATCGTTTCAGCTCTATATGTTATTAATATAAAGGAAAAATTAATTAATCTGCCCTATAATTGCCAGATTTGTTTTCTTCGTTCACATCAATCAATCAATTAACAAATAATTAATCGTACTAAAATGGGGCACAAAAATATTTTTAATTTTATTAATCACTTTCACCGACAAGTAAGACTTTTAATGTGTTAATCAGAGTTACTTCATAATGTAAATAGTGAACCCCTTGACTTTTGCCAAATTTTGAAATCCCTGCCCTTAACTATGGGATTTGAAATGACCTCGAAATATGAAAACATGACATTTTTGGATAAAATTCTGGAGAGGTTAAGAAAATAACTCCAAAAGAGAGAGAGTTTTGATCCTTCACGTCATGACTATACAATTTGTATTAAAAAACACACATTGATTTTTTTTTATGAAAAATGATCCAAAAACTTTTTGAAAAATAAGAAAATTTAAATTGTAACTTTAATATTTATCGGTAAAATGACCAAAATGCACATCATTTCTTCAATCTCCTCTGTTACCCCATTTCTCTCACTCTCCAATCGATGGAAGAACTCCATCCACAACAATAGAAAACTGTAGCAGCCGAAGAGGAAGAATATAATTTTGAGGGTAAAGTAGCTCACCCTGTGTGACCAATTAGAAGCTAACCCACATGAAGAAGGATCCTGAAATTCCTCTCCACCACCACCATGACCATGGCCGTACAAGCAAGCCTCTTGCTTTATTAATCCTTCAACAAGATGAACTCTGGACAAGGATGGATTCAGAACTTGTTCTTCCCACGTTCCCCACTTTTTCGCTTGAAAATGATCTTAACCCAATCTCTGTTCGTCTCCTAGCGCTCCTGAGCTGTGCAAAACCCAACACAGCAAATTATATGTCGGGGCCAATACTGAAGATTTGCCGTATAACTATCGAATTCGAAACTCCATTTCTCGGTGTTCACATCCCGATAAGCCCGACTCGGCAACTGTTTCGCGACTACTATGATCTGTGCTCAGGCGACCTGGACGAGACGGCATCGTCGGATTCCGAACCAGAATGGGCATGATCGTCTTTGGCGGTATCGAATTTCTATACAACTCCTGGCACCGTCGAGACTCTCTGGATCTGACACAGTGTTCGGTAATCATCGATGGAAACCAGACTCAAAAGGTCTAAGCAATATGTCGAAAGCATTATTCTGAACAATGGAGTTATCATATTGCCCAGAGAAATAAAACAAAAATCAAAACTTCGCAGGTGAGGGAATTTATATATGGGGCGTTACAGTTTGAAATTGAAGATTAAAAAATAATCTTCGAGAAATGGAGGTTCTGAATTTCTGATCAAGCAGCAAGGAGACAAAGTGCGGTGAAGGAAACGCAGATAGTTGGGGGAAGAGAGGAGAGCTGAGGCCTGAGGGGGAGGAGAGATGATGGATATTTTAGTCATTTTGTTCTAAATTTTAAAATGTCAAAATGGGTCATCGTAATTTTGTATCATTTACAAATATTAAAGTCTTAATTTGAGTTTTTTTATTTTTTAGAATGTTTTAAAGTCATTTCCCTCATTTTTATGTCTATATTATTGTGAGATTTAGATTAAGACATGAAAGATATACGATTATATATAAAAATTAATTTTAAATTAAATTATATATTTATTATGTTAGAGACTTAAGTCACTTAACATAGAATTATAAAAACAACCACATTCAAATAAGATAATTTTATATATTAATTATTGAGATATTCGTAAAAATTGTTGAGAATTTTTTAATATTATATAAGACCCAGAAAACAATCCATAGTTCATAATTTATAAATAATATATTTTTTTTATTATATGTGTTAATATAATGACGAGATATATATATATATATATATATATATAATATTAGGCAGTTTTTCTTATAAAAACTGACGGTCAGAAGCAATTTTACACATTTTTAATTTCATGTTAGACTGATCTTAAATGCAATTCTTACGACGTATACATTGTCCAACTTGATCCTTGTACATGGATATAATCATATAATACATGGATTAAAAATAATGGACGATTTCTAAATTACGTATTTCACCTTGATATTTTCTTGATTTATATACTTCTTAAAATTAAGACATACAATCATACTCCTTGGCGAAAAGAAAGGAAGTCCATTCTTGATGATTTTGACACATTATTTACAATTTAATAGCATAAGGAAAAATAAATTTAAATTAATATAATATTTAATTATTTTATTTACCTTTATTTCAATTTTAGTCTTTATAATTTTTTATAATATTGACTAAATTATATTATCATGTATTTTAGTTTTGAAATTCGTGATTGTTATGTGTCTCTTCTAAGAATTAAATTTAAAATCCAAAAAGATATAGTAAAATATTATATTATTAGATTAACTCTATATTTATTATTTTAATTTTAAATTTTAGTCATTATAATTTTTTATAACATTAATTATATTATATTAGTAGGTATTTTAATTTTTAAATTCATAATTATCCCTCTTAATATATTTATCTCTTTTAAGAATTATATTTAATATTTAAAGAGATATAATAAGACCTTATATTAGTAGATCAATTATATATTAGACTTTATAATTTTAAACTATAAGTTTTAATCTCTTAAAAAATAAAATAATTTAAATTTCTGTTAAAATATAAGATAAATATTTTAAATAAAAAAATTGAGAGACAGAAAACTATTGATTAAAACTATTTATAGATATTAAAACTAAAATGGCTATAAAGTATGAGAATTATACCTTTACCTTGTATTAACCCAATTTGGGAAATGATGAGTGAAGTCCCCAAAGCCTCTTTTGACAAATGAGAGAGATTAGGTATGTTTCCCGGTCAATGCACACGAACGGTAGTTGGTAGAATGGAAGTAGATGCACATTTGCCCCCTTCAAATGCTAATTCCTCGGCACATTTAGCGTGTGTTTAGCAAGTGTCAAAACCTACTTTTTAAAACGATTTTTTATCTGAATTTTAATTTAATTTTTTAAAAAATAAATAGTTATATTTATTTAAAAATATTTTTAGATTAAATTATAGTTTAAAATCAGATTTTATATAAGCTATTAAAATTATTTTTTAAAACAATAAAAAAAATATATGTACTATCTACTTATTATTTTACTCATATTTTTTATACCCCTATCCTATTTCTTTACCTCCCTCTCTTTTCTTCTCTCTCTTTTTTCCTTCTATTATATATTATATCTTTTTTACTATTTCTTCTTTCTCTTTTTTCTTTTCACTCCTTCTCTCTCTCTTCTTTACTTTCTTATTTATCTTATTTTTAATTAAATTATATCATTTTAATAATTTATTAATAATAAAAGTATTTCTAAAAATAACTATTTAAATATTTATTTATTTAAAATTATTTTTTAATAAACTCTTCTCTAATTTTTTTTAAAATTATCTAAAAATATTTTTTATAAGTTATATTTTAAAAATTTATCTAAATAGACCTTTAATTTAAATCCTTTCGCGTTGGAAAATTTTCACCGCAATAAGGATATAATGAGGAAATTAGGGTATTATGAAAATAAAACTCGATATCCAGCAGACATGAAACAATAAACTCTAAGGTTAAAATACATTTAGCATTTTAAACATATTTTTAAATAATATTTAAGATTATAAACTAATTTAGATTTATTGTATATATAAAAAATATTTTTTTAATAAAATTTCGTAGCATAAAGTATTTATAGTTTAATTTTATTCTTAAGATATTTTTTAATATTAACAAGAACTTTAAATTTAAAATACTAATTGTTATTATAAAGTAATTTAAAATAATGGATGTACAACAAAATTATTAAAAAAGTATATTAGGATATTGAATATTATTAAAAAATATTTTATAATATTAAATAAACTATAAATTAATTTAAAATATTAAATATTACTAAAATATATTTGATGGTGTTAGATGTTACTTAATAATATTATTGATACTGATTAGACAATTAAAATATGTCTTGTCTTCTGTGGTACATATAATATAAAATCGATTTGCAATTATAAAAATTCAAATATTATATATATAAGAGCGATAGTAACACAAATTGAGAATTAAAAAATTCGGTTGGATAAGGGGAACTCAAAGTCTAACGAGGATCTCTTCTTTCTGTTCTAGATAACAAGTATTTGATATTCTTGAAAGCAACTAACAACCTAACTCCAATTGCATACTTACAAATACAAATTTCATTATATTATTAATAAATCAGTGAGAATATCATTCTTTATATATATATATATATATATATATATATATATATATGCGCCTTTAATCATGCAATATTCAGTATTTTTTTGTCGTATTATCAAATGTATGAGTAATTAATTAATTCGAATTAAGTATTTATAGGATCTTTCAAGTGGTAAATTTTTCTAATAAGATTTAATATTATTATATTTGGAAATTGAACTTTGATATCAATCCAAAAAAAAAGGTTTGTTTGTTGGCCTTTCATATCATTCTACCTCTGTTGATTATCATAAAACTAGGTCTGTGTAAGCTTTAATACTCCCTAAAATGATAATTAAATCTGTAAAGAAATATGCATGATTTTATTATACTCCTCTATTTTTTTAATATAAGAGTTATTGATCTAATTTAAAAAAATTGAATAAGCTAATTTTTTAAATTATATATAACATGATATTTCTAAAATACTCTTGTGTAATATTAAACTATACATATTAGTTTATAAATTAGATAAATTAATTATAATAAAAATAATAAATATAAGAGATAAATTGACTCAAATATATATATATATTTAAGATCAAAATATGTCCTTAGATCCTACATTTTAAAACCTACTTCTATCTTTTTTCTCATTCCATTCCTCTGTTTTTTTTTATATAGAATCAGGCAGCAAAACTGGCAAAGCTTGAAAACATGGCACAGTTTTTTTTTTTTTTTTACTTTTTTTATCCCATGTTTACGTTGGGCAAAAGGTTTCCTTCTTTTCATTTTGGTACTTTTTTTTATAAGATTTTCGTACATTGTTTCTAATAGGTGATATAGAAAACAAACCTAAAGTAGCCCAACTCTGTTATTTGGGTTATACATGAAGTCCATATCATGGGAGATGGCAAGTGATGTTTACGTTGGGCTTTTTATATCAAGTTTTGTTCAATTATAAGAATTAAATAAAAAAATTATTGATATATTGCGAGACTATAATGACAAATGATTATATGAGTTCATACAATTCATTGGACTATATAGTATAGCTGATACAGAAGAATGGACAGTCTTTAAGGGGCTACAATGTGCTTGGGGAAAAGGATACAAAAAAATTATACTCGAATCTAATTTGAAGTATCTTATTGATATGTTGGAGGAAAATAATATAAGACAGCGATGCAGCTTATTAGTTGAACAGATTGATGAGTTCATGGGTAGACAGTGGATTTAAAATTACAGTTTATCTCTAGAGAAGCTAATCAAGTTGCGGATACCCTTGCAAAAGAAGGCATTTCTAGATCTACCACATTTGATTTGTGTCCTACAATGTTAAGGGACTTAGTAGATTCAGAGTGTTTAGAATTAAATTCCTCAATACTGTAATTTATTTTATTTTTAGACTTTAGCCTTCTATTATATCAAAAAATAAAAAATAAAAAATTTATTTTTAAATATAATATCAAAATTCAGTTTATCTCTTAAATTTATAATTTTTATTTTAAAATATATCTATTGATTAAAAATATTTAAGAGTTTATATCAATGAGTAATTTTAATATACATAATTAAAGATAATATTTTAGAGCAACCAACATATAATTATTATAAATAATTAATTTAATTTTTTAATATACACAAATTAATTATCTTAGATAATATGTTGATTCTTTAATGAATTACTTTGTCACATCATTTATTACAGTTACAAACAATTTTTTAAATTATTTTCTTAAAAATCTACTCATTATATATTAATAAAAAATATATTTGGAATATATAAATTCAAATACCAATCACAGTTAACTGTATTTGAACATACATAACTTTTTTTTGACCAAAAGAAAAACACATACATAACTCTTGCTTTAATAGAGCAAAGTAGTTTGATCTCATATAAATCAAAAACAACTGAAAGGAAGGAGATTTTTTTCATAGATTTTTTATATAAATAGGATGTCCAAGAAAATTTTAAAGTAAACTTAGTTTGATATAAGAACATGTCACTTCAAAAACAGTACGTATATATGCAATAGCTTCTCAGTATAAAATTTTTGTGATATAAATTTCTTCACGAAATCATTACATTTTTTTTTATTTTGGGTTCAATTGCTAAGATTTTTGTGTTGGTAGGGGGTGGAGCGAAAAAGTATATTGGTTCGTCTTAATCAGACTATCAGTAACCCGCTTTCATTTCTTCCTCTTAGTTTTCACTACCCTATGCTTGGCATGAAAGAAAATTTGAAAGAAAAAAAAATGAGAAGAAAAAAAAAATGAGAAGAATAGAAAATATGAATAATAATATAATCTCTTGTGTTATTTGGATAAATGAAAGAAAATATAAAAGAAAGAAAATAAAAACTTAATGTATGAAAAGATAAATAATTGAATAATAAAATCTCTCCATAGGTAGAGAGAAAATTTTGGAAAAAAAATAGAGTGTGGGATCCATTTTTTTCTTCTTCCTCTTTTTTCTTTCTCTCCTGTTTTTCCTCCTATCCAAGCAGGGAAAACTCATTTACTCCCTACTTTTTTATCCTATTTTTCTTTCCTCTCCTCTTCTCCCTCAATCCATCTTCTTCTCATTCTTCTTCAGCTGCTTCTGCTTGAGAAGCAACGCACAATAGTATTGTGTTTTCTTCTTTTCACAAGTCATTCGTATCTGTTGTAATGGATTTGCTTTTCTCTGTAAAACCCCATGGGGTCAATCTCAAGCCACCCTCGTCCCTCTTCGTTCCTTTCCCTCCCAAGTTCAAGTCTTGTCGTTCTCGCTTCATTCCTCAGTCTGCCTCTAAGCAGGTTAAGATTCGGTGCGAGTTCGAAGGGAAAGTGAATGGCGCTCTTTCTGCTGACTTTGACCCCCGCTTCATTGACCGGGTATATATGTATATATTGCTTTATCTGCCTGCTTTTCTCGGTTTGTGGAAGAATGATTTACAGAGGTTCGTTTTATCACTTGTAACATTGCGTTTTGGTGAAGGGCTGTTTCAGTTCTCTTTGTACTTTGTAAGGCTGCAATGTTTAAGCAACCCATAACTCTTTGTTCCTAGATACCCTAAACGAGAGTTCATGAGTCACAAACTCATAACTCTTTGTGCGTAGCTATAGTATTCCACAGAGCTGGACTTCTAGTAGTTATTGTGAGTCACAAAGTCTCTGTCTGATATGTTAAAAAGCCTTTTTTAAGTTTTTTTAGGTGTTTGTCAATAGGGAGTTATTACAAACGACATGCCAAAAATCCTATAGTCCTACTTAGTTTTTCGTCTCTTGATATGTGCTGTTATGTGCAGATTCTAAAACAGCTTTAATATAATCAAATGGTGACTTTCCCATGGAGTTTCTTTGTTTTTTTTTCCTTTTAGAATTTGGAGTTCTTGGTAAAAATTGGGTCTTTTAAGAAGTTTCCACTTTAACATGTAGAGAGATCGGAAAGCTTTGTTGCATTCTTGAGCAGTTAAGCCTATTTGGCTCCTTGTTTTCGTTTTTGTTTCTCTGTTTTGAATGATACATCATCCTCTCTCCTACTTGTACTATTTCTCTCTTCTTTGATGAAATTTCTTCTTTTATTAAAAATGAAATTTGAATTAAGATAAAAGTATGTTAATTTTGACGATGAAATTTGTGTTTTAGCAAAAAGCATTGGAAGCAGCAATGAATGATATAAATAACTCATTTGGAAAGGGAAGTGTCACAAGATTAGGCAGTGCTGGAGGAGCTTTGGTGTATGTATCTTCCCTACATTCTCTGCCAATACCACTGATCCCGCTCAATTGTCTTTTATTTTGTCAAATATTCAAATTATTCTTTCCACGTTCTCCTGTGTTGTAGATCAGATGACACATGACAGATTCTTAAACGTAATGTACATTGCAGTGAAACTTTTCCAAGTGGCTGTTTGACGTTAGACTGTGCTTTAGGTGGTGGCCTTCCAAAAGGAAGAATTGTGGAGGTACTGATTCTGTCACTGTGTTTTTCTTAATTTCTTTCATTTGTGCTCTTACGTAATCATATAAAGTGTGCAAGCTATATTGAAATGTGTGGTAGTTTGTGAGATTCATGATATGAACCATCAGAACAAGCTTGTACAGAGTTGTAGCTGCACTAGTCCTTCCTTTATTTCGCACACCATGGGATGGAACAGTTTGCTCTAAAACCCTAAAAAAATATTGGCCTTCCATGACAAGCACACATTATCTGCCCTATCTTTTTCCAGATATACGGACCAGAAAGCAGCGGGAAGACCACCCTAGCACTGCATGCCATTGCGGAAGTGCAAGTAATTCATCTATCTGGATTTTTTTATGCTATCATTAATTTGTTGGCTTGAAGGTTTACTTGGTGTAAAATGAGCTTTGGGATTAGGACTAATATTCACTCTTCTGATCATGTTGTGCAGAAGTTAGGAGGCAATGCAATGCTTGTTGATGCAGAGCATGCTTTTGATCCAGCATATTCTAGAGCATTAGGAGTGGATGTAGAAAATTTGATTGTCTGCCAACCTGATCATGGAGAGATGGCTCTTGAAAGTAATACTGTCTTTGCTCTTCATGTGGTTGTGTTGAAATTATTGATTTTGGTATATTCCTTGTTGCAGTAGAGGGGTGCTTTGTTTCTTATGATGTATATGGTTTGATTGTGCTTTAACTATTACAGTCGCAGATCGCATGTGTAGATCTGGTGCCATAGATCTCATTTGTGTAGATTCTGTGTCGGCTCTCACTCCACGGGCAGAAATTGAAGTATGCAATCATTTTTCTTCTCATTTGGGTTTTAATTGTTATTATTCTAAATGGGTTAGGGATTGGATAGCATTTGTAATTCTTTGTGCTCTTCTCTTGAAAATATAGGGTGAGATTGGAATGCAGCAAATGGGATTGCAAGCTCGTCTCATGAGCCAAGCTTTGAGAAAGATGTCTGGAAATGCCTCTAAAGCTGGTTGCACTCTTATATTTTTAAACCAAATAAGATACAAGGTAATTAGGTTAACTTTATTTCTGGATGTCTACGTGCATGTGGTTGAAAAAAATAGTGTTTGGTCATGGCTAATTACCTAATCATCTTAGTCCTTTGATAATATAGTCAAGCTTTCTTGACTGAAAAAACTTTTGATAATATGACTCAACTTCATTTGCTTCTGTAGATTGGTGTTTACTATGGAAATCCAGAAGTGACAAGTGGTGGGATTGCTTTGAAGTTTTTTGCCTCAGTTCGGCTTGAAATACGTACCACAGGAAAGATAAAATCTGTTAGCACAAACCTATGCCATAAATAAATTTATATTTGTTTTTATTATAATATCATAATTGATTTATATTTGTGCATTTCATTTCCTTTTAGGCTAAAGGCGATGAAGAAATTGGCCTTAGGGTTCGTGTGAGAGTGCAAAAGAGCAAGGTATGTTAGAATGTATGAGTATGTGCCTGTCAATGTTTTACTCAAAGATGTTCTGATCTGCTGCCCGGTGTTGTATTTCTCTCCTATTCTACATTTTTCTCTAAAGATCCCTGACTTAGCAAGTTGTGTTAGGTATCAAGGCCTTACAAACAAGCTGAATTTGAGATTATATTTGGAGAGGGAGTCAGCAAACTGGTACGTATCGCAGCTAAAAAGCAATTTTAATCTCACTGTATGTGCATCATTCACTAGACTTTATATCTCTCAATGCAGGGTTGCATTTTAGATTGCGCTGAAATCTTGGACGTTGTCTCAAAGAAGGGATCTTGGTATAGCTACGGAGATCATCGGTATGTTTGTGAACAACTTCTCGCCGATTATGTTCATTCGTAATAATTTGGCACGCTTTGTTGCTTTATTTCTAGTAGGAAGTGGCATACGCTGTCTACTGTTTAATTGCATCACTGTAGCTTATTGATGATAAAAATGAAATCATCAGATATGGAAATCCCCTTGGCTTAATGTTATTTCTCCCCTGTGTTGAAACAGGTTGGGACAGGGAAGGGACAAAGCAATGCTGTACTTGAAGGAGAGCCCTCATCTTTTAGAAGAACTTGAAAAGGTTGGTTACTCTTCAGCCTACTGGATACTTTTTATTAAAATAGTAAATAAGATCAGATGTTGTATACTGTTTTCTCATGAAATCAATCAAGTTGCTGGGATAAGTCACGGAAGTGAATTACACACGGGCACTTAGTCTAATAGTGAACTAACTAGATGATAAAATGGGAGAATTGAGGTTCAATTTCCTTGTTAAAAAAGACCCCTAAAGAGATGCATTCTAATCATAAAGCCTTGATCGGAATTAGTCGATTACTCAGATATCTGATAATAGGATTAAAAAAAGCGTTGAATATCAGGTGGTCCAAAAGGTTATAAAAAAAGAAGTTATGCAAGTGAATTAGTTTAGATCAGGTGGAGTTTTATATATGATAAGGTCTTATATAATGAAATTACTTGTAGGTAGTTCGGTCTTCATTGATAGATGGAACTGGCCAAGCAGGCTCTGCATATGCCAGGAACACGCCACCACCATCCCTTGAAGATGAAATTATATTTGAGGAAACTCCATGAAGAGCAAATTCTTCTGGCATTACTGATTAACTGGGTGATGCATTGCATACTGATGAAGAAAGATTTCTTCTTCCTTGACAAATGGAAGTAGAGGTGGTTTTGCCGATTTAAACACCATTTTTTGGTTGATTGGGAAATGTTATGCAGCTCAGGTGATTTGAGTTGTACTGTTTTTTCTCTTTGATCTTGAGAGAAGAACAAGCAACACAACTGGAGAAATGAGCAAACAGAGAAAGTGAAAGCAGTACAGATGTTGTACTTCTAGCTCAAAACATAACGAAGAGTAATTGATTATTTCATTTTTATTTCCTTGATTGCTATTTTCGCCTTATCTATTGCTTTCTGCAATCGTTTCTAGTTGCATTCACGTTCATTCTTAATTTTTCATTTGTTGGGGTTGGAGTAATAATATTATTGATGGCTCCTGTCACTTTAAAAATAACTACTAGCTTTATCATATATGATCAAACCATAATAACTACTATTCTCAAGTTTTTTTAAAAAAAATCTCAAAAATATGATTACATTTGTAGTAAACATAAACATTGTCGTAAACTTGATAAAATCAATATTAAAGCACCGTTCATATGCCTGTTAGAAATTACAAAATTTAGCAACAGGAGTTTGAGAAATTCAAACCATGAATCTTCCCGGTAAAAAATACACTCAAATGCAGATACTCCGAAGTTTGAACAAGGACCAGATTATAAAAAAAAACTCAAAATCACATGACAGACAGATACTTCTGCAACTATAAACAGCTCAGACACTCAAAAAGCTTAGAAGCAGAGCTGCCAAGCCGCTATCTACAGCACCTTCAACATTGGGACTAACACAGCAGTCTCCACATATAGCCAATCTCTTATTTCTGTCCCAAACACATCTTTCCACAGGGGCAATACTAGCACCTGGAAATGCACTCCCCATAAAAAACCAACCAACATTGCAAGACAGTATCGCCTGCTAGTGTTAATTTCAAAGGAATTTACCATTAAGTAAAGGAAGGACTAGTTAAAAAAGTAGGCAGAAAAATAGAGTAAAGAACGGTTTCATTAGGCCTCTTTACTTAATGATCTTGTCTTACAGGCAAGGATGGACTAAGGTCAAAAACATAACATGTGAATACTGTTTACCATTCAAGTACCACTATGATTCCTTCGAACATGTTCTTTCTATGTTATGATTCTGATGAATTCAATCACAAATACTCAAGAACTGCACAAATTCCCACTGGGATATGCTGCAGATCTGAATTTTGCCCAAGAAAAACGTTATCTTGATTTGAACTTGTATAAATATCAACTTAATGGTATGCTTGAATCGAGGAGAATCAAGGAGAAAGAAAGGTCTGAGTTAGATTTGAAGTGTGGAAGGTTTGAGTTAGATTTGAAGTGGGGAAAACATTTAAATCAAATTTTCTCTCATTCTCCTCAATCCAAATATGTCCTTTTAATGATTCTTTTCTCAAGACACTCCAATCCAAGCCCTACCAAATATTGGATATGAGACGTATATGTCCATGATGTGAGAATTAGCAGTCTACTCAGAACTCCTATTTACATGCTGACCATCTATGGGCTTTCATAAAAAAGGGTTGAGATTTGTTGAGTCCTGTGCTTTGAAATTCTTGGAAAAGCTCGTCAACCACTTTTTTCAGTGTTGTGTCAGATGGCTTCTTGGGTCCAGTTTGAGCAATTATGTTCTCTGCATATTCTGCTGTTGAATGAAGAACCCATCTTTCACTGTAAAGTAAACATGCCTCTAGCAATCAATAAGTTATCAATTAATGGAGAATGATAGAAGATTAAACAAAATACCTATTGGTAGAACGGCCTGGCTTACTGCTCTCACAATGAGCCCACCTTAAAATGTTAGAGTTCTTAATGGAGAAGCCTTTGAAAGGTATCTGAAAATTTTGAACCATAAATTGAATTTGTTTCACAGAAGATTATGGTCTAGCCAAAACCAACCATGCAGGGAATAAGGAAATCAAACAAGCCATACAGATTTCATTTACTATTAATGACAACTTCAGAGGCGTATAGCCACTATCATACTGAGGTTAAAGGCTCTGCAAATGCCAGCATTACAGCAAAACATGGCCTAACAGGAAGGTCATGCAACTTTGCCGATAACTATGGCATCAAATTCATATCTGCATTTATTGCAAAAGTCAATCTGCCACTATTGACCATAGAAATGCCACAGCAAGTATCCTTTGACATATAACATCCAGAGTTTAGATGATAAGTTTTCACCTACCTTTCAGAATACACACATACAACCAAACTGATTACCAAATTAATTATATAATTAATATAAAAATAATATAATATATTAATAATATAATTAATAATATAATATATAATATAATTAATAATATAATATATAAAATAAAATATTATAATATATAAAATAAAAAACAAATCTAATAAAAAATATATACACTAAAAAATATATACAAATATATACAATAGTATCCAATAGTATCTTTGTAATATATACAATAATCACATTAAAGTGGGTATAGTTTAGTGATAAAAGTGCGATTCGTTCTATGGATCCCTTACTAGTTAAAGGATCTCTCGTTTGATTCATATTCTGATAAATTTTTTTTTCTTATATTAAAAGGGTTTAATCATTTACCTCTCAACGAACAACTTGAGGAATAATATACATTATCTTACTGGCGAGTCACGATAATTGCACCTATCAAAGCAGCTAAAAGAATTATTGAAATGAGTTCAAATGGAAGAAAAAAATCTGTTGATAAATGAATTCCAATTTATTGACTATTATTTATCAAATCTTGCTGGATAATCTGATTTGATCTTGTAGTTCAAATAATCCCGTACCATGATGTATCTGGAATAGTAGTTATTAGTGAAACAAAAATACTTGTACAAACCACCAAAGTAACTCCATCCCCAATGGTCCAAAGATGAAAATCTTGGTAAGCATTTTAAATCGGTAACCATTTCCTTTGAAAATTCTCACTTTTTAAGAACCTTACGAAAGCAAATTTCTCAACTTCTTCCATTACTCAACATTCAAATTCAAAATTGAAGTAAAAACAACAGCAAACAGCAAAAGAATACTCATGATTCCTAGAGTTTTTCTATCACTGTTTAAATGAACCTTCATTACAAATTAATATGTAACAAGAAAGTTATCATATCCATTCCAAGAGGTGGCAACCGCCCCGACACTTCTGTGAATCTGGGAGAAGCTATATTTTTGTCTGAGGCAACAATCCCTTTAAACTGGCCAAGAATTTGTCCATCTAAGCCGATCAATGACCACATGGGGACCACATGTCTCAATCTGGACTGCGTGGTTCCCCCAATATTGGGCATGCATATTTGTGGCAAGCGCAACTTGCTACATCAACTTTGTCTCGATATTTGACCCAACACCATTCCTCCAATTTACCATTGACATTTTGCTTCTACACAACTTTTGGCCCAACTTTTTTTTATACTCAAGTATTATAACAGACACATTATACCTACTCTCTTGTAAAATCCATGCATTGAAAGATTATATAAGATTAATCATTATATTATCCCATTGTTTAATTAAAAACTTGCTCATAGCCCATCGTTCTACATGCCCTTGGGTGTCAATTCATTGCGCCCTCTGTGGATAAAAGGCTTTTAGTTTCCCCATTGCAACATTGAAATCTCCCTCAAGTCTTGCATATGTTATTCCATCCAACAAGTTCATTGCATCCTTCTTTCAGAACCATAATGTTCATCCCCTTCCTTTGGTGATATTTAGGAATGCAACACAGTAGTTTTCTTTGACATGCTAGTAGCAATAAGCTTGTATATCACCATATAAAACAGTCCAAACAACAGTAATAACTATATTGTTCCTATCTGACACAATTGCTATGTCTATAGATCTTATGAGGTTTTTAACATTTTGGAGAAATCAAATCCATTCATCATTTGTCTTACTACTGACATAACATATGCCAACAAAAATAATTCATTATCCGCATAATAATCATTGGCTATAAGTATTATTCCCTTATATGAACCACTCAAATGACACTCATTTATATACAATATTGGTATGCACCCTTGCAAAAAACTATCAATTAAACATCCATACGCAATGAATACTCTCTCAAATCTGTTTGACTGTGAACCTTTCCATGTAGCAACAGTATGTGGACCAGTTTCTATAAACCTCTCACATATCCAAGGAATAATCTTGTATGAATCCTCTATAGTACTGTGTATTTCTCGCAATGCTTGTTCTCTACCTCTGTACACTTAAGTGTAGTTCAATTGCACACCATAGTCTCTATACAAGTCATTGCTGATTTCGTTTGCATTCTTGTTGATAGTATTCGTAAGAGCATCAATCATTAGAGACAATATTAAACTTGAGTTTTCATAGTGAGATACAAATAGGTTTTCTTACATGTTATGGATGTGCTGACTTGTGAATCTACTTATACTTAATAATTCTTAATCTTGACGTTCACTCGTACAATATGCACCTATGTACCACAGGCATCCATCAACTATTCACTTCACAATGATATTTTATTTATTGTTTTTTTAGAAATTTGTATGAAAATTTGTGCATGATGCTGTACTTGTATAGCATCTTTCGAAGAAACCCCACATTTAGAAATGTTTGACCTTCTCCAACAATCAAATATGTCCACTTGGTAGAATTCATTTTTGGTCTAGCTGTAAGAATAATTTTGTCAGCACAAGACAGTAATTGCAGTACTTCATTCTCATTTTCCAGCTTAGGTAGAGACGTAGAGCATACAGTTCCACTTCCAAACAATTCATCAAACTTGCAGAAAATGACAACTTACTATGTTAGTAATGATAACTGCATATAACTGATATGACAACTTATATTGTAACATATGACAGGATAACGTTATGAAATCAGCACAACATAAATTTTACATATCTTGATCCTCCATTAGATCATCCATCCTAAGTTATGTGTATTTATTATTTGATTTCTCTCATACATACACATGGTCACTTTTTCTATTGAACATTATTAAATGCTTAACTCCTTCATCATTAAACATGTCAACAAACGTGTGTTGATCAAACCTAATAGTGAACTTTATCACAATTTCATTACTTCTTTTCCCAACAAGTGATGCTACTAATATATTCAACTCTTCATATATTGTGCCTTCCTATATGGTCATTGTTCTCACTTGACCACCAATATATGTATGACCTCATCCATTATTTCTAAATTGTCTCCCCATATGAATATAACATAATATATGATTTCCAGAAGAACTTACCAACAGTAAGAACAACCTACATCATATACATATTATTGACAACTCAACTACTCATATTAACAGTTATTACGTGCTATAATAACAACTCATGCTTTCCTCCTATATCATATCATGCCCTGTCATTCACAATTTATAGCAACATTTCTAATGTTAATTTGTTCTTACTACATTTAAGTAAACACACTACAAATTCCTACAAACTAAAGATCAATTTTAAAACCCTAAATAAACACAGTAAATCCACAACTAAGATAGATCTAATGTCATCAATCTTGCTTTTCCATTCATTTACCATACCGTATATATCACACTTCAGCCACACAATCTTGTATGTACCAACATAATAACAAGGAAATGACTTTACTAGTTTTGACAGCAAACGACTTCATTTTCCATATAATAGCCAGAAAAGATAATAAATATGATAAACATTCCTCAACGTTTAGCTACAATGATGATAAAATCCAACTGCAATCATAACATACAAACTATTTTAAATTATTTTTCTTGTCATGATTTCTCCTATTCTTCCCACACGAGCAAGCCAAATCACCAATACTCTTTATTATCTTTTTAATTCACATGGATAATTATATCTTTTTATAAGTATAAAAAATTAATGTTAGGTTTCATGAGACTTCATATTAATTATGTTATTTAATGGGACTTAGACACAATTTAATTCTTTTTATAGGATCTAAATGCAATTTTCCCTTAAAATAATTCAGTTTTTTTTTTAAATGATCATATTTTGTATCGGAAATCATCAGTCAATATGAAATGATTCAAGTCAAATAACGGTACCGATATTGATCATTGACTTAATGGGAACATAAATGATTCAAATCAAATAACGGTACCGATATTGATCATTGACTAAATGTGAATATAGCCTACAAGAAGAAAATAAATTTAATTAATTAATTACATTATAAATACAATACAAACATTTTTTGTTGAAACGTGTATACTGTATTGGCCCAAAAAATGAAACGTGTTGTAGCTATCCACCACGTGTGTGGAAATTTGAAGTCAAACTTTCTTCCATTTCACCATTTTATGGTATCGATGCCTAAGTACAGTCAAACAAGGGAAAATCATGCGATGCTGTCTTATTCAAAGAGAAGAATGTTAATCCCGGGTGTTGCACGGGCAGTACCGTATATTTAATATACATATATAAATATTGTAACAATTGGACAATAATAAATATTGTTAATAATCTTATAAATTTTTTAAATGTAAGAATACTATTTTAGTTAAAGAATTGAATTTTATATAATTTTCAAAAAAATAAATACTTCCCCCTCTCTTTTTAAAAAATATTCATCCACATCCACCCCCAATATGAATAAGAAACCTAAACACACACAACTTTTAAAAAAAATCGTGACATAAAAAAATACCTATTAATATGAAATAACACTTTATTTCTAAGGAACATTCTAAAAAAATTACCATTTAAATTTTAAAATTTTAAATTAATTTATTTCTTATATTTTATAACTAATACTTTTTAAAATTCTAAGTTATAAGCAAATAACGATATATTTAAAGTTTAAGTGGATTTTTTTATATTTTTTATTATTTATAACGAATACTAAAGTTTAAAATTCACCAATCAAAATATTTTCTATCAAGATTTTTTCATACAAAAAATATTTGTTGTGTATTAACAATTATATATATTATTATTATTTCTCTACCTCCAAAATATTAATAAGAGAATATTATAAAATAGCCTAAACAATGAAGGAATAAAGCCACATAAAAAGGAAATATTATGTTAGGTGGAATAATTGAGTAAAAATATAATATTATAAAGCTAATACATTGCTAAATATATATATATATATATATATATATATTGATGATGATTGAATTCTCTTAATAATTTATCGATAATTCGTTTAAACATATACAGGAAAAAGCAGAGAAAAGTGAGGGAAAATCATACGATGCCGCCTCATGCAAAGATTTGACAATTGAAAATTCAACTAAAAGATACGGGAAAGTCATATGACGGATGATGATTGATGGCTTACACACAGATTAAATTCTTGTAACGTTACCAACAAGTAACTGATCAAGGTAATTTGTGGCATGTCGCTTATTAAAAAATAAAAATAAAAATTTAAATTTTAAAAAATATATTTATAGATAAAAAAGATAACCCGTTAAATAATATATTTTTATTACTTAAATTTAGATTATTTAATTACTCAAAAAAGTTATTATACATTAAAGAAAATTCAACTAAATTATACCAATTTTTTTTTTAAAATATCACACAAAAAAAACTCCCTCAGCATGTGTTGACACATATTTCTTTAACTTTAATATCTATGGAAAGTCATTTCTAAGTAGCATGAGACTTTAATTTTATTATTAATATAGCAATAAATTATATAATATAAACAGTTGCAAGCTCCCAAATATTTCAATTGGTTGAAACAGAAGAAAACCAACTCAATTCAGATTGCCGAAATGTATGAATTCCATTTTGGAATGACCAGGTCAATTTATTTTAAGAGTATATGAAAAATAGTATGGAACATATGCAAGAATAAAACAAAAAACAATAATTTCAGTTATTATTATTATTATAGTATCATTAGTATAATAGATATTATATAATATATATCAATTTTTATATAAGAATTTTATGTTTTTCATATTTTAAATAACTCGGGCATAAAAGTAATGGAATTTTAATTGTGAACGACAATGCGTCAAGTGTCCACATATATTGAACGACATCAATTAGACATGCGCCTCGTATAAGTTGCATGTTGCATTTTGTGGTTACCTTTGTTCAGACGGTCATCCTGAATAAATAAATAAATAAATAAGACTCTTGAATTAGGAACCCCTTTTAATGCGTTTCTACGTTGAATTTATTATACTTAAAAAAATTCCACTAGCAATATTTCTTCAAAAAAGAAAGGAAAAAAAAAAGAAGAAGAAAAAACTCAATGCTGCCATATGTAAATTCCATATGAGGCCGCCTGACGATTTGTAGACTCAACTAATTCAATTGATCCTTCCTCTTTTGACCAAAGCGTTCGTTTTGGATTGCAAGTTGTTAGTAGGAGAGTTGTTTTCAATTAGGGTAGGCAATATTTAAATATAACCTAGTGGTATTCAATATTATATAGTTATAGGAAAGATGGTGATTTGTGTAGACCTTTTTTTTTTTAAAAAAATAAAACTTGTTAAATTAGTATTTTTGGTTAAATGAGACTAAAATGTTTATTTTTATCAAGTTCATAAACATAATTTATTAATATTTAATTATAGAATTACCATTTAAATTTGTTATATCAATATTATTAATTGAATAAGACTAACATGATTAGATTAAAAGATAAAAAAGTATACTTTATAAATTTAAATAACTATTAAAAATTGATTTACAATTAAAAGACAAAATATATATTTTTATTTAATTTTTATTTAAAAAATTAGTTCTTATATTTTTATAAAAAACTAGATTTATTATTTTGTTAATTTGGCTTATATGGAGTATTAGTCACTTGAGGTGTTCCAACTTACTCAAACACATTCAACAATTTTACTAAGTTAAATTATTCAGACCACATAAATAAATTTTACAATGTCAAGATTAGTAAAATTAACATCTTTAACTCTATGATTAGATCCTTATTAAATTATAAAGATTAATATTTTAGATTAACAAAATTTAAATGATAAAAAATTATAATTTAAAACACCAACAATTCAAAACCTCATCTTGCCTTTACCTTGTTTTTTGGCGTAATTTTGGCTTTACTTAATTAAATGATATATTCCTTTTGATAATAGAGAGGTGGCAGAGCTTTTGGTAATAGAAATTCAGATTTCCACACATAAAGAAAAGAAATAAGCACAAGTTTTTTTAACAATGGACAACTAAAATTGTTCTCGAATCTATCCTTCATTTTACATGGATAACAGTTAGAAGTGTCTTGTTGCTTATTTTTCTTTTTCTTTTTTTAGTTTTTAATTTCTATGGGGACCCCACTGACTTTGTTTAAGCTGCATCACACCTAGGTATGAGAATATTTAAAACAAATTTGTATTATTATTAATTAAATAGGCAAATTGTTTGGTTAGTTGATAAAAAAAATTAAATAACTTAATCAGCACAGTCGTCCCTTGTTTGTGTGTAGCTGTGCCCAGTCGTCGCCTGCTACTAAAAGGAGAAAAGAAGATGAATATTCAAAGTAGTATTCTTTCTTCCTTCTTCCTTCTTCCTTCTTCCTTCTTCCTTCATCGACCTCGCCAAGACAATAACTACCAATATCCTCTTCAAGAGGCCACACAAAAACCCAATTCAATCACACTTTCTCTCTCTGGTTTCTCCCTTTTCTTCTACCTTTTTTTCCCTTCTTCCCAGCTTTGTCAAGTTGGTGCTCTTCTTGCTTCGAATAGCTGCTTCTTAGGTTAGTTTCAGTAATATTTTTCACCTAATATTTTGTTTCGCTACCCCTCAATTATAGGTTTGTGTTCTGTTTTTATTTGTTTTGGAAACTTGCAAGTGTTTTGGATTTGGTTTCTTGAAACAAATGGTGATTAAGTGTTCCTCTGTTTTTGTGGGTGTTTATTGATTAGTTGCTCTTTTCTCCCATTTTCTCATGCTCTAAATTTTGTAATGGGGCTTTAGACTTTTCTTATTCTATTTCAGTAGTTCAAATTTTCATGCTTAAACTCTTTGAGCAATGGAAAAAGGGCATAAGTAGCCAGTAAGGAGAACTTCATTGCGCAAAAGTTAGGTTAAAGAAAGTGGAACGCAAGGCCTGCAATAGGTGACTAAGAGAGAGCAATAGTATGATTAATCCCAATTTCATTACTCTATCTGGTCAGAAAGGGATTTTCTAAAATCCTTAACAACATTTTCTAGCGTTGACTCGTTTTCACATCGTACATTATGGCTTAGTTACATGGAAGTCACATAATGAATTCAGTTAACTTTTCATAGACTTCCAGAAAATCTGTTTGAGATCTCTGTGCGTTTATGTGGATACCTCTTTTAGGAGGCAATCCTCTTTCATTATCAGTGGACATTAGTAGAAAATTTGGGATTAGTTAGTCAGTTATAACTTTTTGCATTTAAAACCCTCTGTGACGTACCATGGACGCCTTGTAGATTGTTCAGCTCCTATAAGATATGTGTTACTCGATTGCTCTTTGAGACATTGACCCCTTTCAATTTGATGGTTCAATCAGGTGGCGTTTGCGGTGGTTTCATTTGCAGCAATTGATATCATTTGAAAGTGAAAACTGCTCCCTAGTAGTTGCTTTCAGTTAGTCATGAAGTCTTGTTTTTCTTTCTTATTTGGTAGGAAGGTTACACCTCCAGTGATAGGAGATCCTGATATTGATGAAGGTAACTTAAGATACTTCTTTAGATAGTTGATATTATCTGTATATGCTCGTTATACATGGGTGTATCCTTGAATTAAGATACTGTTAGCATGATGCATTGGATCTAGTGTTAAATTTTGATTGTCTATATTTGTGAACAGAATTATCAGGTGTTCACAATCTTATTCTTTATGCCTACAAAGAACTAAGTATTGCCACTGAGGATTTCAGTCCAGCCAACAAAATTGGAGTGGGAGGCTTCGGTTCCGTCTATAAGGTAGTTGCACCACTTATAGGCCCAAGATTTCAGTTCTTGCTTGCATTACTATAGAATGAAGTGTGAAAATTGATTTCTTCTTCATTGTTTGATGAATGACATCTTAAGAGAATTCTGTGAATGGCCAGGGAAAGCTAAAAGATGGAAAAATTGCTGCTATCAAAGTCCTTGCGGCTGAATCAAGTCAAGGGGTGAATGAATTCTTGACAGAAATTAAAGTGATCTCAGAAGTAGAGCATGAAAATTTAGTTAAGTTATATGGTTGTTGTGTGGAAGGCAATCACAGAATATTAGTCTACAAGTACCTTGAGAATAACAGTCTTGCACAAACACTTCTAGGTAAAAGCTTTTATTTTAATTCATCATTAACTATAGTGTTTTATCTGTTGATAGATTTTACTATATGCCAACCTTATACCCATTATTTTTTTATTTAATGACTCTATTCTCTTCACTTGCAGGTGGACGGCACAGCAATATTTTCTTCAACTGGCAAACTCGGACTAGAATATGCATTGGGATTGCCCGTGGGCTCGCCTATCTTCATGAGGGAGTAAAACCTCATATTGTTCATAGGGATATAAAAGCAAGCAACATTCTCCTTGATAAAGACCTTACGCCAAAGATTTCAGATTTTGGGCTTGCAAAGCTTATCCCAGCTAACATGACTCATGTCAGCACACGCGTGGCAGGGACAATGTAAGTTCTGCTTCTATGAAACTTTCTTTTCTGATTTACAGTCTCCACTCTCCATAGAAACTGGAGGATTTTTGTTTATAAGTTCAGCTTTTTCTGTTGTTTTCATTATGCAAAGTAGCTGTCCCGGTAGGAAGACTCAATTTTTCCCAGTTTCTCCTGCTGTCGCTAGGAACTTGGTAGTCAGTACTCCTAACATAGCTTATTAACCATAAATACATGGTATTTTGTTTGGTAAAGAGTTTCTAATTGGCTACTGAAGTTAATTCATAGATTGTTTTTACTTCATGTACGCATCAATGGTCTCTGATCTCTCAGATGGGGTACTCATAAAAGAGGAAAATACTTGTACTTTTTGTTCGACATATAAATTTACATCAATGTCAACTGGTGACTTTAATTTCTCGTAGAAATATATTTCTAATGAGTAGTTTAACTAATATACATTTACTATATCATAAAGGCATTAGCTTTGACATAAGAGACCTGGTGTTGTTAGGGAATTTCTGTTCCTAAAAATGCAATTCTCACATTAACCTTTCCCTCTGCACTTGAAGAGGAAAGCTTCAATATCTCAGACAAATTATGTTTCTTATGCTATTTTTATTTTTTCTTTACCTATTGGACATATGGAATTTATTACTACATTTTTCTATTTCAGAGGTTATCTGGCACCAGAATATGCAGTAAGAGGGCAGGTTAATAGAAAAGCAGACATTTACAGTTTTGGTGTACTTCTTTTGGAGATTGTCAGTGGGAGATCTAATACAAATACGCGATTGCCAGCGGAAGAACAATACCTTCTAGAAAGGGTATGGATCTCTCTTCTTTCATATTCTCAATCCTGTTATTGGCCATTCATTTCCCAATTCGGATCCTTTATATTTACAGAAGTGAATGATATGGTGTATGTGGAGAGAGAGAAAATTAATTTTACGTCACTTTAATTCTTGAGAGAGTGCTTTTAAATAATATGAGTTTCTTCTTACTGATCCTTCAAGTTTTTTCAAATTGAATTTGGAACCTTTGAGGTCTAAAGATTTAACACTGAACCAACAAGCGTTGATCCTAGTGGAAGAAGCTTTAACTGTTTAAATATGAGGTCTCGAGTTCGAGTTTCTATCAATACAGAAAATACTTTTGGAAGAGTTACTCTCAGTTGGGCCCTACAATGCTCAAATCTGACCCAGTTAGATAGCTATATGGAAAAAGAAAATATTTCACACTGAAAGTGAGGCATTAAGATTTATATCTCTGCTTTCACTTGTTGGTTTGAATATCTGCTAAAAGGGTGGTTTATAAACCACTCTTGAATTTCAGATAACTTGTTCTTGTTAAATGAAGTGCTTGTCAATAATCAAATTAGAGAATCAGGACCTGTCAATGGAATATGTTACCTATAATACAAGACTGACCAGAATTTAGAATTAAACTAATGAATTACCATTTAAAAGAGGAATTGCCCGGGCATTGTGACTGAATTTGTGCAACTGCAATCTATTCTGTAGCTTCATGTAAGATTTTAGGGCCTATTCTTATTTAAACTTCTGCTGTTACAGACTTGGGGACATTATCAGCAAAGTACATTGGTAGTGCTGGTAGACACATCACTAAATGGGGAATTCGATGCCGTAGAAGCTTGCAAGTTTCTGAAAGTCGGCCTTCTTTGTACTCAGGAAGTTCCGAAACTCCGGCCATCCATGTCTACAGTGGTCGAGATGCTCACCGGTAAAATGGACGTCGATGACAGTAAGATAACAGAGCCAGGCTTGATTTCTGACTTCATGGACCTCAAAGTTGGCCGAAAACCAAGAAATGATGTTGATATGAAGACATTATCTTCATATAATGCAACCTCTGCCTCAGACAACCAGGACACTACCATTTCATCCATCGCTTCAACCGCGGCTACTACAACCTTTGCCACGCAATATGATCGTAGCATGTAAATGTTAATCTCCAATGTTTTGTTCTTTCAAGATGTTTTTCAAGCTTTGTTATGTTATGTAAATTTTGCAAATTTTTCCTAGGTTTTTTTAGTGTCCTATTCTTTTGTTCAAACCCTCCAAGATTAGGAAGTTTCTCTCTGGAAGTACTGTCTTGTAGATGAGTAGATATGGACAAATCCTTCATTCATTGGTAAATCAGAAGATTTCCCCTTACCCACCTTTTTCTATATGTATCATGTGTTCATTTGTTTGCGTCAGTCTCTGTCAAGAACACGGTTTGAGAGAATCATTGTGATTTGTGAACTTTAGAAAAACAAATATAATCAACAAAAAGTCTCAAAATAAGTAATTAGATATGTATCTGTTGTTATTTTTTATATTAAAATCTGTTATGCGTGTTATTATTTTATTTTAAAATTTTTTAGTGAATAATTTTTTTTTTAGATTTTATAGTGATTTTCTCAATTCTTATCTACTATCATAGCTTGTAATTTATCCTAAATATTAGATTATGGTTTTAAAACTAACCAGTGTTAAATTAATAGTGTCAATAGCAAAAAGAACTCTATTCAAACAATAAGGATTCAATAAAAAAAATTATAAAAATTTAAAATTGGGTAAAATTATAAGGACCTGTAGATCAATTTTTCCAAAAGAAAAATAGTAAATCTATCTTTGACATGGTAATTCATTATTGTTCATGGTAGCCTTAGTTCATTTTTCTTAAATTTGATGCTACTAATCACAAACTTGCGATGAGATTAAGAGGATGGGAATACCGCTGGAAGAAAGTATCTCTAAATCGCTTTCGTTAGGTAAAAGTGGTAAGCACTCGAACAATGAAATGCACACATCAAAATTAAATCCTTGAACGAATTCTATCTAAAATTTGGTTATTTTCAACCAAACTGTATAAAATATCAGCACCAATCCTTATCACTCAGTAAAAAATTGGAAAATGGTGGTGACTGGCGATTTCTTTCTGAAAGGAACAATGTGGGTAGTTGATGACAAACACGTGATTGAACAAAATTATTCCGACGCTGTAACTAGATCATGAGCCTCTGTCAAGTTTAAGGGAGGTTTTGTATATTATAACCTAAACTTTTTAATCCATGACAACATCATCATTAATATAATGTGGCAACTTTTGTTAGTTGGTTAACGGTAGACTAACAGTACGGGCTTTAAAATCAAACATTAAAAAGTTAAGCATGTTAAATTTTAACTTTAATATGTTAGGAAATTCATATGCAACTGACTTAAAATTTATAAAAATTTTATGGGTTTTATTCTGGTAAGATATATTTATTATTAATTAAAATTCAATACAAAGCAGGGATTTAATTTTAATCATAAAATTATACTACATATTTAGTATAAAAATGCCACATACTTTCTTTTTAATCTTTTTATTTTTAAAGGGACGTGCCTTTTTCTTTGTAAAAAGAAATAGAAATATTTTAATTTATATTTTATAGTATTTGTTTTTTGTTAGAGTTTTTTAGAGACGGTATATGAAGTTTGGGTCAAAGAGAATGGAGGGTGTGAGAGGAGAAAATTTTTGTCATTTTCTGCTTACCTTTCCTCTCTCTCGCCCTCCAAATTTAGGAGTTTTTGGAAGAATAAAAAATATTATATTTTATATTGACTAAATTATCTCTATTAACTTTTTAATATTTCAAGTTTGTCTATCCTCACTAAAAACCCTTTTTTTCTTTATTATCTCTCAGTTCAACCGTCATCATCTCCTCCCGAATCATTTCTACTTGGGCAATCTTCCTCCAGTCATTGGCATGGCAGGCACCTCCAACCATTGCCCTTGCTCGCTGCCACATGCTCCTCTAGCCATTGTTGCTGCCTTCGTTCAAGTAAGTGTGAAAGTATATACTAAAGATGCTTCTTGATATTGTGGCAGAAAAGAATTCCCAACACAAAATATGTTAGTAACTTGAACATTTGATTTAAAATTTACTTATGTGCTCACTGGATGGGAAGGCACAATATCTGACTCTATGATTATGAAAAATGCCTTGACATAAGAAGATAATATCAAAATTCTTGAAGGTAAATACTATATTGTGGATGCTGGTTTCATGCCAACTAGTTCACTCATTATACCTTATAGAGGAGTCCATTATCATTTGAAAGAGTATTAACAAATAAATCCATACTAAAATTATAAGGAGTTGTTCAATTTGGGCATTTATACATCATAATGCAACTGATAGAACTTTTGATATTTTGAAAAAGATATTTGACATTTTAGCCTATTCATGTGTGCCTACTCATGGAATAAAAGCACATAGCCTTATAATTGGAGCATGTTGTATTCTTTATAACTACTTAATTAGCTTAGACCCTAATGAGGATCTCATAGAAGAATTATATCATGAACTTGCAAGCTAACCTGAGTCTGTTGACAATAATCATAATGGACATAGTGACAATGAGGAGGCAGCTCAAGGACAACTTATTAGAGATACCCTAGCAAATGAGATATGGATAGGTTATCAAAATACGTTAATGAGTCGTGGTGGCAATGCACCCTAATCAATTTGAAGTTATGTTTTGATGAACTTATGTTTTTAAGTATTTTTAGACTTTGATGTATTGTATTTGCTTTTTGAGACTCATGTTTTTAATTAATTATGTCATGTATTTTATAAGTTTAAAGTTTGACTTTCATTTATCGTTATTTATTGCTTGAGACTTGATTTTTTAAGTATGCCATGTATTCTAATATATTTTGTTGGTTATATTGTTTTATTATTAATAGTATGCCGCTAAAATTATAGAATAAACAATGTTTGAATTGGACATGAGTAATAGATGATTTTTTTTTGTATATGCTTTCATGGAAAATATAATATTGGCAACAAAGTGGGCAGTTCACACCCACTGCTTATGACAATATTATAAAAGAGAGAATTACTTTTATTGATGTTGGAATGAATAAATAGAAGATTAATAATAAGTGGAAAACTTTAAAAAGAAACTTCCATGAGATTTTTTATATTTGTAAAAATGGATTAAGTGAGTTTGTTTGTAATCCGTCAACATAATTGTTGGAGATAGAATATCAAATTTGGGATCAATTTATTGAAGTTAGTTTAGAGAATGGTTCAAACAAATTTATTCTCATACAATTTATTTACTTATTAACATTGAGTATTATTTAAAATCTGTTCTTTATAGTCTAAACCTAAAGCTGTAACTCATAGAAATATTCTTTTTCTCAACTATAACAAAATAGTCATCTTATATGGTTCTGATAGAGCATTAGGAGAGGAAACTTATACTATTGGTGACATGTGAAAGATGCATCACCTTATTGATGAGGAGGACTTCATTGAAGATGTCAACAACAATAATATTACATCCTAACATAATATCAATGTAGATCATCTGGAAACTTTTTATAACAATATTAATCAAGATAACCCATTTAGAGTTGTAAGTGGGTCTTTTACAAAGAAGTAGAAAGTGAATTCAAGTAAAGAAAATGATGAGAGTTAATTGAGATTAATGAGTTCATGTTTAAAATAGCACAAGTTATAAGAGAAGAAAATTAAGTAATTAGAGAGTTCCAAAAAGCTTCCAGAATTCTCAAGTGAAAAAGTAAGAAATATGATTCAAGATTATAGCATTACACTAACTCATATTCAAAGATTTATAGAGTTTTAATAGCGGATGTGGAACAATTAAAGATATTTGTTGAATGTCCCCTTCTTGGAGCACACAAGAATTTACTTATGAATATTATATCTAACTTAGGAATTATGTAAAATTTAATAATTATATATGACTTTTGATGGTCAAACATATGCATTATTTAGAATTTACTAATCATTTGGTAACTTTTGATATATTGATATATTCATTATTTAACATTTTACTAACTATTTGGTGACTTTTGATTTTGTCATATGCTAGTGATTTTGAATATTGTCTGGGTATAAAAAAAGACTTTTAATGTTGCCTATATAATTATATAATAATATATAATTATGATATATAATATTAAGTATGTGTAGTGTGTTCCTTAATTATTAATAAATTTATAACACATAAATTACAACATATTCAATAAGACATCTATCTATATAGTTTGATTCCCTCTATATAATATTCTTATCATAGCATATTAAGTATGATAAGTGATTTTGTTGATTTATTTCATAAATATATTTTATATGATATAACATGAAACGTATATAGATTTATATATTATATTAATATATATAATAATTATAAAATTAATGAGATATACTGTCAAAATTTTAGAAGATTTTTTAATTTTTTTAATTTTATCATATATATATATATGAGGTAATTTTTTTAAATTAATAAATTAAAAAATAATAATTTTAATATAAATATTATAAAAAATAAATTTAAATAAAAAAGATAATAATATATTTAAGAATTTTTAATTATTTCCTTTTTCCTCCCTTTTTAAATCAAGAAAAAATCTCATCTTTCATTCTCTACCTTCACCTCCAGAACTTTTTTTACCCTTCTCTCTCTCTCTCTGTTAAATTAACCTAATACAAAGTCACCTAGTAACCTGGTTTAAGTTAAGCAAAAGAATTGCGAGAAACAAAAATTCAATGGTAGGTTTTAGGACCCACACCCTCATTATTAGGCAACTCTCCAGCCCTAATCCACAAAGCAAAAGAAAAAAAAAAGTTATATTGAATGATGTCAAATCTCTCCTCTCATTCTCGATCTATCTCTCTCTTTCCTCACTCTTTCCCTGTAGGAAGTCTTCACCCCACTCTTCATCCCCCTTTATTATTAGATTTTTTGAAACTTTCTCTTTTTCACAAGCAATCCCTGAACTAGATAGAGCCAATGTTTCTGGTTGTCTAGCCCCAGCCAAAGGAAAGATTCTCCTCATTACCCTTTAGGAATCTCTTAAAGTTTCTTTCCCATTCTATCCCACAACTATCCATTTCGACTGACGGTGCTTGAAGTTTCGTGCTTTCTCTCTCTGCCATTTGATGTTTAGGGTTTCCTTGGTTACTGGCTCTTCTTCAAGTTCTTTCCTTTTATGGGGTCTGGTTTTCCCTCCTTTTCCAGTGCTGGGTTCGTTGGAACTGGATCAGTGAGGGGGTCGTTGTTTTTTTTTTTTTTTGGGTTGAATGGTGGCCTGAGATTTTGTTTCCGTGGTTTGTGAAAGAGGGATACATTGTTGTCAAAAAGGGGGATTATTTATTGCTGTGTTTCACTCTTTTGTGAACAGTAGCTGCTTTTTGGAAGCTTATTTGCGAAGCAATTTGCCTTTGAATGAACGTGATTGTATTTAGTTCTTTCATGGACTGAATACTAGTCTGTTTTGATCCCACTTCTTTTATGTATTTAGAGCTCTTCTTCTGGAGAAACCCGTGATTGGCTAGCAGTGCTGGTTAATTTATTAATTAATTTATTTTTTATTTTCCCCAGTCAGTGTACGAGGTGATATTGAACAGATCAAGGTTCTCCTCCCCAGTTTTAATTTTATTTCCTTTTATGGGTAGCATTTATGATTTAGCGTCACAATCACTGATATATATGGTTTGTCGGATTCATGGTGATCGGCATCCATAGCATCGCTCTGAGATGAGGTTTTTCTACCAGTTATAGACAGCGCCGTCTTGTTTCTGGGTCTATGAGAAGGTTGTGGTGATGGAGGATATAGGGTTGTTCAAACAAGGTTGGCAATGGCTTCGATCGCAGAAGGATGCCTACTGGCGTGCCCGAACTGCGTTGAGTTGTTGCAGGGACAAAACTGCCATATTCATCGAGCAACATTGGCCGTTAGTATGCAGTGCCTGCTTCAGATTGGGAAGCATTCTTCGCCTATCGTTGCTTTATTGGAAAGACTGTTTTATGAGGGGCTTTCAGTCGTTCATCAAGCTGGGTCCAGCTATGCTTCTCCTCATAATGTGGTGTTGTCTTCTTAGTTTGACCTCGATGCATTGCTTGATTTATGTACTTATTAGTATGGTATGTAGTCATTCATGCTGCACTGTCTAAATCTAGCATTACTGATTTTTCTTCTTGTTTCTACTATTTGTTCATCTGCTCTAGCATTTAGCTATTAATGCTTTTATTTTAATTTAAATTTGATTGCATTTTATAGTAGTGGTAGATTGGCTGATACTTTATTGCAATTATAGGTTTTTATTGCTTATACTGTTGGACTACTCTATCAGAAATTTTTGAAGAGTCTGAATAAAATTTGAAAAATTTTGCATAGATATGAACATTGGACACTTTGTTTTTTTAAAAAATATAAATTGGAAGATCGGAGAACTTTAAATGTTGTGCAAGATGTGGACCTACCATTTACTGCAGTACCCCACAAAGTTTGGTTCAGGTCGTTGAGTAGATCTTAATGTCATTTACATCAGCAAAACTTTAATTACGTTGATTTTAATTGCTCTCAAGGGAATATACGTTTGTTGTATTTGTCTTGGGGCTTTCCTCTTTTTCCCTTTACCCTGTTTTGACAAGTTTCTTTTTCAATTTCTAATAGCGTTGAGTTTATGTATTCTTATTTGGGAATTATATTTACTCAAACATTTCTATTTTGGGTTCAAAGCTTTTAAACTTAAGTACTTGGGTCTACCTGACCTCAAGGATGGCCTTTTCTGAGACTATTTTCAGGTCCATTAAGTGAAGATTAATTGTTATAATCTACAGGTAGATTGCTGAAATGGATTTTTCCATTTTAAAGTTGCTGCAAATGTTGTCCTTCTTGTCCTCTACTTTATAAAACAACTCACGTCCCTTTTATTAAATGTACTTGAAACCTTTAATTAGTTGAATCTGTTATATTTGGTCTTTAAAGAAAATATTCTGACGCATTGTTTTTTTTTTTAAATTCATTGGAAAACTCTGGCAGAAGATTCTTTTGTTAGGTGGTAGAAAGTTTTCATGACTGTTCCTTAAGTTTGCTTGGAGTGACACCTGGATTTCAGTACTTTTGTGATACTGGAACTTTATGGCTTAAGTGGATATTAAACATTTATATGAGCATAGTAAGCTCAACGTACCATGCACTTATTTATTTCAGTCTAACATTCTGTCCATTATTTGCCAACGTTTCAATAGTCACCTTGCTGATATTATTCAATACTTCTCCTTTGGCCATTTTAATGAGATCACATTCTTCAGATTTTTGGTTCTTTTGACTTTTTTCTTTGATTTTAATTTAAGAGGTTGAGGGAGACCTTGTTTAAAATGCTCTTTACTGCGCTATATCATTTCAATGAAGTGACACATAATTTATAGAGTAAATTTTGTACTTGTTACTCACATTTCAATTGGATGCTTTAGGGTGTTGCTGGAGCTGCTGTTCAGTACTTGGGTTATACTCCTGGCGTCTTCATTGTAGGGCTTTTTGCTATCCTTATGTTGTGGATGTATGCTAACTTCTGGATAACAGGAACGTTGCTTATTGTTGGAGGTTTGGTATTCTTTACTCTCCTTGGATTTTAAGATGTATTCCTCTAATGACCAGGATAAAAGGCATGAGGATTCATGGCTGTTGTTTTATGGTCTTCAAGTATTCATCATTTCTAATGTGTGCTCACAATTGTATTGCTTGCTGCCATTTCCTCATATGACTATTTTTTCACTAAATGCAGGCATTACTCAGATCTGAAATGTGACTTTTGGCAGTGATTTGCATAAAATTGAGTTCTTAGCTGTTTGCATTCTTGTTTTGTAATATAATGCAGGTTATTTATTCTCCCTAAATCATGCACGCTTGGTGGTACTAATGGCAACCGTGTATGCTTTATACTGTGTCAAAGTTCAAGTGGGATGGCTCGGTGTTTTTCTGTGTGTAAACCTTGCATTCTTGTCCAACGACATTTTGAATTTCCTCCTCCAATGGTTTGATAATGTGAGTGAAAGCAGCTCGCATTCTGAAGACCAGAGACAATCAGAAACAGTTCTGGGAGATGACTTTACTGAAGAGTGTGAATATTCCATTCCTACTGCTGAATCTGAAAATTCACATTCATGTAAATCATCCAGCAAACCAGCTGTTATCACTTCAGTTGTTGAAAACAAGAAAGAGTTTTCAGATAGCAAAGTGGTGAAAGTACAAGCAGATTCTGTTGATGAAATGAGGAGAATATTGAATAGTCTGGATCATTATGATGCCCTTGGATTTCCTCGTCATAAGAAAGTTGATGCAGCAATTCTGAAAAAGGAATACCGGAAAAAGGTATATGCATATTATTTATCTATTTTCTTGAGGTAAAAATAATCCTAATTTTACTTCTCTCCACCATTCTTAAGTTGTTCCTTAATGCTGAAGTTATCTCGCTTAACTAGTGCCAGATGATGATGTTGTGGAATCACATTGACCTGAGCTATGTTGTGTTTGTTCACCTACACATGGTCTAATATTTTATATGGAATGAACCATTCTCAAATTTAGTTCAATTTACTGATCTAGGCGATGCTTGTTCATCCTGATAAGAATATGGGCAGTCCGCTGGCAAGTGAATCATTTAAGAAGCTTCAATGTGCATATGAGGTAGAGTTTTAATATAAGCACTGGCTTCACGCTGCAATTGTCTCTTGGAGTTGAAAGATAAACACAAACGATTTTCTGTCAGTTTTTTTGACCATTCACTACATATTTGAAATGTTCAGGTTCTTTCTGATACCACAAAGAAGAGAGACTATGATGAGCAATTGAGGAAAGAAGAATTCAGGGCTAAAAGTGTCTGCCAGAAATCCTATGGTTCTTCACGTCAGGTAAATATGATGGTTTCCTTATACTTGATTTTGACATACTCTCTCTTAGTGCTTGTTTTGGATCACAATTGAACACCCCAAAAGCAATTATTACGCAATTTGAGACAAAATTCATCTCACCTACTTACCTCGTACAGTGTGGGTACGGTTGTGCGTGTCTTGGTTAAAATAGTGGGTAAGACTTTTGGAACCAACCTCCTGCAAAAATGCAGGGTAAATCTGTAGTTTGCTAGTTTGATTAGCGAAGCCATCTTTTTCTTATGATTCCTTAGGTTGCTAAGGACTTTTGCTAATAAGGTAGTGATTCTGCTGGTAATCCTTGTAGGACAATTCTGATTATCGCTCTGAAGAATCCAGGCGTATACAGTGCACCAAGTGTGGCAATTCACATATATGGGTATGCACTAATAGAATTAAGTTGAAGGCAAGATGGTGTCAGGTTAAATTTCTTTTTGCTACATTCTATTTATTAGTTATTGAACCATCTTTCTTTTGCTTGATTGCTCTGTTTTTTTAATTGAAAATTGATTATATCCACTTTGGGAGCAGGACTGTTGTCAGTTTCATCAAGCCAAGGATGGAGATGGATGGGTTGAGTACAAAGGTTCTCTGGCTTTTGAGAGGGCTCAAAAGGTAATTCCTTCATAGCAAATATTGTTCTCTATTTCATTTTCTTTAATTCACATGGCATTTTGTTGAATGTAGTTTCTTTTCTTGATAGATGGAGATTCCTCGTGCTTTTGTTTGTGCGGAGAGCAAGATCTTTGATGTGTCAGAATGGGCCATTTGTCAGGTCAATTGCCTCTACATATTATAATGCACTTTTACCTGATTCAATGCTTCTGAAATTTAAAATAGAGAATTGAAAAAATATTGAAAATGAGTGAGTATCATTTTATGGTTAAATGGTAAGGGCTTCCATTTGCAGTCGCTCTTGTAAGTTTATCTATATCAAATATGAATAGTTAACACTAAATAATTTTTATAGTCATTTTAATATTTCGTCTTCTCAGCTAAACATGATCAAGTGCAGATCAAAACGTTTTTCATCTTTATTCACTTGCATAAATATTCACCTCTTCTAGAAAGTGCACATCAGAGTCACATCTGGAAAAACAGAAATGATTATATGTTTAAGATGATATATGTCAGATTTACAATATGTACCGTCTTGTCAGCAGTGTTCTAATTTTGCTTATTTCGGTGAAATATTTTTTCTAAGGGGGGAGGATCTTAGACCAAAATTAGCAAATGGGCTTCAGATAAAGCCCCTTGGCTATTTACACAAATTTTAAAGTTTTCCATAGGAATGAATTTATTGTGCAGGATCTTTTGATTCATAATCTATTCAAAGATTTAGTTATTTACCGAGCACAATTGCTTTATGCGATCTATGTAGCCAATGCCATCTAGTGTGATAAGTTGTAGGAATCCCTTATTAGTTCAGACTCCATAATTCTTGGTAGAACCTTTGAGACTATGTACCACTGTTGCTTTTGTTGCAGTCCTCTCATAAGGGTTAGTTCAGCTGTTGAGAAAGAATCTTGAACTTAAAGGATGGCTTGTACTTGTTTCATGCAGGGAATGGCTTGTAGGCCAAACACCCATCGCCCGAGCTTCCATGTGAACATGGTTGGCCTGGAGAAAAGCCCGCGATGTAACTCCAGCCGATATCCATGGGATTTAGATGCTGAAATGATGCTCGACGAAGACGAAGAGGCATTCGAGCTGTGGCTTCAGCAGGCTCTCGACGCAGGCCTCTTCTGCGAGACCTCCAAACGCCGGAAGAGCTGGAGTCCCTTCAAATTGCATCAGAAGAAAGGGAAGAAGCAGTGGCGAAGAACATCATGCTGAACTCTCTTGATGCAATACTTAGTTCGTTGGCCATCTCCAGGGCAATGATGGAGCTAACATCTTGTTGAATCAAAGAGATGGGTTTCTGAGATCAAAGCATACAGGGATAATCATGATGATGATGAGCTTGCAAATTTTTTAACTTTGCCTAGAGTGGTGGTAAGGCTATACGTTTCATGGCTGAGAAGAAGATCCAACCATTTTCCATATCCCTGTAATGCAAGGCATTAAAATACGCAAAGCTTCTTTGCATCCTTAGGTTCAGAATACCAAAGAGCATAAGCTGGTTTTGTGGGGACTACTTTCTGGTCCTTTTTGTAAATTACTTGCTAATAAAAATGTCTCACTTGCTTTCTGACTTGTTAGATTATCGGCATTCATTTGATGTCTTACACTTAGTTTTGTTTGTTAAAGTTGCTACTGAATACATTTATCTATTATCGTTGTTATGGTTAGTTGATCAGAATGCATCAGCAAAATGTTGACGAGGTTAAAAAGGAAATAACAGTTGAGTTTTGACCCCATTTTTGCCATTAATTTACTCGTTTACATATCCATGAACATATTAACAAGATCGCATTTTTTAATCTTTTTCAGGAAAAAAAAAAATCAACCTAGCTAATTGCCTACATATATATCTTATTTTTTAACCATCCTGTTATATGTATACATATAATATAAAACTAAAACTAGATTGAAATATTAATCTGAAAATTATTGTACAGAAGGCTAATGGAAAAGGGCTCGAGTTAATTATCATTATTATTTATGAAATTCGTGTAATTGTTTTAAAGTTTTAATGGTAAATAATATTCTATAATCATGTGTAGATAAAAAAAATCTATGCCTATGATTCATCAGAGGAAAAAAAAATAAGAGATCGGCATATCTTGAGGTTGAAATTTACAAGGTATAAGGGAGTTAACGTATATATTAAAGAGCAGATTCATAAATATGTGAGTTTAATTATTTTTATTATTATAAAAATTTATTTAATAAATAATCTCGTAAATCTACTATAAATGAGGGTCAAGGGAACTCATTTAAATTTTTTTATTAAAAAAAATGAACTTGCAAGTAAAACAGAATGAGATATATGGGAAGTATTGAAAGCCTAAAGTAAGTTTTTTTTTTAATAAAAATGACTAAATATTAAAAATAAATGTCTATAGATATACACTTATTAAAAAAAAATATAAATATATAAAATTATTTTAATTTTGGGAATACCCAAAACTAGAGAGAAAAAATAACTGTCAGAGAGTAGCATTTTAAAAACATTATCCAAAAAAAGGTCAATACAATAATATAATAATTAAAATGAAAAGGCTAAAATTAAGATCTTGGATTCGATCTTATATAATAAAGAAATGAAAGAAAAACTGAAATTAAATCGGTCGCTAAGAAGGAGAAGACAGAGACGTGAACATCGGCTCATTGCCCATCGTTCGGTGTTCCGCAGGTTTCGGTTGTGCCCCTACTGCTCCGGTGAGTTCCTCAGATCTGTTATTTCCGTTTTACTTTCTTCTTCTCGTGATGATTGAACTTCAACTGATTTAGTTATTTTTCCTGCTATCGCTTTCTTTGATGCTTTTGTTTCACCCCATGATCAATCTTATATTCGTGAATAACATATTAATTTGATCTTTTATTTTCAATAACTAAAACTTTTGATGGGGTGGTCGAATTGAAGACCGTTCGTACGTGTTATTGAGCTGCAATACAAATTTTAATGATAATCATCTCTTTTTTATGTACAAAATACTGGAATATTGGCTGATTTGGTTGGTGTGTTCTCGTTGGGCTTTTCGGCTTTGTAATGATTAAACGATTGTGCTATATTGGGTTGTTGCCCGTTCATATTTTAATTTCGGAAGACAATTACTTGCTACTTTAGCTGCTAAAAACTCCTTGAGGAAGGGCGTTCATCAGTCGGTCTTTTTGTGAGGTGTGGTATTGCTGAGTTTTCATTTGCAGTTTGTCCAGGATAAGCTATCGTGATAATACTGAAAATTTTAGTCAAACACAAGGAAAATGTTTTCTCTGCTAAGGATAAGCTATTGTTATGGTTTCTTTGTGAACTTCATTAATGTGCCTTACTTTTTCTATGCCATGTGTACATGGCAGTCTATGATTTTTTGAAGTACTTCTTTTTAGTTGATGTAAATGTGGGCAAAATGTTTAGAAATATGGATTTGTCCCCTTCAGCTCAAGTTTATGAATGAATTGGGGGGAAAAAGAAGGTTTGAATAATATACAGAAGTTCTTTATTACAACTGGTCTGAGCCTCTTTATCATTTGGTATCTGGGTGAGGTTTGAATAATATTCGTTTGAAGTGGATGCTTATTTTCTAGTCTGTCAAACCGCCTGAGACCAGAATATTTGCTTTATTTTTGTTTAGATGTGATTTTTTCTTATATTTTAATTGATTATTGTTTAATTTGTTGCCTATAGGCCTCTATCGTGGAACATTTTGGATATTATTTTTTTCTTTAGGTCCATTCAGAAAAGATTTACTGTCATTTTGCTATATTGGTTTACTCATCTATCTGTCAATTTATCTATGTTCTATCACATCTGTTTGAAGAGAATTATCACAATCTAAGCCTCCTAGTTGATTTGACTGGGAGCTGCTGATGCTTGTTTGTTAGCTCTTGCTCATATCTTTTGTCCAGTACCTTTTTATAAAGAATATTGATGGTGCCTTGCGTTTATAAAAACATTTGATCAAATTCCTCTTCACAAGGGAATATATATGAATAAATGGTAGCATTTGCTGATGTTTTTTTAACTTTGAAAGATGTTTCTAAGTTTTGCTAAAGTCAGACTCTTATTCACAACCGTGGCATTTCACACTTTTGGACATTATTGCAGCGACAGCTTACTTGCAAAAAGATCCTATGTCTAGTGCGGAGGATAACAAAGAACAAGGACAGATGGATGCAAATACATCTAATGAATCCATGCCATCAACCAAGCAGCAGGTTGTTCTTAAAAAGTAGTCTTCTTGTATGTTTCAGTAAAAATTCAATTGGTTGGGATAACATTTTTATTGCAAGGATTTTTTATAACGTTTTTTTTGGCTTATTGAGTTCCTGAATCTTGCAGGAGGAAGTTATAAAGAAAAAATATGGAGGACTACTGCCTAAAAAGCAACCACTTATATCTAAGGTACACGTGTATTGGTGTCCTTATGTAAATATTCTTTCTACTTTGTCATATCAAAATTGTTCAATTATACCTGGTTATATATGTTCTCATTCTTTTGGCTTAATAGTTTTCTTTTTACTCCAGGACCATGAACGTGCCTACTTTGATTCTGCTGATTGGGCACTTGGAAAGGTATTTCTGGAAGGAAATCTCTAAATGTGATTCCATTGTGGCTGGATATCCATATATTGATTTTTCTCACAATCTGATATACCTTAAAACAGCAAGGAGGTGAAAAACCCAAGGGACCGCTGGAGGCTTTGCGGCCTAAGTTACAGGTATTTCATCAAATATTATTATATGGTTGTATGAAAGTCATGCTGCTTTCTGAAGCTGGATAACAATTGCTTCTCTTTTTATTGTCACTTTGTTATTTTGTTTTGTAATTGGCATGCTATTCAGCGATTGGGTGGTCTTTGACATTGTTGATTTACCTATTCTGTTAAAATGTTATTTGCAGTATCATTAGTAGTATGAAGTTTTTTTTTTCTTGCTTAATCTTTCTATTTATGATAAGATTGTCTCCAACCACTCCAAACCAGTTGTGTGTGTGTGAGAGAGAATGATATTAACTGTATCGCAAAGCAATTAAGCTCACAGCTTAGTATTAGATCAACTGCAAAGTAATCGTATACAAGGCTATGAGTTACCATTTGTAGTGTTTGTGGTAGTTAACGATTTAAAAGTCTTTCACATCCTAATATCGATTGGATCGAGGTGGTACGATGTCTTTCTTATTGAAAGACTTAATTTTTACGGCCATTGCCTCAAAATGTGAATGACCAGTTTCTGTCTGGCAATTCTGCATTTTCAGCCAACACAGCAGCAAACGCGTTACAGGAAGTCTTTTTGTGCTCCTTCAGGAGAAGGTATGCCTTTTCTGAATCGTTTGCTTTATTCTGTACAACGCCATTTCTTCTCCTCCTCTTCAGCTTCTTCGGGGAAGTGAACAAAATTCTGATCTGTGTTCTGCCTTTTATAGAAGGAGGAAGTGTTTCATCAGAGGATGCACCTTCCAACGAGTAAGAAGCAGTCAGTCTTTTGATGATCTGCTGCGTATTATTCTGATAACATTTAGTTGTTTTCAACAATAAAGTTCATGTATTCTTAGCACAAGACTATTGAATTTGGCCTCCTGCTCTGCTGTAGACTCTTATTGAACCATGATTTTTATGGGTTATGGTTATATTCCTTTATCTCTGACTTTTGATAACTCAGTGCAAATTAATTATAAAAAGGTGGAAAAGGTTTTTCTGGGAAATATTCTAGACATAGCAGGTTGATGTGAAAAAAAAAAATCTTTCTAAGATCACTGTGGGTATGTAATTCCTAAGATTGTGTAAAAAAGAGTTTTTCAAATATAATCATCTAATATCCAATATTATTGAATTAAACATTGTTGGGTTCAATTGATAATTGTTTTCAGTGTGTTTTATTTTCACCCACAAAATCTGACTTTGTTTAATGTAAATTAAAATTTTCTACTTGATTCAATGTTCGCAAGAAAAAAAAAATTGTTAGACGAGCTTAGAAGATACCATGCCTCCACAATAATTTGTTTTGAAATTAATCTATAAGATAAATTAATTAATTTAAATGAAATATATTTGCTTTTTTTAACGATTGTATAACTTACAATTTTAAAATTTTATTTTGGAGAAGTTTAATAAATTTAAAATTAAAAGGAAGGGCAAGGAATTCTGATTCGTATAATTACAGAATTTAGAGAAATTGAATAAACTAGTACCGATATGATTTATAAGAAATTGAATAAATTAGTACCGATATAATTCATTTTTCAGGTTTTATACAAATGCAATGCATGTACCTGGAGTAAAGAATTTATTTAAAAATAAATAAATAAATAAATATAAAGCTTGAATCCCTATTCAGCTATCCGATTACGTCATGCGATTTCTTTGCATTATCTGATCCATCTATTCAATTTATGGACTCTGGGATGAATGAGCAATAATAAGCTTCACTGAATCTAATCTAGGTTTTAGCAAGCGGAAGAGACTTGGAAACTTAAAAATTGGATTTCATCTCAATCTTACGGGATTGACTGCTGCTGACGTGGATCAGTGGATGTATATAGCCTATAGGCACCTCTCTCTCTGTTTTGGCGGGAAATGCCGTTTTATTTCTTTCTGAGTTTACGATTCTCCAAAGAATCTTGGTTCTCTTTGGACCATGCTTTACTCAACGATTTCCTTCAGAAGTTGTGCGAAACGAAGCTCTGTAAGTATTTGATTGAGCATTTTGAACATGGAAGAAGTTGATGCTGGAAAAGGCATTTCAGAACTATAGTCAAGTGATCCAAATGCTGCTGCTCCCATTCAGCACTTCTTTCTTGAGGTTTCATCAAAATCAGAGTAAAATAACAAGAGTCCTTCCCCTCATCCATGATTTCATCTACAGTGGGAATGGGATAAGAATCTTTCACCGTGACCGCATCAATCTTTCTCAGGAGTAAAATAAGCAGAGAAAGGACTGTTACTAGGTTGGACGAAATCTGAGCTTCAAGAAATTGAGTTTCATCCGTCAGGTGGATCCTCATCTGAGCAAACAATCAATTAATTAATTGCCAATTAGGGCAGAATTTCTCATCGCTAGTGTAGCCATAAAGCCTTACTTATCATGGCGAATGCTAGGGTTTCAGTCGCACTTGTCTGAAAGGAGTAGTTGGAGATTTGAATTTAAACTCTTGTATAGGCACCGTCTCTGTTTTTTTTTATACAAAAATTTTAGGTGAGTTTAATATTGATCCTTCATTAAGGTCAGATTATAGCTCTAGAATTTAGATAATATTTATTAAAAATTTACGGAATTGCCTATAAAAAAAGCCGTCACAAAAATAACGGAAATCGAACTCGCATCAGTATAAGATATAAATTCGTTCCTTACTATATATGCCAACTTAGTTAGGAGAAATTGGTTAGAATTTGTTTTCATCTTAAATACAAGAATTCAATTTCCTTTGCCTCTCACATTTCTTTTAAATTTTTTTTCATAAACAATATTTATTGATAACACTCTGTAAGTGGGTATAAATAATCATTAATCAATACGAATATTTTCCAATTTAAATAATTTAAAAAGGGATGACATATATATTTTTTCAAACAAACAAGAACTAACTAAAATTTCCTTAATCTATGGGAATTTGTTATATATAGCTAAAACCAAGGAATATGAAATTACTGAAATGCCAAGATTAGCCCTATTAACATCGTCACTGTTAACATGTTTAGCGGATTAGAGAGGAAACTGAAGAATGCTATGGTTTGTTTAACACCTCGCCATCGCCATTGCTTCTCCCTCCTTTACCAGATGCTCAAGTTGCAGCTCCAGCCCATTCTACAATCATTCATTTATATAATACAGGTATGATCTCTCTCTCTCTCTCTATCCCTTCCATTCTAACTTGAGAAATCGGCAAATACATATCCATAAAAATCTGACGTTCTCTTTTATTTCCTTTCTCAGCATATGTTTATTCGTATATTAGATTTAGGTTCGTTCGTATATCTTGGTGGCCTCAGTGAATTTTACAGAACGATGAATTAAGACACATTAATTAATCCTTAGTATACATTGAATTTTCATTCATGATTGCTTCCCCCAATTATATATGTATTAATTTTTCCGTGTGCATTACATAAAACTATCTGGATGGACATATAGAAGATTACAACTTATAAAATTTATTCCAACATTCATAGGATTTTAGGGGAGTTCACGCTTGGAGATATAATCCATAATTATGCTCAAAATTTATGAGAAGATGAAATATCTACCCCTTCACGAGGTTTTAGATATTTTCCAAATTAATTTTAGGATTAAAAAATGTTTAATGAAGATAAGTGAAACTAAGTGAGGGTGATTTTTGCACAAATTGAATTTCTTTTTGGTACAGACTATGAATTTCTTCCCGTAATAACTTTGGGTACCTTGTTCAATGTCCCCGTTGAAAAGAAATCATAGTATTTATTAGGCAGAGAAATCATTTAATCAATAAAAATAAATTAGAATGAACATTTATATATATCTAGACAGTTTTTTCTATGAACATTGCATGAAGTCTAAAATTGGTGAAATGATACAATCTAAATAAGAGGGCAATATTATAATTTTCAGATATGATATATGTCTAAACGTGGAGTATAATAAATTGAAACGGATAATTTTCACCAAAAAGACAAAAAACTTGGCATGGCAAATACAAATTACAATACAAATATTTAATATATTTCTACTTTGATTGGCTTCCTCATGGCTTGAGACGCAAAAACGAACGAGGGAACGAACCAACGTGAAGCAGTTACTTCTATCCGTTTTGGCTGGGAAATGCTTGATCGCATTCGCTCCTTCTTCAGTGCTCTATACATTCTTCTCTCTTCTCAGTTCTCAGTGTCACAAAATGAGCGGTATCCTTGAACAGACCAACGTATTCAAATCTCTGTAAGTTTGTAATTTCTGGAATTTCGATTGTTATCGATCCTTTTGAGTTCCAAGATTCCATGAAAATCTGAATTTTCTGATATTAGTTATTAGTTATATATATATATATATATATATATAATCTCTCTGCAGGTTGGTGGGCTGTTTAGAATGCAGAATTTGGTATCGTTGGAGAAGTTGTAAAGCAGATCTGAATTTAGATCACTTCAACATCAGAGTTATTGAACCGGTAGGGTTTGGTTCGTTTAGGAAGGTTTATCGTTGTCATGAACTGAACAGTAATCGAGTTGTGGCCGTCAAGGAGGTTTTCGTTGCTGACGAAGAAGAAGAAGTTGTGATAAATGATAGGATCGAGTTTCTTAAAGATTGCCCTCATGAAAACGTTGTCAGGTTGATTCATTTCCCATCATCGTTAATTAGTTATATTATTGCAAATATAGTAATATATTATCATTCATGGAGGGATGGTTTAATTTCTTGTGTTTTGTGGAAAATTGGTTCATCAGGGTTTATGAAACCTGCTTGATGATTATTGCAAAAATTTTATGTAAATAGTACTCCCTCTAGTCCTAAAATAGTTAAAAAATTAGTTATTTATAAATAAAATATATATTTAGTTAATTAAATTAGTTATTTATAAATTAAATGTATATTTGGTTTCTTATAGCACACTTTTAATAATTTATATTGAAAACTTCTTAATCAGTATATGCAATATAATCAATAAAAAAAGTTCAAAAAAAAATTATAAATATTAAAGATAAAGTGAATTGAGATATTAAATTAAAGTAAACCTCTATATATATACTAGCTACCGGAGGGATTATTGCATAATTTTTATCTAAACAGTAATCTATCTAGTCCTAATATAATTTTAAAAAATTAATTAAATTAATTATTTATAAAAAATGTCTATTTAGTTTCTCATAGTACCATTTTTAATATTTATATTAAACAATATAATAATTAATATGTGCAATTAATAGAAAAAATTTATAAAAAATATAAATTTAAAAAATAAATTAAATTAAATATTTTATATTTAAGATCAATATAAATATCTATATATACTTTCTCTTGTCTTAAAAGTAGTTAAGAAAACTAGTTAAATTAATCATTTATAAAAAATATATTAGTTTTATTAAAATATTTATTTTAATTATTTGTATTAGATACTATTTTTTTGGTAAAAAAACTGTTTTAATTTGTGCAATTAAAAGGTAAAGTTTATTGGAAAAAAATAAAAAATTTAGGACATAAAGCATATCGAGGTATTAGGACTAAAACAAACCGGGATGCTATTTAATTGGCCAAGGATTTTATCTAATTGGAGGGTCAAATGCAGTTTTACGTTGGATTTGAATGAAAATACTCAAACTTGAGAGAATAATATTGCTTTAATGTATAACGATTTTTTTGTTTTGTTTTGTTTGACATTTCTTCAGGTTGCTGCATACACTGAAAAGGGGGTGTTATCTCTATCTTGTATTTGAGTATATACACCCTAATCTGTACTATTTCATGAACCTACCAGATCACAATAAATATCCAAATCAAAGAAACGTAAGTTATTAATCTTTCTGTTGAATGTTCCTTGTCATTAATATATACTATATATATATATATATAGTTTATGTTGCTTGTTTAATTGGCCCTTGCCGTGGTCTCAGTATTTGTTGTATCAGATCCTGGCTGCTGTAGCACACTATCATTCTCATGGGCTTCTCCTCCGAGATCTGAAAACTCAAAATCTACTCATGGATTTTCATGATGGTTACCTCAAGTTAGGTGATTTCGGCTTGTACGGTGCATTCGGAGATCCTCAGCCTCGTGATGTACGATAATACCTCGATTTTGTACTCATATAAATATATATCTATTTAGAAAAGTATAGAATCACTTAGGGTTACATATATATATTTACAGATACCAGTTTCGGAGTATACTGCGCCTGAGGTATTGCTGAATTCGAATCAACATTCGCCGGCGGCTGATGTGTGGGCCGTGGGTTGTATATTTGGAGAGATAGTAACCGGGAAGCTTATATTTTATACTGGCAAAACTAATCAGGAACAGCTAAGGTCCATTTTCAGGTAAGTTAATTCTCTACTAATTCAGGAACATTATTGTATTACGTTATCAACTGAGAAATCCGAATGACAAGTGAATTTCATTGCTCTTATGAAGTTTGTTAGGAGCTCCAACTGAGGAATCTTGGCCCGGAATTAGTGACCTGTGTCCTACACTTTGCTTCTACCCCAAGTTTGAACCACAGGTGTGTGTATATATATACTTTCTCAATCTTTAATATAAGACCTAATTGAGAAATTGATCTTAATTTTAAATATATTTATATATTTATTAATTTTTTTAAATTATCCCTATTAATACTCTCTCAACAATAATAATCAAGTAAAATAGAGAGGTGTTACAAAAGATAATTAGAGTATTTTTAAAAAAAATATCATATTAACTAATTAATGAACTAATCTTATTTAATTAAATTAATTGAATATGTCTTTTATTAAAGACTAGAGGAGTGGATTTGTCAAAAATACATTTTGCTTTTTCATTCAATAGATGTGTGGCTATAGAATTAACCACGCATATATGTGTAATATTTTGTAGGACTTGTCTTCAAAGTTTCCTGATTTGGAACCAGAAGGCATTGATATTCTTTCGGTACATAGTTAATTAAGTTGCCCCTCTTCATTGAATAGTAATTGATTGTTTATGTTGATATGGATTCTTGCTAAGTCTTGTGCTAATTTTTATTGAGTGATGAGTGGCAGAAATTACTTTGTCTGGATCCAAATAAAAGAATTTCCGCTAAAGCAGCTCTTGCCCATGCATTCTTCAATAATGATTTGTGGTATATATACACACTCACTTATATATATATATATATATATATATATATATGCATGTTGGGTGTTCAAATAGAGCTGATTCATTTTTAAATTTCATTGATTATTGTTATTCGTAGCAAAACGCTGATGAAGAAAAAAATGATGCAAGACGTTGCTGGGCCTAGTGGTGCAAAGTAAATGGAGGATAGTAGTTGGGTACTCCATGATGCAGATTAATGATTTGTTTTCATTTTACTGTTCGGAAATCGTCTCATATGGATCGAGAAATGCAACAGAAGAAAGCTTAGAAGACGAGTTTTTCCCGTTATATCATTTTGTTATACCAATATTATAGTGGTACTACAGTGAGTCATATATAGTGTATGTTTGGTTATTATATGAAAGTCCTTTTACATATATAGAAAGTAAAAAAAAGAATTTATACATAGGAAAAATTTGCGTTTTGTGTTTTTCTTGTTGATTTTTTAAGTCATGTATAAGCTCGAAAGTTGGATTCTGTTAAAAACTTTTCCCTGTTGACATTTTCCCACCCTTTATTTCTATATCTCTTATATTTTTGTGTTATATATATATAATTGATTCCAATTTAGATTGACTTCTTTTGTTCTCTTTGTATTACGTCTGTAATTTTAAAATTTATAAAAACCAATTCAAGTTGATGTAAGTGGTAAGGATTTTTGTCATTTAAACAAGTAGTAGTCAGTGATTCGAATCTTAACCTTGTGTATATACTATATATTTTATCGAAAAACTTTTATATTATTAGGCTACTACACCTTAGTTTTAATTACATGTGAATGATCAGAATTAATTGGGTTGTTGAATGATTGTAAGCCAATAAATCAATTTAATTGATTATTTTAATTAAATAATTAATATTTAAATTAGGATTAATAGGATTTTTGAATTAAAACCTATAGTCTAAAATTTGAAGGATCAAAACTAAAATGAGAATAAATTTTAATTAGGATTGTATTAACTCTTATAAGTCCTATTTTTCTTCTTTACAAAGGTGTAAAGACAACAAAAAAGGAAAGAAAGTTGGGCTTGATTTGGTCCCAACCACGTAACCCATGATGAAAGATTACTGGAGAGTTTTTTATCTGGTACTTAGGAATAAGTAACAAATAATTAAGAGCCTATTTAGTTCAATTATATGAAAGGACATTACATGAAGAGAAATTCGTAATGAACAAATACGGAGAAAAGTTGGAGTGACACATATTGAAGAGAAATTGGTAGAGAATTGTCTTAAGTGGTTTGAACACATGCAAAGAAGGCCAAGAGATGTACCGGTGAGGAGGATTGATTAAATAGTATAGACTCCGGTTAAAAGGAGTAGAGGAAGGCTAAAGAGAACTTTCAACGAGGTCATTGACTAGGATCTCCTGGTTAATAACCTATCCAAAGATTTAGTTTTTAATAGAGCACAATGACGTCATATAATCTATGTAATCGACTCAATTTAATGGGATAAATGTTGTTGTTGATGTTGTATAGTACATTACATATAATCCCAATATAGCATATTGATTCAAATGTTTGATTGCACCTATGTAATATAAAAGGGGTTATATTTTGTAATGTTGATTATATTGATTACCTCAAGTGATGTAAAGGGGGATTATACTGCCCTTCACCTCCTTTATAGTCTTCTTTCATTTGACCGCACATTCATCATTGCTTTCGGACATTTTTTAACAATGCTCCGTTGCCAATGAATCTCTTTGGCCATTATCCTCCTCCAACAACACGATATTATCACAAAAATATATTTAAAATAATACAATGCTACTTATAGTGCTCCTGAATTCCTTTTGGATTACGTCAATATTCAAAGGCAGCTGATATGTGGTCTGTGGGTTGTATATTTGGAGATATGATAGCTGGGAAGCCTACGGCTATGTTTGTTATGTTGGACTCAATTTTTAGGGATGGGAATGTGATTGGGATTGGCAGATTGAGATTAAGAGTGGGAATAAGGCTTTCAAATTACCTTTGGTATAAACTAATATTTATAAGTAATGTTTGCATTAATTTTATTTTATAATCAATAAAAATTGTAAAAGACTATAATACCCTTTATATTAAAAAATTAAAAGAATAAAAAAGCCCATCGTCCTTTACCTCTCCACCATGTTTGCCGTCCTTCCCTTTTCTACCGTACAACATTTACGAAGGTTGAAGACGCCGTGACAAGGAATCTACAATGGAGGATTGAGGACAACTCCATTGTTGAGACTCTTCACAGATCTCCGCCTTCCTCTATCAAAGCTTCTCCCTCAACCCCATCGTCTTGTGTTTAACTGAGATACTGGGTTCGATGGTCCTTGGTTTTTTAGTTTTTCTATTTCATTTTGCTAGTTCGATGTCCTTGTTTTTCTATTCGATTGCTGGTTTGAAGGTTCTTGTTTTTCCATTCGATTGCTGGTTCGAATGTATTAGGTTAATGTCTCCTTCCTATCTATATTAATGGCGACGCAATGGCTCCTTTAGATCCGCATTAATGGCAATGCGAGGGTTTGGCAAATGAGAATCAGATCCCAGTGACATTAATAGAGGGTCAACATAGGGATGAGGGAGGGACGATGGAGATGATGGAGGGATGAAAGGGAGGCCAGAGATGATGGGTGGCACGTTGGAGATAGAGGAAGGGATGCGGTCGACAATGATGACTTCACTGATGAGACGAGTTGATAAGGCATGGTTATTTTGGTCATGAAAAAATTAATCCTAGGATTGATTTTTCAATACCAAGGGGAGTAGGTATTACTCAATCCCATCTAGATGATATTGCTCAATCTCATGAATTGTCCAATGATTCATTCTAAACATACTTAAATGAGCTATTCCAATGACAATGCCACTCCTTACCTCCCCAATGCATCGTACTAAACATAGCCTATATTCCAAGGCAAATCTGAAAAGGGCCAATTGATGTCAATTTTTCGGTAACTTATACCTCAAAAAGATACATGTAATAATTATTGTTTATGTCCCAAATAATAATGCTATCAAAATATTAACAAATGTAATTTCAATATGAAGTTTGTTAGGTACCCCAATTGAGGAATCCGGGAGTCACTACAATCTGTACAACACTTTCATGATTTCCCAAATATGAACCAAAGGTATGATTATCAAAGTATAGTTTATTTCTTCCCTAACTATATATTATCAATTCTTAATATATAACATATTTAATTAATTTAATTAAATTAAAGAAATAAGTTAAATTAGTAAATATGATATATTTTTTCTAAAGAATTATAATTATCTTCTTTAACTCTCTATCTTTCTCACTTACTTATTATTATTGATAGAATATAAAAAATTAATAAATATAAAAATATATAAATATTGTATTTAAGATCGGAGGATTACTCTAAAGCTTCATGGTTTTAATAACCTAGTTTGCATCTATCTTGTTGCGTAGAACCTGGAAGAATTCTTCCCTAGTTCGGAAATAGAAGGCATGGATCTTCTTTCGGTAAGAGTTCATTTTGCCCCTTGAATTCATTTTTAATTGTTCTATGCTTTTCATGATGACGACTTTAATTTCAGAAAGAGTCATGAGACGTGGAGGATTGCAGAGAGCAAGCTGCGTATGATACAAGCAATGGATGAGAAGAGCAGCTTTAGTCCTCCAGATTGAATGTGTTTCTCGTATTAATGATTTTGGACTGCTGTAGTGACAAGGAATAATGCAGTATTTTCAAGTTGTTATAGATTTTTTTATTCTTTAATTTTCTTTTGTCCTTTTGTTTTGAGTGCATGTTAGTAGATATTTCTTTGATTGTGTGGACGCCTTACGCGTTATGGCATTGTTAAAAGTTATGTTTAAGATTCTATGTTTTATGGCTTGTACTTAGTTGCATCACCAACACTTCTGAATGCATTCATGGATAAAGAGCAACGACACCGTTGTCATATTAATCTTTTGGACCCTTCTTGGCAGTGGCGACTTGGACCTTAACTCATGCCAAAAAGTTTTTCTAGGTCTCAGGGATCAAGCCCGCGCTCTGATACCATGAAAGTTATTTTGACATGGACTTAATATGGCGAAAACCAAAATCAATCTTATTCATCCTTGAAGTGCATATTCATTGATCACCGAAAGTCGATCATTATCTCGTCATGACAACCTCTTTGATGGCTCTAACCATACCAATAATCTGGTAGTCCCTTAAATCAAATGGGGGCAGTTCAGACTACCATTTTGGCTTCTGTTCAACCTGTTGTGTACAAATAAACCTAACATTGGTTAGAAAATTCAAGAATGATCGGCATCGAGACATGATTTCCAGTTTTACATCGATCTGAATTACAATCGAAATTTTGCAAGCTCAAAACATTCAGTCACTTTAAGATTAAAGACGAAGATACTTATGCCTTCTATTTATTTATCATGGATCCCTTATAGTTAAGTTACGTATCTTTTTCACAGAAATTACCACGTCAGATCTATAGAAAACACATCACTTTTTTCTTTTTATTGGAGGGGGGTTTACATTTTTTATTTTGGTTTTTGGATGGAGAAATGGTATATAATTATTTGATGCATACATCCATTATGTATTATTTCTCAGAGAGGGGATTGCCCTTTTTCACATAACTTCGTTTTGTCCCCGCAAATACTGTGGCAAAAAAAGAAAAAATACAGTGAATCTAATTTTCATTGATTATAGTATTTACTAATCTGCAATTTATTCATTTAACCCGTCGTGAATTATAATTACGTGAATCCCTCCAATTAATTAATTAGATCCCTGGAATTTTATAATACCATTCATTTAACCATCAAATTTATTGTAATCAATCAATTAATTAATTTTGCCTTCAGAAGCGTATAATAAGCAGTGTATTAGAATTAGGTAGTTTATAGTTAGGCGCGAAAACTGTTCTAATAATCTTTCAAGCGTTGTTTCTGAATTGCACCCCTCGCTCGCTCGTTCTCTTCTTACAATATATAAGAGCAATTTCTTCCAAGTTCCAAGTTCAGTTGAACCTCTCCCTAAGTATCTTCTTACATTATGGCTGTTTTCCCTCTCCTTTCTCTTTTTACTAGGAGTGAACGCCTCCGAAGTTTCAAATATTTCTGTGAACAAGTGTAAGTGATTTATATTTTGATTTAGATCATTGTCTTGGGTAAGAATTTTCCGATAATCTTGCCGAAGAAAAAAGTTTAAATTCCGGCCTGTTTTCTGGTCATCGCTACTATCGAATTGTCCTGTTCTCAGTTCCGTGAGCAAAACCGGAAATGTTCAGATTCCGGTCAGAGGAATTTAAAACTGCAAATGAAGAAACTGTACTTTCAATTCTAGTGATTGTCGATAGCAGAAACTAGATCTTTTAATTATCTTTAACGTAATTTGAATTTGCAGGTTGATCAGATGTGGAATTTGGTATCCATGGTGGTATGAACCGCCGCCAGCCAAACTACAGGACTACAAGATTATTGGTGAGGTTAGAGATTGTGCGTTTAACATGGTTTACCGTTGCTGTCGACGTGATAACGAACAAATACTGGTAGCCATCAAGAAGCTTGTCATTACTGACGAGAATGAAGAATTTCGGCAATCGTTAAGTGGAAAAGTTGCTTTTCATCGGTTCTTACCTCATCAAAACGTTGCTAGGTTGGTCTTAGACTCTTCACTACTCCCTCTTATACTTATATTTTATATAATAGTTAGATAATTAATTTATTAATATTAATAAAATTAATTAAGTTAGTTATTTAAAAAATTATGTATAGATTTTTCTAATATACCCTCCTTAATCATATACTCCTCATGTTCTTAATTAATATATATAATCTAATTAAGAGTTAATTTTAGTTTTAAATATAATATATATATATATTTTATATTAACTAACTTATTTAATTTTCTTAATTTAATTAAATTAATTAAATAAATTTTATATTAAAGATAGAAAGAATACATTGAAATTATTATTGTTGAAATTTTCTTTAATATATATAATCAATAAAGATACTTTTAAAAAATTATAAATTTAAAAAATAATATGAATTATGGTATTATATTTAAGAAAAATCCTTACTTTTAGGATATCAGATGTGTAATATTTCTTTATGAGTTGAAGTCTAAGAAAATAGCTTTAACAATAAACAGATATTTGATGAAATAATAAATGTTATGTTTCTGTTTCAGGATGCTGTATACAATCACTATGGGAAATTGCTGGTATCTTGTTTATGAGTGTTTTCCCTATGATCTGTCCCAAATCATCGAGCAACCAATGAACGTTAGAGTTCCACTGATCAAAGTAAGTTAATACTCATAATTCAATAGAATCTTTTGCCGTACAACTCTGGTCCTATATACAAGTCATTGTAGGATAAAAATTTGATCATAAGTCACTTACAATGATATTTTTCTAATTTTACTTCTATTGAATATAAGTTTTTGTAGGGTACAAATAAATAAGGACTGATTGGAACGAAGTCATTTTGCCTCTTTTTCTATATATAATACTTGTAGCTCATGAGTGTTTTGGTTGTTGATGGAGCAGAAGATGTTTCATCAAATACTCTCTGCTGTAGCACATTATCATAATTGTGAGATTGTGATCGGAGATATAAAACCAAAATACCTGCAAATGAAGTGCAATATGGAGATCAAGCTAGCTGACTTCGGTTTCGCCGGTTCATTTGGAGATCCTTGGATAACTTATCCTGTATGATAATATATACAACTCCTCCAAAGTTTGAACACTTTACTGTCACGTCCCTATTTCTGGACCGTGACCGGCACAGAATATGAATACATCATATTCTGAAAGCCTATCATTTTAAGTAAAACCATTAATTCTCCATAGCATTTTTCAAAATCATACAAACATTTTCTAAGGTTCATGCAGAGCACTTTCCTTTCCAAAATAATTAAAGTTCTTAAGAAGCAATTACATCAAAAGTAGTTCTTATCAAATGAAACTTCGGATCAACAGCAAGGCTCTTTACCGCTCAGCTGGAGAAATAGGGTCACCTGCACTATCTGAAGCCAAAAATCTACTCGTGAATAACGTCCCAAAAACATGATTTAAAAGAATGCGGAAAATAATCAATACATAATCATCTTAAACATGTATTTCTTAACACTTCATAATCTAATGCAAACCTTTTCGTAAACATTTGTATTTCAGGGGAAATAACCGTAGGAAATAACTGTTTCAAATAACTCATTCAAAACAATCTTTTTATAACCATGATCTTTCTGTAGGATTTCAACAGAACGAAAACTGACGTGGACACACAGTCCACGAGGGTAACTAACCATTCTGGTGGCTCGAAGCCACTATCTGTCGCGAGAACGAATCCCACGAAATAATTCTGGTGGCTATGCCACAAACTGTCGCGAGAATAAATCCCACGAAATAATTCTGGTGGCTATGCCACAAACTGTCGAGCTCGAATACCAAGGTGCACCAAGGACTAACAGTACTGCTGTTAGCAACCAGCGTTCTGTATTCCGTCCTAAAACGTTTTCATCATGCGTGGGGTCCTTTTCACATGTAAAGATCTCAATCGTTTCAAAATATCATAATCATTGATAAAGTCACTTGAAATTTCTGTTACCCCAGCATGAACTTACAAAGTCAAGTTACTGTAAAAACATATGCAATTCACAGAGAAATATTTCATGAATAACATCAGTTCAATGTCAAATCTTTTTCTAAAGCTTCTTTATCCATTTTCATGCATAATCATAACCTTTTGTAAATTAATCGAAAGAAAATCATTTCTAACGATTTAAACCACAATTTCGTAAAACTTGCTTTTCGAAATCCATATTTGAAATTCATCATTTGAAATAACAATGCATTTGAAAATGTAAATTTGTAGGGAACGTTATTCACTCACCTGCCACGCTCCTAAACAGCTACTCTTTCAGTCCAACCACTTCAATTGCTTTCCTTTCTAAATCCCCTGGTATTTTGAAATAGCATTTTAACATTCTAACTAAAGTTCCAACAGAAATAAAGTATCTTTAACCTAACATTCCAACTCATTTTCTTTAATATAATTATTCATCACTTGAAAACACCACACAACAAGCTATATCAATATAATCTTTCCATTCAATTCAACACAACCCACTATGGCATGCTTCTGCCTCCTCTTCCCTTTGACAGCATGACCACATACACACATATATACCTTCACACTGCATGCATACCCAGCGCATACATATACATACGCATAACAGTACAATTCTCCAATCCTTTCTTCTTTCCTTAATTCGCAAATACCCACAGCAGATTCATATTTATCATGACAGTAATACATTCCCAACCCATGTATCCACAGCAACTTTAGCAACACAGGCATAAGAACATTCATATACATTTTCTCAGTCCCCCCTTATACTGTCAACTAACGCCACCGCACACACGCATCCACATATATATATCTCCACAGCCTAACAAACATAATGCACATATACAATCGTTTCCAACAGCAACATAAATCATTTCTTGGGACAGCGGCCTTGACAGAACAATGGCTTAACATATTCATACACAACGCACCAATTAGCCCACGCATACAACTATCAAACCAAACCAGTGACCATCATCACCGACGTCACATACACAACTCTGTTTCTCACATTACCACAGAACACATACCTTTCGGCTGCCAGAAGTAGTTCACAGACAACACAGCAGGGAGCAAGGAACGGCTCAGCACACAGAAGCTGGAACCCACCTACGACCAGTGCCACCAATTACCGAGTTAAGCCTTTCTGCGACTCGGAAAACAGGGGAGTACCGACGATACAACCCGAACAGAGTGAGCTCTATGCGCACGATAACAAGCCAGAAGAAAAGAGGTTTGAATGCGGATATCGGTTTAAGAAGCTTACCCACGGAATCACTCGCCGAAAGCAGCTGAAACTGGACCTCTGAGACTTGCTACAGTAGCAATGGATTTGCTACAGTAGCACGACAATGGTGTCGGACCGAAGCTACACGGCGACGGTGCTCACTGTGAATGTGGTCCACCGGAATGAGTGTTTACCGGCGCTAACCTGACTCACTGCACTCGCGACACGCCTGCACCTTGCATTTCTAACTCTCACCGCAGCCTCACTGTCGATGGAACCAGAAAGGATCGGCGGAATGCTTCTTGAAGGCGTCCAGCCGAGCTTCCGTGCCGTGTACTCTTCTCCCACGCCGCACGCTGAGCTTCTGCCGTCCCGCACCTACCCACGCTGCAACCTGCCGTCTCTGTTCGCGGCTCGCAGGAAGGAAGAAGGAAAATGATGAAGAAAAGCAGAGGATTCGGTGGAAATAGACAGAGGGGCAAAATGGTAATTTCACGCGTCTGAGAAAAAAAACAATTCACCTCCGCTTTCGCTGCGACTCGAACCCTGGCCGAATGTGTTTCCTTTCGCCGCTTGAACCATTTGGCTAACACTTCCCATTCGAAATATTCTACAAAGAATATACATATATATTAACTAAATTCCTGATCATAACATTCTTCCCCTCTTAAGAAATTCGGTCCTCCGAATTTGAAAATATACATACCTTAGATCTGAAATAATTGCGGGTATTTGATTCGCATCTCAGCCTCCAACTCCCAAGTAGCTTCTTCCTCTGAGTGGTTTCGCCATAACACCTTTACTGAAGGAATCTCCTTCGACCGTAACTTCTTTACTTGTTGATCAATAATGGCTAACGGATATTCATCATAAGACAGGTCCTCGTTCACCTGAACTTCCTGATATTCAACAACATGAGATGGATCATACAAGTACTTCCGTAGCATCGATACATGAAACACCGGATGTATCCCTGATAGCTCTGGTGGTAAGGCTAATCGATAAGCTACTGCACCTACTTTATCCAAAATCTCAAAGGGGCCGATAAACCTCGGACTTAACTTACCCTTTTTACCAAATCTCATAACCCCTTTCATTGGTGACACTCTTAAAAACACTTTATCTCCGGCCATGAACTCTAATTCCCTGTGACGATGATCTGCATAAGATTTCTGTCGACTTTGAGCCACCAACAATCTTTGTTGAATCACCTTCACCTTTTCTTTAGCATCTTGAACCAAATCAGGTCCTAATATCATTCCGTCTCCAACTTCAAACCATCCAATTGGAGATCTACACTGCCTCCCGTACAACGCCTCAAATGGTGCCATTTGAATACTTGATTGATAACTGTTATTATAGGCAAACTCTACTAACGGTAAATGTTTGTCCCAACTTCCACCAAAATCCATGACACAAGACCTCAACATATCCTCAACTATCTGGATTGTCCTCTCCGACTGTCCATCAGTCTGAGGATGAAAAGCAGTACTAAGATTCAATCGAGTGCCCAAAGCTTTCTGAAATGATTTCCAAAATTGAGAAGTAAACTGGGGCCCTCTATCTGAAATAATAGATGCTGGGACTCCGTGTAACCGCAAGATCTCCTCAATGTAAACCTCAGCGTATCTAGCTGCACTGTACGTCGTCTTTACTGGTAGAAAATGGGCAGACTTGGTCAATCTATCAACAATTACCCAAATAGAATCAAAACCTCTAGCAGTACGGGGCAATCCCACGATAAAATCCATAGTTATGTTTTCCCACTTCCATTCAGGTATCTCCAACCGTTGTAACGGTCCTGCCGGCTTCTGATGTTCCGCCTTAACTTGTTGGCACACTAAACAATGTGCAACAAAATTCGCCACATCATTCTTCATACCATGCCACCAAAACAACTGTTTCAAATCTTGGTACATCTTAGTTATACCAGGGTGGATAGTATAGGCAGAATGATGAGCTTCCTCAAGAATCAGCCTCCTCAACTCCTGCACTTGTGGTACACAAATCCTACCCTCGAACCTCAAAATACCTTCCTGATCAATCATAAATTCCGAATTACTTCTGTCTTTAACTGAATCCCTCAACTCGTATAACTTCGGGTCTGAATACTGAGCTTCCTTAATCTGATCACATAATGAGGAATGAGCTTGCAAATGAGCCAAAAATACTCCCTTATTAGCAATTTCAAATACGACTCCCTCTTGTTCAACTTTATGAATCTCCTGTACCAACGGTCTTCTTTCAATCTTTATGTGTGCTAAACTATTCATAGACTTCCTGCTTAAAGCATCAGCCACAACGTTCGCTTTCCCTGGATGGTACAGAATCGTACAATCATAATCCTTTAACAACTCCATCCACCTTCTCTGTCTGAGATTCAAATCCTTCTGCTCAAAGATGTACTTAAGGCTTTTGTGATCCGTGAAAATCTCACAGGTTTCTCCGTACAGATAATGTCTCCAAATCTTTAAAGCAAACACCACCGCAGCCATCTCTAAATCATGAGTTGGATAATTCTGCTCATGCAACTTAAGCTTTCTAGAGGCATAGGCAATAACTCGACCATCTTGCATTAACACACAGCCTAGCCCAATCCGAGAAGCATCACAATACACAGTATACCCACCAACTCCGGAAGGTAAACTTAGCACTGGAGCAGAGGTCAAAGATTCCTTTAACTTTTGAAAACTTGCCTTGCATTTCTCATCCCACACGAATTTCACATTCTTTTGGGTTAGCCTTGTCATCGGAGCTGCTATTCTTGAAAAATCCTGAACAAAACGGCGATAATATCCTGCAAGTCCTAAGAAACTCCGAATCTCCGTTACCGTAGTAGGTCGTGGCCAGCTTTTAACTGCCTCAACCTTACTAGGATCAACTTGGATGCCATCTCTCGACACCACATGCCCTAAGAAAGTGACCTCAGTTAACCAAAACTCACACTTGGAAAGTTTAGCATAGAGCTGATGTTCTCTCAATCTCTGCAACACTATCCGCAAATGATGTTCATGCTCTTCCTCACTCTTGGAATAAACCAGGATATCATCAATGAACACGATCACAAACTTATCCAGGAATTCTCTGAATACTCGATTCATTAAATCCATGAATGCCGCAGGAGCATTTGTCAAACCAAAGGACATTACTAAAAATTCATAATGACCATAACGAGTCCTAAATGCTGTTTTTGGAATGTCTTCCTTCTTAATCTTCAACTGATGATACCCTGATCGCAGGTCTACTTTTGAAAAGTACTGCGCTCCTTGCAACTGATCAAACAAATCATCGATGCGCGGCAACGGGTACTTGTTCTTTACTGTCACCTTGTTAAGCTGTCGATAATCAATGCACAATCTCATCGATCCATCCTTCTTCTTGACAAATAACACTGGTGCACCCCAAGGAGAAGTACTAGGTCGTACGAACCCCTTATCTAGCAATTCTTGCAACTGACTTTTTAATTCCCTTAACTCAGACGGCGCCATTCTATAGGGCGGAATAGAAATTGGCTGCGTACCAGGAATGACGTCAATACTAAATTCTATCTCTCGATCTGGGGGTAATCCCGGCAATTCCTCCGGAAAAACATCAGGAAATTCCTGAACAATAGGAATTTGGTCTAAGCTGACAATAGGACTATCAACATCTTGGATTACCGCCAAAAATCCCTGACAACCTTTTGCCAACATTTGCTGGGCTTTTAAAGCAGAGATTAAGTTTGTTGGCTTATCTACTTCGTTTCCAAACAACACAAACGAAGTTTCACCCGGAAAGTTAAACTTTACCACTTTCAGGTGACAATCCACCGAAGCATAGCATGAGGCTAACCAATCCATGCCCAGTATGACATCAAAGTCTATCATATCAAGTATCATCAAATCGACAAAACTTTCTCTACCCTCAACAGACACTTCACAAGATTTGTACACTTGTGAAACTGACAAAGATTCCCCAACAGGGGTAGCCACAGTGAAAGGACAATCAAGTCTAACTGAATTCTTATCCATCATCTTAGCAAAATATTTTGAAATATAAGAGTGTGTCGAACCAGGGTCAAACAATGCATAAGCCTTTTGAGAACATATAGAGATAATACCTGTGACCACAGCATTGGAAGCCCGAGCATCTTGCCTTGTCATTGCGTAAACCCTAGCTTGACCTTGGCCTGAAGGTTGTGCTCTCTTCTTTGGAGGTCGTCCTGATGTACCTCTACCCATAGAGGCAGAAGTTGCTCCTACAGACGGAGCTGCAAAAGTAGTAGGGTGGGGAGAAGGTCTAGCTGATCCATAACTCGAGGCTGATTGAGCAAACGGACACTCTTTCTTCATGTGACCCGGCTGTCCACAACCATAACACACCCCCAAGGACTTCAGACAAACCCCTGAATGGTGCTTCCCACACATATTACAGGTAGGCCTGGAATAACTAGTCTGGCTCCCCCCAGACTGAGGTTTAGTACCTCCAAACTTCGGTCCTGAATCAGGAATGCCCACAGAAGATCTATAAGATCTGGGCACTGGCCGCATATCAGCTGACGAGGGTTGGCCCTGAGGGCGGTTACCCTTAAATGATCCTTGGAACCTTTCGTTCCCAGTCTTCTGCTTCTTAGAAACCCCTTCTTCTTCCATGTGCCTCAACTCAATTCTCAAAGCACAGTCAACCACATCAGCATAAGAAGCAAAATGATTTAGCATCGGGGCCACAGCATCATGAATATGTATCGGTAATCCCTGTATAAACCTACCGATTCTATCCCTCTCCGACGGAATCAAGGTAGATGCATACGATGAAAGTTCTGTAAATCTTCTGTCATACTCGGCCACAGACATCCCCGAAGTACACTTCAACAGAAGAAATTCTTTAACTCTAGCATCCTTCTTGCTCTGGGGAAGAAAACGCTTCAGGAAAAGATCCTTAAAATCTGCCCATGACAATAATGATACTCTATCCCCCTGAAATCCTGGTACCATCTTACTCCACGCATTCGCAATCCCCTCAAGTCAAAACAAGGCAAACTCTACGTATTGCACATCTAAACATCTCAAAGCCCGGCATCTCTTCTCAATTCCTTCCAGAAACTCAATGGGTTCCTCTCGAGAGTCAAACCCTGAGAACTTCGGAGGATTCAACTTTATAAACTCTGATAGCCTAACTGCGATGGATTCTTCCTCTATAACCTGGGGTGTTCCTACTGGAGTCTCGTGCCTAGAGGACGTAGAGATCTCAGGAGACTGTGGGTGAGATGGTTCTGCCTCAGATAGAATTTCCTGAAGAGGTCTAAGGGGTCGACCTCCCCGAACCCTAGCACCCCTACGACCCTGTCCTCGGCCTCGAGGAGGCAAATCACTTCGCTGAGCAGAGCCTTGATCCGAAGCCCTAGAGCTCCCTCTAGACTGAACTCGTCTAGGCGGCATTTAACTATTCATAAAACATAGAAAATCTTCAGTTTTTAAATAAATACGTTTCTGAAATAATAGGAAAATACCACTTTTGAATTTTTTCTTAGAGATCTTCAGAGATGCCACAATTATAGTTATGCCCGGGTTCATAACGATAATTGAGACCCCATCGAAGTATCCCTGCTCTGCTTAACCATAGAAAAACCTTGGCTCTGATACCAAACTGTCACGTCCCTATTTCTGGACCGTGACCGGCACAGAATATGAATACATCATATTCTGAAAGCCTATCATTTTAAGTAAAACCATTAATTCTCCATAGCATTTTTCAAAATCATACAAACATTTTCTAAGGTTCATGCAGAGCACTTTCCTTTCCAAAATAATTAAAGTTCTTAAGAAGCAATTACATCAAAAGTAGTTCTTATCAAATGAAACTTCGGATCAACAGCAAGGCTCTTTACCGCTCAGCTGGAGAAATAGGGTCACCTGCACTATCTGAAGCCAAAAATCTACTCGTGAATAACGTCCCAAAAACATGATTTAAAAGAATGCGGAAAATAATCAATACATAATCATCTTAAACATGTATTTCTTAACACTTCATAATCTAATGCAAACCTTTTCGTAAACATTTGTATTTCAGGGGAAATAACCGTAGGAAATAACTGTTTCAAATAACTCATTCAAAACAATCTTTTTATAACCATGATCTTTCTGTAGGATTTCAACAGAACGAAAACTGACGTGGACACACAGTCCACGAGGGTAACTAACCATTCTGGTGGCTCGAAGCCACTATCTGTCGCGAGAACGAATCCCACGAAATAATTCTGGTGGCTATGCCACAAACTGTCGCGAGAATAAATCCCACGAAATAATTCTGGTGGCTATGCCACAAACTGTCGAGCTCGAATACCAAGGTGCACCAAGGACTAACAGTACTGCTGTTAGCAACCAGCGTTCTGTATTCCGTCCTAAAACGTTTTCATCATGCGTGGGGTCCTTTTCACATGTAAAGATCTCAATCGTTTCAAAATATCATAATCATTGATAAAGTCACTTGAAATTTCTGTTACCCCAGCATGAACTTACAAAGTCAAGTTACTGTAAAAACATATGCAATTCACAGAGAAATATTTCATGAATAACATCAGTTCAATGTCAAATCTTTTTCTAAAGCTTCTTTATCCATTTTCATGCATAATCATAACCTTTTGTAAATTAATCGAAAGAAAATCATTTCTAACGATTTAAACCACAATTTCGTAAAACTTGCTTTTCGAAATCCATATTTGAAATTCATCATTTGAAATAACAATGCATTTGAAAATGTAAATTTGTAGGGAACGTTATTCACTCACCTGCCACGCTCCTAAACAGCTACTCTTTCAGTCCAACCACTTCAATTGCTTTCCTTTCTAAATCCCCTGGTATTTTGAAATAGCATTTTAACATTCTAACTAAAGTTCCAACAGAAATAAAGTATCTTTAACCTAACATTCCAACTCATTTTCTTTAATATAATTATTCATCACTTGAAAACACCACACAGCAAGCTATATCAATATAATCTTTCCATTCAATTCAACACAACCCACTATGGCATGCTTCTGCCTCCTCTTCCCTTTGACAGCATGACCACATACACACATATATACCTTCACACTGCATGCATACCCAGCGCATACATATACATACGCATAACAGTACAATTCTCCAATCCTTTCTTCTTTCCTTAATTCGCAAATACCCACAGCAGATTCATATTTATCATGACAGTAATACATTCCCAACCCATGTATCCACAGCAACTTTAGCAACACAGGCATAAGAACATTCATATACATTTTCTCAGTCCCCCCTTATACTGTCAACTAACGCCACCGCACACACGCATCCACATATATATATCTCCACAGCCTAACAAACATAATGCACATATACAATCGTTTCCAACAGCAACATAAATCATTTCTTGGGACAGCGGCCTTGACAGAACAATGGCTTAACATATTCATACACAACGCACCAATTAGCCCACGCATACAACTATCAAACCAAACCAGTGACCATCATCACCGACGTCACATACACAACTCTGTTTCTCACATTACCACAGAACACATACCTTTCGGCTGCCAGAAGTAGTTCACAGACAACACAGCAGGGAGCAAGGAACGGCTCAGCACACAGAAGCTGGAACCCACCTACGACCAGTGCCACCAATTACCGAGTTAAGCCTTTCTGCGACTCGGAAAACAGGGGAGTACCGACGATACAACCCGAACAGAGTGAGCTCTATGCGCACGATAACAAGCCAGAAGAAAAGAGGTTTGAATGCGGATATCGGTTTAAGAAGCTTACCCACGGAATCACTCGCCGAAAGCAGCTGAAACTGGACCTCTGAGACTTGCTACAGTAGCAATGGATTTGCTACAGTAGCACGACAATGGTGTCGGACCGAAGCTACACGGCGACGGTGCTCACTGTGAATGTGGTCCACCGGAATGAGTGTTTACCGGCGCTAACCTGACTCACTGCACTCGCGACACGCCTGCACCTTGCATTTCTAACTCTCACCGCAGCCTCACTGTCGATGGAACCAGAAAGGATCGGCGGAATGCTTCTTGAAGGCGTCCAGCCGAGCTTCCGTGCCGTGTACTCTTCTCCCACGTCGCACGCTGAGCTTCTGCCATCCCGCACCTACCCACGCTGCAACCTGCCGTCTCTGTTCGCGGCTCGCAGGAAGGAAGAAGGAAAATGATGAAGAAAAGCAGAGGATTCGGTGGAAATAGACAGAGGGGCAAAATGGTAATTTCACGCGTCTGAGAAAAAAAACAATTCACCTCCGCTTTCGCTGCGACTCGAACCCTGGCCGAATGTGTTTCCTTTCGCCGCTTGAACCATTTGGCTAACACTTCCCATTCGAAATATTCTACAAAGAATATACATATATATTAACTAAATTCCTGATCATAACATTTACAGTACTGTGTGATTTTATCTAATAATGAATGTTGTCTTGGCAGATAAAATCTTCCAAATATAGTGCTCCTGAAATTCTTTTTGGATCACGTCGATATTCAAAGGCAGCTGATATGTGGTCTGTGGGTTGTATATTTGGAGAAATGATAACTGGGAACCCTATATTTCAAGGCAAATCTCAAAATGACCAATTAAAGTCAATTTTTCGGTAAATTCTACCACAAAGAATGCAAATATAATATATATATATATATATATATATATATATAATTTATGGGATTAGAGGTGTTTGATGACCCTTCAATTCATGTTGCTTCCCAAATGGTTTTTTCTTGCTTCTTTTCATCATTAGAATCTACATAAACATGTAAACTTTTGATATCTTGTGGGCAAAAAATAGTGTTATTTTCATTTTTTTTATGATTTTCAAAGACTTTTTTAAAAATGGTGCAGATTTGATATGCTAATTTTGTATGATTTAAAGTACTAAATCTTTTAAAAACTATTTTTTACTCATTTGATTTTAACATTTCACACATTTTATGTAGACTGATGAAGAGAAACAAGAAAAAAATTTAGAAAGTACCAAAAAATGAGAAACAATTAAGGTGCTAGCTGACAAGGCGCAGTTGACACCTAGCCCTAGTTTATGTGGGAAACATCTGCTTCAAAAAAAACAATGAAGTTTCATCATATGCAGTTTGTTAGGTACCCCAACTGAGGAATCCTGGCCTGGAGTGACAGAGATATGTAGTCGTAGAACACTTTCGAGCTTTTCCAAATTTGAACGAATGGTATATATATGATCATCAAAGTATATGATTTGTTTGCTTGCTAGATCGATGTTGTACGTTGTGGATTATTATATTCATAAAAATAACCTTGCATCTTGCGTTATACTGTGCAGAACCTGCTGGCAGTGAAGTTATTTGGTTTTGAACCCCAAGGCATTGATCTTCTTTCCGTAAGTTCATTAATTTTGCCCCTTCCGCCATAGTATATTTTTCCAATTCCATACATCTTGTAAATGATCTTCTGTGTTTCTTCTTCTTCTTTCTTCCTTTTGTGCATCGCAGAAAATACTTTGCCTGGATCCTTGCAGAAGAATTTCAGCTGCTAATGCTCTTAAACATGATTACTTCAAAGGTTTCAATCAGAGGCAAAGGTATGTTAACTCTTACAGCTCTGTTACCCAAAGGACACCACCGAGCAGGACTTTGAATGCAGAAAGGAGCAGTATCCAGCAGCCACCAAAAAGATCCTCATATTAATGTTCTTGGTGCATAGAACGGAAGGAATATGATTTTCAAGTTGTGATCAGATTTTTCTCTATATATATATATATATATATATATATATATATGTATATGTATGCCTTTCACATGGATTTTGGCATATACTATTCTTTATAATTGTAATTGCTTTTGAAGTTATGGTATTCCCTCCTTTATTTTCTTTTTGCATCTGAATTTGGATTTGCACGTCTTAATTAGGAAATATTTATCTTTTAATGTTCAATGGAAAATAACGTATTTAATAAGAATCTCTTAATTAAAATGGAAATTAAATATTTTCACGTCTTAATTAAGGTAGTGAATTATGAAATTAAGAAAGTCCATGGTTATCTAATTACTTAATGAAGAAAAGAGAAAATTAAAAAGAAAACGTCATCACTCTTGATGAACAGAAAAATAAGAACAATATTGAAATGACTATATCATGCCTCTTTTCCTGAGAAATCATACACTTAAGTTCGAACGGACAGATTCGTTTTGAACTGGAAATAGATGTTTTGTTGTAGAATCATGTTGTTTTTCGGTGTACGATAGAAAATGCTTTGCATGGACCCTCGCTAAGATTAATCATTTGATTGTTCAATTTGGGGTAGACATGAAAGTATACTTTATGTATCTCGCTTATGTTCTATAATCTTTTTAAACTATATATCTTTAAATTGAAATAAAAAAGGCTTTTAACTTTTTGACATTAATTGAAATAAATTTTTACATACTTTTATAATAGATGAAAAGGTTAGAACGATGACCATAAAATTATTAATGGAAAATAAAATTATATAGTTTTATTCTTTTTTTTATAACAGCTAGTTTTTTTGTCTTCATTTTTTTTATTGAATTTTTATCCATCCAATGATTTTTTTTTATTAAACAAATACGCATAATATCCCTTGTACAGCTGTAATGGGCCAAATCGATTGGGCCACGTAAACGAAGCAATCGTCAACGCTAATTGGGGATTCTGTTATTTCTCTTGTTTTGGCGGGAAATTCTGTTTCATTAGCTTTCAACAATCACACCTTCTGAGTTTATTTCAGTACTTCACTCTCTCTCCTTCCCTTCCGGTGCCATACTATCTTGCTTTCTTCAATAAGACAAATACCTACGTTCTCTCTCCGCTCTCTGTCTTCTCACGATGAGTTATTTCCGTCAAAATTCCTCCACATTCATATCTCTGTGAGTATCTTTAATTCTTAATTGCTTTAGTATTTTGAGTTTGCAAATTGGATAGAGTTTTTTATCTTCTGTTAAAAGTGAACATTTCCTGACGAATCTTCCTGAAGAATATGTTCAGATTCTGATCAATCAATGTTATCGCTCGAACCGTTATCTTTGTAATTTGAATTTGCTGATCTTTGTCTTTTACCCTGCAGGTTGACTCGCATTCTTGTATTCATTTTCTGGAGAAGCAAACCGGACGTTGATCTAGAGGAACTCCACTGCAAGGTTCTTGGTCAGGTTGGAGACGGTGCGTTCAACAAGGTTTACCGTTGCTTGAAACGGGACGGTGATAACGAAAGTATCGTGGCCATCAAGGAGATTGTCGCTCCTGTAGTAGAAGCTTGGGCCTTGATAGATGCAAAAATATCTTCTCTTCAGAAACTGCAACATGAAAACGTTGTCATGTTGATTCTCCGTTGTTCGGTTTATTATTCTTGCTAACGGCCTTATGACGATTTGCAGATGATAAATTAATAATCAATCACCGGATAAAGGTTAGTTACTCGTGTTTTATTGAAGAGAGCTTACCGGATAAAGGTTAGATAAGTTGTTGGTTATTGAAGAGAGCTTACCGGTAATAGTTCTGATTGCTTACATAAGTTAATAACAAGGTGAAAGAGGGGATTATGAAACCTTGCTGACTATTGCTGTATGAATTATTGAATAATTTTATCTAATTGTTCAGTTTTGACTTGAATGAGTTAAGTCAGACCGAAAACAGTACACTTAGCCTAAATCATTTTTAATGATAAACAAAATATTTGATTAAATAATATATGATGTCTGCATCAGGTTGCAAAATACATTCAGCAGGGGGAACTATGTGTATCTTGTTTATGAGTATTTTCAGTTTGATCTGCTTTCTTTCATTAGTCTATCAAATCATCGCAAGAAGCAACTGCAAATAAATGTAAGTCAGCAAATAAATAATCATTTTCCCCATTCCTTCTTTAACGTGGCAGTCTGAACTCACATACTTTTTTCGCTTGTCCTAGCAGTACTATTTGTATCAGATAATCAATGCTGTAGCATATTATCATGCTCAAGGGATTCTTCACAGAGATTTGAAACCGCAGAATATACTCATTGATTACTCTGAACATTTAATCAAGCTAGCTGATTTAAATTTAACCAGTGCATTTGAAGCTCCCGAGATATATTCTCCTGTATGACACAACACCATCCTTTTGTTAGATTTTTCTTCTTCCCGTTACAAAATATTTGATGATTTCATCGCCGTCTAATTTGGCAGGGTTATCATGCTGAAGTTATTAAAGTTCTGTCAATACATCAAAACAGAATTATATACATATACATACATGCATCTACGTGTGAGTGAGTGTCTTTGTACATTGCATGTTAGATGGATGTAGGCCTAGTACATCTGCGGCATCTTGAATATCAGTGTTCATGTTAGATACATTGTGTTTTATGCCAAAAACCATTACATCCCATATATGTTATATAATATTAGGAGCTAACACCTATTAAGTACCGCGCACCTGAACTCTTACTTGGATTGGCTGAAGATACAACGGAGGCTGATATGTGGTCTGTGGGCTGTATATTTGGAGAGATGCTAACTGGGCAGACTTTATTTGCAGTAAAAGCAAAGAAGATCAGTTGAGAAATTTTTTTTGGTAACTTCTATTTCATAAATATATTTTCTAGCTAGTTGCTAACAATGCAATCAATTAACAAGGGAATTTCAATATGAAGCCTGTTAGGTACTCCCAACTGAAAATTCCTGGCCTGGAGTGACTGAACTATTTAGTTCAATTTCTTCCTATCCCAGATTTCAACCAACGGTATATTTGTCAAAACATGATTTGCTCGATCACTAGATGTCCTGTTGTAGAATCTAGGGAAGCTACAATGTTTTAACCTCGAATCTTTTACCATGCAGGATTTGGCAGCAAAGTTCCCTAGTTTGGACCAAGGAGGCCTTGATCTTCTTTCTGTAAGCTCCTTGTTTGGTGCAATAGCATGGCAACAAGTTATCCTAGAGTCTAAAGACTAGGAGATGCTCTTTCTATAAATAAAAAAAATTAAAATCAGATTTGTTAGATTTATGTATTTTTTACATTTGAAAAACAAGCAAGTATAAAGGAAAAAAAATTGATGTGTGAAGGTTCAAACGTCATCTCCATGCTTATAATTTCTTTTTCTACTATATTTTCTGCATATATAACATGCACTTACTTTGCACTGGTGCATTCTATAACTGTCATTGTTTCAGTTATACACATTTAAAACGAATGAAGGAAAGTATTTGATCCAAAGGAAAGTACTTTAAAGACGGACAATAAAACTCCATGTAGCAAAATTTCTGGCGCTTTTCATTGTCCATTGTTGTTGTTTTCTTTGGTGCAGGGTAGAAACTGCTTTGTCTGAACCCAGACCAAAGGATTTCAGCTGAAGATGCTCTTGAACATCCATATATGCTCAATGTACCAAAATTAGGTATATTCTTCATTTTCAGCTCTTTTTTCTTGTACATTTCTTTCTTTCATGTGAAAGTTGTATGTGAATCATACAAATAAAACTGATTCATGTTCTTTAATTGTGCATAGTCGACACAGTGAATCGAAGCGATTTCTACAGGCCAGGAATACTTGAGATGATTTGGGGCGAGCTAGTCAGCGAAATCAAATCTCCCCGAGATTAATAACTTCACTGTCCAATTTAGGGTAGACATGAAAGAATAATACTCTCTTCATACTTGGTAGCAGAGTACTTACAAGAAGAAAACCATGGGGGACCTTGCACTCTGTAATTCTCAGGCTTAATTGGTTACTCTGTCTTTTTTTTTTAACTCCTCCAGTATTCACCTGATCACATTATTGAAGAAATTGTACGTATAAATACCATTCTAATTGGTTGTGGCAGTTTTTTTTTTTAATTTTCCTTTTTTACTTATAATTGATTGTACGTATATTAATATTATTCTTAAAAATATTTTGATATTATTTTGTGATTAAAACAAGTTTTTACAGATCTTTATAATAGATGAAAAGTTATGTAAAACCAACAAGCTGATGATTGAATAGTAAGCAGCTTCATCATGTAAGGAGAACATAAATTTAAAGCCTTGATCAAATAAAAAAAGGTATATGATTGAAATATTTCTAATAAAATCACACAATTAATAAAATAAGCTTAGGATCTCTTTATTCTTGCATTTAGGAACCTAATATCCTTCAGTAAATAGTTTTAAATCCGAGTTGCAAGCACTACAACTGAGCTAATTTTAATGAAAGAATATTTTATATGCTTGTTGATATGTAGCAATGCAATAATTTTGAATATCAGAAAATTTTCGACGCTAAAAGTTTGAATATCTTGGGCAACATAAAGTGAAATTTATCCGTGTCCTATAATAAATTAAAAAAAATAATTATTTAATCTTTTAATTTTTAATTTAGTTATAATTCAATCCCTCAAATTTAACATGACTCACTCAGTTTCTGAAGCTTTATTTTTTAATAATTTCATCCTTGCTGTAAATTGACTCCCAAACTGTGTTAATAAATTGAACCTTACCCTTTGATATTTGTTGGGGGGGGGGGGGGGGGGGGAAGGAGAACCATTTAGATCTTTATCTTCCTTCTCCATACACTCCCTTCATCTGCGACAATAGGCTAAGAACTGTATTTGTTTTGGGTCGAGAACTTTAGAGAAGAACGAAGTTCCCAAGGTTTCGAATTCAACTGGGCATTGTACTTTGTTCCCAAATTTTATACTTTACAGTAACTGCAAGGCAAATGCGAATGTAAGACTCCAAAAAATCTTCAGAACCCATAAGGAAGCTTGGGAATGGGCAATTTGGGACTACATTTCGTTGTGTGGAGAAAGACAGAGGGAAAGAGTATGCTTGCAAGTCAATAGCTAAGAAGAAATTGATGACAGAGAAAGATGTGGAGAACGTGAGGAGGGAGATTTGGATAATTCATCACTTGGCTGGGAGATAAAGAAGGAACAAAAAGGTGGATGAAAAATCTGGGAAGAGGGCGGCGTCATTGTCCTTAGCTTCTTGGAGATGAAGGGAGTGTATGGAGAAAGAAGATAAAGCTCTGAATGCTTTTTTTTTTTTCTCCAAATATCTAACGGCAAAATTTCAATTTATTAACACCCGTTTGTGAGCCAACTTATAGTAAGAATAAAATTATTAAAAAAAATAAAACTTTAAGAATTGAGTCGCTACAAGTTAAATTTGAGTGACTCACTCATTGTCAAGTTAAAAATTAAAGAATTAAATAATTAATTTTTTTAAACTAAATTACTTATACTGGTTGACATATGTTGGTACGAAATTATCGATAATACAAAGAATTACACAAACTCTGTCTAGATTTTAATGAACTTACATTGACACAACAACAATAACAATAAGCCTTATCCCATTAAATGGGGTCGGCTATATGGATCATACGATACTATTGTACTCTATCGAAAGCTAAATCCTTAGATAGGTTATTAACCAGGAGATCCCGTTCAATGACCTCTTTGAGTGTTATCTACCATTTTCTCTTCAATAGGTGACACTCCAACTCTTCCTCATATATGTTCATTACAAATCTTATCTTTTTTTGTATGCCCACGCATCCATCTCAGCATCCTCATCTCAACTACCCCAACTTTATGCTCTTGCTGGGCTTTAGCTGTCCTTTTAAAACCTAGCATTCACTTCCATAAAGTATTGCTGGTCTTATAGCAGTCCGATAAAACTTTCCTTTTACTTTATCTAGTACTTTTCTCCGTTTAAACCACCCGGCCTAAATTCTATGATTAACATCCTCCAAAATTTCACCGTCCTTCTGTATCATTGATCCCAAATATTTGAATTTAACTATTTGTGGAATAACTTGATTTCTCAATCTGACCTCCAAGTTACTTCTAACTTGTCTCTTATCAAAATTATAATATATAATTAAAAAATTAAAAACATTTACAAAAAAATTATCTCCAAAAAGGAGGAAAATATGTATAATTAATTATGATTATATATATAATTTATTCTCTTTAAGATAAAGTTTGCATATATTTGAGAAATAATGTAAAACAAAAAAACGCATAATATCTAATGGGTGGGCCACGCAAACGAAACAATCGTTAACCGTAAGTGGGGATTCAGTTATTTATCTTGTTTTGGCGGGAAATGCTGTTTATTCGGTTTCAACAATCACACCTTCTGGGTTGATTTCAGTATTTCATTATCGCTCCTTACATTCCAGTGTGATACCATCTTGCTCGCTTCAATAAGAGAAATATCTACATTCTCTCTCAACTCTCTTCTCACGATGAGTAATCCCCGTCAAAATTCCTCCGTATTCATGTCTCTGTGAGTATCTTTAATTCTTAATTGCTTTAGTATTTTGAGTTTGCGAATTGGATCGAGGTTTTGATCTTCTGTTGAAGTGTATATATCCTGACTAATCTTTCCTAAGAATATGTTCAGATTTCGATCAATCAATTGTTATCTACTTGTTCTATTCTCTCTGCTTTTGCATTTGAACCGTGTAAGCGAGTGAATCATATATATCATGCCTCTTTTCCTGAGAAATCATACACTTAACTTTGAACGGGAGATTCGTTTTGAACTGGAAATGGTTTTTGTGAATAGTTCTTTCAATCTTAGTTGTAGCAGATCGTATATCTTTTTTATTCTCTAAATTATCTTTGTAACTTGAATTTTCTGATCTCTGATTTTACCCTGCAGGTTGATTCGCTTTCTTGAATGCAGATTTTGGAATCCTTGGAGGAGCAAACCGGACCTTGATCTAAAGGAGTTCAACTTCATGGTTTTTCATCAGATTGGAGACGGTGCGTTCAACAGGGTTTACTGTTGTTTGAATCGTGATACCGATCGTGGCACCGAACGTTTCGTTGCCATCAGGGAGATTGTCGCAACTACAGAAAAGGATCGCGCCTTGTTAGATGGAAAAATCTCTTCTCTTCAACAATTGGAACATGAAAACGTGCTCAGGTTGATTCTCTGTTTTTCCGTTGATTATTATGGTCTTGAGAGTTTTTGCTCTTAGTATTTGGAGTTACGATTTACAGATAATAAATTAATAATAATCAATCATGTGATGAAGGTTAGTTACTCGTATTTTCGATAACTTGTTGGTTATTGAAGAGAGCTTACCGGAAATAGTTCTGATTATTTAGATATGTTAACTACTACTACTACTAATAATGATAATAATAATAATGGTCTTGATGAGTATTGCTTTATGAATATTTCAATCTCAATATGTGTTGCTGATTTGAATGAGGAGTTCAAGTCAGACTGAAAATCGCAAAAATATTGACTTATTCAGATGCGAAGTATACTGTAGCCGCCAAAATCAATTTTAATGATAACCAAATTTTTTTTAAAAATATATGATGTTTGTATCAGGTTGCGGCGTACGTTCAGCAGGGAGCAATGTGTTTATCTTGTTTATGAGTATTTTCCGGCTGATCTGCCATCTTTCATTAACAAACCAAAGAAGGATCCACTGCAAAGAAATGTGAGTTTATCTTGTTTCATTATCTGGAGATGTTCCTTTCTGTAAGAACCCATAGTTTAAAAAAATCTTCTGTTTTTCTGCTCTGTCTGAGTATTTTTCTGCTCTCTGTTTTTTGCCTTGTCCTAGCAGCACTTCTTGTATCAGATAATCAATGCTGTAGCTTATTACCATGCTCAAGGGATTCTTCACAGAGATTTGAAACCGCAGAATATACTCATTGATTGCTCTACCCAATTAATCAAGCTAGCTGATTTCAATTTGGCCAGTGAATTGGAAGCTTCTGAGCAATATTTTACTGTATGATACAACACCATCCTTTTGTTAGTTTTTATACTCATTAATGCCAATGTACGATTTTCATATGCAAATGTTCTTGTCTCCATTCTTTCTTCTTCCCGTTACAAAATATTTGATGATTTCATCGCCCGTCAAATTTGGCAAAAGATAATGTTCCGTCAGTATACTTCAAAACAGATATATAACATATATATATATATATATATATATATATATTTGTCCATTGCATGTCAGATGCATGTAAAAGCATGTTAGATACATTGTGTGTCATACCAAAACCCATTACATCCCACAGGAGGTTCATTTAAAATAATAACATCAGCAGAAATGCCGTGAGCTTGTTGGGCGAATACTTTGTTTTTTCTTTTTTGGGCATGGTGATAAATATTGTACTCCTTTTATCCTAGAGGATACTTTTTAAATAATTTTATAAAATTAAAGAAATTAGTTAAATTAATTAATATGATATTTTTTTAAAATATCATAATCATCTTTGTTAACTCCATCATTCTTTTTCTTTCTTGATATAGAGTATCAATAAAAATAATTTAAAAAATATTAATAAATATATGAAATATATATTATATTTAATATCAAGATTAAGTTTTCAATTAATTTATATATTAAGGATTTTAGGAGTTTTCTTTTTAATTTTGTAGTTCTGGAAATATTGGTTGTTTTAATTTACTTATATTTATTATATAATATTAACAGGTAATAACACCTATCGAGTACCGCGCACCTGAACTTTTACTTGGATGGAATGACTATTCAATGGCGGCTGATATGTGGTCTGTGGGTTGTATATTTGGTGAAATGCTAATCGGGCAGACTTTATTTCGAGGTATAAGCGAAGAAGATCAATTGAGAAGGATTTTTGGGTAAGTTCTACTTTAGAAACATATTTTCCAGATAGGTAATAATGTGCAATCGAATAACAGGGGAATTTCAATGTGAAGCTTGTTAGGTACTCCAACGGAAGATTCCTGGCCTGGAGTAACTGCACTATTTAGTTCAATTTCATCCTTTCCCATATTTGAACGAATGGTATGATTTGTCAAAATATAGTTTACTTGATGCCAAGATGTCCTGTTGTAGATTCCTAAGAAGCTACAAGGTTTTAACCTTGAATCTATTACTTTGCAGGATTTGGCAGCAAAGTTCCCCGGTCTGAACCCAGATGGCCTTGATCTTCTTTCCGTAAGCTGCTTTTGTTTTTATTGTGTCGAAATAGCATATCAAAAAATCATCCCAGAGTCTAAAGACTAGGAGATACGCTGTCTATAAAAAAAAAAAATTAAAATCAGATGTATCATGTTTATGTATTTTTTACATTTGAAAGACAAGTATAAAAAAGGGGGAAAAATTGATGTGTGAAAGTTCAAACCTCATCTCCACGCTTATAATTTATTTTTCTTCTATTTTTTCTGCATATATAATACGGCTAGGAGGAATTTTCTGATTCAGTGATGAGCCATTTATAGCCAAGGGCTAGGAAAATGTCTTTTTAACAGAATTGGTCACTACCCTTGGGCGTTGGCCATGCTGCCCCTTATATTCTGTCATGTCCCATTTAGATGCATATGCACTGGTGCATTCTATACTGCAATCATAAATGCATACCATTTTGTTTGAGTTAAAACTTAAAAGCGCTTGAATTGTTTCAGTTAGACACATTGAAAATGAAAAGTCTTAGATCCAAAGGAAAGTTTAAAGACGGACAATAAAACTAAATGTAGCAAAATTTCTAGCGCTTTTCACTGGCCATTTGTTTTTGTGCACCACAGAGAATGCTTTG